>JAHLJS010000005.1:61571745-62171745 GCA_038502445.1 Eremochloa ophiuroides | reverse complement strand
ATCGCCGGCCTCATCACGGGCCGCCCCAACGCGCAGGCCGTCACCGTGGACGGCAGGAAGGTGGACGCCGCCGAGGCGTTCAAGGTCGCCGGCATCGAGGGCGGCTTCTTCAAGCTGAACCCCAAGGAAGGCCTGGCCATCGTCAACGGCACCTCCGTGGGCTCCGCGCTGGCCGCCACCGTGATGTACGACGCCAACCTGCTGGCCGTGCTGTCGGAGGTGCTCTCCGCCGTGTTCTGCGAGGTGATGAACGGCAAGCCGGAGTACACGGACCACCTGACCCACAAGCTGAAGCACCACCCGGGTTCCATCGAGGCCGCCGCCATCATGGAGCACATCCTTGAGGGCAGCGCCTTCATGAAGCACGCGAAGAAGGTGAACGAGCTGGACCCGCTGCTGAAGCCGAAGCAGGACCGGTACGCGCTGCGCACGTCGCCGCAGTGGCTGGGCCCGCAGATCGAGGTGCTCCGCGCCGCCACCAAGTCCATCGAGCGCGAGGTGAACTCCGTGAACGACAACCCGGTGATCGACGTGCACCGGGGCAAGGCGCTGCACGGCGGCAACTTCCAGGGCACCCCCATCGGCGTGTCCATGGACAACGCCCGCCTCGCCATCGCCAACATCGGCAAGCTCATGTTCGCGCAGTTCTCGGAGCTGGTGAACGAGTTCTACAACAACGGGCTCACCTCCAACCTGGCGGGAAGCCGCAACCCGAGCCTGGACTACGGCTTCAAGGGCACCGAGATCGCCATGGCGTCCTACTGCTCCGAGCTGCAGTACCTGGGCAACCCCATCACAAACCACGTGCAGAGTGCGGAGCAGCACAACCAGGACGTCAACTCCCTGGGCCTCGTCTCCGCCAGGAAGACCGCCGAGGCCGTCGACATCCTCAAGCTCATGTCCTCCACCTACATCGTCGCGCTGTGCCAGGCCGTCGACCTGCGCCACCTGGAGGAGAACATCAAGACGTCGGTGAAGAACACGGTGACGCAGGTGGCCAAGAAGGTGCTCACCATGAACCCGTCGGGGGACCTCTCCATCGCGCGCTTCAGCGAGAAGGAGCTCATCACCGCCATCGACCGCGAGGGCGTCTTCACCTACGCCGAGGACCCCGCCAGCGCCAGCCTGCCGCTCATGCAGAAGCTGCGCGCCGTGCTGGTGGACCACGCGCTCAGCAGCGGCGACGCCGAGCGGGAGCCCTCCGTGTTCACCAAGATCACCAAGTTCGAGGAGGAGCTCCGCGCCGTGCTGCCGAGGGAGGTGGAGGCCGCCCGCGTCGCCGTCGCCGAGGGCACCGCCGCCGTGGCCAACCGGATCAGGGACAGCAGGTCCTTCCCGCTGTACCGCTTCGTCCGCGAGGAGCTCGGCTGCGTCTTCCTCACCGGCGAGAAGCTCAAGTCCCCCGGCGAGGAGTGCAACAAGGTGTTCATCGGCATCAGCCAGGGCAAGCTCGTCGACCCCATGCTCGAGTGCCTCAAGGAGTGGGACGGCAAGCCGCTGCCCATCAACGTCGTCAACTAAAGACGCCCGTGCATGGCCGGAGGAGGAGAAGAGGAGGAGGAGGAAGATACATGACCAAGAAAAAAATAAAGAAACCTGTACACGTGTATGTCCAGATCGTGCCGTCGTTATTCGTTCTTGACTTTTGGTTGTATTATTGAGATCGATCCATATGTGTGCGTGCGTGTGTGGCGTTGTTCTTTCTTCTTGAGCGTGTAGCTGACTTGCCACCGCCTGCGATGTGCATGGCATGGCGGGCAGCGTTTTCTAAGGTCATATACTGTCGTGTACTATTTTTGCGAGTGAACTACGTACATCTTAATTACCTACTCAATTCCTTCTTATCCTAGTAATACTACTAGAATGCTCTGCTCCTGTCTCATGCATCTCTTGTGCCAGCCAGTTGGTCATGGGTACCAGTCCCAGAGGTGTCCGTCCCATTTGGCTATTTCAGGGGAAGTAGGATGTCACTTTTTCCTCACAAAAAGAATATCGTTAAGAGAAAGGGCCATTGCTCAAATGATATTGAATATGCTGTTAACGTGCTGTAGTGGCAAAAGACCCTTGCTTAAATTAGCCGCCTACCGTTGTGCTGATGATGGCTTAGCTCTAGTAGTGGCTAGTGGGGGAGCAGAACGCGCGGAAGGAAGATAGCTTTGCCCGTCGCCATGACCATAACTCCATAAAGTCGCCACTCCACTCCTACCTACCGCACGGGACAAAAGTGATTAAGAAATGATTGCAGTTGGCTGGCCAGCAGCAGTGTACTAGGGCAACGTCCATATCGGTCCTGGGTTGTGATCAAAGCCAGCTAGCGGCAACTTGACCGGGAAAATGATGTCTTCTGTTGCGGTGTTGTTGGTGGGCATAGTAAGGGATTATTTAGTTTCTTCAAAAACTTCACGTCCTATCATATTGAATATTTAGATATAATATACATAGACTATTAAATATAGATTAAAAATGATTAATTATACAGATTGTGATTAATTTGTAAGATGATTTTTTTTCAAAATCTATTTAGTCATTTGACAATCTAGTGCTATAGTAAACATGTACTAATAACAAATTAATTAGACTTAATTTATTAGAACCAACCTATACAACACCTCATGTAACATCCGATGTGATGTCCCAAAACTAAACTAAACAGTAAACAATGCTAAAATATTGCGTGCGAGGGGCAACAGTACTACCACATACTCCCCTCTATAATAATACGTTCAGTTAGATTGATGTTTTCGTTTGTATCCGAGATGTTTCAGTTGACGTGGCAGAATAATAATGATATTTATATATCTTTCTCAAGGCTGTATCTTCATGGAGTACTAGTAGACTACACTAAAGGCCAATAACTAAAGGCTGTCAGTTGTTGTAGTGGCTGGCTGCCGGAGCAAAGTACCTGTCTGAAGCCATTAACTAAAGGCCACAAAATTAGAGCAGATGAGAAGGCTACCTAACACAGATCCAAGACCATTTCCTCCTACCTACCACGGCCCCCCGCATGCGAGGTTGCATCATCACGTCCGAGCAAATCTGATGAGCATGGGGGTGAAACCTGAAAGTGAACCGGCCGTGTTCGTTTGTCTTCTGCACACGTCCGTTCAACTCAAGGCCACGAACTTCATTCTCCTCCGCACGAAAGAAAACACTCTCGGAGAGCAACACAGCTGTAAACAACGGCGCCTACCTACCAACGCCAAGTCCCCAGCAGGCAGCAGCTTCGTCCCTTGCGTGTGGAAACACAAGAACTGGTCTGGTCACTGATCAGTGAGCTAACTCAAGCATGCCAACGACAGCATCCTGCCTGACCGTCAATATGTTGCCCAGCCAACTTGACCCTTTCTGAGGCAGACACTTTCCATTCCAGCTAAGCTTGAGTAACATATATATACTACAATGATAATACTTTGACTAGCTACAGACTGATTCGTTTGGACGCTTCAGCAAGTAACCCAAATAGTACAGTGCTAGTTAATGGTGTGCAGTGCAACAGACAAAGTAATTGCGTTGGTCTGTCAAAGTCTAAGCATGTGATTATATTCCTCCCTGCGTTTTCCTGACCTGAGAGGTTGCTGGGTTGATGGAACGTGCAGAGAAGCCGTACATTTCCGTGGGAGCCAACGGTTTGGTGCTCGAGCTCGGCGGTAAGGCGACACCCGGTTTGTGTTCTTGAAACGGAAGAAGAACGTGCAGACTGAAGAGAAGCATGTGCATGTTCTTTTCGACTTTTCTTTCAGACATTTGCAACTGTACTGTGCAATCGTATCCGTATGCAGGATTTTTCAGGCTGCCGAAATCTCTTAATCGAAGAGAAATTGAATAATCTCTTCCTACGGAAAAGATGGTTGGCAGAAGTATTATTATAGATGGTATGTGGTGGTACAACATGTACGTGCGCTTATGTTTTGACTAGTGAGCTGCCAGTTCAGGAATCAGGATTATTCCTTCTTGTGAGACGGCAAAGAAGTGCTATAACACTACCAGGCTTGCATTGTGCGTAGAGTTTCCTCTCATTTCTTTTTCAAGAGAGGAAGGGCAGGATGTCAACTTGTCCATGAGATTAAGTTTAGTGGCGGAAAAATTATTTTATTGGTAGGTGAGAAAAGAAATATTAATAAGCAACCGTCCTGCCTATCTTGCTTGCAAGAGGTATATAATAATGTAATCTGAAAACAAAGAGAAATACATGTACAGGAACCTTTCTATCTGTAATGATACTTTCACGAGAAACTGTATTATGAGATTTCCATATATATAGTTAAAATTTTGACCTATTTTTTCATCAACTTCTTCCTAAATAACACAGCCGTCGCGCGCTGTCAGTGCCCATATGGTCGCTGTTATCGGCGAGCGGTAGAAGAAGAGGACACCACAAGCACCGACAACGATAGGGAAAACAAGCGGACAGGGAGGCCACGGATGGCAACAGTGACGACGGGGAGTGATTTTTTTTTTTGGGTCGTGAGACATAGGAGTACTTATTTTACATAAATATATTATATTTTCTCCCTTACCACTTAATCATGTGCAACACACAAAGTAAATTATAGGTTCTAGGTTATTATCATGTTATTAAAATGACATAAATAATGGTTTTACCTCACACCATGTAATTAACTTATTGAATTTATTATTTTATGTATTTAAATATGTATAATTATATGTGTAGTAGAATGGTTTTATAAAGCATGGAGTGCAAAAAAAGTCAAATTACCAAAAATTATATGATATACAAGCTTTGCTTAAAATGTAAAAACTTCTATAAAATAACAATTTATAAATTTGGCATCACGAGTTGTCAAGGTCATCTTTGTGTATACACTTCTTTAAGGTTAACATTTTTATGGTTGAGACAAACTATTAAAATAAAAAATTATTTGTAAGCCAATGTAGAGCTTTTTTATGAATAAAGCCAATGTAGAGTTGCTTTATATTCTATAATGATACATATGGGTAATTTTGTTGCAAATTTAGGGGGCTATTTTGTATTATCTCCTGTAATAACAAAGGTGGGTATTTTTTATGCAACTTTAGGGGGTTATTTTGAATTACCATTCATAATGACAAATGTGGGTAATTTAGGTGCAAAACAGATGTTTCTGATTATTGTAAGAATTTCAAAAGATTTATCTTTTTCTAGCGTATTTGGTGAGAATTAACGTGGAGCTTCCGTTAAGACTACTCAGTGATATTAAGATATGCAACTAACCACCGATCGTGTTGGTAGCATGCACCATTAGGCCAATCTCGCCCGCAAGGCAGTATGATAATCCCCAATACAAAGGACACCACTGAGCAGAGGACACTGAAGTCTTGCTCCCTGTAAATCCCATGTCTGTAACTTTAAATCACTGTACTAACAACAGCAGCTTGGCTGATGAGCACAGCCATCGGCATGTGTTCCTTTCACCTACCAAACTAACGCTAGTCCGTGGAGCAGGACCCACAAAGAGATGAGATGCGGTCTTATATGTTAATATCTATATCTATCTCGTAAGGCTGGTGAGAAAGGGATGTCCGGTTCACCTAAAGGCTAAAGTTTGATGCATGTTGCTGAACTGTTGCTGAAAGTTGCCTCCAGCTACTAGGCCCCTGCGAGCTGCAACAGAGAGCAGTGCGTGCACACATGCTCCCCTGCCTCCCCACAAAACATATTCAGATAAGGTCACAAGAACATTTCCATAGAAACTGCTTTGCAGCTCACCTCAACTTTGTCGTTTAGAGTTTCGCACAAGGCAGTTTGACCAGGATGGAGCCCTTATATTAAGCTACCCTTTTGAACTCTGCCACTAACATATGGTCAGTTCTCAATTCCCTTCATCTTATTTCTTGGCTGCTATCTGTAAAGGAATCGATCCGGGTGTTGGTTGAATAAAATGGGAAAATAGAGTAGCTGGAGAACGGTTAGCGTGGAACCAACTTACAAGTGCTATTACCAAGTTGCAGAAACAGGCTCCACTTTATTATTTATCACAAAGTTGAGTACGTAGCCTGTTTGCTCAAAAAAAAAAAAAAAAAAAAAAGTCGAGCAGTACAGTAGCCTGCGCATCGCTTTCTGATGGAGCTGAGCCGAGCGCCCATGAAACCGAAGGCCGGCCCGGCAAGGAAATCGATGGCTCTGACAGTGATCTACAAACTGTGTGTGAGAAATGATTGTAAGTAATCCAGTGATGATCTGGAGAAAAAAAATGATCGCATGCAGGATTTGGGCTGCGTACAGAGTATACCTCTAGATAGAAAGATATCGTAAAGTGTTTTTTTTTCCTTTTGACAAAAGGTTTGCCGTCGTAAATAAAGTTTCTACAAGCATGTGGAGGAACTCGAGAAATTTGCTAGCCGCCTGGCAGGGGATTAACACGTGTACGTTACGTTTGTGATTCCCTGCCAAGGAAAGTTGCCAGGTTGTCTAGCCTCCTGAATCCCGATTAAGCAATGGAGCCGCTCGGTCGTAAACACGTGCACGTGAACTCATCATCATCACCTAAAGACGGTGACTGGTGCTTTGAGTTTGAAGAAAGTGTCAAAGTGGACGCCGTAGCCTGTGGCTGTGGGCAAGCAGCCACAGCGTTGTCGAGGCTTAAACATCTACACGATGCTTTAAAACGTTTTCGGCTGCAATGTTGAGGCATTGATGTCCTGTGTCCACTCCAGCATGCGACCTGTCTTCAAATAAAAAAAGAGTACAAAACCATCTCAGATGGTTTCTCACTGCTTTTGCAGGCAAACAGGAAAAACATAGAGTACATCCTACCGTGCCGTGTCTTATTAGGCCGGGTCAGCCCGTTGTGCATCTATAAGTGAGGTCGCAGTCTTTAGATAAAACGAGTCGTCTCATAGCCTCTGGAATTGGCCTTAAGGCCATAGGGCTGGGTTCAAGGCCCGAGCCTCGTCTGTCCATTCCCATCCTGACACGTAGAGTCCTCGATGCTTCGTTTTGTAAACTTGGCACCGGTTAGCGTTTGCTGCAGGACAGAGAAGAAGGAAGATCGGTTTTCACCTACACTACGGCTGCTTAATAACGAGTGTCTGTTTCCGCCCTGCGGATGTAGCCATTGCTGCTGCTGTCCTAGTTTGGTTCTGGTAGTGATGGTGATACACTGATACAATCATTGTCCAGGCACCCGTGTTTTATTGCGTCGATCGACGGACACAACGTCAAAACACCAGTTGCCCCCGCATATTTATTAGCACGACCGGCCGACCGCATCAGCTCTCTCGCTACCTTGAATTCCTGGGCCGGGGTTAGTTGAGGTCTGGGAGGACCTGAGACCGTGCGCAGGCAACTACCTCCGCCCTTACCTACCCACTCACTTGCAGCAGTCCAGTGGAGCACCGGAGTGGCTCGGGTAGTGCTGATGCAAAGCATTGCAACGCAACTCAGGACTGGTTTAGTTATGCAGTAAAAACTTTACGCCTTAATCATATTAAATGTGTGTGTGTGTCTATATATATATATATATAATATAAATAAAAAATAACTAATTACATAGATTGCGTGTAAATTACTAGACGATTTTTTTAAGTTCATAATTTGATAATGTCGGTAAATAGATATTTTGTAAGATGAATTAATTAAGCGTGCAACTGCAGCTGCTAAAGCGTCGTTACAATTTGCATTTCTGCGTCTGACGAGAACACGAGCTTGGATGAATGAAAAAGAAAGAGGCTTGGCTTCGGGTTTTTTTATTTTATTTTTTGGGCCGTTTCCTTCATTGAGCTTTGGCCCAAGAAGGAGATTACACATACTCGGCCTTTCATCGGACACTTTCCAGGTTCCCGTTCTTCACGAATCACGAGATTAGTTAGTTAGTCTTTTACATTTTGCTAAAAAAGGTAAGGCGATCTCATTCCCATGCCGATCGAAAACACGAGGAAGCACGTTGCACAAATACATAACTGCACTCTTAGCACAGGACACAGCAGGCACTAACGTTCAAAACACTGAAGTGGAACCCATGACACAGACGTGCTCTGCGGAATCGATGTGAATGCGACTGCTCCATCGCCTAGGCTACCGCGACGCCGACGCACAGATCCAGGTCCCCGGCTTGTTGCCGTCCGTCTATGATCTACTAGTATCTGTATCTTCCTCCGCGTGCATCATCCATTCATACGTATTCGATGTGCCAGCTCCCAGCTGCCAGTGCCAGGCCAATCGGCCACGGCCAACCAAGCCACCAAACCGCGGAAAGCATATAGTATTTCGTTATTTCTGCAACAGCTCGTCCCGACCGATAAATAAGCTCTATTTTTTCAAGGAAATAAGTTCTTTTTGTTTACGAACTGGAGAAACAAGCTGGCTGCGCTGCGTTACGGCTGCGGCTGCAGCGGCCAACCATGCAAGACAAACAGCAAGTAGTGGCAGGAAGGCAGGAACAGCAAAAAGCCAGCAGCCGCAGCGGCTTAAACAAGGTTCAAAAGTACATTTGATTTCTCAGTACAACTGAAGTACAAGGCAGTTGCAGAATTCATGTTAGTTTAAATTTAAACCTATGTAGAAATGTCAATGGTGAACAGCGCACGAAGCGAACAACAACGAACAACAGTCAGTTCGACTACCCTCTGGTCAAGGTCCTGGAGGAGACATGGCTTCGAATTAAGTCAGCTGAAGCCCATGGTTAGGCAGACAGGTTGCATGGACGATGTTAATGTGATCATAAGAGCGCAATCATAGCTGCAGCTACCTGTCGTATCTTGCAGCAGGTGGCATCTGGTTGACAAAGGCTCGGAGATGCGGTGGAAGTGCATGGTATGGAATTCCAGTGCCCATGACATCACCTGGAGCAGGAGCTAAGTTAGTGGCCCAAGTGTTAGCTACAGCCTGTGGGGTGGTCATAAAAGGCTGTCCAAGGAAGTTGTTTGCGGATGGTTGCGCAGCTGGAGCTGGATGTAGTGACTGGTACATGGTCACTGATGCAGGAAACCACAAACCATGCTGAGATGATGGTTGGTTTGCCTGTCCCGTAGTTCTCCTGGGCGCACCTGATACAAAGTCAGAACACATCAACAGGTATGAACTTTTTTTTATATAATAAACACAGGTATGAACAAAATTGATCTGTTATTCAAACCAAGCACTTCCAGGTTAGGAACAAGGTACATGATATTATCATTAGAAGCAAGTGAATCAGTGAAAAGGAGATGTTATTTGATGATGTTTTTTTTTGCTTTGCAATAAGTCTAGTAATTCATTATCAGAACTACTTCAATCAGGAGTCACAACATTATGCAATACTGACTCCAAGAGGAAGTTTCTAACTACATAAAAAATAGCCTAAAAACGATCAGAATGCCAACTACACCCTTTGGCTTGATGTGGGATTCCAGTGTTGCATTTTGCTGGTGCCAATAAGGGGTGACTATAAAGTGAGACTCGTTTGCCGCATCAAGATGAAATGTCAAACAGTTTCCGGAAGAATCACATATATCAAAAGGAAAAGGTGAAAAATATTCCCACCTATTCTTTTCATTAAAAAAAAAGTTGTATGGAGGGTCGTAAGGGTGTATAGAGTGGCTAGAATAGTTAGGCAACAAATTCAAGCAATTGGAGATGTTCAAGATTGTCATGTGGGGCAGCCGGGGGTTGCATGGTGACCGACTGCATGGTAACCAGCAGCAATCAAGGAGCAGGATGCAGAGCAGCAATCAAGAAGCAGGATGCGGAGCAGCAATCAAGGAAGGCAAGAATTAGGGGACTTATGGGAACTTGAGTCCTTTATTTAGCAGGCCAAGTGCCTATATATAATTATATATCCATGTACCAGCTCTCATCTGGATTAAGCAATAATCAGACAACTCTACTCCCAGCCTCCTTCAAACATCGGGCGCAGAGGGTAAAAACCACAGCAAATCCAATTCCCCCCAGATGCTCTAGTCTCCCTCCGTGCCAATCTTTGCCCGGCTTTCCTCCTGGCAATGGTTATTGATATCCACCAAATGAACTAAGGTCCATGACAAAGATTGACTCTGTATTTAGGTAAACTAAATTACATTCCTCCAATAAGACAGCTAAGCACAAGACATGTGCTTTATGGAAATTATTTATATGCCACTGAATAAAATCAGATATTTTATCTTCAGCTTCGCCCAAGTGTCATATTTTAGAAACAAAATTTAATTGGCACAAACTGTGGATTTCCTCTAGTTCATAAGCAAGAACAGCTTTTTTTCTCGATCTACGCAGGAGAGCTGCATGTCATTTCATCATGAAGAAAAAAAGATACAAAAGGGAGGGAAGTAAGAAACCCCCTCCCGGGCAGCCCCGCGAGGTTTAGTCAATACAACATTTCGACCAGCAGCCTCAACAACTAAGGACCTAGGGATCAAGAACCAACAACCTAGCAAGGAACTCATGTAAGGCCAAGGCTCCTGCCATACACCGTATATTACTTAGGCCTAGCACCTTCAAAACACAAGCATTTCGGTGCTTCCATAATTCCCAAGCAACTAAGATGATCAGACCATTGAGGCCTTCGCGTGAAACCCTTGGAATGCCTTTGATGGTGATGCAGCACCAACCACAACCAGAGAAGCGAATATTGGATCCTTGAAGAACAGCTTTAAATCCTCTCATGTGCCATTTTTTGTACTAACATTACAGCTGTATTAAATGGTGGCCTATAATCATTAGCAGAACCAAACACAAATAGCACAGCATCCTTAATAAGTTAATATGCATAAGCTCAAGTTACAGGACAACAGTTCCTCAAAGGCTATTACTTGTTGTTTTAGTTTTTCCATAAAACATTTCCTAGAAATCTTCTGGAGATATTTTAGGCTAATCATGTGCTGTGAACACGTGTGTTACTCTGCAAAAGGTGTTTGATTCTCCAACTCCACCAAAACATGTTAGCAATGTCCAGCTTTGATTATTCCACCAAGATGCAGGGCCAGGGTTGCCACCAAACCAATTGTATGCCCTAGCAGCATGTACGCTTCCTCTAATTTGCAAGCATTCATCATTACTGACTATAAATAAATCTAGTGAACAACTACACTTGATCTTATTCCTCAATAAAATCAGGTGACAATAAGACTTGTAGTTAATAAAAAGATGGGACTGACAACTGACTAATCATAATTATATATGCTATTTGGGTGGATGGAGCAAACCACAAGCTTATGCCAATCTCTGAAGGAAGGCACTTTGGCAGCATATTAAAGCCAAAATTCATGTAAAATAGTTTACAAGATATTTTTATTACATTAAGAAAGAGCTATGCAAGTAATGTGTACCTCTCTGCTTGCTTGAAGCAACTCCAGCAGAGATCTTTTGTAGAACCTGGAATGTCTCCCCTAACATCTGCTGCTTACATATTTTGTCCTCAAGTATCGCAATATCCTTCTTTTTCTGCAGTGTTTCCATCTCTAAATTATGGAACTTCTCGTCAAACTTCCTTTTACATTCAGTCAGCTCCTTTTCACACTCCAAGATAAGTTTTTGCCTCTGACCAAATCCAAGTAGAGATGTTGATTAGATAGTAGCAGCACAAGGCTTCCAATGTCGCTGTGCCATTTAGGATAGAGCATAGAGAAATCAGACAACAGTAGAGGGGTTTAAGAAAGTAACCTTAGATAGATGTTTCTTGGTCATCATATCATGCAACTGAAGCAGCCGACTCATTTCAATTTTTAATGGATCTGATTGAAGACCACTTTCAAGCATATATGGTCCAGAAGTGGAGCCTGTTGTTGTCTGGTTGTTTGACTGCTGCTGAAGATTTGATGATCTAGGGCTGTCTAACCAAGCTTGTGCTAAAAAACTATTCCTGCCAAATGGTTGATCCTGATGAGCAACAGTTTGACAAGTCTGGGGACCATATTGTTCTCTTACAGGTGGAGTTAGTAAGGATGAATTACAGGCAATCTGCTGCTCAGTAACTTGGACAGGTGGAGAGGTGGCAATTTGCTGCTCGGTACCTTGGACAGGTGGACAGGTGTGATTACTAGACATAAGCAATTGTCTAACCCCATTGGTAACTGGATCTGACTGGAGGCCATTTTCAGGCATATGCTCAACCATGGAGCTTGTCTGGTTGGCTGATTGCTGCTGAATATTTAATGTCTCATGGTTGTCTAATCCAGTGCTTGTTGAACAAATATTCACACCAGATTCTTGACACAGATGTGCAGCATTTTGACAAGATACATCGTAAAGTTGCAGTTGTGTTGACGGTTGGACTAATGTTGCTGAAGTTGCAGTGATGTTGTGCTGTTCAGTGACTTGGCCAAAGGAAGATATCACACCACTAGATACTTCCTTGTTAGCTGCAACATCAGCCTGCTCCGTTTGATTCAAATTAGCTGAAGGCAGCCTTTCAGCTTGAGGTTCCTCCTGTAAAGAAATCATGTCAAAGGATGTTAGATTATGGTCTTCCATTGGTACTAAGCTGGAATAAGTTCAGTTCCAAGAATGACTGTCAAAGCCAGATCCTACTGATAATTTGTGCCTTCGCTGGAATAACATTTGAAAGAAAAAAAAAACATTGAGATCTTGTCTGATGGTTCAGCTTCAATTCATAAGAATGATTTGTCTGCCAATCAAGCTATGATTGAAACATGATTTCCTCAATCAAGCTATATAATTAAAGCACAAAGTGTTTTTGCGCAAAAACAAGGTAAAGTTCTTGCCACCTCTTGTCCATGTTAATGACAATTTCTTCCAGACCACAAAAAAAAAAAAAAATTATTATACAGTAATGAAAAAATTGAGTATGAGCTAAATACCTCATCGTGCAATGCTGTTTCATGGACATTTGAGTCCGACTCATGTGGCAAATTTCTCCGGGACCTAGAACAAGAGCCTTCTAATGCATCATCGTCAGGATTTATGCACCTTTGCTTCTTTCTAACTGGAGGCTCATTTCCTAAATCAGCTGCCACTGCCTTAGAAAGTACCAATTGTTTATCAGTGACAAATGGAGAACAGGATATCTCCGCATTTCCCCCTTCATTTTGTGGTGGAGAGGAGACAGCAACTTGCATCCCGACTTTTTCACTGGGCTCAGTGGGTGCATTATTGAAACGTGAAGACATACTATCTACTAAGCCCTCAGTTGCATCAACAGATAACCCATCCTCTGCACCTCCACTTGTCTCTATTGGTGATTGAAATTTTTCTATAATTGGCTCTGGCTCAAAAATATCACTGTCCTTATCTGTAACGGTTTCTTCAAGTTCTTTAGTAGAAGCAATTGCTTCAATTTCAGTAGTTAGAGATTGCATGTCCAAAAATTTGAGCTCCTGTTCACCTTCAGAATAAGCATGCACATGACACAATGATTTCTCCATCTCGAATCCAGAACATGTCAAGGAAGTTCTATCAAATCTTTTCTTAAGGTAGCCAGCTGTAGCCTCAAATATCCAGCGTTCTCTTATTCTCTTCTCTTTGTTCCTATCATTTATTTGTCTTCTCACAAATTTTATAAGCTGAGACCGCATATATTTACGGAAAACCTTAAGCAAAATGCTGAAAAGTATCTTTGGTAGCTTCATTCTGTGATAGCTTGCTGTTGGTATGACACGCTCATAGTGAACTCTATAAGAGCAAGCATGCTCTTTGAAGAATCTGAACTCCTCTTCCTTTATTAAAGTATTGAATTCCTTGCGGTCTTTATTCTGATGTAACAATTGGTTACTAAGCCTTTCTGAACAAACTTTCTCAATCTTTTTCAGTACACGGAGATAATCATGGTAACTAAAGCAGTTGCGCATCCGTTTCTCATGCCTTTCTTGTGAACTAATAGGGGAACATGGAGAATAGCTTTGGCTGTGTTTGTCAGAATATATTCTATGACAAATCGACTGAATCACATTAACAAGTTGACCCTTGATTGAAGCATCTCCTTGATGGGAACCCCTTTCAGGTGAAGTTGATTGGCACCCCATGGTGGATGAACCCAACTTTTGAACACTTGCAACCATACCCTTGTTGATAAGGTTTTCTAATCCAAATGGCTCATCCTTCCTAAACTCACCTTCTTCTAGTTCAGGGTTGTATGATGCTTCATCTTCTCGTCTCCTACCTATATCAAGTTTCTCATGTTCATGTGATTTCTTGAAGGTTTCATTGTTACCCATATAATCTCAACCAAACTAGAAGGTAGCGGAATACGGAAGCTATGCTGTTGCCATGAACAAGATTTCCCTGCCAGTTTAGTTCACTTTGTTTTGTTATGCACCTCCTTTCAAAGTATAAGCACTGGTAAACTGGCCAGTATTTCTCCTAGACAGAAAGAAATGCAAAGAGCACAAATATCAATGGTAGCAAGACACATTATAAACCAATCATTTAAAATATCAAATTTCTTTTTATTAGCTAAGAAAAATCTGCTAACAACATTCTTTAACATGAGTTAAAAGAATTTAATACACATATAATTACAAAACTTATATATTTAACACAACAACAAGAACAAGCATTTAAGCCCCAAGCAAGTTGGGGTAGGCTAGAGCTCAAAGCCACGAGCCACTCCCAAAAAGGTAAAAGAAAGAGAAATATACTATATATACATAAGGGGATCTAAAGCTATTCAAGTATTCATGCTTCAAGTATATGGATAGCTGATTTCCACACGCTCCTACGTAAGGACAGATCTATGGGTATATTCTGTTGGAAATCACTCCTCTTGATTGTTTATCACATACACACACTTGCTTTCTCACCACAGAGAAAAGCTCGCGTGTTTTTGTGATAAACACTTAAGAGAGAGCAAGTGGTTTCCATCATTTTCCACTCTTTAAAGCCCCATTTTTCTTCCACCTCCCATGTCCATTCAGCTGAATCCTCCCTATCACATTGTCAACGCGCCTCAGAATTCCGATATGCACCGGTACCTCTAGAGGTCTCCATTGGACAATGGCCATGACCAGACCAGTTCAATGAGTGTTGAACAAGCTTTTCTCAGTTGAGGGGGCTACCCCTAGCTTATCATGTGTATTGTTATATGTGTATTGTTATTTTGGACTCGGTCCTTTCAACTTCTATGTTTACAAGACACTTAAAAAAATTGAAGGACCTTCATTCCTCAATTGATTACTTAAATGCCTAAACAAACAAAGTCAAAACAAATTACTTCAATCAATTCCAATCCATATTCAAGCCAATGCAAATATAATATTGTCTAGACAGTTTAGATTGCCCTGAATGGATAAATGCCTAGAGATGTCATGTTCAAGTGGTGTCATTATGGATCCACTGCTCCAGAAAAAGAAGGAAAATATTGTCTGCTGTTTCACAATTCTCTGCCCAGGGAGAGTAAATTCAGTGATACAAAATTACAAATAAACAAAAAAATATAAAATTGGCATACCCTTCTAACAAGGCCAAACAAA
Source organism: Eremochloa ophiuroides (assembly GCA_038502445.1). Taxonomy (NCBI): domain Eukaryota; kingdom Viridiplantae; phylum Streptophyta; class Magnoliopsida; order Poales; family Poaceae; genus Eremochloa; species Eremochloa ophiuroides. The sequence goes on along the minus strand of JAHLJS010000005.1, from coordinate 62,156,409 downwards.
GGTGGAATAACAAGATGATGACAAGTCATAAATACAGTTCTGTATTTCAAACACCCAAAACATAACTATTGCACCTTAATCAACAATTCTAATACTATCAGAATTTTTAGCAATAATAACTTTTCACCAGAACCTAATAGAATAACATCCCTAAAGTTCTCCTAACTCTTAAGTACAACTTTTTTAAGTTTAACCGAATTTATAGAAAAGAGCGCCAAGAATTGTGGCACCAAATTAGTATCATTAGATACACCATAAACTATATTTTCATAATGTGCTCATTTGGCATCACAAAACATAGAAAAGTTTGACTTAAGACAACTCTGGAAACTGATTTATCAGGGACACAGGGAGTATATAGGAGATTGTGAAAAGAATATGAGACGCAGAAAATGTCATACATGGAAAACGAAATGGGAAAAAAATGCAGAAGTGGTAGCAAGAAGAAATGTATCCGGTTCTAAAGTATGCTCGTAGTGTGCTTAATTGCTCATTGTCATGGAGTTAATATTGCATAACTAAAAATCATATATCTATTAAGCGTGGCATGAAACGGTTGATATCTACCATGTACTTTGGTTTTTTTTGTTAACATGACGAGCGTGCCAGCATGGATGAATGAAAGAGGATTTGATGCACAGGAAAGACATGGATGAACAAAAAACAACATTTGCAACACAAGGACCACATAAGAAAACACAAAACAGAAGCTATTTTTAGACTATAAAATGCGCCCACTGACTGTAAGACTGTTTTGAAACTTTGGAACCAACATTTTCCAAAATATTGACATGAGGATGCCAAGTACTACATGAAAGTAGATACAGGGAATCTAAGCACCTGACAAGATCAAGCAATCCATGTGAACTGGTGGTGTACAGGGTCAACATTGTTGAATAGCATTTAATGTGAGAAGAAAGTGAATGAGATCGGCGCCTTCATGCCTTCTAATGCAGTTAGGCTGCTCCGCAATACAGCGAACCACAAACCTAATGGGTTCTGGTCAACAATGTACATAGCATCTATTACATGATAAATCTTTTAAATAGGACTAGTGCCAAGGTGGAGGGGAGTTGAAAGAAGAGATAGATTGGAGCAATGCATAAATCCAATCAAGAAGCAATTAATTTTGTATTGTGCTCTGTATGTAGAAGAGTATTAGTGGGATTAAGCAATTTCTTGTGTGAGAAGATAGTTTATGGGTATGGTCCAGCTGTAGCAGTGGTGTTATAGTGTGATGTGTAGTGTTTACATGAGCAGATCAGATAGTTTATTGTTATTGTCCAGCTGTCGCAGTGGTATTATAGTGTGATGTGTAGTGTCAACATGAGCAGATCATAGATGCTCAATCCATCCACAAATATAAAATCTCATGCTCGATCCATCACATAGCACGAGATTTTTCCCTCCTTGCATAGTTTGTCCTAAACAATCACATGTCCTTAGATTTGCAGATTGAGGAAGTACTTCTGTCCTGTCCCTCTGTTGGAAAATATAAGGCGTAATTTGTTTTGCAAAAGTGAAAGAGTACTGCTACATATACAACCATTTCAATACAAGTCAAGATCCCGGTTTTAAAATCACACGGATGGAAAGCTCATAAATGCATACATGGTCTAGATGCATGGCTGTACTTGAGTTGTACTCAAAACATTTCCAGAACTAAAAGGTTGTAATAAAAATGTAAAAGGTTTTATATTTTTGGCCATCCATTTGTGAAACTATGGCCTGTTTGGATCCCTATAGACAGTGGCTATCAGCTAACAATTATCTATTTGGGATCCAAACATGTATAGATAGTGGAATAGATAATTGTTAGCTTGAGTTATAGATAACAACTATCCAACTAGCTAAACCAAATCAGATAATAACTGTTAGCTAGATAACTATTATGAATCCAAACAGGGGCTATAAGTATATTCATTCAGTGGCGGAGCTTGATCAAAGTATCAGGACTTCAGGAGGGGCTATCTCTATAATTGAGTACTAATCATGCAAGAACAGTAAAAATTACTGTTTAGCAAATGGAAATCACATTGGGCCGCTCCGCCCCAAAGTATATGTTTATTGTAAAAAAACTACATATTCCAGAAATGTTTTCAAACTGTATTTCTTTGCTACCTATTATGTCATTATGTTGTGAGAAGATAACAACCAAAGACTAACTTTGAAGGCCAGGTCGAATATAAAATACGTGAATGAAGGGAGTATAAGAGATATATGGGCAGCATCTTCCATTTGGAATTCTTTATCAAGAAAAACAATCACTCGATAAACCGAAATCAGGCTTTGATAGTTCACTACTTAAAATTAATCTAACAAAAATTGAAACTCCCACTAAAATCAAGAAGCCCGCGATCACAACAGCAGTAACAAAAAGCTACTCCACATTGACTTGAAAAGCACGGTCCAGTAAATTCCCGGGTTTCAAAAAACGAGTATCGTTTCATTTATTCATTTACACCCAGCTAATAACTGCTGAACCTTACCAAAAAAAAACCCACGCATCAAAGCTCCCAGATGCCTGCACGTACGACATAAAAACCATCCAAACCGCTTGCCTAGCCAAAAACCCCCCCGCTAAAAACCATGGCCGCGGCACCGATGGCTCAAAAAAAAAAAATCAAAATTCTAGTACCTCAAACTCTAGTCCCACTAAGCCGCTCCACCACTACTAGAACGAGAAGCAACTTAGTTTATAACATAGAAAAGAAGAAATTACCTCATTCATGAAGGGAAGAATAGAAGCTCGCCACCTCACCTACAAACGGAGCATCGCCGCACCCAGGTTTCACCGAATCGGCGTCGCCGCCGAAGAGGGCGCTCCCGTGCGGCCAGAGAACGAGGATCGAGCGAGGGTTTTCGAAGGACACGACGCGGAGCGAGCGGCGGCTGCTTTTAGCAGAAGGAAATCGCAAGGGTGCTGGGGTGGTGAGCAAGGTTTTAAATCTCCGGCTAAGCCTCTTAGCTTTTGTTCTGCCACAACAGCTAAGTGCAGCTATAGCCGGAGATAGCTGCAGCTAAACAATTTAGCTGTTTTTGACCAAAGCAGAACAAAAAAAACAAAGAACATTGGCATAAGTTGCAGGATGGGAAAGAACTCAAGAAGAGAACCAGAGATTGAAGTGCCAACCCGCCTCTGCTGCCGACGGTAGCCGCAGCCTGTAGTCGTTGCCGCCTCAAGATGCTTGGGGAAGAGCCACGCCGCGCCGCCGCCACTGCAGCGGCTGGTCGAGACAGAGCCGCGCCGCGTCGCGGTGCTCCGGGGACAAGGTGCACTTGAGGGAGAATCGAGCCGCTCGGGGCGCCGCCGCCTCCAAGGACCGTGCGAGTTGATAGACGAGAGGAAGAGAAGGTGAGTAGGGGGGGTGGGCGGTTCTGAACCGGAAACGCGAGGGTCGTGCGCGAGGGATTGAAGTGGTCGGCTTTTTATTTATGAGGAGTTTGACCAGGTCACGTCAACGTGAAGTCCCCGAACGCCAATCGAGGGTTTTTTTGTCGCGGTCTCGTGGCCGGGTCTGGTGTGGGTCTCGGGCCGCTGGGCCGTCAGCTATAGGCTGACAATCCTACCGTGATACTTTCCTTGGTGTTTTGATAAGCTTTTGTCTAATCATGATCTAAGTAGATTTAAAAGATTCGTCTCGACACGTATAGATAAACTATACAATTAATTATTTTTTTATCCTATATTTAATACTCCATACATATACTATAAAATTAATGTGATAGAGAATATTAAAAAAAATTAGGAAGTATGGGAACTAAACGGAACCTTAGGCCTTGTTTGGTTCGACTGTAGATTTTATAAAAGCAGCTATGAGCTATGGGCTTTTGAAAAGCTATAATGGGATAGAAACTGTGGACAAGTTAAAAGCGTTTTTGGTGAAACAGCTGTGGCTTTTGGATTACTGGAAACTAGGCCCCACTCACTAGCCTCACAGAGGCTTCTTCTTCCTAATGGGGGCCGACGAGGGCACTGCTCCGGCAAGCACGGTGAGGAGGGGCCGATGAGGGACACTGTTCCAGCGAGCACGGTAAGGAGGAGCCGACGAGGGGCACTGTTCCGGCGAGCATGGTAAGGAGGAGGCCGCGGATAGGACCGCAGCTCCGGCTAGGGACGGTGCCCTGGTCCACGCGGCGGCGCTCCGGTCGGTGGCCATGGAAAAGGGGAGGGGCGAGGAAGCTCGCACCGACCATGGGGAAGGGGAGAGGAAGCTCGCGTAGGCCATGAGGGAGGGGAGAGGACGTCTGCTGCACCTCACCTTCCCCAGATCCGACGAGGAGAGGCCCTCCTACGGCGGCGCTCCCGTGGCGGCCCTCCTGTGGCGCCGTGCCCGTGGCAACGCTCCTGCGGCAGCGGAGTGCAAGCCGAGTGTTGTGTTGCCTTCTTTTCACGAGTAAGATGAAATCGAACCGATACGCAACTTATGGATGGCAGGTGGGTAATTTTTCACCCCTACAGCTCGTGAAAGCAGGTCTTCAGCAGCTGTGAAGATTGTACTACTCTAAAACTACTTTTGGTGAAAGTTACTAGTCCCTTTGAAGCTCTCTGGTTGGCTTTTTAGCTTTTGGGAGCAAAAGCTACAGCCAAAAGCTGAACCAAACATGGCCTTAGGCCCTGCCCAAATTTTCTCAAACTTTTTATAAGGTTCCTGTGGCATCGTATGTTTAGACACAAACATGGACTAACTTTTGTCAACCATGGAATATTGAATGTTTAGACGCATGTATTAAGCATTAAGGGCTTGTTTAGGAGCAAAACTTTTAGGCAAATGCTACTGTAGCACGTGGAGAATCTTTTACAATAAGTATCCAATCATGAGTTAAGTAGACTTAAAAGATTCATCTCGTGATTACATACAAACTGTGTAAACATGCAAAAAGGTTCATCTATATTTAGTGCTCAATGTATTTATCCTAAACATTCGATACGACGGGTAAATTGGAATTTGGAAGTGCATCTGAACAGCCCCTAAATAAGACGATTTTTTTACATGTTTACATAGTTTGCATATAAATCATGAGACGAATCTTTTAAACTACTTAAGTTATAATTAAATATTTATTATAAAAATTAGCAGTGTGCTACAGTGCTTTTTTAAGGAAAAAAATAGCTCTACACGGCCCCAAATTTGACGAGTCGGCGTGGACGCCTGTGTCGAAGACTCACTGCCAGCTGTCAGGTCACCAAGCGGTTAGGAAAAAAAACTGGAGGAGTGTCTGGTTGTTAGGACCTACTAAGTTTTACATCTGTCACATCAAATATTTGAATAATATTTAAGAGTATTAAATAGAGATTATTTATAAAACTAATTACATAGAGACTAATTTGTGAGACAAAACTATTAAAACTAATTAATTAACACATGTTTATTGTACCATCACATTGTCAAATTATAGAATATATTTAAGCTTAAAAGATTTGTCTCGAAAGTTAGCCTTTATCTATGAAATTAGTTTATAATTATTCTATATTTAATATTCTAAGATAGTGTCCAGATATTCGATATGACATGAACTAAACTAGTGAAACCAAACACTCTCATTTTGCCTCTTTTTCTCGTGCATGGCCCAACCCAAAATCAAACGTTTTGCTCACTTCAGCATCTGTTTTAGTTGATTCTACGATAACTCGTGAGAGAAATTTCATGTAGCTGCAGCTGCAGGGAGCACAGCCGAGCAGGTTGAAAGGCTCTGATCTCTACAACGGTAGCTGTGGCTACAAGTTTTCCTAACACGGCACTGTAAAAGCAGTATTTGCTGCTTGCAGTCAAATGGACCCAAAAATCACTTGATTTGATGACTCGTGGGTTGGTCGGTGACAAAGCATAAATATATTGGAGAAGTCTATGTTGGGGCCGTTGATTGAGGCTGCGTTTAGTTCCTAAAACTTTTAGGAAGTTTGTGGGTGTTCTGGTACTGTAGCACTCTTGTTTGTATTTGACAACTTTTGTCCAATCATGATCTAAATAGACTCAAAAGATTCATCTCGATACGCACAAACAAATTGTAGTTATTTTTTTAACTACATTTAATGCTCTAGGGAATCTTGACTTTTTTTTGAAAAGTTGGTGAACTAAACAACCCCTGAATGGTGGCCGCTTATGTGCGGTTAACTGCCTCTCGCAATAGTTGTGCTTCTCCAACGAATCACGCAAGGCATACGGTTAGATGTAGGAAAGGAGTGTGGAAGAAGAGAAAGCAGGAAAAGGTTGGTGATCCTACGGTCCGACTGGTAGACAGAAGTAATGTGAGCCACTAACTTTCCCACAGAGATAGTAGTCGGATTCATGGATGTAGTTAGTTATGGGTATCTTACCCAATTTGTATGATATAGGTACCAAAACTTACCCATAGTTCGGATACCCGCACACAAACATATAAACTATGAGTACAATACTTCACCTGTGAGTACATACCTATATTAAGTGGCTAGAATTCTAGTACATGTACTGTGCATATGTCTATAGTATTTATTCGAACCAGTCCATTAAAATTTGTCCATCCTAAGAAAAACCATAGTCCTACATCTACCTTATTTGCGTGCACCCCAGACCATTCGCCTTTGGCCACCAAACATCCACGTGACACAAACACTCATGTGCATCATCACCCTCACTTCACCTCCTTTCCTCCTTGTGATTTTCCTCTTGCCTTTGAATGGATCTAGATAGAGGATGAACAGCCTGTAAAGATTTATTCACAAATTCAAAAACACCGAAGCAAGATAGATAGCAAAATAACAAGTCATAATACTCACTTCTTGCACTAAGTTATATTTTCAAAACATTTTTCATCTGCATCTCATCACGTCACCAAGTCCAATGCATATGCAAAGTTTGTCTATATCTAGTGGCACTTAGATAATTGTTGCACTTTAGAGTTCCCCTGTTAATAGATGGCTATGTATCTCTATCGTATACTCACTACACACTATATTGTATTTCGGCCGGCAAAACAAAATCATAACATGTATCTTTGCCTTCGGAATTGTTCTCACCTCTTCATCTTCTCTCCAAGAGTGAGCTCTTGCTCCATTGAGATTGATCACCCCTCACCCAACTCGTAGTCTTGCTCATCACCTCGGTGTGAACTCCACTTAGCTTAATCAACACGTAATTAGCGAAAGGTTAGTTCACTTGTTTTTCAATCACTAAAACCAAACTTGAGGCCTTCAAACCCTTACCTCCATTCGTCTTTCTCGTCTGCATGCACATGCATCATGTTGATAGCTAGGCATAGATGCATAAGACGACATGTTGGCGACTAAGTCCACATACAATTCAGGCTGGACCCATGTAGAGATGCAAGACAACATGTAACAAGCGCACAAAACCTCCACCCACGAGGTGTTCTCAATCTTCCTAATTCCTCCTTGTTATTTTACTTTATCAATTTCTACATGTGTCATTCCTTGTTGCTACGATGAAAATATGTGTGCCAAATTCAACATAGGCTTATTATTGTGATCGTTTGATGTATTACATACGATGTTTGAGTAAACCCGATGGGTAGGGTACAAACGATAGGAATACTTTCTAAGCGTATTTGAGGCTAAATCCATTTAGAGTGGTTTAGATTTGTCCGTGTATGAGTCTGGGTATCCAACATACAATACCGAATAGTCAAATCGTATATTTATGATATCCATATACAATCATATTCTATCCGACATAACTGATGTTATTTGTATTCGAATCCAAATTTGAATATAATATGAAAACAAATATAATATTAATGATATCCGTCAGTATCCGATCTGTTTGCATCCTACCAATGGGTATTCGACATGTGTAGAGACATACTCTCTCCATCCCAAAACAAGTGTCGTTTTTGACTTTTTAAAATCGATATTTGACCATTCGTCTTATAGACTTGTACTCATAAGACAGATCTGTGTAGGTACCCCGACGAAGGAGGAAAGGAGTAGCGAGCGCATTCTACCAATTAGGCTTGTTGTTCAAAAAAATTGCAAAAATATAAAAATAAACAAATCAAGATTAAAATTCTTCTAATAATGAATCATTTCATAATAAAAGAATTAATTTTTTCACAAAAATTTTGAATAAAACGAATGATCTTTAAAATCCAAAAATGACATTTATTTTGGGACGGAGGGAGTAGACACAAGCACAGTCTTACGTGTAGTAGGGGTTTCATGGGTGCAAGTAAGACTTAGAGTTTCAGGTAGGATCGTGAAAACAAATCCACAGTACCTTTTTTATAAGGCAGTCTATAGTAGCTTGAACCCTGATCAAGTGAAGTGATCACAATTAGATTTTTGTTGAGAAACAAGTTAACACAATTAGATCATGCTATTACGTTCATTCAAGAAAAAAATTAGATCATGCTACTATTTTGTTGGGCCATTTGGGCTAGTTCGTGGTCCACGATGTGGCTAGGCATCATGTTTTAAGTACTTCGTATTAGGCCCAAAAAACTAATTATCCCATAACTGTTGTCGCACGGAGCATGGATCAACTTTTGTGATTCCAAGTTCTGAAATGTCAGCACGGTTGGTGGGTGAAAAGGACCCACGCACCGTCCACCAACTCCGTGCTGGAGTACTACTCCCCAACGCACCCACCAAACCAACCAATAGAGGCGCATGTACCCACATGTCATAGAGACCATGTAGCAGGCAAAGGGGTCTCTACTGTTCCACTCGCCCGCAACGCCCACCAACCCCCGCCGAAAACACGAGGAGGCTGACAGGTGGGCCACCCGGGGTTTGGGTCCGCACCAATATCACCACTTTCATCTCGCCCACCAGCCACCACACGGACTTCGAGCCCTCGCCCGCCCAAACACAAGCCATCTCGTCAGTCACCTGCGCCGCCGCTTGCGCTTCCGTTCGTGTGGAGAGGAGAAGAGAAGAAATGGCGGCGACCGAGGGCGTGCTCCTGGGGATGGGCAACCCCCTGCTCGACATCTCCGCCGTCGTCGACGACGCCTTCCTGACAAAGTAAGCGGTCTTCTCTCCCTTTCCCGTCTGATCTGTTCATCGAAATTTTAGTTACTCCTAGTATTCGTAGTGGTTTGGTTGCTTTCAGTGGTTTTGCGGTGTATTCTCGTCAGATCCGCGACGGAAACAATACCGTTCTGCCTGTCGTTTAATCTTAGATGCATGCATGTGCATCGGATTCCGGAGCACCGGACACTGATCCGAAATTGTTTAATCGACGAAACACCATAGCGATCCACAGGCGTTGTCGCCGCGCTGTAATTCATTGATGCATAGCGATCACTGTTTCCCGTCGAATTACGCTTTATTATTCTAGATCTCCAATTTTTGAGGGGTCTACAGTTGCTGGCCTCAATTCCATGGATGCTTGATTATTATTGTTCGCTTAGTAGTTGGGTGTTGTAATTATGACGTGATACTAACATACTTCTCTCACCCGTGTTTTAGGTATGACATCCAGCTGAACAATGCCATTCTCGCTGAGGAGAAGCACTTGCCTATGTAAGTATATGTGTATCACTGATGCTTCTTTATATGTCAATTATTCTTTGATGTATTGCTGACCTTGGAGTTGCCTGTTTAACTTTACTGTAAAGACATATTTGCATTCTAATACCCTGTCCTGTTGTATTGTATGCTGTTTATCTAATAATAGTGTGGGGTTTTGACAGGTATGATGAGTTGGCTAGCAAGAGCAACGTTGAATATATTGCTGGAGGTAATGTTTCTTATAACATGTATATGCAGTATTGCTGTCCATAAATTGTTACAACTTGGTGACTCCTCTGATGGTTTTTGTCTCCATTCTTTTCATTCTTATCACAGGAGCCACCCAGAACTCTATCAGGGTTGCCCAAGTAAGCTCTTAGGCCTCATTTGGAGACAAAGTATTTCTGGAGTATCAGATAAATACTGTGGTTTTGCAAAATACTATGGCTTTCAGAAGCGTCCCGGTGTTTGGATACAACAAGTCTTGTGTTTTGTAAAACCACAGTTTTGGTCAAAACCGTAGTCTTTTTGGAATTTTAGAAACCCCCTCTCTTGTCTGCTTTTTTCTAAACCAAGGTTTTTGTATGTCTTTGGCTTATAAAACCATAGTTTCATGATGCCTCGGTTTTCTAAAACAACGTCATCCAAATGGGCATTTATAATCTACTAAAATGTGAACAACCAAAGACGTTCCATCAGTTTATTTGATGGCATGTCATTGTTTTCAGTGGATGATTCAAACTCCTGGTGCAACAAGTTACATGGGATGCATAGGAAATGACAAGTTTGGTGAGGAGATGAAGAAAAATGCTCAAGCTGCAGGAGTTACTGTTAGTTTTTAATCTCATCTTCTTCATGCTACTTTAGACAGATTTATTGGTTATTGGACTAATGTGGCCTTGATGTGGTCGCATATTAACTCAGGCTCATTACTACGAGGATGAGACTGCTCCTACTGGCACATGTGCTGTATGTGTTGTTGGTGGTGAAAGGTTTGTTGTCTAAATACCTGTTTTGTTTCTTAACTTCTGCCGTTGGTGGTGTTGTTTTTACATTGCGTTCACCATTTAGTGGCTATTAAATATGTCTATTGCATGATTATGATAATGTATTTTCATGTCATTCTAGATGCTCTTTGATCCTCTGTAAGCTCAGTGCTCAAGTTGCTAAGGATCCTCTTTGATTGCATCGTTACTTGCTTGTGTAGTTTGAGGTTTATAATTGTGTCTGTGGAACAACTTTGGCATAGTAATTGCATTCTCTATCTTTGAAGATCATGCTAAACAAGTTGATAATTACTTGCTGTGTTGTTTTCTCTTGTTAATTCTATCCTAAACTAGACTGGGATTGTACTTTTTTTTTGCTGTTCCTTGCCATGACATACACAAGTGCACAATTTTCAGGAAAGTGTTGGTTCTGTTCCATGCTTTTTTCCAAAAGCATTTTCCAACTCTATAATATTAAACTATTGTAGTTGTTAGATCAAATTCTATCCTAGTATCATCTGTTCTGTGTCAATGAATTCAAGTTTTTTTTTTGTATCAAGCAAAATTCTGACTGACAGCAATTTGTTCTGCAATAACCAGTTATTTCCTTCTGTAACCAGGTCATTGATTGCAAATCTGTCGGCAGCAAACTGTTACAAATCTGAGCATCTAAAGAGACCAGAGAACTGGGCACTAGGTACAATATATCTTTTGAGCACTTGTTTTGTTTTTGCTAAACCATTTTTTTTAGTTTGCTGAGAGGATTTATGTATGCTTAGTTGAAGTTCTAAATTTGCTCAATAGTGTGCAAACTTTCAGAAGAGCACACACTACTTTAATGACCACAAAATATCAGTTGAGCAACAGTAGGTTTCACATGTTTTGGAGTACTCTAGCAAATGGCACAGCTAGTTTACTTTTATCTGTTTACTGTGGACTTGTGGAGAAGATGGTAGATGGGTTTTTGAGTTGCACCACAGAAATGAACCATTACATTTTTTTGTTGGGTGAAATTAATCTACATAAACAGAGTTGATTTGTGGTTTGCCAAAAAAATTTTAGCACTGAATTTTTTTTGTCCTCGACTGACTGATCACCTTTATTTGATATCTATTTATTTTAAGATGTACTAGTTTTCTTTACCTGACAAATATAATATTCTTGATGACAGTTGAGAAGGCAAAATACATTTACATCGCTGGATTTTTCCTTACGGTGTCGCCTGATTCTATCCAGCTAGTTGCTGAGCATGCTGCAGCAAATAACAAGGTCAATTCATATTAATACGAAAGCGCCCTTTGAAATGGTTCTTTTAGTTGATTGAGCATGCTAATTTCAGGTGTTCCTGATGAACCTTTCTGCTCCCTTCATCTGTGAGTTCTTCCGTGATGCCCAAGAGAAGGTCCTCCCGTAAGTCTTATATTCTGTAACACGATTCTCAGTGTTTTGAACTTCATTCAAGGCTGCATATAGCAACTCAGTAATAAACCAGAAAGCAGTGCCTATCCTAGTCAAGACATTTTTGCTATGCATTCATCATGATAATCTTCCAGACTTAATTAAACTTCTTTTGTAAACATGAAGGGCCTACTATGTGCTTTGCTGTCCATGCGTTTTATTGATTCTAATCACCTTTTGAATATATGGTTGCTACTTATTACCAATATAGATATGTTGACTACATCTTCGGCAATGAAACTGAGGCAAAGATCTTCGCCAAAGTCCGAGGATGGGAGGTGATTACGGATTAAGTCTTCTATATTCCGATAATATTTACCTTTGATGATTGTGTTGCTGATTAATTACCTCTGATAAATTGTAGACTGAGAATATTGAGGAGATTGCTTTGAAGATCTCTCAACTTCCTTTGGCTTCAGGCAAGCAAAAGAGGGATTGCTGTGATTACTCAAGGTGCTGATCCAGTGGTTGTTGCTGAGGATGGGAAGGTATGCTTTTGTCAGTTTGATGCTAAACTTCTATAACTTGACATAAGCTGAGAAGCTAGTTTCAATCAAATATTTTCTTGCACCATTTTTTTGTCAAATATGCATGCTTTTGCCTGTTGGACATTCAAAACAGAATAAATTCCTTCTGTACATGTTTGCTGTTGGTTCTGCTTGGGATCTTTGATGCCCTTTTCGAAACTAAGTTGATTGCACAATGGTTGTTTGCTTCTCCAAGGATTTTGCATATGTACTTTTTTTTTTTCCCTTTTATGTTTGACTGAAGAATTGATATATGCCATCTTAAGTATTTTTGTACAAGCTGTTGAGTATGATGTACTAACTATTATGTTGATAATAGGTGAAAACGTTCCCTGTGATCCTGTTGCCCAAGGAGAAGCTTGTTGACACCAATGGCGCAGGTACACATTTCTTTAGTGTTCAGAGTTAATCTACGTTCTTGGTTCAGAAGAGTCTCTATTTCCAACTTTTTTCTGAAACGCTAGTTGGTTTGTTGCAATAAACTCATCTCTCTTCTTTTTTATTCTCTGTGACTAATTAATTTCAAATATTCCATATTTTCCATATACTCAATTGTCATGTTGAGTATGGTCTGGTAACCTGCAATAAATGGGGAAAATATGTGCAGTACAAGCCTTTTACACCACTAATACTGCAACTTAAAATTGAAAATTACCAGCAAATGGATTTGAACTAAGGCTTGTCGACATTTTTCTGTTCCTAATAACCAATCCTCCTTTCCCCTAGGTGATGCTTTCGTTGGAGGCTTCCTCTCACAGTTGGTTCAGGGCAAGAGCATTGATGACTGCGTGAGGGCTGGTTGCTATGCTGCGAATGTTATCATCCAGCGCCCAGGCTGTACTTACCCGGAGAAGCCTGACTTCAACTAGTGCAAAAACTGAGGCACGTTATGAGAGGGACTGTTATAGGCACACTTATTTCTAACCACTGCGTGCGTGGTTCGGTGTGACACACCCTGTATTCTTCGGAGTCATTTCTTCCGATCCGGCCAAAATTTTTGCCGTGGTATTTGTTCTGCAACTATGAACGTCGCCCTTGACGCTGTATAAGGCATGATTTGCCACCAGTCTGTTGCTTTGCTGATGCTTGCAATGCTCTTGATCGCATTTTGCTTTGTTTCTATAAGGCTAGCAAAGTCGTAGTCGTACCAGTCTTTGTTTTTCTAGCAGGCTAGCAAGGTAGCAGCAGCCCTGCCTAATTATAAGGCGCCCATCTTTGAAAACGACTTGGCTGTTTCCCCTCTCAATTGTTGTGTTGCAGTCATCGAGCCATCCAATTACCAAACTGAGTGACATTCTAAAAAAAAAAGTGTGTTTCTCTTTCATAAATGGGAGTTCTGTGTGCAATTGAATAATATTGGCCTTGTGCTTATAATAAACATTCTAAAAAAAGAGTGTTTCTCTTTCATAAATGGGAGTTTGTGTGCAATTGAATAATATTGGCCTTGTGCTTACAATAAAGGAAGAAGTCCACTTTACCTCTCTCAACTTTCGCTAAAGTCAGCTTTGCCTCCATCAACCACAAAACCGGACAAATCACCTCCCCTAACTTTTCAAACCGTGCACTTTACCTCCCTGGAGTGGTTTTGAAGGCGGTTTTGCTACAGTGAATAGTGGTTTTGCTACAGTGACAGTGGATTTTGTCTTTTTCTTTTTAAATTATTTTGGCTGAATTTTTTAAAAATCACAGTAAATCACAAAAAAAATCATAAAATGAAAAATCCAGTTTTGTTGGACTCCACATGAGTAGATCTACGCAGTGAACATATAGTATGGTATGCTTTAGTACAAAGTTTTTGCTATGAAGGTTTTGTCTTTTTCTTTTTTATTTATTTTGGCTAAATATTTGATAAATCATAGTAAATTATAGAAAAATCATAAAATATAAAATCTAATTTCTTTAGACTCCACATGAGCATATCTACATGTGAACATATAATATGGTATGCTTTAGTCTAACAAAATAATTATAGAAGCTACAGCTATGAATTATTTCAATTAATTACAGAAAAACATCGATCTAAAACTACAACAAAAATTCTATACTAAAGCATACTATATTATATGTTCACATGTAGATACGCTCATGTGGAGTCTAAAGAAATTAGATTTTCTATTTTATGATTTTTCTATAATTTACTATGATTTATCAAAGATTTAGCCAAAATAAATAAAAAAGAAAAGACAAAACATTTATAGCAAAAACTTTGTACTAAAGCATACCATACTATATGTTCACTACGTAGATCTACTGATGTGGAGTCCAACAAAACTGGATTTTTCATTTTATGATTTTTCTGTGATTTACTGTGATTTTTCAAAAATTCAGCCGAAATAATTTAAAAGAAAAAGACAAAACCACTGCTACTGTAGCAAAAACACTATTCACTGTAGCAAAACCGCCTTCGAAACCGCTTCGGGGAGGTAAAGTGCACGGTTTGAAAAGTTGAGGGAGGTGATTTGTCCGGTTTTGCGGTTGAGGGAGGCAAAATAGACTTTGGCGAAAGTTGAGGGAGGTAAAGTGGACTTCTTCCTATAATAAAAGGTATACATTATTGGGCTTGTAGTTTGTTTGCCAGAGCCATGGATCATTTCTGGGCCTTCATCGTGGCATAGTTCCGATCAAGGAGTGCCAGCCTTTCTACAGCTGAGTTTTCTCAGTTCCCTGTCGTAGCAACTGCCTTTGGTGCAAGTTCACCATATAGCTCAGTGTACCCTACCGATTTGGCCCTCTGCTACTTTCCTGGGCAGGAGTTGCACCTGACCGTGTGCTCAATTTGGCCGTCGTCCCTGGTTTTTTTTTTTTTTAAAAAAAAGATCCAGCACATGGCCGGCATAAATTAATAAGAAAAGAGAGAGTTACATGCGCAAGAAGCGCAAAATAACTTCTCAAGTTTGACAGACCGTCAAACTGTGTGCAAAATCATGACAGACTACTCACGCACAGATACAACAGGTGGTCATCTCCCACTATTATGGGACCTCCATCTCGGCCACTCCTGACTCTGCAGCCACTGCAGTAAGGGCCTTGTAAAGTTCCTTGTTGTTCAACTTCGTCGCGGCCCTAATCGCCTCGATCGCCTACTCCGGGAGGTCTTGGCCAAACATGTCGACGTACGCCGTGACTGCTGCATCTGGCGCCACCAATTTCCCGTTGAGAAACTCCATCTCGCGCGTAAGCTTGCACTGTGTGCGCTTTGCCACCGGCACGGTGGACAGACGAGCGGCCAAACGCTGGCTAGAGCGGGTGGGAGCCATCATCCTTCTGCGTCTTCTGGTACTCGGCCCGTCAGTCCGCTTCTGAACATCACCCCCAGGAGGTGAGGGTGGCTTAGGTAACTGCGGATCAGGGATCAGTTTGAACATCTTCATGCAGAAGGAGGCGCAAGCATCTGTGTCCTCCAACCCGTCACTGCAGGCACCATTGTTCCCTGTTCCCTGCAAAACAACATCCTCATCAATGATGCTATCAACGGCCGTTGCACTAGCCAGTTGCAGCGAGGTCGATATTTGCCGAGCCCGAGGCACCCTTCTGGTCTCCATCAGTCTCCAACTCATCATCTGTGGTGTCAACGTCCTTGAGTGAAGCGACAATCTCGTCCAGCATCGGGTCGATGGAGGCTGAGTGATGCGACAAACTCGTACAGAGTGATGCGGCAAGTTCGTCCAGCATCGGGTCGATGAAGACAATGCACACCGCGGACACAACACACAAGCACATCACCCCTGCGAGCAAATCAGGCTCGAGAAAACATCTGTTGTTAATCACAAGGAACGACGATCGTGTTTGCCAAGGTGACAGCGACGTGGAACGAGCAATGCTTTCACTGATGACAACCTGGGGAATGCTACTTTAACCTAACCTACTTTCCGGTGTAGTTGTAGGCTGGACGAACAGGCTGCTGAGATTTTGTTGCCAGCATAGCCTGAGATCTTTTTTTTTTAAAAAAAGAACAAAATTAGCCGTCACATCGATCGCACATCAAAAGGAATTTGGGGCGAGTAATAAAAGTTGCTCGATCGTGCTCACTTTGTCGCTCAGGTCAGGTTGTTGCACGAAACTACGTAAGGTAATTGAAAGGGTTGCAGACGTACAAGAAATAATGTGTGATCAGGAGAAATACCGCGCCTGACTTCGCAACGAACGTGGCTGATCGTGTAAAGAGCGAACCGTCGTTACCCCAGGTGCAGGCACCGAACTTCCCTTTCTGTTCTGGTGTGACCTAATTACTAGCTAACTAGCATTATGTTCTAGTGTGGTTGCATTCCACCACGGCAATGGCGAATCGAAGCAAATTAATGGTCCATTGGCCCATCCCAAACTCGCCAGACGCGTGGTTATGGGTGGATGGAATGAAGGACGGACGGACGGACGGAGACACAAACAAACATGTTCAGGAACCAGGACACCAGGCACCACCAACAAACTTTCTCGTTGGGCGCCACATACCAAACCATCCACTGGAAGAGTTTGTCAGCGCTTGGCCTCGGGGACGTCTGCTCGCTTGTGTGTGTTTCCGTGTTTGTGTGTAGCGCAGCACACCAACACGATAGGAGTATTCCTCCTCCAACGTCGTCACCGGCGACTGCTAGTGAGTGGTGACTGAGCGAACTGATGACACGTGCACGGAACGCCTACACTCCGTACAATCCACGCCCCGTAGTTCCGTACTACTAGTACTTGCAGGCGGCGCCGCGCGTGTGATCGAATTTCATCGACAAACTACAACCGTGAGGATACTCCCGCTGCAGGCCACTTTATTCGATCGCCATCGCTACTCGCGAAAGCAGTTTTGAGTTCCACTTCCTCACTTCAACGAGCCAACTACGTGTGCTAGCAATTTTGGGATTTTCCGCTTGTTTCAAGCTCACATCTTGCGCGGATGTGCCAATTCTCAGGACAGCGGCTCGTGCTGGTCCACCTGGCCACTGGTGCTATGCACCGCACACAATGACACAACACAGACGGCGACGCTCCTCCAGATTTCCTACCAGTGGCATAGAATAGAAACCGTAGTGGCTCGTGCGTTGGGGATGGATAAGCTGATAAGGAGCTGCTGAAACGAAAACCGGATTCGATGGTAGACAGTGGACAACCTACCAGAAAGCACCCAACAGCAGAAAGCGACCAGCACGAACCGTACAGGTGTGCGCGCACACACATATTCGATCCGTATCCACCTCTCTCGGCCACAGCCGACAGCACCACGTTACCGCCGCAAGCGTTCGCCGGCCGGCCGGTTGGCCACGCAACGTGGCGATGGCGATGGCGTGTCCGGTGGACCTCCCGTTCTCGCTAGCTCTTTGTGTCACTCACACAGGTCACACACAGCCGCGGTTTCTTGGGCGCTCTTATCAGCTGTTAGCGAGCGTTTCTGCATGTATTATTAGCACGTTAGCACGTCCGATGGCTCTCCCTGTTTGTAGCTAGTTCAGTTAGTTGACTGATCTCGTGATGTACATGTATAAAGGCATAAGCCTCAGATAAATACAATTGAGTTGTTTTCATTCTTCAGTTTCCTTCTTACATGGTATCAGCTGATCTCCGATCCAATTCTTCCGCTGCATCGACCTGCCTTTCTTCACGCCGCCGCACAGCTTCTCAACTCTCCCACTGCCTCGCCCTGCCTTTCTTCGCAACGTCGCGATGAGTTCCTCCAGCTCCAGCGGCAGCTCCGACAACAACTCCGACGCTGAGTCCAGCGGCAGCTCCGACAACAACTCCGACGCTGAGTCGCCGATCCCCCACACACTCCGCGTCCAGACCGAACCCGCGGTGCCGTCCGTCGTCCACGTCATCAACATCCTCAACCGGGTGCCGGTCGTTCTCGACTTCAATGACGCTAACTACGTCGCCTGGGCTCGCTCCTTCTCTGCCATCCTCGGCCAGTACGGCCTCGCCGACCACGTCGACGGTACTACGGCCAAGGGAGACAACGATTGGGTGCAGAATGACTGCGCCATCATCTCGTGGTTTTATAACCGCATCTCCCCCGAGCTGCTCTCCATGATTTCAAAGGACTCGGACACCGCATACTCCATTTGGCGCGCCGTCCGCAATCTCTTCCGCGACAACAAGGATACACGTGCTGTGTATCTCGGCGCCGAATTCCGGAACTTCTACCAAGGCAAACTCACCGTCCTCGACTACTGCTCTTGCATGAAGGTCATGGCAGACCGACTTGCTGGCCTCGGCGCCCCGGTGTCCGACAAGGACCTCATCTACAACATCGTTCGCGGCCTCAATCCTCGTCTCCACCACGCGATCCCACACATCACCCTCCGCCGTTGCATTCCGTCCTTCCTCAAGACCCGTTCTATGCTGCAGCTTGAGGAAAACCGCATCAACGAGAACTAGAAGATGCAGGCTGTAGCGGCTATGCTCGCTCAGGCCACTCCCGGCGGATCATCCTCGTCTGCTGCCTCGCCCAACGCTGCACTTCTTCAGGCCGCGGCTGCCTTCGTCACCCAGGCTGCTCCCGCCACATCTTCGGACGCCCAGGGCAAACTGCCGGCCACATCGTCCACTGCCTCTACGCCACCAAGCCACGGCCGTTCGTCCACGACCTTCACCAACAAAAAGAAGAAGAAGAAAGGTGCATCATCCAATCCGTTGCCACCGTCCGGCTTTTGGCCCACGATGAATCCATGGACGGGCATGGTTTAGGCGTGGCCCTTCCAGGCACCACAGCGCCCCCCGACGGCCGGCGTCCTTGGTGCTCGCCCTTCTGCCCCGGCACCCCAAGCTCACGTCGTCGGCGCTTCTTCCCAGCTGGATCCACAGCTCCTGGCAACACTCAACAACATCTCGCTGCATCAGCCTCAGTCGTCCGGTGTCGGGTACCCAACTATGGGACACCCAACTTCAACGCAAAAACACACTTCCCAAATAAAGCCCGGCCCAAGAAGGCGCCAACCAAGGCCCATGCAGGAACGGCCCACGCGGCCTAAGACAGAGCCGCGCGGAAGCACATTACCTCCCCCAGGCGCGGAGGCCCCTCGGGAGAAATCCTCCGATTCGCCCGAGCCTCCACGACAGGGCTCGGGAAAGCAGGACCCTCGGGCGAAACCATCCGATTCGCCCGAGCCTGCCACCAAATGCCGTGGGCTCGGGCAACCGGCTTCTGATTCGCCCGAGCCCCCCGCTATATGCGATCTCCCTCGGGCGCACCTCTCTGGTTCGCCCGAGCCCTGCCGATATAAGCAGAGCAAGCTTGCTGGTCAAGGGACCTCTCTGACCACTTTACAAGCACGGTCCCATTGGGTGGGCCCCTTGACGCAACTGCGCCCCGCACGCGCACGTCCGTCGTACCAACTGCCATATCTCCCCTGGCAACCGATCTGACGGTCCCACTCCTCCCACGCCGCTACAGGGACAGTCAACCGTACGACCCTCTGGGTTGATGAAGAGATTCTCCAACTACGATAGCGACTGCCCATACCCTAGCCGTACGTATGGCGCCGGGAAAAGGGGAACGACAACCGTCCGGCCAACCCGGGGGAATGGGCAAGGCTTATGACCAGGCCCGCCTACCCCCTGGAAAGTACCGAATGTGGGAGGGGGGGTGCCCGAGGGAGAACACTCCCACCGCTTCGTCCCGTCACGCCCCCGACAGCATCAAGGACTCCTAAACCTCGGGAGCTAATACTCAAAGGTCAATCCGTCTTCTCGTTGCACTGTGCAGGGTCGGATGCGACGTCGTGACGTAGCGCCACGCAGCAAACCACGCCCCGCACAGTGTGCCGCCTCGGGACTCACCAATCGAACAGTGGGAGATCAACCGAATGACTAAGCCCATACCTTCGAGGCGCCAAGACAAGGGCGTGGCTAACGATAGTCACCGGTCACCACTGTCTCCACCATGCCGAGCACAGTAACCACAGCGAAACAAGTGTAACTCTAGCCTCTCCCTTGAAACTATAAAAGGGAAGGCAGAGGCCGATCTCAGGGAGACCTCGCGTCGCTCACAACACCCTACAACCATAAGATCACACACACACATACACATATTCACAGGAGACTTAGGAGCTCGTCCCTCTCTTGCTTAGGCTTGTAACCCCTACAACAAGCACCCCGGTGCAAGGCAACACGACTCGACCCGTACTGGACGTAGGGCATTCTTAGCCCAAACCAGTATAACTCCTGTGTTCCCCCTTGCACACCATCCGTGACCTCAACCGCAAAGCATAAGTTTACTAGCCGGTGTTAGCACCCGCTAATCCTAGCACCGACACCCGGCGAGTGGTTCCTTGACACCGGCGCCTCTTCGCACATGTATCATGGCTCCGGTAACATATCCTCCCTCTCCCCTCACTCATCCTCCACCAGAATCATCGTAGGTAATGGTACCACTCTCCCCATTACACACACTGGTTCTGCCTCTATCGCCACCACCACCCATCCCCTCCTTCTGAACAATGTTCGTATTTCTCCGTCACTGATCAAAAATCTCGTTTCCATTCGTGCTCTTACGCGTGACAATCCAGTAACTGTGGAATTTAACAATTGTGGTTTTTCCATTAAGGATCGACACACCCAGACGGTGCTTCTCCGCAGTGACAGCCACGGCAACCTCTATCCACTGCCAAAGCCGAGCACTTCATCCAATCACTTCCTCACCGTCCTCACTGCAGACTTGTGGCACCAGTGGCTTGGGCACCCCAGGAACGAGTCCTTTCTTCGTCTTCTTCAGTCGTTTGCATTCCAATGTAATAAAGCATCATCATATACTTGCCATGCATGCCGTATAGGCAAACATGTCCGTCTCCGTTTTCATTCCTCTGAACACAAGACTACTGTTCAATTTGAATTAATTCACTGTGATGTTTGGACATCTCCTGTCTCCAGTTTTACCGGTTTTCAGTATTATCTTGTGCTCTTAGACGATTTTACACACTTTGTATGGACCTTCCCGTTGCGCCATAAGTATGATGTCACCGCTCACATCATGTCTTTCCATGCTTATGCTCGCACACAGTTTAACAGCCCCATGCGCGCTTTCCAGATAGACAATGGATGAGAGTTCGAAAATACCGTCCTTCGTCAGTTCTACTCGTCGCATGGCGTCGCTCTCAGATTGTCGTGCCCCTACACTTCACAACAAAACGGCAAAGCCGAACGCGTCCTGCGCACCCTGAATGACGGCGTTCGAGCTCTACTTCTCCATGCTGCTCTACCACTGATTTTTTGGGTTGAAGCGCTCCACACATCGACATATCTTCTCAACCGCAAACCCTGCAAACCCAGATCCCTGTCCACGCCATTCTCTCTACTCTACCACACCGATCCTAACTACAAGCTTCTCAGGGTCTTTGGTTGCCTGTGTCACCCAAACACCGAGTCCACCAGCCCTACAAACTTTCACCGCGTTCCGAAGCTTGTGTGTCTCTTGGATACTCGCAGGATCATCGTGCGTACCGGTGTTACAACCTATCGACGCGGAAAATCATCACGTCGCGCCACGTCTACTTCGACGAAGCGGTCTTCCCCTTCCGTTCGGGACCATCGACCACATCTCCAACACCCTGCGCCTACAACCCATGGCGTCCGGATCTCAGCGCCAACGATGATGCGACATCACCGCTTCCTCAACCTCCGCCACCGCAATCACCGGGCGCACCTATGACACCGTGCGGGCGCGGTGGCCCGAGCTCCACGCACGCTTCACCACGATCTTCGTCACCTGGAACAGCCTTGCCATCGACATCGCGCGGCCCAGCCTCGACTTCGCCATCACCAGTGCCTGCATCGCCCTGCACAGCCGCGGCACCAACCTCGTCGCCAGTTGTGGTCGCTGAACCACCAGCACACCCCATGGTGACCAGGGCGCAGGTTGGCACGTTTAAGCCCAACCCTCGCTATGTAGGGACAGCCACAACGGTTGTCCATTCGCCGATCCCACGAACGGTGAATCAAGCACTCCAAGATCCCAACTGGAGGCAGGCGATGCAGTCGGAGTTCGATGCCTTGCTTGCCAACAACACGTGGGAGCTCGTCCCTCGTCCCCACGGCGCTCACGTTGTCTGCGGCAAATGGGTGTTTCGACACAAATTCAAGGAAGATGGAAGCTTCGATCGATACAAGGCTCGCTGGGTGGTACGCGGGTTCACGCAGCGAGCAGGTGTCGACTACGGCGAGACTTATTGCCCCGTTGTCAAACCAGCTACAGTGCGCACGGTGCTCACTCTTGCTGCCCAGCGCCAGTGGCCGGTCCACCAGCTCGACGTCAACAATGCATTCCTTCACGGCGTCCTCGACGAACAAGTCTACGCTCGACAGCCCGCCGGCTTCACTGACGACCCGAGACTGGTGTGCCGCCTCAACAAAAGCCTCTATGGCTTGAAGCAGGAGCCCAGGGCCTGGCACATGCGCCTGGCAACATTCCTCGGCTCCATCGGATTTCATCCCACACGCTCCGACAGCTCGCTGTTCGTTCTCCGGCGAGGCAAGGAGTCTGCCTACCTGCTGCTCTACATGGATGATATCGTGCTCACATCTTCCTCCAACGAGCTTCTTCGATGGGTCATCAACACCATCAACGCCACGTTCAAGCTGAAAGACATGGGGCCTGTGCACTACTTCCTCGGCATTCAGGTTCAGTGCAGTGACGGGGGCTTCTTCCTGCAGCAGCAGCAGTACGCCCTCGACCTGCTCGATTGTTCCGGCATGTCTGATTGCCGTCCCTGTGACACACCCATCGACACCGCCGAGAAGCTGTCCACTGATGCAAGCACTCCGCTGTCCACCTCGGATGCCTCGGACTACAGGAGCATTGTCGGCGCCCTTCAGTACCTCACGATGACGCGCCCTGACTTGCAGTACGTCGTCCAGCAAGCATGTCTTCACATGCACGCGCCCACAACTGCACATCAAGGCATCGTCAAGCGCATTCTCCGCTACGTCCGTGGCAGCTCGGATCGTGGTCTTCATCTCCGGCGCTCCACCAACTCCGACCTTGTCGCCTACTCCGAAGCAAATTGGGCTAGATGCCCGGACACCCACCGCTCCACTTCAGGCTTCTGCGTGTTCATGGGGGAGTCACTCCTGTCGTGGTCGTCGAAGCGACAAACCACGGTCTCCCGTTCAAGCGCCGAGGCGGAATACCGTGGCGTTGCCAACGCCGTGGCCGAGTGCACATGGCTTCGACAGCTACTAGGCGAACTCGACTACTCCCTGTCCAAGGCCACGGTCATCTTGTGCGACAATGTCTCCACCTGCTACATGAGCTATAATCCTGTGCACCACAAGCGCACCAAACACATTGAGCTCGATGTGCACTTCGTTCGAGAGAAGGTTGCGGTTGGTCAGTGCCAAGTCTTACAAGTACCCACGACACAGCAGCTCGCCGACATCATGACCAAAGGTCTCCCAACGGCGAGCTTCAGGGAATTCAGAGACAGTTTGTGCGTCACCGGCAACGACGCTTATACTGGGGGGGGGGGGGAGGTTAGCGAGCGTTTCTGCATGTATTATTAGCACGTTAGCACGTCCCATGGCTCACCCTGTTTGTAGCTAGTTCAGTTAGTTGACTGATCTCGTGATGTATATGTATAAAGGCATAAGCCTCAGATGAATATAATTGAGTTGTTTTCATTCTTCAGTTTCTTTCTTACATCAGCTTATCAGAAACAGTACGTTGGTGATCCGAAGCAGTTGGCGGTACGTGTTCGTAGAGCAACACCTTTCCGCGTCCTTCCCTATCTCCTCGCCGCGCGCAGTCTCTCACGTTGCTTTCTGACGAACGAAATGGTCTCCACTCCACTCCACTCCATCTCACTCCACTGCACGCCTCCACTCCACACGATAGCGTCAAGCTGAGAACGAAACTCCCAATCCCAATGGACGAGTATGCACTCACCCATTCAATTCAAGTTCAATCATGTCGATCACACTACTCGCCCCCGTGGCTTCGCCGTGAGGATGAGGATGAATGATGGCGCCCAAAGACAGACAGCCCCCCACAAGCACATCTGATAGATGCTGCGTGCCTTCACCCGATTGATGTACCGTATATAATAGTGGTATAGCGTCTCCCATCGCCCCTGATGACGCCCTAGCTAGCGATTCTTCTAACATTTTGGTGGGGAAAATAATTGGTTTTGCAGAAAGGGATAGGTAACCTATATTACGTTTGTGAAATTATTGGCTGGCCCAGGAGTCCGCGCAGAGAAAAGATATTACTATTGCTGTATCCGGCCGAGGACACCCTGCGTTGTGGTAACATGCAGCCTGACGCTTAGCACGTGGGTTCGTTCGTCTGAAGGCTCGCACTCGCCAGATGTGCACTGATCAAAAGCAACAGACAATTTGGAATCTCTCTTTCCGGTGGCGGTGGGTCTATGATGTCTTAAGATGCAATATTAAAAAAAAAATCATCGGGCGAGCGCATATGAGATTCAAAGATTCCTAAACATCCCAAAATAATAATAACAGCACTTGAGTTTTCTCGGAGCCAATTAAGTAATGACGAGGACAAGATTAGGTGGCCAGGGTCACGCTGCTACGTACGGCTCATTGGCCTGCATGGCTGCATTATTCATCACGATTCACTGTTCCCGGTTTGACCTAACACTCCCAAAAACTGCTGCTCCATTTTATTGTAGTACATACTTACTCCTATATTATTAATATAATCGAGGCCGGTGGTTGAGTGTTCGACGTGTTCCATCGAATCGAGCGAGCAACCCTGGCAAGTGGAAGCCGATCTCGGACGCAAGGGCACACAGCGGCTCAGGGCGTCCCCTACTAGCATACAGGAAATTAGACAAATAAATAAAAGGCGAGGGGCCTATCAGGACAAGCCAACTGCTTTATATAGCGCCGGCCAAAGCGAAACGGCGCCACGTCCCCTTTTGATGGATGGATCTGCCCCCGTTTTCGCGTGCCCCGACGACCCGAGCACGGACGCGTCGCGCAACGAGATTCGTCCCAACGAGCCCCGCGGGGCCGCTCGGCTTCGGATTTCCCTTGCGAACCAAGCAAAGCAAAGCGACGGATTCGTTCGACGCGACGGGGAATAAAACCGCCGAATATGCGCCCGCGGGGGAGGCTCCCGGTCTCGTTCGTACGGCCGGACCGGGCGACGAAAAACGTGACACGCTGACAGGCCGCACGCGCTCGATTATCGCTGAATCGAAGCAAGCGGAGAACCAGGGGGAGACCCGGGCCGGGTCGGGCCCCGGGGGGACGGACCGGCGGTGGAAAAAGGTGGGTCGTGGTGGAGCCGGAGCGCACAACAAAAAGGGCTAGGAAAAAGAAGTTGGACAATTACGTTTAAGTAGAGGTCATTGGAAAATTGACAGACTGAGCCACCCCCGAGGTCCCGAATTAGACTTCCCTCTCTAAAAGAATACAACCCTCACATCTCGAAAAGTTAAAGATTCTAAATTTTAATTAAACACAAATAAAAAGATATTGATATTTATGACTTACAATAAGTACCATTATATTAGTCATGGAATATATTTTTATAATAAACTTATTTGCATATTCAAATGTACTCCCTCCGTCCTATTGAAATTGTCATTTTAGACTCCGTACCATTTTGTTTGACCATTCGACATATTCAAAATTTTTGTGCAAATATATTATTTATTTTATTATGGCCTATTTAATCATTAAAGATATTTTAATAATAATTTAATTGTGTTATTATTTGTATAAAAATTTCAAATAAAACGAGTGGTCAAATAAGAAGTTTAAAAGTAAAAAACAACAGTCTTAATAGGACGGAGGTAGTAGATAAATATAAAGATTCTTTGACTTCTCATAAAGCGAGAATTGTATTTTTTTCAAGGGATGTAGTTCTATACTAGTAATACCACTTTAGCGGTAGGATGATTATGGCTGGTTAGAGATGGAAGAAGACCAGAGATGGAAGAAGACCAGTCACAGCCTAGCAAATGGCTGTACTACAGTACAGGCCTGCCCAGTTTAATCGGACTCGGAGTAGTACTACTCCTACGTAAGAGCACACCTCATCGGTTGCAATGATGTGCTGTCCTGCTTACAGAACCTTTCGAATTGTTTGTGTTTGTACTACACCATCAAGCAACAACAGATCCATAGCGGAGCGGGGGTGTTCCCTGAATCCCTGATGAACTGAATTTTTTTTTTTTCACACCTTGCAGTGTGGAGTATCAGAAACGCATGAACCAACGAACGAACCTAGTACTCCCTCCGTGGATTAATTACGAAATATATTTTCACAATAAGTTAATTTGAACTTATAAATGTACAGTAATAAAAGGAGGTACAAAGGCCTGAATTTATTTATTTTATTCAACTCCTCCATTTGTGTACACAAGACGGTCAGTGTATATACATCCATCCAGCTACCACCACATCCAAAAAAAAAAGGGTGCTCTGCTAGGTACTCCTAAAGAGCATCCCAAAAACCCGGGGGGCAAGGAAAACCAGAAGCCTAAAAGGCTTCTTTGCCGATCGATCTGCTCAGCTTTGCTGCGGATGCTAACTCTGCAGCCGGCAGCAGCTACCGTACACTACTACTTCGTATACGTACGTACTGTACAACCTCTCCGTACGCACATACTACATACGTACAAAACCATCATATACATAACGTCGGGGATTCCTTGCCGTGTGTCTACGGCAATACACGTCCGCCCGCCCGCCATGGATGGTCATGCCTCCTCAGGTTGGCCGCTCCATTCCTCCGCCGCTCACGATCCACGGGTGAGCTGCATTATTTTTTACCAACGGCAGATTTGTTAGAAACCTGTATCATCAAGCTAAAACACAAGGTGGGGGAATGGGGAATCAAATCAACGGAGGAGAGGAGAGGTTGCGGCGAACACGAACACTCACCGAGGACTTGCTCGGCGGTGAACCTCCTCCACTCGTCGCGGCAGATCATGCGCCTCATCAGGTCCTTGGCGGCGGGCGACACCCCGCCGAACAGCCTGGGCGGGAACCGCACGCTGCCCCGCAGCACGGCCGCCAGCACCTCCGCGGCGGTGTCGCCGCCGAAGGGGAGCGCGCCGCCGGAGAGCAGCGCGTACATCACCACGCCGGCGCTCCACACGTCCGCCTTCGCGCCGTACTCGCCGCCGGCCACCACCTCCGGCGCCACGTAGTGGGGCGTCCCCACCAGGCCCTCCGCGCGCCCGAGCCCGCCGGCGCCCACCCACGCCGCCGACCCGAAGTCCGCCAGGCGCGCGCGCGGCGCCGTCGCCGTCTCGGCCTCCTCCTCCTCCGCCGCCGCCTCGGCCTCGCCGCCCTCCTCCTCCTCGTCCTCGCCGTCGCGCCCGGCGGCGGTGGCGGAGTCGATGAGGATGTTGTCGGGCTTCACGTCGCGGTGGGCGACCCCGCGGCGGTGGCAGAGCGCGAGCGCCTGGGCGACCTGCGCCACGATGGCGGCCGCCAGGGGCTCCGGTACGGGCGCGCCGCGGCGGCGGGCCACCCACTCGAGCAGGTCCGGGCCCTCGCACAGGTCCATCACCACGTGCGTGCACGCCTCGTCCTCGTACACCGCGTGCACCTGCACCACGCCGGGGTTGCCCGCGCCGGCGAGCTGCGCCAGCTTGGGCTCCAGCTCCGCGAGCTCGCGGTCGAGGTCGTCGGCCAGCTGCGACCGGTCCACGGACTTGACGGCGAAGGCCTCGCCGGTGGCGCGGGACGTGCAGCGGTGGACCACCCCGAAGCGGCCGCGACCGATCTCCGCGCCTATCTCGTAGTCCTTCTTTAGCTCCGCACTCATGCTTCAGTAATTTCTCTGTTGGTTTTGGGTTGCCTCTCCATCGGAGGAGGACGGTGGCCTATATTTAAAGAAACCAGTGGGAGCTACGGCCACGCGGAATATTCGGATCCGCCCGGACCGGGGGAGTCTGGGACCACGAGCAAACACTGTTTCACTCTCAATTACAGTTATGCCCTCGTTGGGAGCACTGGCTGTGTTCGGTGAAGCTGAAGTGCTGTAGATAAGCGCTGAAGTACTGTAGAAGTGCTGAAATCTTGTGAGAGAAAAATACTGCTGAAGTGCTGAAAAATAAGCGCTTATAAGCGTTTATACCCTCAACCGAACGCAGCCACTGTCACAAGAGTTTTTTTTTCCTGACCTGACCTCACAAAAGAAAATTGGAAGTGCACAAGGAGAGCATATTCTGAAACGGGGGTAAGATCGGGATTTATGCTCCAGAGCGTTTGCTCTGTGACTGCGTGCTCTGGGTGGAAATGGTAAGCTTTGGTTGGCCCGAGATGGTTTAGGTTGTGTAGATTTCAGTTGCAGTTGTAATTCTGTACTGTAGTATGTTCGTTTGTATTTGATAATTTTTGTTTAATCATAATTTAAATAGGTTTAAAAGATTCGTCTCGTGATGAAAAATGCAAAAAGTACAAACATGTAAATATTTTGTCTACATTTAACGCTCCATACATGTGCCGCAACGTTAATGTGACTAGTTGCAATTGCAATTTGCAGTGAATCTAAACAGGGCCTTAGTTCGGTTGGATTCCTTGCTCTGCAATTAGATTTCTTTTCCTCGTGTTTCTTACTTATTAACGAAAAATAATAGTTTCGCAAGCGCGAGTTCTTGGCAGGGAATAAGGTTCGAGGTCGAGAAAATTTTTATATCTAAGCGAATAAAGAAAATCAGGCAAGCGAGGGACTCATCGCCAAACGTCCCTCGTCGCAATCAGCAGTTGATTTGATTGTGGGGCTGCTTTCACTGACGGAGAGGTGGTCAGCAATTTGTTGAGGCACAACTGCACAAGCGCAAGCAGTGTTTTCTGATGCGCGGGCAACCACCAATTATGCACCACATAAGTTCGGATAACGCAAAGTAATTGGGGTGTTCCAAGTAAAGTAAATGGTGCCGTCCGATTCACCAAAAGATGGTTACGTAGAATCAAACAACATTCATTGTGCTGCGTGGAAAATGCATTCACGTGATGACGTCCCGTCAAAAGCTCATCGAGTTCGGCAAAGTAGCAATATGGAAACATACAGACTGTTCTTTTGACTAAAAATAAATGTTGATTTTGGCTCGTGCTGATTTGTCGTGACAGAAAAATACTGTTTCGTGGCTAAAAATAAGCGTTGATTGGTCAAAAGAACAAGCTAGTAATTATAGTTACAGTCACCCAACAGTATGTCCAACGAAATACTATACCTTGCTTTGCGATAGTTTCGTTTTTTCTTTCTTTTTTTTTAAAAAAAAGACGAGTAGTAGCAACCCTTCTGGAGAGCTGAAATTTCTCTACAATATAAGAACTCAAAATAAATTGCAAACGGCTCTAGATAGGCTGCACAGCCATACCTGATTTCCTTGGATAAGCGTATTATCCTAATGGATGGCGTGGAGTAGCCACAGGAGCTGTTAGATTTAGAGCTGGAAAGAGCCTGATTTCGGTATCTAAAGACATTATTGTTGTCTGCTAACAAGAGCAAACTTGTTTTATCAGCCACTTGATACTACTATAATGTCTTGATCTCAATCAGGGTGTAGTGCATGATGGGCGCATGGATTGACACATCGACGCACACGGCTTTCAATTCTTTTGGGCCCCACAATCCCCCACCTCGACCAGTCGACCACCACCACGGCACCACCACTCTCCGGTGGGGCCCACGGCCGGGGTGCAAGGAGCCAAACACTGACAGGTGATCGTCGATAACGATAAGCGCGCTGCAGCCGCACACCAGGGACACTCCACCCGTAACGTCCCTTTAACGCCACCTCGACAGCGTTTCGGCCGCGGCCGGGACGGCCTTTCCGGCGGGCCCACAAGTACGGCCTCACAGTAATGACCGGTTCGGCGTTTCGCCCCTGTGGCTGTGGCAGTTCCCTGCGCTTTTCACGTTAGAATCATATGGCGACGTGACGGAAAGGGTACGGAGAGGGAGACGGGGCTCGTTTTGATATGTAGACGTGGCTATATAGTTGGATCGCGCCTTACGTGCGTGGATGATTATCCGGCTATCGCGCCGCTCCCGGTTTTTTGGTTTACTGGTTTTGGTTTTGTGGCCCGTACGGCGGGATATATTGTTTTATTATTAAGCGAGTGGAGTGGAGTAGCACTCGCTCGACTCATCATAGTTGCCGCTTAGTACTAATTTCATATCTCTCAATTGGGTTTAAAATCATGATTTCCTAATACTTGTTTGTTTACTGTGGGTTACGGCACGCTCTATGCCCCCCTTCTTTTAATCGAATCAAGATTCTTTAGGACCTTGCAAGGATTTTTTTTTAAAAAAAAGGTGTAACCTTAGCTGTCCTGCTTTTGGAAGTACTGTTTTTTTAGCTTTCGACCTCAAAGGTTCTGTACAACAAGTTGGTTGTGTTGAAAAATTCCTCGACAATGACTCGTAATAAATGAGAGTAGCCTCCTACTGATTTGAAAATGTATACATCTCACTGTCTAAGTCGAGCAATGTTACAAATACAACTGTCGTCTTCTTGTTGTGAATATTATGTTTATCGATGATGCTTAATTTAGTTAAGCTATTGCATGGAAATTGTAGCTGTAGCTGGTTACAAAACATATAGAACAAGAGTTAGTTATCTTTTGCAGCTGTGTTGTTCCCATGGTTTCATGTTTTATAAAAGCATAGTGGTTTGCGTTACAAGATTACTGATACATATGACTCATAATAAATGAGAGTAACTGTGGTTCTCTCGGAAATGGGGAAATCACTCTATGGAAAGTAGAACAAACTCGCAAATGTAGATATTGTCTTTTTAATTTGTTTTACAAGTCTTATATCTATGGTTGAAGCTTCATTTAACTATTGATTTGTTGCTAATAATAAATTCTATATAGATATAGATATAGCTCACATATATCTTCTTCCCAAACAATATGTTATTCATTTGTCACAAACAATCATATACTCACTAGTAGAAAGATCAAACAAAAACAATTATATATACTCACTCCATTTGTTTTTAATGGGCGACATTCAATTTGAGCGTCCAAAATGATGCTTTGATTAACAATTAGTCCAATATTATGTCAATCACAAAACGATATATCTTTTCATATTTAAAAGCAATGTCTTATGAGTCGTATAATTGTGTTCAATCAACTAAAGCCCCTAAAAACAAGATTTAGTAGTACTACTAGAATATTTCTCATCCTTGCGGATTACTCTGCCTTGATATCTGTACATCCCTGATATCATCCATGATGCACTCTACCTTGCAACGAAGTAACTAGACATTTCTAGTTAGCGCTACGCGGGCAAGAAGAAATCTGATGGTTAGAGTTTTTTTTTTCAGTTTTCATGATTATGCGGTCAGCTCGTGTGCAATTTAATATCTCTGTCCCTAAAAAAAATTGTAATTCTTGCTTACCAAGAAGTCAAAGAATCGTTTGACTAAGTTTCCACAAGATATTATCTACATTTAAATCTTCAATTAGGTTTGCTATAAAAAATATATTTCATCACTAATCTAACAATACTTATTATAGTACATTATAAACATCAATATACTTTTATTTATTTTAGTTAAAATTTAGGATCTTTGATTCTTCGAGATGTTGGCTCTGTTCGCTTCAGCTGAAAATCTGAGCTGATTTTGGCTGAAGCTGATTTGTTGTGAGGAGAAATACTGTTCTAGAGCTGAAAAATATGTGCTGTTTAGTTGAAGCGAACAGAGCAGTTGTGAGATTTGCATTCTTTTTTAGAACGGAGGGAATACCAGTCAAGCAAGCTGAACCCAGCAAGCACGGAGCACCCTAAAAAGTCGGAGAGGAAAAACCGCCATGAAACACCCAAAAAAAAAAGTTGTCATGAGCGTATTGGGCATTGCGCAGGTCAATGGAGAATTCCACCGTCCCATTCCTCCGGCCGGTCAGGTGTACAAATTTGAAAGAAACGGCGACCAGGTAAAGCTACATAAGCGATTATTAATAAACAATCTTATTATTATACTTGACGTACTTACCATGTGCCGTGCCTGACGGCTTATTATAGTCCGGGAGTTTCAACGTATCACTACGACCGCCGCTCCCGCTGACGTCACACGTGACGCCGGACCAGTCGCGAGTCGCGACGCTATCACGCATGCTGCTGGGCCCGTCCCTGTCGCGTGAGAACGACGCACGATCGCCATTGGCCGATGAGGTCTTGGATGTTCGAGCTGTAGCTGTACCGATTGAATTTGGGAGCCACGCACGGAGAAAATGACGGAATCAGACGAGCCAGTTTCTGGGATGATGCCAATGATTATTCCGTATTTTCTTCCTGATGCGATTCCAGAATTCAAACCACGCACGCGCACACTTTCAAACTTTAGGGCAGTTTGACCGGAACATCATCTTCGTGTTGTGTGGCCATTGCTGCCATGCTTGTCGTCCTCCCGTGATCGATGAATGCTTGCAGCCTGCAGGCTTTGACAAAGATCCCGTAGCGGCCTACGAGGAGGAATACGTGCTAGAACTACCGATCAAATCCTTAAATAACTGTGTCCTCTTTTTCAAAGAAATAACTTTAACTAATTTTATATAAAAATCTTAATATTTATAGTACGCAATTAATATCATTAGATACTTGTTGGATCTAATTTCAAAATATTTTTTTTGAAGATTCAAATATTACATGTATTTTCTGTAAATCTAGTGAAACTTATATCACGAAAGTAGAAAAAACGATAGTTATTTTGGCGTGCAAGGTTTGTTGACAAGGATGTTTATTTTACCATTAATTCATTATCATTTGCAGACGATCACATTCTGGTTTTAGTAATAAGTATTGGGGGACTCTGGTAAGTAAGATGCTAGGTCGCGAGGTGGCGTCTCGTACCAAATTCAAGCCGTTGGAATTTAGCATCCTCAAGTGACGAAATGACGAGATTTTCTTCGGCTGGATATATAAAGTCCAGGAGGTTGTCTAGAACGCGATCGCCACGGAACTTGTTAATTAAACCCCTGTTCCCTTTTTTCAGACTTGCAGGGGAGACCAGCGTACGCTCGGGTGAAGCTGCGTTTCTTCGTATCACATAAGCAAATCTGCCTCTTAACATTATATTAGCAAGTGTCCGTGCGTTGCAACGGGAGAGTATCAAAATAAATTTTTAGTGACTGTTGCAGCTGGAGAGTGTCAATATAAATTTTCTTTAACTTAATTGGTTTCGTAACCAAAGTAATTATTATTTTGTGACTGTTGTAGCTGGAGAGTATCAAAATAAATTTTCTTTAACTAAATTGATTTTCGTAACCAATCTAAAAAAAGTAATTATTATATGTGTCTAATTTTTGCGTATCAATATTCTCTTCTCTTTTTGCCAAAAAAATCAAGAAAGATATGAGTTTTATTAGCAGAATGTCTCTTGTTTTATTTGCATCTCATCTGGTTGTTCTCTCTCACTTTATCATATCGTACTAATGTCAACCGGACACACAAAACTAAACCGGATTAAATATATGTCTCATTAAGATTTAAACATAGCCCATTTACCTCGTGCCCCAGACCCGGCCCATAGGTGCAGGTTTGGATTCCCGTAACGCAGATTTTGTAAAAAAACACATCAGCAGATGGCATGATTATTATGCGCTCAACTCAAACCAATAATTTGGTGGATCACACCAGAGTCGAAGCAGCTCATCGCTTACAAATAAAGAAAAAGATATTGTAAAATATGACAAGTAAGGAACTTCTAGACTCTGCTGGCCAAGGTTCGATTTCTTGGAGCAGCATGTTTTTCGTGCGAGTGGAATACAGACCGGATTGGCTGGATGAAAAAACGAACCGAAAATCTTCTCGTTTTATTAATAGGTATAGATTATAGCCTACGTACTGACTTTGAATCAGTCTACTCTTCACCACTACTTAAAAATGGATTAAAAGAATCTTGATTCTTTAATCGGGGTATAGCCTGTTCCATCTGCCCCTCTCTCACCAGGTTCGCACACAACTACTCCTGCATGCAAGGGAAGATTAATGAAATAATTATGAATAATCGACCGGACGCCTGGTCATATATTTGGAATTCAGATGTTTTCTCAGTGAACATACAAACATCCAAGTTGGCAGTGTCAGCCACACCCGGCCTTCAAATGGGCATGGAAAAGCTCTGGTCAGAACAACTGTTGAGAAGAAAAAAAAAATATGGACCTGCAAGATTACAACTGTGTTCTTTGTGATTCGTCATCAGAAGAGACTTTGATACATTTGTTTCTGCATTGCTCTTTTGATGGACAGTGTTGGGGATGGCTGCACATTGAACCTACGTTGGACCCTTTTCAGATGTTGGAGAGACTCAGAATGCAGTTGGCCGTGCCCTTCTTCATGCACATCATAATTCTCATGTGTCGGTGCATTTGGATGGCTAGGAATGATCAAGTTTTTCGTCAGATGCGTTTAGTTTGGAATTTTTAGGAAGTTTTGTAATTGTAGCACTTTCGTTTGTATTTGATAATTTTTGTCTAATCATGGTCCAAGTAGACTTAAAAGATTCATCTCGAGATAACCAGGCAAAAAGTATAAACATGCAACATGTGCTACTTCATTTAGTGCTCCATGCAGACGGAAAGTACAATCGATGTGATGGGGAGAGAGAAGGAAATTTTGTGAACTAAACGCTGCATAAATCAGTTAATAAGCAATATTACAAAGGACGCTTTCAGAAAAGAGCTGGAGTTACTAATGTTCAGAACAAAGCAGGCTCATCTATCTTTGATTAAACATTGGATTGCAACGCTAGTTTAGCATGGTTTCTGTTTATTACGTGGAGTATCTTCTCCACTTCATTTTTTGTCTCTTAACTTTTTCTCTTTCGTTTTCACCTGTAACTTGCAACTGCTGTTTGCCACTTTGCCCCTTGCGGCTTCCTTTGTAATTTCGGTAGCCGCCTTGCTTTCAGTTTGCCATTTCGACGAAATTACACGAGCAGGCCGCTGCCAGTTCGCCACGTCCCCCGACCGGCCAAGGTTTTCGGCGCGTGTTGACGCCGCCCGGTCGTTGCGTTGAGCTGCCACTGGGCCCGGACGCTGACCGCACCTGCGACTAGCTGCGCCCTTCCAGGAAACGGCCGCCGGCCGACCACAGGGCAACCAGAACAACCACAGATACGCTATCCACCGGCGGCGGCGGGGCCTGAACTATCGCGCTCGGATGTGTGGGCGTGGGCATGTTGAATTTTCTAGGACTTTAATAGAAAAATAGGACTGTAAGCGAAACCAACAAGATAGGAGTGCCGGAAAGCCCACCTAGCCACCCATCGAGAAGGCGTAGAGCAGCAACTCCAGTAATTTGTGTTCAAATATAAGTAAATTATCCACATTTCTATATCAGTTTAAGTTTTTGGGTTGAACTGATCGATGCATGTAACTCAATATGGTATCAGAGCTAGAGGTCTCGAGTTTGAATCCTGATTAGCGCAATTAAATAAAATAATTATGGCTCGCTCCTATTTCACATCTGAGATTTGTCCGTCGCTGAGATATCTCGCCAGAGCTTCGACGTGAGGGGGAGTGTTGAAATTTACCCCCACCTTTCCCTATCAGCTTATTGGGCAATTCACTTATATTTCAACACTCCCCCTTGGTGAAGATACGGGAGAGTTGGAGGAAGAGATAATGGAGAAAGGTGAGTAATTCACTTATATTTCAATACTATTTCTTTATATCATTTCTAACCGATAGAAATAGATATTTTAGTAAAAACAAAAATACTCGTCAACATCTTCTTTAAATAGATATTCAAATATAACTAGAATATAATCCAGATTTCTCGCTAGTTAAAAAGGGAAAACTTGTTAGAGGATGAAAAACTAAAGAAAGAGAATTTTATACAAATAGCTTTCTAAATGATAAATTAGAGAGTGATTTTAAATAGGGAGTATATCCACATTAGGTGCCTGAAGAATGGCCTGAAAAAAGGTCGCTATTCGCTAAAGAGAAACCAATCACTAGTCTCGCACATCCATGGACAAATATTTTGTTTTTGTCTGTCACATGCTTTCAAAACTTGTAGAATCAAAACGTCCTTAAGTTTTTTTTTCCTATACACACATCTAAGAAGACTATGTCTCTGATCGCTGAAGCTGAAAACTGCTGAAAATAAGCGCTGATGCTGACTTCTTGTGAGAGAAAAATACTACAAGAGAGCTGAAAAATAAGCGATTTTAAGCTCAAACGAACATAGCCTATAACGTCATCATCTACCTGATGATATGAATCTCATTCTCTGTTCACATATCCGCATCCCAACTCCCACCCAAGTCATCCGTTCATTCATTCTCTCATGGGCCCTAATTTCGTGTCCGGCCATATGTTTCCGGCTCCGATCCGTTTTCTGACTTTCTGTTGGAACGAGCTAAGCCAGCGGCCCAAAAAGTAAATGGAGGAGGTAGAAAGCCCAGATAAATAAATGTTCATGGGAGAATAAAGCCCAAAAACGAAGAAACATGCACATGAAGAGATAAGACCAAACTGTTAGGAACAACACAATGACGAGCTGATCATGATGATTATTTGCCTAGAAAGGATGCTACCTCTACCTGCATGGAGAATAACCAACTTGAGTCTTGACGATTGACACAACTAATGTCTGATAAAAACCGGTGAAGAGCTAATTGTTTATACAAAATATAAAAGGAAGCATTGTTAATTGCACGACTGATAAATTTTTAACACACATCATTTTGATTTTATAAATCAGGAAGCGGGAACACCATTTTCTGTTGGATACAGCTTGTTATTCCGTCAAACCAAATGCAGTAATTCTGTATGGCCCAACTGGGCTCGTGCTTTTTCTGGGCCTCCA
Source organism: Eremochloa ophiuroides (assembly GCA_038502445.1). Lineage (NCBI taxonomy): Eukaryota > Viridiplantae > Streptophyta > Magnoliopsida > Poales > Poaceae > Eremochloa > Eremochloa ophiuroides. The sequence continues at coordinate 62,119,257 of JAHLJS010000005.1, read as the reverse complement.
CCGTAATTGGACTCAAACTCGCTAATTAACGGACGCAGCAGCTGCTGCTGCACCTGCAAGCAGCACGAGGGTGAGCATGGCTGTATAGCAGCTGTGGCGCGTCGGAACAGGCAGGCGTGCAGACTGCAGTGAACGGGCGATACGACGGAATACTCGAACGACGCAAACGATATAGAAGACGGAGAGTAGAACGTGCTAGAGTCCTCACCGATGGTAGAGAGAAGCAATGGAGTCAAATGAGAGCCTTGTGGTCTGTGGAGACGGCCGGACCAAGAGAACGAAGATGTGCATGTGCATCCGATGGATGAGCTTCATCTTGTCGTGGGGATGATCATCGCGGACGGTGGTCGACTCGGCCGGGCGGCGCGTGCAGAACGAACTGATCGAGTCCAGTTCTGCTATGCGATGCCACTTATGCCAGGGTGTACAGAAGAGAGAACGCGGCCCAACCCAAAAAAATAAGAAGCACGCGGCCCATCCTGGCAAGGGTGTACAAAAAGGAGTTGGGCGAGCGAGTTGGGCAAGGGGGTGTACAGGAGTTGGGTACATGAATATAATTGGACTGGCGGGCGAGTTGGGCCTGTGTCTATTGAGTCTGGTGATGGCCCAAAATGCCATCAGATAGAGCCCATCAACATTGGCAGGCGGGGCTCATCTGCAAGACGGTCAAGTGTCCAGCGTTCTTCCTCCGTCCTCTGTCCTCCTCATTGTCTGCGATTTCATTCCCCATCGCCGCAATCCAGCAGCAAAACCCTAGCTCCGTCCTCCGTGGCTCCGTCCTCACTGTCTCTGCGACTTCATCCCCCATCCCAGCAGCAGCAAAACCCTAGCTCTGCCGCCCGCCGGGATCGGAGCCCGGCCGAGCAAAGGCACCATGCCGCGGGCGCTGCCGGATGAGCTCCTGGAGGAGGTGCTCCGCCGCTTGCCGCCGGACGAGCCCGCGGAGCTCGTCCGCGCCGCGCTCGTCTCCAAGCGCTGGTGCCGCCTCGTCTCCGGCCCCGGCTTCCGCCGCCGCTTCCTCGAATTCCACCGCAGGCCCCCGATGCTGGGGATGCTCTGCAACCACTACACATACGACTTCCACGAAGTCGACAAGGTCCGATTCGTTCTCACGACCGCCTTCCGCTTACCGCGCACCAACACCCGCTTCTGGGACATGCGCGCGCTGGATGCCCGCCACGGCCGTGTCCTCTTTAAGAAACGCCGCAGCGTCCTGGCGGTCTGGAACCCATCACGGATGACGTGCGGGAGCTTCGCTTCCCACAGAAGGGGGAGGCCCCCTGGACCGCTGCAGTTCTCTGCTCCGCTGCCGGCCCCTGCGACCACCTTGATTGCCACCGAGGACCCTTCCTCGTTGTTTTTGTGTGCTCCAACTCCAACGACGCATATGGCAATACTGGCATAGCCGCCACCAAAGTCTACACCTACTCATCTAACGCTGCTGCCTGGAGTGAACCAGTGTGCGCTCAGCAACCTGATTACAGCCCCACTTCAAACTGGATGGGCAGTGCGCTTGTGGGGAACGCCCTCTACTTTGGGAATCTGGCGGGAAACACTGCTCTCAAGTACGATTTGGAATTGCGTCAAGTGTCGTTGATTCGACTACCATCTATACCGCGGATAATTTTGCGGGAGTCTCAGCTTACAACCATGGACGATGGTCGACTAGGGCTTCTAAACATAGATGACTCCAAATTCTGTATGTGGTCAAGGAAGGATACTCATGAAGTAGATGCTGAATGGGGAAGAAGAGTCGTTGAACTTAAGACAATGTTCCCTGCTGATGTTGATGTGACCAGACTTAGTGTGATTGGCTCTGGTGTCGGTATCATTTTGATGATGACATGGGATAACGTCTACACAGTTGATCTGAAGACCTATAAGGTGAAGAAGGTACCTGGGGGCACAGCTGACAGAATCATTCCGTACATGAGCTTCTACACTCCAGGTACATCTCTCCTTATGTCACATTGTCACTTACCAATGTAGAAGTATGGTGGATGATTTATACCCACAAAAAAAGGACGTGCATTTTTTCTGTAATTAAGAGTTAGTGAGGGGAGGTTGATGTCTCAGCCTTCTGATTTTTTTTTTTTTGGAAATCTGTGTATTGCTGCAGTGTTACGAGTGGCCACCACAGGCGAGGGACCAAGTTCTGGAGCTACAACTGCTGAACAGACCTAAGGTGCTGACCAGAGGTTTTCTTGGCAACGCAAAATTTGGTGCTGGTAGTAGTAATGGAAGTGATAAACATATTAGCCTGAGGTCTTGAAGAGCCAAACTACAGGCAGTAATGCTTAAAGAGTTAGCAAAAATAACAATTTCAGTTCATGAGAGATTTCATGCCGAACTCTTTCAGTTTAAAGTATCCAGAATAGTAAAGTATTTTGTTACCGGTGGACCTACCCTGTATTCTATTTCTGATGTGTGGGTGTAATTCATGTGTGTGGGTGTAATTCATATCTGTGGGTGTGGCTAAGTGCTCCTAATGCTTTGTCAGTATGAGCAAGTTAAGCTCACTTTAGAGCATCTCCAACAGTTTGGTATAACCCTTTCCCATCCTTCATTTTTTAGGAAAAATGAGAAAAATTCACCTCCAATAGTTCCCCAAATCACTTTTCCAAACTTTGGCAATTCCCAAATCACTTCTATTTGTGCGCATATATGCGCGTAGGGACGGAGCGCGCATCCGCGATGTTTAACGTCGCGGCGTTCTGTCGCTCGTTTTCTCTTGTTCCCGCTCGCCTCATCTCCTTCCCGCGTGAACGGCGACGATCGCCCGAGGCCAGATTTCGTCCGAAGAGAAGATATGCGCACTTGGGTCTTGCGTATCTGCTGATGGCAGATTAGTTTTCCGAGGTGTGCGGTGTCATCGAGCTGTGTGACTTCAAGCGCCGTGGTGGGTTTCTGCTCGTGGCCGGATTCTGGCTACGTGCTGCGGCAAGGCATGGCCGGGGATGGACTGTACTAGCAGCGATATGGATCGATAGCGGAACGGCGCCGGAGGAAAGATGCACGTCGTGCTCTTGTTTGTTGTGAGGAAGAAGATGGCGGTATTTTACGAAAATGCCATGAAATGATTGGAATATGCTTTTGGAACATGTTTTTAGAAGTGAATTATGAGATACTCTTGGAGATGTTATCTTTTTTCTCTCCCCAAATTTATTAGGGAGTTGACAAATACCATGATTTGACAAAAAAAATATAGGACACTCTTGGAGATGCTCTTACAAGATAGCAAAAGGTTTTAAATAGGAGCCTGTTGCGTGTAAGCTGTGAAGTTGCCGCTTAGTACTGAGCACTAATCTTGTCGTTTGCATGCATGGGCGCGGCTGTGAGTCACCGCTGGGCTACATGGGCTTCACGCAAGAAGGAGCAGGCCAAAAGTGAAAAGATTTGCACATATGATTAAATAAATAGCCTTCTTTTAAAATATAAAATGACATATAATAAAATTAGAGACTTATTCTCACCTAAGCAACTAATTAATTCTAAGAATACGGTTGGGACCGTTTCACAAATTTTAGGGAAATTTACATTTTTACCATTATAACGGATGATACTCATCGGATTCTCATTCTTATAATGATGTTTACATTTTCAGCATCATTATTTCGCGCGTCTTTCATTTTTACCACATTTGTCTATGTGGCACGTCAGATCGTCCTGCCACGCTGGAAGGGGCACGCGAAAAGACAAAGCTGTCCTGCCCTGTTCCTCTATCTCCCTCTCCGACAGCTAGGTCCTACATCTCATCTCACTGCTAGGCGGGACCCATTCGTCAGATTTGTCTCCTACCTCCAGCACCTCCATCCGTAGGCTGCTCCCGGGCGGTTGGCTGGTGCTCGGCCGCGTTATGTATTAGGCGAGAATGTCGTCGAGAGACTTAGAGTTGGCATCATTCAGCACAGCCAACTTCTTGGCACTATGCAGCTGCTTCTCTGGCCTTGCCCGCTTCTTGAGCCTGGCGAGTCGATGTCGCGCGCCCATCTTGTGGCGGTACATCTCGGCGAAGGTGATGGGCTGGTCCAGTATGGGCGCTTCCCCGTTCCGCACCGCCAGCGGGTACACCGTCGCCTCTGGCGCCGGGTTCTCTGGAACGTGGCGATGGACAGGCACGGCTGCGCTCCGAGTTCACCACCGCCTGGTGGTCCACGTTCTTGCGAACCTTCCATTGCTCAGGAGCTGCATGCATGCACACGTTCATTGGTCGTACATACGTGTATATAGATACCAGCTAACTAGCTACTAGCTATAGCAGTCCATCACACGGACGGAGACTAGCTACTCACGTGGCCGTGGTCACCGAGGTTGGCGACGAAGGCGCCGTCGAGTGGCTGCACGGTGATCCAGGTGTGGCTGCCGTCGCGCGTGGCCTGGAGGCTGCCGACGAGGTCCTAGAGCAGCAGCGTGATGCTTCTGTTGTTTGATTTGTTGGTTACGGCTGCAGCATCAGTCAACCGCCCGAGAGTAGCCCCATAGATGGAGGTGTGGAGGTAGAAGACAAAGATGACAAGTGGGTCCCGTCTGCTAGTGAGATGAGCTGTAGGACCTGCTGTTGGAGAGGGAGAGAGGGCAGGGACAGCTTTGTCTTTTCGCGTGCCTCTTCCAGCGTGGCAGGACGATCTGGCGTGCCACATAGGCAAATGTGGTAAAAATAAAAGATGCGCGAAATAATAATACTGAAAATGTAAGCGTCATTATAAGAGTGAGAATCCGATGAGAGTCATCCGTTATAATGGTAAAAATATAAATTGCCCTAAATTTTGTTCTACAAACCCCGAAAACGTATAGTTTCTAGAGCGCTCTTCTAGGTGCTATCAACTCCACATTTTCTTTCATGAAACAGAGTTTGTGCAGGTTTCTGTTTGGCTGAAAAAAAGTGAGGAGCTGAAAAACATGGACAGTGGATAGTCTCAAACAATGCTTAAAGCAACCAAAAACAATAGAGCAGCGGCCCGGATGCATCAATCGGTAGTATACAATCTATGATTAAATTAATTTTAAAGTAATTTTCCTGAACAAAAGTTTCAAGCTATTTTACTAAAGGTTGTTTTAAGTTTTTGAATAAAACAAAAAATTATTTATTTGTGTTTCACAGTCACATCCCAAAATAAAAAAATAGTGTGACAACACCAGAATTCTTCGATGCCACACTGGAGTTTTCACCAGTGTTTTAATTTGCACGCCATTGCATTTGACCATTGGGCATGACCGGTTAGATCGCTGACTCTGGTGAAGCGCGGGAGCAAGCCAATAACTGTGAGATCAATTGAGGGGCATGTGACTTGTAAGAGGGTTTGTTTGTTATTCTTAAAGATTGTCATCTTCTAGACGCCTTGGGGTCTATGACCATGTGAAAGTACTGCATGGAGATTGTACGGTTGCTTTAGAGATCACTCTATGATGGGCTCTTGTGCTCGTTCTCGCCAGAGGAAGGCAAATAGCAACTCTAAAATTGGAGGTGTGGATGGGTTCACTACTACAGGTTGAGTTATCAATGTCAACACTTTCACTGTTGTATGAGTCAGAAGCGATGGTGCGATACTTTCATCGTTGGATGGATCGATAGTGAAGCCTGCAAAGGAATTAAATCGACAAATAGAGCTTTAATAGATTCAATGATCTGTCTAATGATAATAAATTAATAATTATATACTATAAATATGGATCGATAGTGAAGCCTTTTGATGTTACAAAATTTCTGAAGTGTGTTGCATGAAAATAAAAAGTTTGTTAAAGCAGATTTTTTTTTTGTGAACTTGTTTGTTAATTACTCTTATGAGTTGACAAATGAACTGAATTAGTTTTGTTAACAGTAGCATATAGTTAGCTGTCATGATTTATTTGTAGAAAATAGTGTATTTTTTTAGGCTGCCATGCTAGAGGTTTTAACTTCTATCCTCTTCTTTCATGTGCAGCTCGAAGGAGAAGCCCACTTTTGGGTAAGATTATTGTGCTTGTGATTACTGAAATGTGATATGTTCGTCTTAAACAAGTTGGACATGTTAATGATTTTTTCTGTTTGGTCAAATATTACAATGGGTCTCTGATTTTCAAACTGATGTCCCTGTTTAGTAATGCTTCTTTTTCCAAACTGTTGTTCCTTGGACTGTTATTACTTGTGTCTTACTGTTGTGTTAGGTTGGAACATAAATCTTTGCAAACTGAATTTTATTCAGCTGTGAAACCTTTCTTTCTATGCTCTGTTAGTTACAAATGCTGGAGAAACATATGTGAGGTAGTAGTTCAAATTTACTGTTTACATTGACAACCTGAGCAAGTGGAAAATCATTTCTGAAGGGGTTCTGAAGAATCTGTTCTATATACTTACTAATTTGTAGGTAGCAGACTGGAATTGCTTGTGTTTAATTGGTCCAAAATAATCGCTTATTCAAACATTCTGTTGTCGGTGGTAAGTTTTTTAACTAAATAATAGCTCTGATCATGTCCACTATAAAGGTTTGCGATACTTGCATTGTACTCATGAAGACACATGCTTACTCGTTTTTTTAATGCAGATCTCATATAAAGTTTCCAACTCTTAAGAGCAGAGGACTCCTTGGGTCCTGTGTTCTTCAGCTTAGTTGCAATCGTCGTCGGTAGGCTCTGCCACTCTGGTGCATCCACTCTACCGCATCCAGCTCTGTGCTCCATAAGGTGATGGCACTGCATCTCCTCATCTCATTTGCACTGGTTAGAGACTTTTGATTCTCTATCCATGCAGTGCCCTGTCCAGTGAACAACATATAACTATGTGTATTTGGTGTGCATGAGTTTCTGTTTATTTTTGTTTAACTCTAATTTTAGTGTTTTATCCTTGCATGTATCTAGCTGTTTTCGAGGTTGCTTGCATTATCTCATTGTTTTATCAGGAGATGGTTTTTGAGTCCATCCCTACATCTGTTTATACCATATATCTCACTGCTTCATTATTGTCAGTGTGACCAATCTAAATACACCATAGACTGGGAGTACATGAAAAATATGTATGCTGCTTTTTGTCTATGGGAAGTTTAATTTTTCATGATTCACGAGTCTACACAACATACAGAGTTTAACTGTAGATGAAGATGACTTCAATTGGCATGATTCTCTTTTTTATTTTTTTTGTAAATTATAGACAAATCTAGACCCTCATATGTATTCGCACCTATTAATGCGCTCGCATACCCTACCAGTATATTTGGAAGATTAAACTGATAAATCTCAAGATTAATGGATCATTTAGAAAATTATATTTTCAATATAAATATTGATGAAGATAAATATACATTTTGTTTTGCTGACACATATAAGTTTATTGAGCTTGACAAGACCTACAAGTTTATATTTCATAACATTTTTTTTCTTTTGCAGATTTTTATTTCTCAATATTTATTTGACCTCATATGGTTATAGATTTATTTTGAAAATTAAATCTTTTAATTTGGCCTGATATGAAGATAGATTTGTAAATTATAGAGACCTACAGATTTGTAGCCCATAACTGTTAAATAAACTTAGCTACTTATATCTTACTTTTCTGCACTTTTACGTTTTTTCTCAACTTTGGTAGGTACCTTAGAAGCTAAGCTAGTATCTACTTTATACTTGAGAATACGCTAGAATTGTTGGCTGCTCCACTGCCATATAAGCAGGGGCACACCACTAGCACTTGTAAACCAGCAAGTTGATTTCCAATTCAATCCAAGCGGCCAATCGGCCAAGCTGCCCTCTGGACTTTCCATCACCCTTGATCCATTAGATCAGTGGCCAACAATTGGTATCAGAGCCTAGGGTTTTAGAGAGTCCTAATCTGCCGCCGCCACCACCTCCATGGCCTCGACTTCTACAGACCGCGCAGCCAAGGGTAGCTGGAGCCACTTGGACTCCAAGATCGGCGGCAAGGCCGCGATCCCAGAGAGTCGTGAGGCGCGTCTCGCCGCCGCCGAGGCAGCAGCGCACCAGGCAGCAGTAGCTGCGGCCCAGGCCACGGTAGCTGCGGCCGCCGCGATCCGCGCGGAGATGATCGAGGAGGAGGATGAGGCAGGCAGGTTGCGGGAGGGATCGCGGAGTCCAGGGCGTCACCACCGTCCCTCGCCGTCACCAGATCGGCGCCGCGGGGGGCGCGACCGGTCACCGGTGATGCAGGTCTACCGCGACGCTGGAGGCACGTGGCCACAACTCACCCGCTCCAACTACCGTGAGTGGAGCTTGTTGATGAAGGTCAAGCTTTAGGCGCGCGGGCTCTGTGAGGCTGTACGCTATGATGAGGTGTCTTATGCAGATGATCGGTGGGCCTTGGAGGCTCTCTGTGCTGCAGTCCCAGAGAAGCTGGGGGCCGCCATCACCAACAAACCGACTGCCAAGCACGCCTGGGAGGCGATCGCGACCAGGCAGGTTGGAGGAGAGCGCGTCCGTCGCGCTACGTTGCAGCGCCTCCGAGGGGACTGGGAAGGCTTGGCCTTTCAGCCCGGAGAGAAAGTCGAGGACTTCGCGCTGCGCCTCACCAGCCTGATGGAGCAGATGGCGATCAACGGCGACACCGACCTCAACGAGGAACGAGCAGTGGAGAAGCTCTTGCGGTGCATGCCGAAGAGCCTTGGGCAGATCGTGAATTCGATCGAGACCATTCTCGACTTCAGGACGCTCACCATCGAGGACGTCACCGGGCGCCTCAAGGCAGTCCACGACCGCGAGTACGCGCCGGAGACGGAGGCGGATTCTAGCAAACTCCTCTATACCACCGAGCAGTGGCGGGCCTTCGACAAGAAGAAGAAGAAGGAGGGCGCAGGATCGTCCAAGGATCGGCGCCGGCGTCCCCGCGGCAAGAAGAACAAGCCGCGCGACGGAGCCGGTGGTGCCGATGGCGGAGGACAACTAGACAAGGCTGGTGGTGCGGCTGGTGAACGCAAGGCGAACCAAGACGACACCTACCTCAACTGCAATTGCACCGGGCACTGGGTACGCGACTGCCCCCATCCGCGGCGAAACCGGGAGCGTGGAGCGGCGAATGTCGTCGAGGTGGAAGGGGAAGGCACGGCCTTTCTCGTCCACGGCATCCTGGAGATCGAGGAGTAAGGGTGATGCAAGCCTCAAGCTTCGACTCTCCGAGCTCTGAGTACCGATCTCGAGCTCGAGGAACCGCGTGCACGTGCCTAGCTCGACATCGGCAGCGCGGTAAGAAGCTTGACTAGTACCTGGACAGTGGCGCCACCCACCACATGACTGGGCGTCGCTAGCTCTTCACGGACCTAGACATACCGGTTCGGGGAGTCATCAGGTTCGGTGATGAGTCGAAGGAGGAGATCCATGGCATCGGCTCCATCATCCTCGAGGCCAAGGACGACGAGCACAAGGTGCTCTACGGCATCTACTATATCCCGGCGCTCTGTAATTCGATCATGAGTCTCAGGCAGCTCAACGAGGGAGGCTCGATGGTGGAGATCGAGGACGGCATCTTGAGGATCTGGGATCATCAACAGTGGCTGCTCGTCAAGGTACGGCGCAGCACCAACCGCCTCTACATCCTCCACATCAACACTGCTAAGCCGCTTTGTCTTGCTGCTCGGAAGGATGATGAGGAGTGGAGCTGGCATGAGCGCTACAGTCACCTCCACTTCGACACGCTCCGGAAGCTCTCCAGGGACGACATGGTGCGCGGGCTGCTGGCAATCCACCACGTCGGACAGTTCTGTGACACTTGCGTCATCACCAAGCATCGCCGAGCTCCGTTTCCAGCCGAAGCCCAGTACGGAGCACAGGAGAAGCTTGAGCTGGTCCACGGTGACCTTTGCGGCCCGGTGACACCGGCGACCATTGGCGGCAAGCGCTACTTCTTGCTGCTCGTCGACGACGCCACGCGCTATGTGTGGGTGGCTCTGCTGACCACCAAGGACAACGCCGCCGATGCCATCAAGCACCTCCGAGCTGTGGCAGAGATCAAGAGCGGGAATAAGATGTGGACCCTCCGCACCGACAATGGCCACGTGTTCACCGTCGCTGAGTTCACGGCGTACTGCGCCGAGGAGGGCGTCCAGCGTCACTATCCGCCCCGTACTCGCCGCAGCAGAACGGCTTCGTGGAGAGGCAGAACCAGACGGTGGTCGCCATAGCGCGAGCACTGTTGAAGTAGCGAGGACTGCCTGCACGCTTCTGGGTTGAGGCTGTGGTGAAACGACCTCGATTTCCACGAAGGGAAATCCACAGGCTCGAATTGTAATTCAACAGATTGCTTGGGACAATCCATGAAATTACCCATATCTCAGTTGACACCAGGATCCATACAACGATAATTAAGTCTTACATAAACATTTATTACATCGCCACACTGGCGGAATCAACATTCAGAGAAGCTTTAGAAGATGCGGAAGCGATTCATCCTTCACGGCCAACTTGAGTGTAGCACGTGACCCTATTCCTCATCATCATCTCCCTCGAAGTCGTACTCATTCTTGTCACCTGACAGCAAATTTATCAGTACGATTTGTACTGGCCACGGAGCCCACCTATGCAGCATTTGCTTTGTGGAAAGTGGATGCAAGGCTATACAAGCAGACCTATAGGCTGAGGTTTTCCTATGCAGCTGTAATCAATGTTTAATTAGTCAAGTTTTATCACCAGTTAACACCATTATCCCTTTTCCCATCACCACACCTCACATACCCACACCTCACTCTCATTCGACAGGCCCAACTCCCTCTCGGGCCTATCTCAGCGGTACACTACCACAACGGGCACACTGCCGGAACAATGTTATCCAGGGGGAGAAAAGAATATGCTCTCATCTAATAGTGGTTGCAGAAACATTAGGAAAGGTCCATAGCCAACGAGTTGACTTATGTATCGATCGATCAACCATACACTCTGCAGAGGTTTTACTACTCACAAGATTAGCCATCATCGATGCTGTACAATCATCTAGGCAGAATTCCGGGTGCTTGCTTGCCTAGGTCGATGCCACCCTACCACTCAGCCCTGGGATATTCCGGATCCAACACCGTCATGCTGAGACTGGGAGACGCAGTACCGGGCCCCATCAGTGGTACTGCGCATCTAGAACGGTACGGGAATCCGCCATCCGTCACCGTTCACCCTTATCACCTCTCAACCTAGCAGTAGTGGCACCGCCCTACCAAGTAGTCCAGCCGTCTCCCGCCCATCAGAAGCGAGCGAGTAGTAAGGGAATCCAGATGTTTCCGGTCACTAGTCAGATCCTAGGTTGTGACCAAGCAGGCATCTCCACTTAGGGGATACTCTCCCCGTGCTATCACAGCACCTCCGTCCACGGGCTTCAAACCACCAAGGCTATCCCACCCGGAACCTCCTCAACAACTTTACCCGCCACAGGTATCTCACTTTGGGGATGCCCAGGTTGCACCCCCGGCACGACTTGCCCCATGGGCTTGTCTCACATCCCACTTGGTCGACATCAACCCTTACCACGCACCCAAGACGCACGCAGCACTCTCTCCCAGTGGTTATAATCAGTTATACACCGTCCCAATTCCACCACATAGCATATAGCAAGTAGAAAGTAGTGGAAGAGTAACAGTAAATTAAGCAGCAGCTAACCTAACAGCGGATAGCAGGGTAAAGTCTTATCAAGGCAGGGAATTCAAATATACTACCATGCAACCAATCCATACATAATCATAAAGCAATAGCAACAATGTCATTTGCAATGCGTAATAGGATCTAAGGATTTGGTGGGACGTGGCACCTTCGTAGTCGTCTCCTAGCTCCTGAAAGTACTCGTGGTCGTCTTCCTTAGTCAGATCTTCCTCCGGCTCTGAAATCGAACACGAAATAGTCGCGTCAGCGACTCCTATAGAGTATTTCAGAAAAATCCAATAAAATAAAGAGCCAAATGCACACAAACACAATCTTAGATTGTAGATCTCATTTTTCTGAGAATTTTGATATATGGTGCGCAATTTTTGGACATCGTATGAATAAGTTATGAATTTTCGAAGATTATCCTATTTTCTGAAAATGGGAAAACTGGTCGGTTAATCAGGGGCAGCTTGGGATTGGTCCACGTGGCGCGCGGGTCCAGTAGTGCGGCAAGTGGTGCCTCAACAGAACACAGACCCGATGGTCGCCCACCAGGTGTTCGATGCTGGTTCCCAGAGAGTTGCCGGAGTTGGCGTAGCTCGGCGTGGCTCGGCGGTGGTCGGTGGTAGCTCGGCTGTGGTTGAGGTATCTCGGCGGAGCTCGGCATAGTTCGGCGGTGGTCGGGGGTAGCTTGGCGGTGCTCGGCGTAGTTCGGTTTAGCTCGGCGGGGCTTGGGCGAATCGGAGATTCGGGGCGCCGAGGGTGCCGTTCTCCCGAGGTCTCCCGCGGAGGTTCGGGCGAATCGGACATTTGGTGCGCCCGAGGGTGCCGTTCTCCCGAGGTCTCCCGCGGAGGCTCGGGCGAATCGGAAATTTGGGCGCCCGAGGGTGCCGTTCTCCCGAGGTCTCCTGCGGAGGCTCGGGCGAATCGGACATTTGGGCGCCGAGGGGGCTGCTTTCCCGAGCTCTCCCGGTGAGGCTCGGGCGAATCGGAAATTTGGGCGCCGAGGGGGCTGCTTTCCCGAGCTCTCCCGGTGAGGCTCGGGCGAATCGGAAATTTGGGCGCCCGAGGGTGCTGCTCTCCCGAGCTCTCCTGGGGAGGCTCGGGCGAATCGGAGATTCGGTGCTAGCAGGGTTCCAGGGCGTCTGTTCAAGGCGGCGGTGTCTCTCCGGTGCGGCGGACCATGACAGGGCGGCGATGGCCATATTTCGGCAAGACAGGGCTCGGCTTTCCCCAATTGGCGTGCTCAGGCAGTCGTCCGACCAGATGGTGGCGGATTAGAGTCGTGGTATGGCCTCCTTCTCTCCCTCGGCAGACGGCGGTTCTCCGACGAGGTGGAGGCGCACGTAGCCAAGGCGACAGTCGTGATTCGGGGCTCGGCTATCTAGCGGCGGTGCCGAGGCAGACTTGGCGAACCTCGGTGGCCTTTCTCCGCAGCGCGAGGCGACCGGGGGTACTCAGAACGGATTTAGGCGAGGCGGAACCTGTCGGCGGCGATGTCGTCGCGACGGTGAGGTTCCGGCGGGGCTAAGGAGGTCCTCTAGGAGATGTATACGCGTCCAGGGTCTATGGCGATGGTATACCAACTACCAATTTTGGCTACCGAGCTTTTCAAGGTGCTCGGTTGTGGCGGCGGCGTGTCGCCGACGGTGGCGGAAAGCGGCATCGCGGCTACGACCAAGTATTGGTTCAATCGAATGCGGTCTTGTCAAATTGGTGAGGCCAGAGAGGCGTACAACACTCTGGTGGCGAACTTTAGCCATGGCATGACCTTCTTTTGGCGACGGCTCGCGGCGGCGCTCCGGTAAGATCGCGGCGCACGCGGCCAAGGCGATTCAGGATTCCTCTAGCGCTTAGATCCGCGTAGCTAGCTCAAGGGGGTCGTGGCGGTGCTCCACGACGCTCTAACCTATACGGGTGCTAGTCGGATTGCTCGGAACGGGTGATTCGGCGTCGGAACGCGTCGGTGGTGAGCGCGCTCCGCCGAGAACGCGTCGTGCTGCGTTCTCGGTCTAGCAAGCTTGTAGTCCGGGGGTTTCGGCCGGTCGAATGAGTGCATGGTGCAGGTGATCTTCCCGAGCCGGTAAGGGCTCGTGCCTGCGCGTCCCGAGGGTGGAACGCCATGGCAAAAGCAGGGCAAGGTTCGGACATGGCGTGCGGTGGCTCACCGTGGTGTCGGTGAAGCTAGGATGGCGGTGCAGTGGCGAGTCGGAGCCGTGCAGAGCGATCGCAGTGCCGTGCCGCTCCTCGTCCGTAGCTCGGGCTTCTCCTCCGTGTCCGGCTCTGGCGTGCTCCGCGGCGGCGGCGCTCTGGCAGCTTCTCCTCCTCTGCTCCGCCCTTCTCCTACGCTCTCTCTCTCGGTTTGGTGCGGTGTGCCGGTCTGTGCTGCGGTGGCGGCGAGGGGAAATGATGGTAGGGCTTCGGGGTGCTCCAATTTATAGGCGAGCTTGGCAGGTTCCCATGGCGGACGGCCGCGATTGATCTCGGTAGATCAGAGGGCTTCGGCCGCTCGACGCTAGGGCTTCAGGGTGCACGCGGGCTCGCTTGGCGGCCAAGAAAGGAGGGGACAGGAGGGGGACAGCGGGGTCAGGCTCTGCCATGCTGTCGGCTGTGGGACCGGGGTCACGCCATTCGCGCGACACCCCCGGCAGGCGCGTCGCCTTCGTGAGGAAGAAGAACAGTGGGGGGCGAGAGCGGCTGACAGGCGGGGCCGGGTTGGCAGCGAGCGCGAGCGCGAGCGCGTGTGTGCCGGTCGTGCGCGTGCGCTGCCGAGCCGCGACGTGGGCCGCGCGCGGTGAGATGAGGAGAGGAAGGTCGGGCTGGCTTGGGCTGGCTTAGCGACCCGGCTGGCCGAAACGAATGGCTGGCCTAACTCTCTTTCTCCTTTTCTATTTTCAATTTAGTGTATATATACATATATTGCCCATTTTAAATATTGAGTAAATACAAACATAAATTGCAATAAATCCCAAATGTGATGCATAAGTTATTATTCTATGTGAATGGAATTAAAATGCAAACTACACTCCTTTATTTACCAATTTCATAATGAAACCTATATGCTTGCACAAGAAAAATGGGTTTTCACAATAAATAAATGAAAAATTTTAATTTGTTGGGATTTTTAGATTGTGTGGATTTTTAGGGTTGTTACATGTGGTAACCGCTGTGTATCTGTTGAACAGGTCTCCGACCAAGGCGCTGCAGGGCATGACGCCGTACGAGGCATGGCATGGGATGCCACCGGAGGTCGGACACCTGTGCACGTTCGGCTGCATGGCGTTCGTCAAGGACCTCACCCAGCTGAGGAAGCTCGACGACCGCAGCCGTCCCGGCATCTTTATCGGGTACGCTGACGGCGCCAAGGTCTACCGCGTCTTCGACCCGACCACTCAACGTGTGCGAGTATCGCGTGACGTCGTCTTCGACGAGAGCCATGGCTGGGACTGGATCAAGGAAGGAGGCGAGTACGCTCCAGCGGACTAGGAGTTCATCGTCGAGCACCTCTGGGAGAGTGGAGCTGAAGGACCGCGTACCCCGACGTCTTCTGCTCTGAGCACCGCCTCCTCCAACCACGCGGTCTTCAGCTCCGGGGGAGCAGTCGACCATGACTCCGATCACTTCCGAGCAGTCTCCGAGCACCACCGAGCAGTCTCCTAGCACTGCCGAGCAGTCTCCGAGCACCGCCAAGCAGTCCCCGAGCATTGCCGAGCAGTCTCTGAGTAACGCCGAGCAGTCTCCGAGCACTACTCTGACAACGGCAACGACTCCGACCACGTCGATCGAGTTCGTGTTGACGGTGGATATACCATAAAAATCCACATTCAAACACCGTCAACAGGCCTCGGATTCAAGGGAGAATAAACATAACATGAATATATTTTATCAATAACTAGTTCCACTTGTACTCTTAGCTTGTGAATGCAAGAAAGATCAAACAGGCCATGAAACATCAAGATATGGTGCACAACATCACGTAGAAGAGAGGAGAGCTCAGTGTGGGCCCATGTGTGGGTCGGCTGACCCCACCATGGGGATCACCTGGCTCTGGTGACATGGCACGATCCTCGTGACACTCCACTCAGCTCATTTCAACCTCAGATCAACATGTGTTTCTATTCAACGGTGGAGAATCAAAGCACAAGGGTCAAGGGATAAATCAACGTGACAAACACGCAGCAAAGGTGGAACCACACCCTGTGACAGATGGGGACAGCTTCTAGAAGGACCTGGCTAGGCCCACCTGTCATAGGGGGGTCGGTCGACCCCCCTGGTGCCCAGCCAGGTCGGTTGGCCTCCACCGCCTTTCTGCATGCTTCCTACGTGCTGGATTCACCAATGCCGTCCATCTTGAGACGGTTCAAGGTCGGTTCATTCAAGGGAGGAGAGGCAAGGAGCACATGGATCGCTGACGTGGCATGCCTCCATTCTCCCCTATAAATAGAGGCTGCCATCACCACACACAAGACACACAAGATACACAAGAGACAAGAGAAGCTCCATTCTTTAGTAGTAGTATTAGTCTAGTGTGGGAGTTAGAGTCGAGTCGAGCTATGCTCGGGGTCTCCGGAGTCGTCTGCTGGAGAGTCTGGTATAGCTCTTATACCTTTCCTTCTGTAAAACTTTACCTTTATCAATATATTATCTTTACTTTACTTTACTAAGTCTTTACTTAGTGCTTTACTATTTATTATAGTATTGTTGTGTCTTATCTTGCCTTATAGTTGATTTACACTAGATTGTGATCCTGTAACCAGCTCACGTGTATAGTTCATTGCCTATCATAGGGTGCTTTAGCTGTTTGGTACCCAGCTAGAGTAGTGAGAATTAGTGTAAGCATGGTGTTTAGGCTAGATCTTACCCTTGAATGCCGCTTGTCGCACAGATTGTTAGTGGGTGCTAGCAAGTGGTGACAGCCCTGTCTAGTCTTAGTATCCCTCCACGTGTTTTAGGTAAGTTCTTAAAAGGTAGGCTCCCATAAGAGCGTAGGTGCTTCGGGTAGAGGTTATATCTTCTATTGTTTCGCACTATCCCCTACACACCGGAAGTAAGGTAGCTGTCTTAGTGTAATTCATCCATTTGATAAGATAGTTCACAAGAGTAAAGTAAGAGTCATAGGAGTCTTATACTCACTCGTTGTCCTCCCACCTAGCTATACTCTACTAGTTATCCTTAGTTATCCTAAAATCTTGTCGTGTCTTTGTGTCATTACCATTTCCTCTATTTATCGATTTACCCCCTATCACTAGTTGATACTAAGTTGCTATAGACTTAACGATCTCTCTTTTATTAATGATTCCTAGCAACCGCTTTCTCTTGGGATAAAATAAATAATGATACCTTGGAATACTTCCTGGTGAAGTGCTACAGCGGTATATTCTGTGCGCTTGCAGAATTATCCAATAGACATAAGAAATACCCTTCAGGGCACTTCTGACGCAATTATCAGAGATAGCCTAACACCATGTCTCTGGTGGTTGCGCTAAGAAGTGTCAACAATCCTACTTTATTAATTAGGAAGTGAAGTAGCCCTCCCCCCCGTCTTATTTTCTCGAAAGGCGTAACGAGCCTACGCTCTTTTAATGCTACTCAAAAAGCTCTTGCTATAGTTACTGCTTATGTCTGGGAATTGGCATCTATTTGGCCTAGCTTTCCAATTAAATGAATGTGCTTTCAATGGGTTAAGCGCTTTGCTCTACAGCAAGAGTTCGTTTTGATTGAAGCTTTATTTAAATGAGTTTGATCTTATAGCTAGGCTAGTGAAGAGGGACATAAAGTGTGCTACCCCCGTTCTTTCTCCAGGTTATGGGTTTCGCATACGAATGGAAAGTTAGTACACCATCAACTCCCTCCGTCTCCGCTTTCTCTATCTCTGTGCGCACCGATGCACTATTTGGCCTGGATCTAGATTGGTTCGCAAATGCCAGCCCGCTTTCCTTTTCTGTGAAAGTACGTACTCCTTCCTAGATGGCAAGTGCCTGATCGATTTGATCAGGTCGTGTAGGAACAAGGTTCAAATTGTTCGTTCGTTAGGATGCCTCAGCTGCATACATCACTGCACTTCCACTTGACACCTATTTAAACGGCTCGTCTCGCCGCTACCTTATCCTATTTCCAAATGAAACAATGCTCAACCTTTTCGATAAAGTACGCTATAAGGAATAACAAAAGATTGATGAATTCATTTCACATCTTTCCATTTCCACATTAGCACTATCGAAAGAAAGCTCCTTGCTTTTCTGATCTCACTGTCAGTAGTGATCATCTAGACATGACATAATAAGTCTATCTAATAAATATTGGAATTGCACGGGCAGACATCCAATGCATTTCGATCACATGAACACTACGAACCCAATGGATAGGGTCTACTCCAGTTGAGACTGATAACATGGATTCAAAACATTTCCCGTGGCTTAAATTGCCAAATGGCGAGACCAGACCCCATAATGAAACAGAATGGTCTCGCTCGATGCGTCATTTTATGATGTGTATTTTCATATTAAGAGTTCTTAAAAGAACTCAACTCAAAGCCCAACCGTCAAAAGGATGCTACAATGTTCGAAATTCTCAACTTAACACGCCCCCTTACTTCCTTCGTGACCTCCCACTACTTCATCTACCGAAATGATTAGGCAGATCTCCTTTTTTCTAGCATTAAACCTGCTCATGATCCTTAGGCTATAGAGCATCCATTCATTCGATTTTGCTATCCGCTCTCAATTGAATCCCTTCTCTGTTGTCGACAGGTGTGTCCGCATCAGGACCAGAATCACGGTCTAGTACCTCCGTACTCGAATACAGCGAGAGCTAAAGCTATAGTGAGGCAGAAAGCGCTTTTTCCTCTTATCCCAACTTCCGCATTTTCTCACATACAACAATTTTAGGTAAGATCTTCCTTCCAATCTCAGTCGTACTACTACTTATAGTATAGATAGAGGACGGCTTTCCTTCGGGCAATCGTCCGTCTTTCTCTTCGGAGATCAAGTTCAAGGCGCGCACGGACCTATCTCTCAGGGCTGGTTCTCGGGAAGTAAATCTTCTCTAAAAGGAGAACATTCACAAAAGTGCTGCGGGGCCCTGCGGTTCCCGAACCGATGAAAGAAAAAGAATGCCACCGAAAACGCTCTCTTCGATCCTGCTGTGAAGAATGCCTATGCCTACTTGTAGCCGCTGGAGGACGACGAGGACCGTCTGGATTCGTTCTACGATGATGAGCCTCTCCGGTACCGTTAGATGAGCAACATCCTCGGTGACGAAGCTCCTTCCTAGCAGGCACCGTGACTCTTCGCTCAGCTGCATCTCTCGCACGCTGGCGAGCCCACCAACTACGAGGAGGCATGAGGTGATCCTGTGTGGGAGGCCGCCATGAAGCAAGAGCTTTAGTCGGTAGAGAAGAACAAGACTTGGGAGCTCGTGGACCTGCCTGCGGGACATCGCCCGATCACCCTGAAATGGGTGTTCAAACTCAAGAAGAATGAGAAGGGGGCGGTGACCAAGCACAAGACAAAGCTGGTGGCGAGGGGGTTCGTGTAGCAAGAGGGGGTGGTGGACTACGACGCCGCCTTCGCGCCAGTGACGCGCATGGAGTTGGTCCGTGTCCTCCTCGCGCTGGCATCTCAGGAAGGGTGGAAGGTCCACCAGATGGACGTGAAGTCAGCGTTCCTGAATGGCGACCTCAAAGAGGAGGTATACGTGCGACAGCCACCAGGCTTCACCGTAGCCGGGAAGGAAGACAAAGTCTACCGCCTGCGCAAGGCCCTCTACGGCTTGCGGCAGGTGCCGCGTGCCTGGAATGCGAAGCTGGACGCCACCCTGAAGACAATGGGCTTCCACTAGAGCACGCACGAGGCAGCGGTATACCGGAGGGGCAGCGAGCGCTCTGCTCTGCTGGTCGGAGTCTACGTCGATGACCTCATCATCACCGGTGCGGATGAAGAAGAGGTGAAGAGGTTCAAGGAGCAGATGAAGGAGAAGTTCGACATGAGCGATCTCGGACTCCTCTGCTTCTACCTCGGCGTCGAGGTGCGTCAGGACGACACTGGCATCACCCTCCGTCAAGCTCACTACGCTAAGCGGATCCTGGAGCTCGGAGGGATGACAGGCTGCAACCCAGCTCACACACCGATGGAGGAGAAGTTGCGGCTCAGCCGTGAGAGCAAGACGGAGGAGGTGGACTCCACCCACTACCGGCGGCTAGTCGGCAGCCTCCGGTACCTCGTACATACCCCGGCCGGACTTAGCGTTCGCTATCGGGTACGCGAACCGGTTCATGGAACGGCCCACACTGGAGCATCTGCAGGTCGTTAAGCGCATCCTCCGCTACGTCGCCGGGACTCTGGACTACGGTCTCCACTACAAGAGGGCTCCTGGGACAACGCACTTCAATCGGCTACTGCGACAGTGATTTTGCCGGCGACATCAACACAAGCAAGAGCACCAGTGGAACAATGTTCTTTCTGGTTAATTGCCTGGTCAGCTGGCAATCGATCAAGCAAAGGGTGGTGGCGCTGTCAAGCTGCGAGGCAGAGTACATCGCCACCACTACTGCAGCAACACAGGCCCTTTGGCTGTCTCGGCTGCTCGGGGAGCTGCTGGATAGGAAAGTGGATGTGGTGGAGCTGAAGGTGGACAGCAAGTCTGCTTTGGCCCTGGCCAAGAACCCGGTCTTTCACGACAGGAGCAAGCACATTCGGATCAAGTACCACTTCATCAGGGACTGCTTGGAGGACGGGAGCATCAAGGCCAGCCACATCACCACTACTGATCAGCTCGCGGACATTCTCACCAAGTCACTGGGTAAGGGCAAGTTCCAAGAGATGAGGATGAGGATCGACGTGAAGCAGATCACCTATTACTAGGTTTAGGGGGAGATTGTTAGATAAGCCTAGCTACTTGTATCTTACTTTTATGTACTTTTACGTTTTTGCCCAGCTTTGGTAGGTAGCCTAGAAGCTAAACTAGTATCTACTTTATACTGGTAATATGCTGGAGTGGTTGGCTGCTCTACTGCCATATAAGCAGGGGCATTTCACCGGCACTTGTAAGCCAGTAAGTTGATTTTCAATTCAATCTAAGCAGCCAATCGGCCAAGCTGCCCTCTACACTTTCTATCACTCTTGATCCATTAGATCAGTGGCCAACAGCAACGGTTTTGTTCAAAGCCATATCAGTGCCAAAGCGGTCAGTTGGCACTTGGCAGACAATCTGTTCACGGCGAAAAAGTTCTGGTTCGAGCGTGGCTTGGCCAAAACTTGTGCAGACTAAATTTTCCACAGCTTCAGCATATTTTCATCGACAAACTGATGAGCCAAATATTCGTTAGCTCTAACAGCTTCAGGTTCAGTCCTCGGACCCTTGCATGACAAACTGATGTGCAGTTTCTGAATTTTTAATATAACACAGCATACTGAACCCTAAAGTGTTCAGTAAATTTATCTACTTGTCAGCGTGTCGTCGCTTGTGTCTCTTGTGGCCATGGTTACCGTTACCACTACGAGGCCTTTTATTCTTTTTTGTGCTACATAAAAGCAACGGAAGATAGTTTCAGTTTACTTGAGGTTATTATTAGAATTATTAGAATTGAAATCAGCATTTAATTGATGAGAAACTAACCAGAAGGTCTCTACTAGAAGCCTGTATATAATGAAGACAGGCAGAGCTAGCAATGCAGAAGCCTGTACATAAATAGGTATGTTTGTTAGATGACCACTAAGCTGTGGTTCACTACCGAATTAATGTGGACTGCTTACCAGAAACAAAACTAACTTCTTAGTTGCAAATGATTTTGCTATCTCATGCTGGTGAAGATAGTCCATGATTCTTGCTTGAGCCTACAAAAGGGAGAAAAACATGTTGGAATTTTGTAACATCAGTTTTTAAATAAATAAATAAATAAATAAATAAATAACATCACATGATAGAAAAAAAACTAAACATGAGACTGCAGTTTAATAAATAAAGAGATAAATAAATAACATGCATGAACTGCTCTCTTAGTGTATGGCTTCAGAGTAGTTCTAATTTTCTTAACACGTGACTTAGTTATCTCAGCAATTTTATCAATGTAAGGCTTAGAAAACTTCTTGGCTTCCTGGACCTACATAATCAAATAAATGACAGCTATTCCCCCGATTCTTTGTTTCATTCAAGATTAAACTATGCTGAACTCCATGGTCTGCAGCCTGCTCAGCCGCTACTGAAGAAGACTGTTCTATTCCGATTTCAGCTGAAGCCAATGCAAAGAGGACGTCGGCAGCTACGGAAAAGGGGGAGATGATGAAAACGTCTCTTTTTTACTGAACAAAACTTCTCTTGTTTGCTTGCTGTCATAGCAGAACACTGAGGGTTCGTCATGTCAAAAAAATTGTAGGTACCAAAAAAAAATTCTGCATTTCTTTTGATCTTCTCATCCTGTTTAGTTTTAGTAAAAGTTTATTTTAATATTTATTGAGTATAGGTGTTTGACTAGGCAAAACCGCAGTGCGCGGTCACCATGCCCACGTCGCCCTGAACGTGCGGCTGATGCAGTTGTGGGCACCCTGTGTGGCAAGTCCAAACTGCACCCTTGTAACATTGTATAAATGTTCACGGTGTCAATACATAGAAGATGTTGGCTCCCATTCTACTTTCTACATGGTATCAGACTACAAGTTCTATTCCGTGGTCTAACTGCTCATCGTGCACCTCGCACTTCCCTGCTGCACTCGCCGAGCTTGCCGCGGCCGCCCCACTATCCCCTTTCGCTGCTTCCTTCCGCGCCCTCTCATCCATGGATCTCAACCCGCTCTTTGAAGCTGACCTCGAAGGCGTTGACTCCTCCTCCTCCAATTCTTCCATCGATGACTCCTTCATTGGCCCTGCCGAATCTGCCATCTCCACACCTCCCGCCGCCGTTCTCCAAATAGTGAACATCAAATCCCATGTTCCTGTGTCCTTGAACTAGCCAACCCAAATTATGATGAGTGGCGCTGCTTCTTTGATACTTTCCTCGACAAATTCAATCTTCTCTCCCATGTTACCACTCAGCCGACCGCTGACCAACGCCTAGATCCTGATTGGTTCGTTGTCGACCAGTGCATTGTCAGCTGGTTGTACATCTCCATCGCTAAGGATGTGCGCAACATCGTGCGCGCCTCGAAGGCCATGGCATTTCGCATCTGGAGCGCCATCCACGATCAATTCCGTGACAACGAGCTTCACCATGCTGTCTACTTGGAGGCGGAGTTTCGGACTCTGATGCAGAGCGACATGGATATTACCCAGTACACTGGTCATCTCAAGCAGCTCGCCGATGCCCTTCGTGACGTCGGTCAGCCGGTGAAGGAGATAAGCCAGGTCCTGAACATGCTGCGTGGCCTCAGTTCCAAGTACCACCACGCGATCCCGACGATCACCTCGCGTCAGCCACCGCACACCTTCCTGTCCGCACTTTCCTATCTACTGTTGGAGGAGCAGTATGATGAGGAGCATGACAAATCTGCTGCTCAGCATCCTCTCATGGCGACAGGTGGTTCCTCGTCAGGTGGATCCTCTTCCGGTGGTAAGGGACCTCCTGCTCCACAGAACCCCAATGGCGGTTCCGCACCTAGCAGCTCCTGCGCCCACTCCTAGGGCTTCGACGCGCCTAACCGCCACGACAACAATTGCGGTGGCAAGAAGTGGGACACGGCCATGCCGGGAGGGGGGGGCTCCCTCCAACTCTACCCTCCGGCCGCCGGCTGGTCATCCTGCCAGTCCATGGATGTCGGGCCTGAACCCGTGGACGGGCATGGTTCAGGCTTGGCAGATGCCGTTCTGCGCCCGGGTGCCGACATCCTTGGTGAAAGGTCCTTGTTTGGTTTTGGTAATTGAGTAACAACTTAGGTGGACTAATATGTGTCTAAGTGTTGATTACACAGGTGATTAGTCCACAGGTACATGTGTGTGAGCAACTATGCCATGGAGGAGGATACGGCGTGTTGAGTGTTGCTTAGCTCACACATATGGAGATGAAGGAGCTAAACACATGAGACATGACATGGAGTCATGTGGCTAGGTGGAGAAGATCAAGACGAGGCTTCGCGTCGATGGACCGGTTGCAAGTGTGAAGGGCAAGTCGGGTGATGGCTTGGCGCCGATGGACCAACGCAACGGTGAAGAGCAAGCAAGTCAAGGATCGATGAACCAAAAGCCACGTGATGATATGAAGTGGATCATATCATTCATGAGGTGTTAGTGCATATGTTGCATTGGCATCGATGGTGTCGGAGATGGAGATGAAGACGGTGATCGAAATGGAAAGCGCAAGGCAAAGGTATAACCTAGGGCATTTCCATTTCACCGGTCTAAGGTTGAGTAGAGAAGTGCTTGACCGGATTTAGGATAGATGGCCGTACTATCAAGAGGGGCAAACTTGTTTGCATATTGGTCATCTAGTGCCACTTTAGCGATCTAACTTGCATGCGTTGCTAGGATCGAGTGGCGTGGTGAAAAGAGTGAAAAATCCTTTTGGAAAATGTTTGTGAAAAGCTAACACACATGCACATGAGGTGTACACTTGTTGGTGTTAGCACATTTGCAAAGGTGGTGAAGTTTGGAGTTGAAAGGAGCTCAAAAGAAGCGTCGGACGGTCGGTTAACGAGCGTCGGACCATTGCCCGCTTCGGTCCGACGGTGGCGAGCGGTGTCGGCGTGACGCGTGGCGTTCGGGAAAGCGTCGGACGCTAGAGTTTAGTCCGACGGTGAGCGTCGGACTGGAGTCCGACGGTTTTGAGCGCTCGGGGAGCTCTCTGGAAGTGTCGGACCGTGGTGAACATTGGTCCGACGGCTAACCGCGCGAGAGTCCGACGGTGGCCAAGCTGTGGCCCGTCTGTGAGAGTCGGACGGTCCGACGCCTGGAGCTGTGCGCGCGTCGGACCATCGGCTTGAGCGTCCGACGGTTGGAAAAACGGCGCGAGAAATAGCCGTTGTGATCCAACGTTCGACTTCAAACGGCTAGTGACACGTGGCGGCCATCGGGAGCGTCGGACCGTGGACATTGGTCCGACGGTGGCGCGCTGGTTCGGTCCGACGGTCGGTCCGACGGCTGTTTTCAGTTGGCAACGGCTCTTTTGAGCTGAGGGCTATAAATAGAGGGTTGTGGCCGGTTGTTGGAGGGGTCTTGCACCTTGGGAATGTGTCTCCCTTGTTTGTGCATAGCTTAGTGCTCTCCAACTCACTTGTGCTCATAGAATTCACAATCGAGGAGTGAGTGATCGATCGATAGTGCGTTGCATTGAGAGATTGCATCGTGTGGCACTAGGTGATCGAGTTGCAAGCCGGTGGTGCTTGTTACTCTTGGAGGTCGCCACCTCCTAGACGGCTTGGTGGCGAGAGGCTCCGTGGAAGCAAGCAAGAAGATTGTGCTTAGCTCCGGAGAAGCTTTGTGAGGGGTTGGAGCTCACCCCGCGGGAGATCGCAAAGAGCATCGCTAGTAGAGCGAGACGTGAAGAGCGACAAGTGGTCCGGCCGAGTCAAGTGCTAGAGCTTGTGGTAAGCACTCCACGTGGGAGAGTGTGACTTGCGGGTCACCACTAGCAAGAGGACCGGCGGCAACCTTGGAGCTTGTCTCAACGGAGGACGTAGCTTGTGGCGACAAGTGAACCTCCGGGAAATAAATCACCGCGTCAACATCTTCCCATCCTTCGCGGTGGTTTGCTCCCTTCTACACAAGTTATTTATATTGTGCATTACTTTATTTGTGTAGTTGTAGTTGCTCTTGTGAGACCGGTTAGCTTGTGTAGCTTGCCACTCACCTTCTTAGCTTGTGTAGCTTAGAAGCAGTTCTCACTTAGTTTGTGTAGCTAAAGTGAGTTGCGCCCTTTGATTTGGATTGTGTATCCTTGTCATTGAGCAAGTAGTGAGCTTAGGTGCTTAGTGCTTTTTGCTTACTAGTTAATAGGAGTTTCCCCGGTGCTTAAAGTACTAGCGCTTAGGTTTGTGTGATCTTGCGCTAGAACGGTTTAGGGAAGCTCAAGCTAGACTTGCACCTTTGCTTCTCGCTAGGATCTTTGGCAAGGTGTTTAGAGTCTTAGTTAGAGGGGTGAATTGTCGCTAGGACCGATTAGGTTTTATTCCGCTGCGATTAGTTGTTATAAAGGACTATTCACCCCCCCTCTAGTCCGCCATCTCGACCCTACACGTGGTATCGGAGCTTGGTCTCTCAATTGCGGTCTTAACCGACCCGAGAGGATGGCAACTTATTGGCTAGATGTTGATTGTCCATACACATTTGATGGCACACACTTTGCACGTTGGAGAAATTGGATGGAATGTAATATTAAATTCATTTCTCCTCAAATGTGGTGGATCGTAGATGTAGGCTTTTCCCATGCGATTGATGAGGACAATCCTACCGAAGCGCAAGGAAAATGTTTACAACTCGATTACAATGCCATTGACATGTTTTATAGAGCTTTGGATTATAGCAGCTTTGGAGAGATCGTGCATTTCAAGACCGCTCATGAGATTTGGGCATATCTCAATGAGAACTATGGTAAGCTCCCCGAAGATGAAGATGATGTCAAAGACATAAAGCTTGGTGATCATGAGCACCCTCACAACTCCATGATTGTGGAGAGTTGCTCCCCAGCTTGGTCAAGTGATGGTGATGATGATGCAACCCCAAGATCACTTGACAAGGGAGTTGATGAAGCCACAAGTGATGCAGATGATGATGCTACCCCATGCACACTTGATGATGGCTATGAGAGTGATAAGTCTACAACTTCTACCACTTCATCACAATGCTACATGTCACTAAGGGGCACCAAGGTATCATTTCCTGATGTTGTTGTTGATTGTGATGAACCTCTTGAGCTCATGCGTAGACTCGCTAATGCTTTAGAAAATGAGATGAATAAAACAAAGAATTTGACTAACGAAAACTCTTTTCTAAAGGACACATGTGAACAACAAAAGCATTTACTTTATGTCATGAGTTGTTCACATGAGGAGCTAAAATTGACTCATGAGGAGCTTAGTGTTGCTCATGAGAATTTGGTAAAAGACCATGCTTTTCTCACTAAGGAGCTTTCCAATGAAAAATCTAAAACTTGTGAGAGCTCATCACTTGGGTCAAATGATCGTTCACATATTGCAACTAACCCTCGTGATGTAGGCATGAAGAATGTATCCGCCTCATGTGATGATATGCCTTGTTCTTTACTTTTACATACTTGTTCTACTTCTATGTCTTGTGAGACTAACCTTTTGAAGGAGAACAATGAGCTCAAAAGTCAAGTGAAGAACATGAGTGACAAGATAGAAAGGTGGAACAACTCAAGTGTCACCCTCAATAACATGTTAAAGAATACAAAAATTGTCGGTGACAAGAGTGGCCTTGGGTACATCAAAAAGAAATGGGACATGACCAAAGGTGAAAGAAAGAGAGCTAGAAAAGAGAAGAAGCAAGAGCGAGAAAGACTTGCTCATTTCATGTGCTTTATATGCCATGAAATGGGTCATCTAGCTTTGTCATGCCCTACCAAAGAGAAGCCCAAGAAGAAAGAAGAAGTGAGGCTCACACATCCACAATGTCCCAAGTGTAGCACTAGAAGTGATATCCCTTCTACGTGCCTATACAAGAGATTTGTGAGGCCTCAACAAAAGCCACAAGACAAGACACCCCAAGATCAAGTCAAGACCAACCATGAAGTATGCTATGGTGACTTGAAGAAGAAGAAAACAAGAAGGGGTAATGGAAGAGGAAGGCGTCAAACTCATATTCATGATGCCAAGTTGATGATGAGCAAGACTCAAGAGAAGAACAAGATGGCTCACATCAAGTGTTTCAAATGTGAAGACATGGGTCACTTTGCCTCGAAGTATCCTAACAAGCTTGAGAAGAAGGCTCAAGCAACTCAAGAGAGGCGAGGCAATGAGAAGCACAACATGAGCAAGAAAGAGAAGGCTCAAGCAAAGCAAAAGTGCTACTCATGCTGGGAAAGGGGACACATGGCTAATTCATGTCCCCTAGGTAACACTCCTAAGCCTATTTCAATTCATGCAAATAATTTGCTTAGGAAGGATGACAATGGTACCTCATCGGTTGCTATTGCAAAACATCCCGCTATCCATACTAAGGCAATGCCTAAGTATGTTGCTCCTAACTTGAGAGGACCCAAACTAGTTTGGGTACCATCAAAAAGTGGATGATTGCGTGTAGGTACCATGGCATTGGAGGCTTAATTCAATTGGCATTCTTATTGATCATCATATATTGAGTCAAGTCATGAAACCTAGTGTAAATCCAAACCAATGCCAAGTCAAATAAAGTGAAGTCCAAGTGCTATAACATACAAGTGCAAAAGTTCAAGTTGTGGGTGGTTCTTTGGATAATTATTTGATGACTTGCAAACAATTGAGTTGAAGCTTGCAAATGGATGATCATGAACTATCAAGGTATATCATTTGTTGATCAAACTTATTTGGATGCATATGAGTTGATTGAATTGGATGAATATGCATATGTTGCTTGCAATAAGAAGTTTAAATGGAATAATTGCTTAGTGATCAAATTTGAGTAGATTTGATTGGATATGATCATAGGATGACTTTAGTAAGTGGATTGAATGGATATATGTCTTGTGAGAGTATTCAAGCTTGTTTACCTCAAGTTTGATTCAATTTGATGAAGATCAGCTCAATTGATCAAAATCTGTCCACAAGAGAGAATTATTGCAAATCTTTGGTATCTCTTGCATTGAAAGGCTCTCAAGTTGGAAATATAATTACAAGTGGTTGAGAGTTTCAATTATTTGGTTTTGGATCATGAAGATTGGTTCTCAAGGGAAGGTCAAGAACAAGCAAAGAAAAGATGAAACTTAAGTCCTAGTAATGATTGGAGAACAATTGGATAGAAAGAAAAGGACTTAAAGAAGTAGAAAGAAAAGGACTTAAAGAAGTAGAAAGAAAAGGACTTAAAGAAGGAATTCAAGTTGATCATCATGTTAAGTCCTTAGATCAATCAAGCAGAGGCAATTCAAGTAAGTATTGAAGATGTTTCTTTGGAGAGAGGTCACTTCTCCCGATCGTCAGGGTGTGCCGCCTTTTGTAGGTAAACCAAGTGGGTGATGCTTGGATGGCTAACATGAAAGTGGTAATCCGGAGAATCATTGGAGATGCTTAGTTGAAGCAAATCAAAAGGGTTGATCTAGAGAGCAAGCAACAAACCAAATAAGAAAATTCATATACATACACATGGTATTAATAATTATTCAAGTGGTATTCTCTCATTTAAGCTTGATCAAGAAAAGAAGCAAGTCAACCACAACATTGAAGCTAGCACTTGACCATATGGGTGAAGAATGGAATTCATGATGATGATTGGTCTTCACCAAGCTATTCAAATGAACTTCACCGTTGCTATTTTGGGAGATTGATTAAAAATGACTATCCTCTACTCCGAGATAGCAAAGGTATCATTGTATGGCATATGCATCCATATTTTGATAAGGACTTGATTAGAGCATATAGTCATACATAGATGAGCATTCATAAAGATATCAAATGATTTTAAGTTCATATGATGCCACTATTGCTTGTATGTTCTGTTTGATCTAGTGGGTAAATATGACTTGTTCATGAGCATGCGAACCTAGTATTTGATCTAGTTAAATGAGCAAAAAAAGATCTAATTCAACATAGGCAAGATAACCCCTAGTGGCGTGAAGAAGCTTGTCTTTGGTTCAAACCGAGTTAGATTACTTGTGCAAGTTTGCTAGTTTGAACTAATCAAGAAAGAAGCTCTTGAAAACAATCTAAGTTCAAGAAGCACAAGACAACAATAAAAATGGATATCAAGTTATTTCTTCACGTGATATTCATCTACACGTGGTATTTTCAAGTGATATCCGACAAGATGTGCAATTGATCCTCAACTTTTAGTGATCATCAAGATGAAGACTTCCCACACCAAAAGAGCTCAAAATTCAAGTGGATGACCGATCATATGACATAGGGGAGATACTTATTCATTTGGTATCAAGAGATGCAAGGTCCAACATGTGGTATCTTATTCCTTGGATGGTTTTCAAGTGGTGTCATTCCAACTCAAAATAGTGGTGTCCATCAAATGTGCAAGAATCTACCCTCAACATCCCTACCACACACCTTTGTCACAATAGAGCATTGACTTTTATGGAAATTGATGACAAAGGGGGAGAGATTTGGACAAAGATATGAAATTGTGTGATAAGGAAGAGATATTGGATTACATGATCATGGGGGAGAGATAATCAAGATGGATGGAAGTACGCAATGAACCATCATGGAGGCCGATGATGGGAGAGCAATAGGCCAACAAGAAGGATGATCCACAAGATTGAAGATTATAAGGGGATCAAAATTCTTGGACAAGAGAAGCACACAAGTAGGGGGAGCAAGCTCATGGACATGGTTGATTGCATTTGAAATGTGCATATTCATATGCTTGCTTGCATTTGCACTTAGTTTTCTACACATGGCATGTTACTTGTGTGGTGTATGCTAGTATAGGTTTGAATGATGATTTGATAACTAGCATGCATAGGTTGTTAGCTAGACTTGTGTTTATCAAGTATTTACTAGAACCTTACCCTTTAATGTTGATCTCACGGGGTATCTAGTATTCTTTCTTGTCTAGCTAATCTTGATGCTAAGGGTGGACTTAATGGTGCAACTTCAATTGGCTTCAAGCAATTGGTATCGAGCAATTGGTATCACGCTACAAAGGTTTATTCTATGCACCTTAGCATCACTTAGTAGTGTTGGCACTCCCACAAATTCCATATTTATACATGTGTGAAAATTGAAACCAAACCATTTGAGCACACATGTAGGGGGAGTTAACACTACCAAGTCGGATTTTATGGAGCTTATCCAAGTCTAAAGATTTGAGCTTAAAGATGGATAAGTAACATAAAATTCAACCCAAATTAGTAATTTACACTTGTGTGAAGAGCTAACTTGGTTAATGCGTTTAATTTCCATATCTTTGTAGAGTTGTCATCAATTACCAAAAAGGGGGAGATTGAAAGGTCCTTGTTTGGTTTTGGTAATTGAGTAACAACTTAGGTGGACTAATATGTGTCTAAGTGTTGATTACACAGGTGATTAGTCCACAGGTACATGTGTGTGAGCAACTATGCCATGGAGGAGGATACGGCGTGTTGAGTGTTGCTTAGCTCACACATATGGAGATGAAGGAGCTAAACGCATGAGACATGACATGGAGTCATGTGGCTAGGTGGAGAAGATCAAGACGAGGCTTCGCGTCGATGGACCGGTTGCAAGTGTGAAGGGCAAGTCGGGTGATGGCTTGGCGCCGATGGACCAACGCAACGGTGAAGAGCAAGCAAGTCAAGGATCGATGAACCAAAAGCCACGTGATGATGTGAAGTGGATCATATCATTCATGAGGTGTTAGTGCATATGTTGCATTGGCATCGATGGTGTCGGAGATGGAGATGAAGACGGTGATCGAAATGGAAAGCGCAAGGCAAAGGTATAACCTAGGGCATTTCCATTTCACCGGTCTAAGGTTGAGTAGAGAAGTGCTTGACCGGATTTAGGATAGATGGCCATACTATCAAGAGGGGCAAACTTGTTTGCATATTGGTCATCTAGTGCCACTTTAGCGATCTAACTTGCATGCGTTGCTAGGATCGAGTGGCGTGGTGAAAAGAGTGAAAAATCCTTTTGGAAAATGTTTGTGAAAAGCTAACACACATGCACATGAGGTGTACACTTGTTGGTGTTAGCACATTTGCAAAGGTGGTGAAGTTTGGAGTTGAAAGGAGCTCAAAAGAAGCGTCGGACGGTCGGTTAACGAGCGTCGGACCATTGCCCGCTTCGGTCCGACGGTGGCGAGCGGTGTCGGCGTGACGCGTGGCGTTCGGGAAAGCGTCGGACGCTAGAGTTTAGTCCGACGGTGAGCGTCAGACTGGAGTCCGACGGTTTTGAGCGCTCGGGGAGCTCTCTGGAAGCGTCGGACCGTGGTGAACATTGGTCCGACAGCTAACCGCGCGAGAGTCCGACGGTGGCCAAGCTGTGGCCCGTCTGTGAGAGTCGGACGGTCCGACGCCTGGAGCTGTGCGCGCGTCGGACCATCGGCTTGAGCGTCCGACGGTTGGAAAAACGGCGCGAGAAATAGCCGTTGTGATCCAACGTTCGACTTCAAACGGCTAGTGACACGTGGCGGCCATCGGGAGCGTCGGACCGTGGACATTGGTCCGACGGTGGCGCGCTGGTTCGGTCTGACGGTCGGTCCGACGGCTGTTTTCAGTTGGCAACGGCTCTTTTGAGCTGAGGGCTATAAATAGAGGGTTGTGGCCGGTTGTTGGAGGGGTCTTGCACCTTGGGAATGTGTCTCCCTTGTTTGTGCATAGCTTAGTGCTCTCCAACTCACTTGTGCTCATAGAATTCACAATCGAGGAGTGAGTGATCGATCGATAGTGCGTTGCATTGAGAGATTGCATCGTGTGGCACTAGGTGATCGAGTTGCAAGCCGGTGGTGCTTGTTACTCTTGGAGGTCGCCACCTCCTAGACGGCTTGGTGGCGAGAGGCTCCGTGGAAGCAAGCAAGAAGATTGTGCTTAGCTCCGGAGAAGCTTTGTGAGGGGTTGGAGCTCACCCCGCGGGAGATCGCAAAGAGCATCGCTAGTAGAGCGAGACGTGAAGAGCGACAAGTGGTCCGGCCGAGTCAAGTGCTAGAGCTTGTGGTAAGCACTCCACGTGGGAGAGTGTGACTTGCGGGTCACCACTAGCAAGAGGACCGACGGCAACCTTGGAGCTTGTCTCAACGGAGGACGTAGCTTGTGGCGACAAGTGAACCTCCGGGAAATAAATCACCGCGTCAACATCTTCCCATCCTTCACGGTGGTTTGCTCCCTTCTACACAAGTTATTTATATTGTGCATTACTTTATTTGTGTAGTTGTAGTTGCTCTTGTGAGACCGGTTAGCTTGTGTAGCTTGCCACTCACCTTCTTAGCTTGTGTAGCTTAGAAGCAGTTCTCACTTAGTTTGTGTAGCTAAAGTGAGTTGCGCCCTTTGATTTGGATTGTGTATCCTTGTCATTGAGCAAGTAGTGAGCTTAGGTGCTTAGTGCTTTTTGCTTACTAGTTAATAGGAGTTTCCCCGGTGCTTAAAGTACTAGCGCTTAGGTTTGTGTGATCTTGCGCTAGAACGGTTTAGGGAAGCTCAAGCTAGACTTGCACCTTTGCTTCTCGCTAGGATCTTTGGCAAGGTGTTTAGAGTCTTAGTTAGAGGGGTGAATTGTCGCTAGGACCGATTAGGTTTTATTCCGCTGCGATTAGTTGTTATAAAGGACTATTCACCCCCCTCTAGTCCGCCATCTCGACCCTACACTTGGTCCTCGGCCCGACACTCCGGCCAATCAGGCCTACTTCGCCAATGCTCCACCTGCTGTCGTCGGTCCACCATCCACTCCTTCGTCGACTGATGTATGGAACTAGCAGGCCCTTCTCGCCGCACTGGCAACCGCCAGCGTTCCACCAAACGGCCCACAGGCGGCCGAGTGGTACATGGACACCGGGGCAACCTCTTATATGTCCTCCACTTCTGATAATCTCACATCTCTCCAACCCCTCTCATCTTTTCCTAACATTACTGTGGGCAATGGTGCCTCACTTCCTGTTACTCACCGAGCATCGTCAACCATTGCTACACCTAACTGTTCACTTCTTCTGAACAATGTCTTAGTCCCTCCTTCACTCGTTAAGAACTTGATCTCTGTTCGTTCACTCACTCATGATAACAACGTCACTATTGAATTTGATCTCTTTGGTTTCTCTATTAAGGACCTTCCAACACGGGCGGAGATTCTCCAATGTAACAGACCGGCGAGCTGTACCCCCTGGCGCCCTCTCCTCAGGCTATGCTGGCCGCTCCACCCACCTTGGATCTGTGGCACCAACGTCTTGGTCATCCCGGGTGTTCTACTCTCCACAAGACACTGTCCAACCTCGACTTTCAGTTCACCAAGTTGTCACCTCAGGCTTGCACCGGTTGTCAGCTAGGCAAGCATGTTAGACTCCCCTTTTCATCTTCAATTTCCCAGATGTTTGTTCCATTCCAGCTTGTACATGCCGATGTGTGGTCATCGCCAATTTCTAGTTTTTGTGGTTTCAAATTTTATCTTGTCTTAGTTGATGATTACACACATTATGTATGGATATTTTCCTTGTGTGCAAAATCCGACGTTTCTCAGTGTCTACTTGCATTTCATGCCTATGTCACAACACAATTTCAGCTTCCACACTTGGCCTTACAAACTGACAACGGCCGGGAGTTTGATAATCATGTTGTGCGCGCTCACTTCACTGCCCATGGCACCGTCCTTCAGTTCTCATGTCCCTACACATCCTCCAAAAATGGCAAAGCTGAGCGGATCATCAGGACCATCAATGATTGTGTTCCTGTTCCACACAGGCATGCTGGGCACTTACTGGGTTGAAGCCCTTTCCACTGCTACTCACCTTCTGAATCGTAGACGATGCCAAACGAGTGGCTCTCTCAATCCATACTAGGTTTTGCTTGGCATTGCTCCGGATTACAGCCATTCATGAGTCTTTGGTTGTCTGTGTTTTCCAAATCAGTCAGCCACGGCACCAAACAAACTTAGCCCCCGCTCGACGCCATGTGTTCTTCTTGGCTATCCAGCAGATCACTTTGGTTACAGGTGCCTCGACCTCCACAACCATCGTGTCATCGCTTCACGGCATGTGATCTTCGACGAGACACAATTCCCTTTCTTATCTGACGAGTTTCAACCCACACCGACAACATCTGTATCATCTACAGTGCCTGAGTCCCCTGTTATTCTTCAGATATCCAAGGCAATTCTTCCACCTCTGTCAGGTTCCGGCCTCGCGGTTCCCTCAAACTCTGCCGGTTCTCTGACGCCTTCGCCATGTAACAGCAGCCAGCCTGTAACAACCCTAAAAACCCACACAACCTAAAAATCCCAACCAATTAAAATTTTTCATTTATTTATTATGAAAACCCATTTTTCTTGTGCAAGCATATAGGTTTCATTATGAATTTGGTAAATAAAGGAGTATAGCTTGCATTTTAAATTCCATTCACATAGAATAATAGCTTATGCATCACAATTGGGATTTATTGCAATTTATGTTTGTATTTACTCAATATTTAAAAAGGGTAATATATGTATATAAATACACTTAAGTGAAAATAAAAAAGGAAAAAGAAAAGAGAAGAGAGGAAGAAAGGAAGCCAGCCTGTTGGCCCAGCTGCGGCCCAACCGAGCAAGCGCGCGCGCGCGACCGTTTCACTCACTCCCCCGCAGCCGCTGACCGCCCGGCCCCGCCTGTCAGCCGCTCTCGCTACTGTTCTTCTTCTCACCTCGCGAAAGACGGTGGCCGACAGAGTCACGCAAATGGCGTGACCGACAGCGCCACGCATGGCAGAGCCCTGACCCCGCTGTCCCTCGCCTGTCCCCTGCCTTGCTCGCCAAGAAGCCGCGCGCACTGGGAAACCCTAGCTCGGGAGCACCGATGGTCTCCACGTGCCCCCTTCGCCGCTAATCATCGTCCGCCGCCACGCCATGCCCTGGCCGTCTATAAAAGGAGTCGCCCCGAAGCCCTAGACCTCGTCCCACTCGCCGCCGCCGCGCTGCGGCACAACCTATCACCACACCGCACAATAGAGGGAGAGGGAGAAGGGAGAAGGGCGGAGCAGAGGAGGAGAAGCTGCCGGAGCGCCGCCGCCGCGGAGCACGCCGGAGCCGGACACGGAGGAGAAGCCCGAGCTGCGGACGAGGAGCGGCACGGCACTGCGATCACTCTGCACAGCGTCACCTCGTCACTGCACCGACATCCTTACCTCACCAGCCCCACGGTGAGCCACCGAGCACCTCATCCAACCTCGCCGTGCTACGGTCATGGCGCTCGGCATCACGAGCGTGTAGGCCGCGGGCTGTTTCCGGCCCCTGAACACTTCGCACAACACGTGCACAAGACCGGCCATCAAACCACTGGACATCGGCTATGGACGTCAGGCCACTTCCGACGGGCATCGCCGTCACATGTGCTCGGAGCACCGCCACCTCGACGGCGTTCCCGCGCGCACAAGCCGTGAAACCGCCGACGCGACCCGCTAGCGTGACCACCAACTCACCGACCACCTCGGACAAGCTTAGTTGCAGAAGATCGAACCTCCATAGCCTGGAACACCGAGAGGTGTGTTCTCGGGGAAACGTGATCGCCGCCGACACGTTCCGCCTCGCCAAAAATCCGTTCCGAGTACCCCCGATCGCCTCGCGCTGCGGAGAAAGGCCGACGAGATTCGCCAAGTCTGCCTCGGCACCGCCGCATAGATAGCCGAGCCCCGAATCATGTCTGTCGCCTTGGCTACGTGCGCCTCCACCTCGTCGGAGAACCGCCGTATGCCGTGGGAGAGAAGGAGGCCCACGACATCATTTCACTAATGACAGCCAACCCTCGGGAGGGCGGCACCCTCGGCGCCCAAAATTCCGATTCGCCCGAGCCTCCCCGGGAGAGCTCGGGAGAGCGGCACCCTCGGCGCACCAAATCTCCGATTCGTCCGAGCCTCCCCGGGAGAGCTCGGGAGAGCGGCACCCTCGGCGCCCAAATGTCCGATTCGCCCGAGCCTCCCTGAGAGAGCTCGGGAGAGCGGCACCCTCGGCGCCCCGAATCTCCGATTCGCCCGAGCTACGCCAAGCCCCGCCGAGCCCCGCCGAGCCCCGCCGAGCTACGCCGACGCCGGCGACTCTCTGGGAACCAGCATCGAACACCTGGTGGGCGACCATCGGGTCTGAGTTCTGATGAGGCGCCACATGCCGCACTACTGGACCCGCGCGCCACGTGGACCAATCCCGAGCTGCCCCTGATTAATCGACCATTTTCCATTTTCAGAAAATAGGATAATCTTCGGAAATTCATAACTTATTCATACGATGTCCAAAAATTGTGCACCATATATCAAAATTCTCAGAAAAATGAGATCTACAATCTAAGACTATGTTTGTGTGCATTTGGCTCTTTATTTTATTGGATTTTTCTGAAATACTCTATAGGAGTCGCTGACGCGACTATTTCGTGTTCGATTTCAGAGCCGGAGGAGGATCTGACTAAGGAAGACGACCACGAGTACCTTCAGGAGCTAGAAGACGACTATGAAGGTGCCACGTCCCACCAAATCCTTAGATCCTATTTACGTATTGCAAATGACATTGTTGCTGTTGCTTTATGATTATGTATGGATTGGTTGCATGATAGTGTATTTGAATTCCCTGCCTTGATAAGACTTTACCCTGCTGTCCGCTGCTAGGATAGCTGCTGCTTAATTTACTGTTACTCTTCCACTACTTACTACTTGCTATATGCTGTGTGGTGGAATTGGGACGGTGTATAACTGATTATAACCACTGGGAGAGAGTGTTGCGTGCGTCTTGGGTGCGTGGTAAGGGTTGATGTCGACCAAGTGGGATGTGAGACAAGCCCATGGGGCAAGTCGTGCCGGGGGTGCAACCTGGGCATCCCCAAGCGAGATACCTGTGGCGGGTAAAGTTGTTGAGGAGGTTCCGGGTGGGATAGCCTTGGTGGTTTGAAGCCCGTGGACGGAGGTGCTGTGATGGCACGGGGAGAGTATCCCCTAAGTGAAGATGCCTGCTTGGTCAAACCTAGGACGGACTAGTTTCAGGTTCATGGGAATCCTTTTCTACTCACTCGCTTCTGATGGGCGGGAGACGGCTGGACTACTTGGTAGGACGGTGCCACTACTGCTAGGTTGAGAGGTGATATGGGTGGGCGGAGACGGTCGATGGGTTCCCGTTCCATTCTAAATGCGCAGTATCACTGGATGGGCCCGGTACTGTGTCTCCCAGTCTCAGCATAACAGTGTAGGATCCGGAATATCCCAGGGCTGAGTGGTAGGGTGGCATCGACCTAGGCAAGCAAGCACCCAGAATTCTGCCTAGGTATTTGCGCAACACCTATGATGGCTAATCTTGTGGGTAGTGAAACCTCTGCAGAGTGTACGGTTGATCGATCGATACATATGCCAACTTGTTGGCTATGGACCTTTCCTGTGAAGCTTCTACTAGTGTAGTAAGTGTTCTCTTCTCCCCCCTGGATGACATTTTCCGGCAGTGTACCCGCTGTGGTAGTGTGCCGCTGAGATAGGCCCGAGAGGGAGTTGGGCCTGTCGAATGAGAGCGAGGTGTGGGTAAGTGAGATGTGGTGATGAGAAAAGGATGATGGTGTTAACTGGAGATAAAACCTGACTAATTAAACATTGATTACAGCTGCATAGGAAACCTCAGCCTATAGGTCTGCTTGTATAGCCTTGCATCCACTTTCCACAAAGCAAATGCTGCATAGGTGGGCTCCGTGGCCAGTACAAATCGTACTGATAAATTTGCTGTCAGGTGACGAGAATGAGTACGACTTCGAGGAAGACGATGGCGAGGAATAGGGTCACGTGCTACACTCAAGTTGGCCTTGAAGGATGAAACATTTCCGCATCTTCTAAAGCTTCTCTGAATGTTGATTCCGCCAGTGTGGCGATGTAATAAGTGTTTATGTAAGACTTAATTACCGTTGTATGGATCCTGGTGTCAACTGAGCTATGGGTAATTTCATGGATTGTCCCAAGCAATCTGTTGAATTACAATTCGAGCCTGTGGATTTCCCTTCGCAGGAATCGAGGTCGTTTCACAGCCCACACCGTCGCCACCCTCTTCTTCAGGCGCTACAGACCACTCTCCAGCACCCGTTGTCGGTCCGACAACAGCTGCACCCCCACCCAATGGTCACTTGGTCTCGCGTCGGTGTCTTCAAACCCAATCCGCGTTACGCTTTGGCGGCTGACACGTCCTCTACCACTATCTCTCCTCTTCCCAAAGCAACCAGGGCAGCTCTTAGAGATCCCCACTGGCGTGCCTCAATGGCTCTCGAGTTCGATGCTCTACAAAAGAACAACACATGGTAGCTTGTCGACCGGCCTCCAGGTGCTCGTATTGTCACCGGCAAATGGTTGTTCAAGCATAAACTCAACCCTGTTGGCACGCTCGAATGCTACAAGGCCCGATGGGTTATCCGTGGGTTTACTCAACGCGCCGGCGTGGATTTCGGCGAGACATTTACACCAGTCATCAAGCCGTCTACGATCCACGCTGTGCTTACCATCACGGCTTCTCGGCACTAGCACACCAAGCAACTCGACGTGTCCAATGCCTTCTTCCATGGCCAGCTCAAGGAGCAAGTGTTCAGCCAGCAACCGATTGGTTTCGTCGACGCTGATCGCCTGGATGCAGTCTGCCTTCTCGACAAGTGTCTGTACAGACTTCGTCAGGCCCCTCGTGCTTGGTTCGAGCGCTTTGCTGCGTTCATCATCAAGCTCGGCTTTACTGCTACATGCTCTGACTCCTCCCTGTTCACACTACATCGCGGCAAGGACGTGATCTACTTGCTGCTGTACGTTGATGATATCGTGCTCACCGGCTCAAGCTTCGGCCTTCTCCAGCACATTGTTGATCAACTACGCAGCGAGTTCACTGTCAAGGACTTGGGTGCTCCAAAATTCTTTCTCGGCATCGATGTTCACCGGACCACGGACGAGTTCTATCTCTCCTAGGAATCGTATGCCGCTGACATCCTCGACGGTGCCGGCATGTCTTCTTGCAAGCCTGCGCAGACACCAGTGGATCTAAAGGGCAAGCTCATCGCTGATGGTGCTCTGATCGACGATGCCAAATCTTATCGAAGCTTGGCCAGGGCACTTCAGTACTTGACGGTGACACGTCTTGATCTTGCCTTTGCTGTGTAGCAAGCCTGTCTTTACATGCATGATCCACGGGCGCACCGCACCTGGCATTGCTCAAACGGATCCTGCGTTACGTCCGTGGCACGACGTCGCTCGGTCACCACATCCGTGCTTCTAGCGACCTGTCCGTGACGGCCTACTCTGATGCAGACTGGGCGGGGTGCCCAGAGACTCATCGATCGAGTCCGACTTCTGCGTGTTCCTCCGCACCTCCCTGATCTCTTGTCACCGAAGCGGCAACCCAACGTGTCGCGCTCCAGCACCGAGGCTGAGTACCGTGCCGTCGCGAACGCTGTTGCAGAGTGTATCTGGCTACGACAACTTCTCGGCGAGCTCAAGTTTGGCATCACCAAGGCTACGGTGGCCTTCTGCGACAACATCTCCGCCGTGTACGTGTCTTCCAACCCGGTACATCACAAGCGCACCAAGCATATAGAACTGGACATTCACTTTGTCCGGGAACGTGTTCAGGCTGGTGACCTTCGCGTTGTCCACGTTCCGAAAGGCGAGCAGTATGCTGATGTGACGACCAAGAGCCTTCCAACGTGTACATTTGAGCTCTTTCGTTCCAGTCTTGGTGTGTCATTCCTACCACACTATAGACTGCGGGGGGTGTTGAGTGTAGGTGTTTGACTAGGCAAAATCGCAGTGCGCGGTCACCAAGCCCACATCGCCCTGAACGTGCGGCTGACGCAGTTGTGGGCACCCTGCATGGCAAGCCCAAACTGCACCCTTGTAACATTGTATAAATGTTCACGATGTCAATACAGAGAAGATGTTGGCTCCCATTCTACTTTCTACAATATTCTTCTCATCTTCTTTGATTTCAGTAGATGATGACTCGCTGAAGCTGGAGTTGGTAACGAAGGTCCACAAACCAACATTCAGGCCATCAAGGTCTAATCAGTAAACTTGCCTTGGCATATCCATTTCTATGCAGCCAAAAAACCTTAAGTAGTCCCCGAAGATTTCAGGACCTTAAGTACCCTTTGCTTCTACAAGCTGATCGGACACACAAATTAATGTCTGAATGTGAGACACAAGACAATAGCATGAAAACAAATCTTCAATAGAATTGTGCCTAACTTACAGCATGTTCTTTTGGCTGAAAATAAGCGCTGATTTCAGCTCGTGCTGATTTGTTGTGAGAGAAAAATACTGTTTCGTGGCTGAAAATAAACGCTGATTGGTCAAAAGAACAAGCTGTTAGTAACTTGTGAAGCATTCTGAAATAACTATCTAGAGCTCTCAGACAGTTCAGTCAGATAAGCTGCATAAGTTGATCCTGAACTACATTTGCAGGATTGTTTTTGTTAGAAATTGGTAGCACTACTGCAAAGATGGCTTTCCTTCAATTTTAAATATATTTAAGCTGGGAATGACCATGAACATTGATACCTATATGCAGTTTCAGAACGTTACTCTGCTGTTTCCGGTCCTTCCTCTGAACTAGATTGTCAGCATGCCTGGGTTTGGTAGTGCGCAAGGGTCAAAGTTAACTTCCTCTTTAACAGGTTATATGTGTCAAAGTAACATTGGGTGTTGATCTCACGTTTCAGTTCATGGAAACAACTGACGATTTTGATAGTGTGCAGGGGGTGCATATTTTGGCTCATTACATGTTGAGTGGTGATCTAAAGTAGTTTCAATTCGTGACACTATTAAATGTCATGATAATTTAATTTGACGTGAATTCTCAATTTATAACCATTTTGGCCTTTACCATTTGCTGCCTTCGTTGTGATTCACAGACTTTATTAAGTGCCTGCAGAACAATCGGCGGCCACGTGGGACCATGGCATGAGCGGTGTGCCGAGAAAATTGGTGGCCACATGGGACCATTGTATCTTATGATGCGTTCCGTGTATTTTTTATATAAAAGTTTAATTGTCCCATAACAACGCTACGAGCACACTACGTAGTGATAAATATAACGCAGGAATGAAAATGTCCACCGTGAGCCAAATTTTCGCTGATGGCCGAGAAAGCACGCACGGAGAGAGCGAGTAGCATGCGCAGATTCATGGCTGTGCTACAAGAAATTGGAAAACTGGCCGGACCGGATTGGACCCGTCGGCACTAGTGCCGTCGTCGTCCACTCGTCCTGCTCCTGCCAACAAGCCTATGCAGCAATGCTGGTACGCAGCTAATTGATGTATGTTGGATTAAACTATAACAAAGTGCATATTTTCCTATATATTCTTACGCTTAGAATTCCCTCATTCCAAACATCTCTTTCTACTTATTCCTGCGTTTTTTCTTTCAATTCTACATATATTTTACTACTATACACTCTCATCATATTTTTATAAAATTTTCTAGTCCTCTTTTTTTTATTCCTTTGTTCTAAACAGACCTTACTATTTTAATTGATATTTATAGATAAGAATGGGAACTGCTACTTTTTGTAATGGTGCTGCCTACGTGAAGGCATGCACAATGGACTCGTCTGTCTCAATCTCAAAGAACATACTCCTAAGTACGCTGGAAATGAAAGTATGGAGCTTGTGGAAGATTGGCATGCAGCGCGATTTTTTCTACTAATCCATTTGCTAGTGGATTATTATCCATTTCCGAATCGTTTTGTATCCATCCATGCAATTAAGTATGCATGGAGCGAAGACTTTTTGGAACGGGAGTCGGGAGATAAAAGCTAGGGCCTCCCATTTCGTTACTCCAAACTCTTTTTCTTTTTGACAGCAAGGTCACTGGAGATCCTAAATGTCGGAAAGCTGGATACATTTCGGCCCTCACCCACCTGCTTTTCACTTGGAAACGCAGAAATGACGACGAGATGATACACTTGACTCCATGGCGGCAAGTGACGACGAGATGACGAACAATTGACGACAACACATTTTTTTAAAAAAAGATCCGGAACAAATTGTTCCGGCGTATGTATAAATAAGAGGAAGAGAATTGACCCAGTTTATAAGGGAAACCGGGTCCAAAAACCATACAACAGAAGTTTACAAACTACTTCTACACCATATACACAACCAATGTTCGTCAAACCACTAAGCGCCATCACATCCAACATCAACTAGATGAACAAAATCCACAAAGGTTCTCCCTGCCAACCATCGCAACACAACCAAGACACGGCTTCGAGTCATCGTCGCCAAGCTCATCGACACCGATGCAGCAGCTCCGACTTCCCGTGAACCGCAAATGAATGCTATCTTCAGTCAAGAAGCGCCAGACACGACGTTTAATTTCCCACAATGGCAATGCCTTCAGGAAGGTCACGACACCAGTTGGCGCCGCCATTGCCAGCCTACGAGTAGACAAGGTTTTCACCCATAGGAAATTAGCAGTTCGGACGGGGTGGACGCCTCCAGGGAGGAAACGGCGTCCGTAGACGTCATCGTCCAGGCTTTCGGCTTGACCTTAACCGTCCTATCTCTGTCGGTTAAGGTAGCGCATCTGACAACACGGTCATGGCACGTGGAGGTGGCAGAGAAACCGAAACGGACAAACATCTTGTCGAGTTGGAGCATCTCCTGCAACCACCCACTGCAGCTGCACTTCGCCGCTGCAGTCGCACACCACAACGGATGGTGCCACCACGCCATCAACCTCCACTACAGCAGTTGTAGGCGCACCTCACCACCAACAACCACCAGCTGCAGCCGCACATCACCACCGACGGCGTCACCATGCCGTCCACCTCAACTACAGCAACAACGTCCTCCGGAATGTGTCCGGGCCTTCACTGTAGCCACCAGCCTGCCGAAGCAATCAAAACCACAACCACCAGGCCCTGCACCGCCAGCAACGCCACCATGGCGCCGCAGGCGTGCCAACGCCAGGCCGCCGCCAGTCCATGCCACCATGACGCAGCTGGCAGGCACCCAGCGACCATGGCCGCTGGCGCGCCGTAGACCCGCCGACCGTCCGCGGTGACCAGCAGCTGTAGCCCCACCCCCGCCGGAGCTCCGCGCAGATCCACCTCGGGGAAGGCCAGGTCCGGCCGCCCAGACACGGAAACCCGCGCCGGTGCTACCGCCGTCGACGAGCCTCCAACCACGAGCTCCACGCGCGGGGACGACAGATCGGGGCCCGGGGATGCCGGATCCGCCCTTCCTTGGGCTGGATTAAGCGGCCGGTCGCCGCCGGCCGCCGCCGCCGCGTGGTGTCGCCGTGACCTCTTGGAGAGAGAGGGAGGGAGCTGAGCGCCCAGGCCGCCGCCATCCTCGCCCTCCGCCTGGACATCCGGCGTCGAGCTCCGGCGACGGCCAAGCCAAGGAGGCACAGGGAAGAGAGCCGCCCGGCGGCGGAGAAACGGCGCCGCCTGTGTCGCCCCGTGAGAGAGAGTGACGCGGGGGCCTGAGTCAGCAGCGACGACAACACATACAGCACTAATAAGTATCTCTCTCATATGACCAACAATAGTAAAAAATATATTCTACATACAACCTTATTAAATTAAATGATCTATCCTAAATTATAACTATTGGAATAAATTTTAATTCTGACAATCTAAACACAGGATCTAAAAGAAATTGCGAACACATTATAGGCCCTGTTCGCTTCGTCTAAAAAGCGCTTATTTTTCAGCTCTGGAACAGTATTTTCCTCTTACAAAAAATCAGCAACAGCCGAAATCAGCTCAGCTTATCAGCTCCAGCCAACAGAGATAGTCCCTCCGGTTCCATAGTATTTGTT
This sequence comes from Eremochloa ophiuroides, assembly GCA_038502445.1. Taxonomy (NCBI): domain Eukaryota; kingdom Viridiplantae; phylum Streptophyta; class Magnoliopsida; order Poales; family Poaceae; genus Eremochloa; species Eremochloa ophiuroides. Next base: position 62,075,222 of record JAHLJS010000005.1, on the reverse strand, counting down.
TTGCGGTGGAAGCTGCCTCGTTCATCGTCAACCCAGTCTCCCTCCACGGCACGGTGTCCCCAACAAACCACTGAAGAATGCCTAGTGTGAACACACGTGCTCTTTGCACTGGACATAATTTATTTTCGTTCACCCGTTTTGTCCTAATTCCTTGTACTTTCTTAGTCTACTGACCTGCACATGTGTACTTATGTTACTCTGTCTCTCTCTGGATTACGCTTTACGCGATTTATTCCGATTACTAGTCAATATGAAATGACTGACGCAGGGCGTAGTCTATAGCAAGTTCAGTCCTCGCACGAGGCTCTTGCGACATAATAAATTGAACATCTCCAGGCATGATTAGTGGCACCGCGTTTATAAAAAAATAAATCATACTAATCATTCACGATACGGACGCCTAATGAAAGATCTTTTAGAAGGCAGTAACGAGTAGTATAGTTGAAGCACCACTAGTCGAATACGTGTATATTTCGCGGGGCCCGTGTCTTGTCTCTTTCTATGCACTAATTTTATCTCCGTCCGGTGAAGTGCTGAAAAGCGCTGAAGTGCCGTAGAAGTGCTGAAATCTTGTAGAGAGAAAGCACGTGTACAGGGCTGAAAGTTGCAGCACTTTTAAAGAAAGAAACACGCGCGCGCTCGCTCGCCGGGCCGGGCCGGGCGGGCGCGCACGATATGCGCTGTCTCTTGGAGGTCTTGTAAGCAGACAATAGGCAGAGCTCACAGCTCTAGATACAGCTTCGATACAGCTTCTACTGAAGCTGAATGGATACGAGAACTGTTGATGGACTTACCAGTGGTTGAGAAACCAATTCCTGCTATTCTTATTAATTGTGATAATCAAACAATGATCACAAAGGTGAAGAGTAGTCAGGATAATGCGAAGTTCAGCAAACATGTAAAGCGTAGACTGAAGTCTGTCAGGAAATTGAGGAGTTCCGGAGTAATAGCTGTGGATTATATCCAGACAGCTAAAAACCTGGCAGATCCCTTTACGAAGGGACTATCACGTACCGTGATTGACAATGCATCGAAGGAGATGGGATTGAGACCCCAAGTGAGTTAACCTCAGTAGTAGCCCAGCCTATGTGATCGGAGATCCCGTGAATTAGGATATGGGAAGAACAAGCTGTTGGTTGACGGGAGAGTACAATTCTATTTTAACCTACTCCGCTGGAGATGCAGTACTCTCATTTCTGTAAGGCAGGTTGACTTTGTCTTAATGTGTTCTGAGGCTTTATAGCGAGATACTGTCCTACAGAGTATCCCTGTAAGAACACACCTATGTGAGCCCAACTGTTAGTCGCAGTTTATAAGAATTGGGAATTCTTTAAGAAGCTCATGAAGTGAGATAGGAGTATGACTTATACGCTCCACTTGCGGGGTTGGTTATGGCAGCCTAGTATCAGTCAAGACTTCAAGAGAAGCCTATTCACACCAAACTGCCAATTCAAGGCCTAGTCCATTGTGCAGTTGTGGGTGGGTCTATCTTGTTGTTCTAGGTGGATGTTCAACCTTAACCGGTCTCCACTGAATAGCTGGTATATTAACAGTACTGTGGTACAGGGAGTATGACTCGCGTGCCCTTGGGATATGGTGGGGGATTGTTAGAAGATTTGGGCTATGGCCCAAATATCTCCATAGAAATTCCAAAGGCCCACTCACACATGCATGCATATGTGACATGGTGGGGGACTTTAGTCCCACCTTGCTAGTCTAAATGGAGTGAAGCCAACTTAAAAGTGTGGGCTATCCCCATCTAGTTGAAGCTATGTGAGAGAGGGAAAAGGAAGAAACACACGCGCGCGCTCGCTCGCCTCGCCGGGCCGGGCCGGGCGGGGCGGGGCGCGCGCGCACGACATGCGCGTGAATGGTCCGGCGATTTCCCGCTCCAACCTTTGCGGGTGCGCGGCTTCCTTTTGCCACTCGAAATTTTTGCATGCATGGAGAAAATTGCGCTGGCCTATTTGGTAAGCAATTATTCTCGTATTATGGTAATTACACAAACGGCAGGTTTATTATCATAATGACTGTGATTGAGCGGCTAATTGGTTTCCTATTTGCTGCGACGCGTGCGCGTGTATAAATAAAGGGCGAGACGTCGTCCTCAATACACCGAGAATTCTTCTCTCCCTGTTCCACTTTGCTGCGCTGCCGCCGTCTTCCCCATCCCGTCGTCGACTTGCCATCGACGCCGGGAGAGTAGGCTCCGAAGCCGACGTCCTCTCGTGTCCCTGCACGGGGTAGGGGGCGCATCAGGTTTTTGGGAAGCGCCGTCGTGACTGCTCGCTGGACGTCTTCTTCCCTCTACGCCCGGTGTTCGCTGGTCTCCATCGACGGTCTGCTTCGTCTTCTTTTGCGCTGTTAGCGCCGACAACCCCACTGTAAGGATGTCCGCTCTCTCTCTGTTGTTCATTCTCGCATCCTTTCTGTTGCTAGCACTAGATGTCGTGAATTTGTCTCAGATCGTAGTGTTAGTGTTAGATCTCAAACATGATTTACATGCTGTTGGTCTTTTTCTCATTGTCGGAATTAATTTGTGCATCGCTAAATTGCTATTATTTCCAACAAAACACACAAGGTATACAGTGTGAGTGGATGTAGTACTGTAGTAGAGTCATTAATTAACCTTTTGCAACTAAACTATCTTTTTGAAGGAGAACTAAACTATTGATGTTCAATGCACAAAAACATGGCCCTAGTAAGTAGGCTATGGCCTCCTTTTAAAAGTCAGTTAGTTTTCACATCCCCATTACCTAACCAACCGTATGTACTTCTACTCCCTCTGCTTGATGACACTGTTGACCTCATCTCAAACTTTGGCCGATATATTTTTACTTAGTCATTTAGTTAAGTTTTGTTTCAAAAAAAGTTATTTAGTTAAGTGAACAGAGTACCATGTGAATATGTGATCGGTAATAAAAATGTACTTTTAAGCATGTCCTGTATGTTTGTTTCTTTGCACAAGTATTTATAAAAAAAGATGAAAATCAAATTATAAAATGTCAAAGGTCTTATATATTGGTAATCAAAATTAGATCACAGCTCGACAAAGATCACAAGTATCTACATTATTGGCAGTAGCTAGTCAATCATCCCGTGATGTTAGACGGGATAGAGGCTTAGAACACACATAAGCATTAGTTCTTCACTAATACATAAGACATAAAAAAATAGTTTTATCAAAATGCATGTTTTTTCTTTGTTCATTTTCTAACACTATTGTTGCGGCTGCCTCTTCACCTGTCTAATTGTGATAAACATATCAATTATTGTTCTACACTTTTTCATCTATATGCACAATTTTTTTTCTTTTGCATTGCACTTGTGTGTACCTTCACTATGCATTTAGTTATAACCTTATCTTACTAGGTTGGCTCTTGTTGCAGCACATATATTATGACGTCTTGCATGTAAATTTTGATTTTAATTTTAATCTTGACTGATACTGATTTTTATCTCCTAGTTAAGTTGAAGCTCTAGTGTTTTTTTTTATATACCAAATCTCATTTTTACAATTTTAGATCGCATACTGCACAAGTACTATCATGGCATAAAATAGTCATTTAAAACTTGCACCATGTTACTTAAGATTAGTGGTAACACGTAAGAGTTTGACGAGTCTGCTACTATTGTTCCACTGTTCTGCGCGTCTGACGATAACAATCCATGATCACCTTCCACATATATAATATCTAAGTTGAACATAGTACATTTATTTTGTGGTAGCATACCATATTTGTTCCCCTCTAAAGGTGAGATATAGATATTTAGTAATCCATCGACTGAGCACGGTCAATAACGAGACAAAAAAAATATAGTTCGCTTGTCTTATTTTGGTTTTTCAGACATAAAACAGTGTTTTTCTCTCACATCAAATCGGATCAACCAAAATCAACATTTCTGAAATTTTGCTAGCAATGTTTGGAAAAAACTATGCGAATGGCAAAATGTCATAGTACAAGAAAGGGAAAATCTTACAAGTATACTAGTATGAACTCGTGCGACACTAGACCGCGGTCAGTGCGCATACTCCAAATTTAAGCCTGCACTGCAAGTAGGAGTAGCGTTCGCCAATACAAGGCCAGAAGGCGTCGCATAGTATACTGTACGTAGTAGTAGTTTGACTCGGTGGGCCCGCGCACGAGGGCCGTTGACACTTTGACCGTTGAGCTGCATGCAGTACACCGTACAGTACAAACCAGTATCATTGTTAGCAACGGCTTCCTCGGACTGGTCAATCCTTAATTAAGATGGGCGAGCCGCGAGCATGTGCTCCATGAAAAAGAAACATCTGCTCCATGGGCTCTTCAGAGTTCAGACCATGAGTCGAACGAAGTCCCATGCATACTTTCAGATTTGTCACGGTGAAACAAAAATGTTTCCCTAGCTCGGCCTTTTGTGCCATTTTTCGTATTTTGTTGAATCGAACGAGAAGAACTTTGCTGTCCAGGCAGCCGCATCGATCCCATTCCCAGCCCACGTCCAAATATTGACCCAGAAATCATCAACGCCGCGCTGCTTGCTCTTGCTTTGCTTATTAACGACCAATCGCCAGAAGAAACTTCTCATTCGTCATTTGGCCAAACTGCTGAACTGCATGCACATCCCATCTCCGACTTCGTCTCCCCGGCTGACAGAGACATCTTTGGATGGCTCTAGCTTATCCGTCGCGGCCGAGGTCGTCAGGTCGAGGTGCGTGCATGACGCATAGTCGATCTAGACGAGATCCATTGCTTATTATTATTTGGTGAAACAGTAGAAACATCGAGGCTATTGCTCCAGATTGGATGCAGTCGGGTCGCAGGCGTCTCCATCTCCATCTCTCCATCGTCAGTTATTTGGTGTCGTATTGCAGAGCGCGAGAGCTCGTGCTGTGTCGTTCTCGACAGTGAGATACGCCGACGATGTGTTCTCGCGGCGCGTCTAGCTAGCTAGCAAGGGGTTTCTTCGGCTAATTATTTTTCCTTACTTATGCCTCACAGAAACGCATTGGTACGCGAGGACTCCACAAACTCTTTTCTTCAACTTGGTTTTTATTTTCTCTGACCATAAACTTTGATGGATTCGTGTTCTAAAGAAAAGGTTTTTACGATTATATTTATGATTTATATCCTTCAAATCGGCCTGGTATACTAATTTTTCAAGCTACTTAATCCACTACCTTATTTGTTTTAGGCCACTAGCTAGCTTCTGAACTGGTGTAGCAAGTATATTTGACCAAAACCTTTATTTAATAAAATTTGACCATACACTTTGGTGGCTTCAGACTGCTTTTATACGTGTCGACTGTCGAGATTAATCTGACTGCTTTTATTATTTTCTGAAAGGATCCTATTCTGATTGACGCCCGACGTATCACGTCGTATACGTCCCGCATGTCCGTAAAAATCAACTTGTTGGTACAATAATTCATCACATTCTCACCCTGAAAGTCTACAGCTTTTATACGCCTCTGAACTAGGCAAACCGTCGGTTATAATTACTTAATTTGTACTGGCCGTGCAGCAACTGGGCTCTTTGTGGTGCAGCTGTAAGCCACATCGAGTTAAAATACAAAATCTCACGTTGGGGCTGGGCCTGGTCACACGACAAGCCTTGAACGCCACTTCAATCGCCGCCAAGACATCATCAGATAGCTGCACAACTCTTATTTTTCGTTCCTACCTGTTCGTCATAGCGTGTTGCGTTTGCATGATCGACCGTGCAATTAGATACGTACTTAGCACTGACATCGTCTATGAAGATTAGCAAGTCGATCGATCCGCGCCGCAACTGATGGTGTATTCTAATCATACACCAAGTCGTGTAGGCTAGAGCCTAGTCCTTTTAAGTTGATGTTTGGTACAGTTTAGAAAAGCTTCACGAGCTATTCTGAGTTTTTTTTCCTAAACATATTTTTCTAAAACTGCTTCATGCATTCAGTCGTTGGATGAAATTGTTTTTGCCAAACAACATTTTCAAAACAGCTCATATTCAAAAAAAAAACTCATAAAGCTATTTTCTAAAAAAAACAGCTTCAGTGAAATTGAGTTGTACCAAACAGGGCCTAACCAATCAAACGTAGTTGCAGAAACTGCTGGGTTCCTCATCATCCCCTCCCCTGGCGGAGCTGAATTTCGAGGTTCCCGGCGCTCTCATGGTCATGCACGATGACGGCGATGGGGACGGGGCACAAGAAAATCGCGCGGATTCGTCCACGGCGCGACCTCCCGAGGACCAAATCAGCCTGAAGAACACCCGCTTCATCGAACAGTTGAACTGATCGATGCTCCCGACTCCGACCCCGTCCAAAGTTTCGACTTGATGGCCATACAAAGTATACTGTATATATCCCAGTAGGCATAGGAAATAACGAGCTGATGGGGAAAAAGTCGTTTACGAGGCATCAAATCACATTTGCGACCAAGCCGTCCCCGGTTTCAGAGGGATTAAGTGCATGCATGTGTGCACCAAATGTCAAAGCAGGATAACGAGTGGGTGCACTGATTGAGGTGGTTCTCTATGCATGACATCTTCCTCTCTCTGAATCCGATATTGGGAGCAGGAGAAATAAAAAGGTTGCTATGACATTGTCGTCTTGTGAACTGGTTTTCCCAAAGGGAGAAAGGGAAACGAAATCTTCTGACTCCCGTCTTCCGATCAGAATGATCTTTTATTATCCAGAGCGTTGGAGCAAGCACTACGGAGTACACATGCATACAGACTGTTTAAAAAGTTGCGGCTCGTTCCAACTGCTCCACTAATCTGGATGATTATTGCCAGAGATAGATTCTGCCTTTAATTAGTCCTCCGGATGAATAACAACGTGAGGAAACCGTCTAAAGTTCTTGCATGCATGCTATCTGACGGTGTGAGCATAATCGTAGAAATAACAGCCTCTTTAGCCCCCGGTAGTCAAAAAATAGATCAATCAATTTTTCCAAGTGTTTTGAGGTGCCATCAACATCTATTAATGGTTGCCACTGAATTAACTTAGAACCAAGTGATTCCTCATCAGCATCTTTATGACTTCTTACAGTTGAAAACACAAGCTTTTAACTTTTATAAACTGAAGCTTGCAACTTGAAACAGAATTATCAGTGCAATGTTTGCAACTTTCAACCCAGCACGGAGTAGAAAACTGATCCACCAGCTTGGTACTCCATATCATACTAAGGTTCACTGCAACGGACTATACTAAGGTTTCAGGCTCTGGAGTTTCCACCAAATGCCATTCCTGGAGCCGTAGATTTTTTAAAAATAAAATGAACACCCAACTATTAATCTATTAGACTGTAATCGTTAGTGACAATAATAACCATTGCATATATATATTTTTTTCCTTAAAAAACTTTCCAATATGCCATTGTGATTGCCTTTAGGCTGTCTTTCATAACAGTAACTTAGGGCCTGTTTGGCCGAGCTTCTCTCCAACTCTGGCTCCGGAGAAATCCTGTCAAATGTTTTGCGAGCTGGAGCCATTATGGAGGAGCCCTGCCAAACACCTCCTAGAGGCAAATTTAGAGAATTATTTCAAAAAATTTTAGGGTGACTTATATGGATAATTTAAATCAAGGCTTAGAAATTACTTTATATTATTTTTCATAATTACATAGGTGGATAATGCAAATATAAATTTATATCATAATAACGATTTATGATACTAAACCAAAACGTTCAATTTTGGCCTCCTAAATGCTGGTATTTTCTCTATGAACTTAGGCAATTTTAGGATAATTTGATTCATTTATCAAACCAAAACGATATTCTTTTTTGGGCGAAGCTGGTGCATGATGATGATTATGCTAGAATGTGAACAAATGAGAGAATTTAGTAACGATTAGCTGGCCCTAAATCAATCCGTTAATGTTTAATCATAGAGCACACGTTGAGGCCAAACAGCGTACGCCTTCCCTAAAAACTTGCCAATATGCCATTGTGATTGCCTTTGGACTGTATTTCATAATGGTAACTTAGGGCCTATTTGGCAGGGCTTCTCCCGACTTTGCCTCCGGAGAAATCATGCCAAATGTTTTGCGAGCCGGAGCCATTATGAGGAGCCCTTCCAAACACCTCCTAGAGGCAAATTCAGAGAATTATTGCAAATTTTTTAGGGTGACTTATATGGATAATTTAAATCAAGATTTAGCGATTAATTTATATTATTTTTCATAATTACATAGGTGGATAATGCAGATATAAATTTATATTATAATAACGATTCATGATACTAAACCAATACGTTCAATTTTGGTCTCCTAAATGCTGGTATTTTTCTCTATGAACTTAGGCAAATTTAGGATAATTTGATTATTTTATCGAACCAAACCGATATTCTTTTTTTTGGCGAAGCTGGTGCATGACTATTATGCTAAAATGTGAACAAATGAGAGAATTTAGTAACGATTAGGTGGCCCTAAATCAATCCGTGAATGTTTAATCTTAGAGCACACGTTGAGGCCAAACAACGTACGCGTTCCCTAAAAATAAAGACAAGCAAAAGTACGCGTGATGTAATCACAGAGAGAGCCAAATTTTTCGCATGTGGACAAGTCGTGTTCACCTCATATAGTCACAGTCTCACAGAGTTTAGCTTTATGAGAACCATATTTTATGACATCGTATCAGAGCTCACAGGAAACACATGCCCATCCGTTCCCATATAGGAGTAATATATACTTTGTAGCCGACACTGAGGGGCGCAAAAGTATACTAGTGGTACAAAGCAGTGCAAATAAACCGAGGAATTAAAAAAACGACAGAAGAAACGCCGCATCCCGTACGCGATCGAAGCGAACTGATTAAAAAAAATTAACGAATTCAAAGGCGTACCTTAAACTATCCCCATCATCCCCTGTTCCTTTGTGTCACGCTCGGGCCGAAAACCCGTTCTGGCCTTCTGGGAAGCTCCCCTCCCGCTTTGACCACGTTTGCATTTGCCCTTTTCTATCCCGGAGCGCCGAGAGCGGGCCCCGCCGGCCCGCCCGCTGTCGTCGCCGCGGCACCGCGGGCATATAAATAGCCCAGCACAGCACAGCAGCAGCAGCTTACACAGAGCACTGCAGCAGCAGCAAAGCTTCCTTCCTCAGCTGAGCTCGGTCTTCTTCTCGCCAGGAGCCCAGGACCCGGCTAGCAAAGCATCGCGAACGGACACGGACGGCAGGCAGCAGATCGAGCGAGCTAGACATGGGGCGCGCTCCGTGCTGCGAGAAGATGGGGCTGAAGAGGGGTCCGTGGACGCCCGAGGAAGACAGGGTGCTGGTGGCGCACATCGAGCGGCACGGCCACAGCAACTGGCGCGCGCTGCCCAAGCAGGCCGGCCTGCTCCGCTGCGGCAAGAGCTGCCGCCTCCGCTGGATCAACTACCTGCGCCCGGACATCAAGCGCGGCAACTTCACCCGCGACGAGGAGGACGCCATCATCCACCTCCACCAAATGCTCGGCAACAGGTGTGTGCTTAATTATTACTGTCTTGATTAAGTATAACTTATAGCCACGCACGCACGCATCATCGTCATCACGAAAATAATTAACACCATCTCTTGGTTGTTCTTGATGATGTGGTCGAGTTGCAAGGACACTAAACAGCTCCTTTTTGTGTGTCTGATTTCAGATGGTCGGCAATTGCTGCCAGGCTGCCGGGGAGGACGGACAACGAGATCAAGAACGTCTGGCACACTCACCTCAAGAAGCGCCTGGAGCCTAAGCCAGCTGCCAGCCAGCAGGTGCCCAATAAGCGCAAGCCCAAGAAGCAGCTGCCGGAGGCCATGACGACGATGACGCTCGAGGGCCCGACCGCCGCCACCGTGCCGGTGTCGCCGGAGCAGTCACTCTCCACGTCGACCACCACCAGCACCGCTGACTACTCGGCGTCGGCGGCCTCGTCGTCGATGGAGAACGCGGACAGCAGCTTCACCTCCGAGGAGGAGGAGGACTACCAGATCGACGACAGCTTCTGGTCCGAGACGCTGGCGATGACGGTGGACAGCTCCGACGACTCCGGAATGCAGATGCAGGCAGAGGGTGGCATCTTCGTCGACGCGTCGGCGGCGCCGTCGTCGACGACCAACGACGACATGGACTTCTGGCTCAAGCTGTTCATGCAGGCCAGCGACATGCAGAATTTGCCCCAGGTTTAGGCCAGCGACCGACTTCTGGCTGATGTGATATTCTTTGGCTCACAATCACAATTCTTTGAATCTTCGTTCTCTGCTCCGTTTCGGTGGATGCATGTATATCCGACTGAAAATTTGTGCAGCGGAAAGCAATCAAGCATACTGCTGCTTCATCATAGCGGTGTTCACTTTTGCGCATTATTATTATTTAGTCGCCTTGAGTTTTCTGCTCTCACCTGTGCTTTCGCTGCTAGCGCTAAGCTTTATCCAGGGCCCCGGCTACATGAGTACATGACCATACAAGTCCATAACGACTCGGCTCCGATCCTCTTTCTTCCTCCGTCCATTTTTTGCTGTCGACGACTAGGGTATGTAGCAGCCGTCTCCGAGTCTCCAAGTAGCCGCCGTCGCCTCGAGCATGGCCGAGATGCAGCCATTCATGCGGAGGCGGCCCAGCGCAACTCCTCAGAGCCGACGACACAAGTTGCCAGAGCAGCTTGAGGAACCCTTCCACCGCTGTTTCTCTTCCTCTGAGACCCATGGCCCACACAGGTCACGGCCTCATGTATCTCTATCTCTACCTCTACGACTAAAAAACCCGGCGGTTGATCGCCCCGCCCGGCTCTGATCACGTCGCCCCGCCCCGCCCGCTCCTTCCCCTGTGAAAAAAGGACGCGCCCACCACGCACACGCACGAGCAAATAGGAAACCCCGGTAGTTTCTCCTAACCCACGCCACGCCGCGCACATCCCTCCCGTCAAAAACAAAACAAAACCAAAAAAAAAAAAAAAAACCCGACGCCTCTGCACCGCCGCCCGCCCCTGCTCTCCCGATCCGACTTGCCCTCCACGGCCGCGCAGCTGTCACTGGTCGGGCCTCAGCGCCGCCGCCGCTCCCTGCCCTCTCGATCTGACCTGCCCATCCAACCTCGCCTCTGCTCCCTCGCTCAACCCGTCGCGATCCTCCCCAATCGCGGTCGCGCCACGGCTCCTCGCTCGCGCCCGGCCGCCCCTGTCCTCTCCGCGGCTCGCCGAGGCCGCCGCGTCAGCCTGCGGTCACGGCTCCTCGATCCCGGCCGTGCCACCGCCCCGAAGCCGCCGGCCGCCGCGTCGCCCGCGGTCGCGGCTCCTTGACCCCGGCTTCTCGCCACCACCGCGTCGACCCAAATGTGGACGCCCTGAAGCTGCCGGTCGCGGCTTCTCGCCCGTGCCCCCATCCTCTCTGCGGCTCCGCACCAGCGCCACATCGTCCGGCGGCCATCTTATCCCTCCCGATCTAGGTGAGTCCCATCAGCTGCCTCTGCCCTAACGATAAATGGATCCGTGTATATAATACAATACAATCGATATCCCTACATCCTCCGTTTCCTACCTCTGGTCCTCCTCACATTACTCTTGGTGGGAACTGGAAACAACTTTATGGGTAGTGCAACACAATGAATCACTTGATCTTGTGAAGGCTTGGGATGGGGAATGGATGCACATTAGAGCTCAAATACTTGTGTAGATCCTGCCTGCTCATGAATGATAGTGCAATAGTTAGTGCCTCTTTGCATGGATTCTTAATTTCACCTTTATTCAGAAAGCTCTGATGAGTGAGAAGTAGGAATTGCATTGTTGATCGTGGTGCCGTGGTGGATCCCTCTTTTGTAGACCTGTAACAATGCCTGTTGAGTTGGCTGGAGGATTGACGCTAGGATTCTTTTGGTGGGGAAGTACAAGCTGCAACTACTTTGCTCTTTGCTATTCAATTTTGGTTGGAGGATTGACGCTAGGATTCAGACATGAAACTTGCTAGAGTGGTCTGTTTTATATTTTTAAACCTTGCGTGTAGAGCCTTGGTGTTTATGACGGCTGGAGGGTTACAAGAAAGTGCTTCCCGTATAAATAGCAAAGGCTCTCTATTCATATGGCAAGAAAGTTTTTCCCGTATTTATTGTAGGAACACCTTCAAGACGAATAGTTTAGTCTGTCTCACTACTTTGTTGAATATTTTTGAATATCGCCTCTTGTGATCCTATTCTACCTGAGCTTAAATTTCTTTTTGGATAATGATAAACAGACTTAAAAGAGCTGCCCCACGATGACGCGCCGCCGCGCCTCCAGTTGGCTGCAGTGACCGTCGCCGCGACGACTCAATAGACTTCGCGCCGCCTCGCATGCTCCTCCTCGCCCTCGCCGGCTCTCACAGGTGAACCCATACCCTCGACCGCTTGGATGTCATGCTCAGATGATGAGGACTTGGCTGTTTGGTTCTTGCAGCTCCTCTCTGCAGCCTCCCACAGCTGAAGCATATCGTCATCGAGTTCAGCATTTGCGCCAGTTCCGAGGGGATAGAGGGCAGCTCCAGCACCATATGGTGGACAAGATATTTGGTCCAGCTCAATATCCGTCATGATTTGGACTTGCTTCCCTTTGGAGACCTCAACATCTTGTTTCTCAAGGTCAGAATATATTTCTTTTGCCTCTATGCGTGAGCCACCTCTTGCTTTAAGCTCTTGAATATGATAAACACATGAAGACAATTGTCTGAAGATAGAACTTACCATACTTTCCCACGAACATAGAAGTCAGAAACTGCAGCAGCAAGATAAAACATTCTACGGTGCCCGAAGCAATTAATACAAGTATTTTACTACTGTAACTTTGTTGTACAGAAGTGGCTAAGCTTCCCTGTTGCCTTCGTTTTGCTGGACTATTTCTCTCCTTTCTGAAATTACATTGTGTTTCTCTGTGTTCTGCGTACCTTCAGTGTTGCTGCTATTAGTGTGCTGCTAAGCTTCTTCTTTGATCTGTTTTGCAACAGGGCCTTCCACTATTGTAAAAAGAAAGGCCCTTCAACGCTTTAAAAGATCCGAAGATTAGGAGTTGTATTTTAATTATCTATCTTTTTTAATTAAGAGTTGTATTTTAAAAGATTTGAAGATTAGAAGGAGTTGTATATTTTAATTATCTATCTTTTTAAAAACTTATGTAATCTTGAGAATTTAAACCTGATGACTATGAAATCTTTTTTAATAACAATATAACACATGTCTGTACATAAGTTAACGTTGTGTTATATATTCCCGTTGCAACGCACGGGCACTCACCTAGTGTAATCAAAAGGTTTGTCTTAGAAGACAACATAACAATCGACAAATGATTCACAAGACAATAAAATGAAATGTTTAATCTGGCCCTGAATGTCTGCCAAAGAAGCCTCATGCTTTAATAAACCTTTTTTTTGGTGAGCTCCGGGTTCGGATGTTTTTATCTCTCTTCTAAAAATAAACTAGAAGCCAAAAATGCTATTTTTTATTTCAGTGTCTGTAGCTCCTCCGTGACCTACAGTAAATAGTCAGAGACGAGCTAAATGGGGTCTAAATACACTACATAAATTCAATCTTGTGAGAACCCAGCTTGCATTATTAGATGCACATACACAAAGATTCCACTTTCTCATTTTCCTATGAAAGGAAATCTCAAGTTAGAACGTTACTCCCTCCATTTCAAATTGTAAGTCATTTCAAAAATCTTGATTTTTTTTTCAAAGTTTGATCAAAATTATAGATAGAAATATGAACATTTATGACACCAAATAAGTGTAATATAAAAATATATTATTTTGAGATTACACGGCACAATGCAGACACACATACTCCTACTCACTATGAGCATCTTCGAAGAACTGAGCCCAGTAAATCTTGAGAAAATATCAGGAAAAGGTGTGAACACCACGATTTAAACTCTAGTGGGTAGGGTCTAACTGTACAGTCCTACCATTGGACCACATAACAATTCACAATATAAAAATATATTTAATGAAGAATCTAATGATGCTTAGTTGATATTGTAAATATTATTATCCTATTATATTAATTTGGTTAAAGTTGAGATGTTTTGACTCTCCAAGATTATTGAAATGACTTACAATTTAGGATGAAGCAAGTATCATGCGTTCTCTCTTCTTTCCTATGTCTGTGACTCCGTTTTCTGCCTCCCAAATTTACATATTTTGAAGTCCATAATCCATAAATCACTATTTGAATTTGGTGTCTATTCCAATGTGGTTTAGATTGTGTTTGGCTTGCGCTTCTGGAAATGCCGACACATGGAACAATATATGCTCAAGACACAAGAAAAACAGATCCGTTACTTAATTGTATATTCGATCCAAATAAAAAATGCGAATTTCTTAACTATACTTCCGATTATATCAAATAGGATTACATAGAACAAAAAAAACATTTTTCTTTCCAGTTTGGCTATTTTGGCATGTTTTGCGCAAGTAGCACTGGCAACCTACCAAGCTACTCTCTCCGTCCCATATTAGATGATGTTATGAAAAACGTGCGAGTCAAACTTTCTCAACTTTGACTAAATTTATAGAAAATATGTGCAACATTTTAATTTCTAAATAAATTTATTAAAAAACTAGATTTAAATATCTTTCCAATGATACTAGTGGTGTACGTTCGATATGAATACTTTTTAATATAAAATTAGTTAAAGTTGAAAAAAGCTAACTTATCGGGAAGCGAAAATGACATTTATTTTGGGACGGAGGGAGTACTCCCTCCGTTCCAAAATGTTTGTCGTTTGCGCTTCGCAAAAAACAACTACCGGCAATTATATATTTAAAAATATTAATATTTATAATACATAATTAATATCATTAGAAAGATCTTTGAATCTAGTTTTTTAATAAATTTATTTGGAGATATAAATGTTGCACGTATTTTGTACAAATCGAGTTAAACTTGTGCCACAAAAATCGAAAACGACAAACATTTTGAAACAGAGGGAGTATGCTGTAATGGACAGAATAGGAATAACTATTGTATTCACACGTGCATATAACATATGGCCCTGTTCGCTGGAGCTGATAAGCTGAGCTGATTTCGGCTGTTGCTGATTTTTTGTGAGAGAAAAACACTGTTCCAGAGCTGAAAAATAAGCGCTTTTTAGACGAAGCGAACAGGGCCTATATAGTTATGGTTGCTTCAGCCGTTAAGACTTGAGCGAAAAAATGAAATAAGATCACGCTGATTCAGTAATCGGTCCAGACTCAGGAGGGTTCTTTTCCTCCTATAAACCCTGAACCAGCTTGCCTCGTATGCACCGCCCGGCTGGGCCTCGGTCACAGTGCTGAATGACAGAGTGCTAATCCCTGAGGGCCCGCGGGCTTGCCGGCTGTGCCTCGGACTGTTTAGCCCACTACTCTCGTCGCACCCAGTGGCGAAGCCCTTTCGTCGCGAACACACGAGTGCCGTGTCCTCCCCTCCTTTCAGCCCGCTCATCATCCTCCACATCCCCTCTGGGCTAGGCATGGTCGTGACAGAATCCCAGCCCAGTTTCGTTTTCCTCCCCTTATCCCTCTATCTAGGCCCTGTTTAGATTCACCGCAAAATGTAAAAAGTTTCATCATATCAATTTTTAGACATATAAATAAAGTATTAAATGTTGATAATACTAGAACTAATTCGACAGCTTCAAAAAATGTTGTGAGACGAATATTTTAAATCTATTTGGAACATGATTAGACACTTATTGCAAAACTTAGCACATTGCTATAGTAATTCATTTTGTAAAATGAGTGAAACTAAACACGCCCTTACTCCCAATATCTAATTGGCACAAAAAGGCAAGGCGGCTGGGCCAATCTTGGTCTTCGCTATATGATCTGTGTCTATTTTTCGTCGTCGTCTCCTTTTTTTTTCAGCGACCTGATCGTGGAGGCTTCGGTTTCCATGTCAAAGTTTCTGTTGCTGAGCAGCTAGCTCCAGACAGTGACACGTCAGACAACGGGGCCGTCACGTCGTCTGACGGAGTGCCGAGCGCTCACGTGTGTGCCTCAAGAAACTGTCGCCGCCTCACAAGTCACAGTCCACTTTAATTTTGATGCTTTCAAACGGTGTTTTGTATTCTTTTTTTGTTCATGGAAGGCAAACGGTTAATCGACGGTAAAACACTAAAACGGGCTAAACTAGTTTACGACGGCCGTAGTTTCAGGATAAGTAATAGTGCTGTTCTGTTTGTCTCCAAACGGCGATAATGACACACGAGTGACGGTTGACTACGAGCCCATTTTGACATGCCGGTAAAACTAGTCTAGAGCTGCGCAACTGCTCGGGCGCCAGTATTTTAGCAGTCGAATTCACCGCTACTTTGCACGTCCAATTCGAACCCAGTGAATTTACTATAATTACAAACGGTCATAGTCAAAAGTGTTCGAAGAAGCAGCCAGGGCGCAGTAAACCATAGACATGCGGGGGATAAAGTGGTAGTTTAGTCGGGTAGCAGCAAAGCATGTTCAGACTGTAACTGAGATCTTTTCAGTCGTCATTGGACATTTCTACCATCTTTGCGGTTGACTAGGCGCTAGGATAAGCAAGGTGAATGTCGTTTCATACAATTCGTTTATCGAACAATGAAAAAGATCATTGTAAGCATCGTATGCTACCGGTACCCATGAGACGGCTAATTTTTTCTGTACAATGTATGGCAGTTATTCTAAATATTGAGATGTCTGTGAGTTTGGTGCTTTAAATTCCTAAACTTTCGCTTCAACTTATCAACCAGAATCAACCATACTTTTCAAGCAAGAAATAGCGTTTTTCTCTCCCAACAATTCAGCGTACAAATCAACCATAGCTATAATAAATTCTGTATTTTTTGCCAGTGTTCCTTATGTCCCAAAATAAGTAACTTTTATTACTTTTGGACTTCTATTTAGTTGTTTGTCTTATTCGTTGTGCAAATAATAAAAACAATCAATTCATTACTAAAGTATTTCTAAATAATAGAATAAGTCATAGTAAAAGAAATAATATTTACATAAATTTTTTGAATAAGATAAACGATCAAACAAGAACTTGAAAGAAAAAGATATTACGAATAAATAATATTTTTTCAGTAAAAAAACTACTATGAACAAAAGACATAAAGGACATTTTAGTCGGCTGAAATTCGACTGCAGCACTAGTTGTAGTATATAAAATGATATACATCTGGAAGCTGTAATAGGACGGACCGAAAGAGTAAAAGTTATTCCCAGGAACAACAACTATAGACTCCAAAGTATTTTCCCCCCCAACAAAAGTGATAAACGAAAGAAACTAGGTGAATACGATGGTACTACTGTTGCTTTCGTCTTAGAATGTTTTAAGTACCTCCATCATTTTATTCATACGTCAAACGGAGCGAAACGATGAACAGTACCCCCATCTTGGAGTAGGAGATCGAGTGAGCAATCAATCGCTGTCGAGTGTCGACGCCCCCTACTCATTTTACTCTGTATCTTGTACCTGAAGATCAACGTGCATCAGCTACCGCAACGCCACATCAGAGAAAGATGCGTCTCCTTTGAAAAATTTCCCACAAACCTGTCGGCGTCGTGCAGTGAAGTCAATTCGCCTGCGTGCGAGCGAAAACACCTGCGTTTTGATCTCTTCAAATCAACCGCAGCATCGCCAGCAATTACGATTCGTTCAGAGAGCAACTTAATCTCCATAGGTTAACAGCCCTCCTGCCAGCCAGGCCATGCCACCTAATTATTACGCCGCCGCGAGAGGCCGGGAGAGCGCAAGAACCACCATGACGATGACGATCCTTGCACTGTTCGCCGCGTCGGTCCTTTCGGCGCCGCCGCCGCCGTCGGCGGCGGCGGATGCAGCCTCGCCCGACGTGCCTGCGGCGGTGCGGCGACATCGAGATCCCGTACCCGTTCGGCGTCGGCGCCGGGTGCCACCTGGAGACGGGGGACTGGACGTTCGTGCTGAGCTGCAACCGCACGGGCGACGGCCGGCTCCACCTGTACAACTACATGATCGAGGTGATGGACATGTCGGTGCGGCAGGGGCAGCTGCGCATCTACAACGTGATCAACCCGTGGTGCTACAACGCCACGACGCGTGCGATGAACGCGCAGAGCAACTGGTGGTACGACATGTCCATCACCAGCTTCCGCATCAACGACGCGGCGAACCGGTTCACCGTCATCGGCTGCAACTCGCTGGCCTACATCCGGTCGCTCAACGGCAGCGCCGGCGCCGACACGTACATGACCGGGTGCATGGCCACGTGCCCCGGCGCCGGGGAGCTGCAGGACGGCTCCTGCGGCCGGCGTCGGGTGCTGCCAGACCGCCATCCCCGGCGACCTCGACGCCTACGTCGTCTCCTTCGAGGAGAAGTTCAACACCTCCGGCATCGCCGGCTTCAGCCCCTGCAGCTACGCCGTGCTCCTCGAGGCCGCCGCCTTCGACTTCCGCACCGCGTACGTCACCACCGACGCGTTCATGGCGGACAACGCTGGCCAGGTGCCGCTCGTGCTCGACTGGGCCGTCGGGAACCTGACGTGCGAGGAGGCCAGGCGGAACGCGTCGGCGTACGCGTGCGTCAGTGGCAACAGCGAGTGCGTCGACTCCAAGTATGGCAAGGGCCGGGGATACCTCTGCAACTGCTCCGCCGGATTCGACGGCAACCCCTACCTGCTCAATGGCTGCCAAGACATCAACGAGTGCGAAGAAGATGCAAGATCCGGGTACCCGTGCTCTGTTCCTGGCACCTGCGTCAACACGATTGGATCGTTCTACTGCGCGTGCCCTGACAAGACGACGGGCAACGCCTACAATGGAACGTGCGAGGACACGAAGACCCAAATTGGGTGGCAGATCGCCATTGGTACGTACAGTAGGCACACACAACACAATTAAGCAGCTAGTCTTGTTTTTCTTGTTCCTTTCGAACGACGCTAGCGAATTAATGGCCAATCGAGTCATCATCTCTTCCAATCCTGAAGGTGTTACCAGTGGCGTTGTCGCACTGATCGTCACGGCGACCTGCCTCTACATGGTCCACGAGAAGAGGAGGCTCGCCAAGATCAGGCGCGAGCACTTCAGGCAGCACGGCGGCCTGCTGCTGTTCGAGGAGATGAAGTCGAGGCAGGGCCTGTCCTTCACGCTCTTCACCCAGGAGGAGCTGGAGGCGGCGACCAACGGGTTCGACGAGCGCAACGTGATCGGCAAGGGCGGCAACGGCACCGTGTACCGCGGCACCACCAAGG
Organism: Eremochloa ophiuroides; assembly: GCA_038502445.1. Taxonomy (NCBI): domain Eukaryota; kingdom Viridiplantae; phylum Streptophyta; class Magnoliopsida; order Poales; family Poaceae; genus Eremochloa; species Eremochloa ophiuroides. The sequence goes on along the minus strand of JAHLJS010000005.1, from coordinate 62,056,080 downwards.
ACGGCGCCGCCGTGGCCATCAAGCGGTGCCGCCTCGCCAGCGAGCGGCAGAAGAAGGAGTTCGGCAAGGAGATGCTCATCCTGTCCCAGATCAACCACCGCAACATCGTCAAGCTCTACGGCTGCTGCCTCGAGCTGGAGGTCCCCATGCTCGTGTACAAGTACATCCCCAACGGCACACTGTACCGGCTCATCCACGGCGGCGGCGGCGGCGCGACGCCGGGCAGTGGCATCCCGCTGGCGCTCCGCCTGAGGATCGCGCACCAGGCCGCCGAGGCGCTGGCGTACCTGCACTCGTGGGCGTCGCCTCCCATCATCCACGGCGACGTCAAGACGTCCAACATACTCCTCGACGACGGCTACGTCGCCATGGTCTCCGACTTCGGCGCCTCGGCGATGGCGCCGACGACGGACGAGGCCCAGCTCGTGACGCTCGTGCAGGGGACCTGCGGGTACCTGGACCCGGAGTACATGAGGACGTGCAGGCTCACGGACAAGAGCGACGTCTACAGCTTCGGCGTCGTCCTGCTCGAGCTCCTCACCTGCCGGAAGGCGCTCAATCTGGAGGAGCTCGAGGAGGAGAAGTACCTCTCGGCGCAGTTCCTCCTGGTCCTCGGCGAGGACCGCCTCGAGGACATTCTGGACGAGCAGGTGAAGAGCGAGCAGAGCTTGGAGCTGCTCGAGCAGGTCGCCCACCTGGCGAAGCAGTGCCTGGAGATGACCGGCGACAGGAGGCCGTCCATGAGACAGGTCGCGGAAGAACTCAACAGGCTGAGTAGGATGTCCCAGCATCCCCATCCCTGGGGGCGCCAGAACTCCGAGGAGATTCTGGCATTGCTTGACGGTGGATCGCCGAGCACGGCCTCAGAGATAGAACTTGGTAGTACCTGTTGGAATATCAGTTTTAATGATACGGCGTACATTGGAATTAGGTCTCCACGTTAGGTTAGGACACATTTAGAAAGGCACGCTGAATTTAAATGAGGCTTTCACCAGATTCACTCACCACTTAATAGCAATTCTACAACTGTCATCAGAGTTCATTACACACAACTCAATCATTTTTCTTAGAGAATCATCACCTAGCTCAACAGCAACAAAAAAGGATTTGTCTACCACTCACCCCGGTGTTTTAACCCCTCATATCACCCGGGTGACCAAACTCTTTCTTACACCCAAATATATAAATGACTAAGATTTGGGTGACAAAAGTCCACCCAACACGTAAAAATCTAATGCCAAACGGATTACAGATAGACATAAATCAAATACCAAATTTATTCCATGAAAGGCAAATTGAAAGAATTTCAGATTAATATAAAAAAATACAAACAAATTAAAGAATTCAGATAGACAACAATCAAATAAATCAAATTTACACCATTACTACATAAAATTTACACATATATTTGTAATGTAAAAAAATACATTAACATGTTGTAAGAGGAAAGGAATGTAATTTTTTTTTTATGCTTAGTACAGCGCATATGCGCTCATGGATAGACACGTACTCCATCCGTTGCATTGAGACCATCGTTTTTGACTTTTGAACTTATTATTTGACCACTCATTTTATTTGAAATTTTTATACGAATAATAAAATAATTAAATTATTATTAAAATATCTCTAATGATTAAATAGACTATAATAAAATAAATAATATTTATATAAAATTTTTAAATAAGACGAGTGGTTAAATAAAATGATACGGAGTCAAAGTGACAATGGAGGGAGTACACCTCATGCGCTCGTGAACCCGCAGTCCGATCGAACCATGCGATGCAGAGCAGCGGTCAGACGAGCAGCGCACAACAGAGGCAGCAGAGAGGCAGTTGCACAGCAGAGGGAGCAGCAGGCAGCAGCAACGCATCGAACAAGGTTGCGTTTAGATTCATTTGAAATTTGAAATTTGAAAATTTAAACACTGTAGTGGGGAATCTTTTTTCAATACATATCTAATTATGGTCTAATTATGATTAAAAGATTCGTCTCGTGATGTACATACGAATATTTCGCCTATATTTAATACTTACATGTGCCTACAATATTAATGTAATTAGTTGCAATTGTAAGGTATTTAAGCAGGCACCCAAATCACCCTCGGGGCCTCCGCCCGCTGCATGGAGCAACTAGGAGTACTACTCGTCACAGGAAAACTGGCGACTTGCTCCATCGGCCGGTTGCGTGGGTCGTCAGCCACCGTCGGTTAGGTCAATCGGACGGCCAGTAATCTAGGTGACGCGGAAGCTACAATTGCTCGAGTAAACTTTAACTTTCTCGCAAAAAAACAGAAAAAAAAAAAGGAGATACACAAACTAACCCTCGTATTGTAAAATCCCATTTGGAGGCACCTTCTGCTAAATGGAGGACCACTTAGGCCCTGTTTATATGCACTTCAAAATTTTCAAGATTCTCATCACATCAAATGTTACGGCGCATGCATGGAGCATTAAATATAGATGAAAGTTTTGCATGTTTGTGCAGTTTACATGTAAATTATGAGACGAATCTTTTAACCCTACTTGGGTTATGATTAGACACTTATTAAAAAAGATTCTTTTTTCAAATTGCAAATTGCAACTGCATCTAAACGGAGCCTTACATGGTGTTGCCTTAGTTTTTTTTGGTACAACCACATATGAATTTGTGGGGTGGGGGAGGGCGGATGTTTAGCATGAGTACATAAGCAAAACATTAACAAAAAACTGCATATCTTACGCTGCATATCTTATTATTATGTTGTTATTATATATTTAGCAAGATTCTGAGTCTCTTTGCCTATCATATTTTTTTTGGGAGAATTGGTTGTTGGACATCTAAAGTGGCCACCATTTATTTCTGGACATGCTATAAGGAGCGATTTACCGAAAGACACTCTTCTTCTTGAAAATTATGCTGGTGGACACATTGTCTGATAAGAATACTTTTACAAAATAGATATAAAATCATATAAGTGCCCAAAAATTATACTATACAATTTTCTAGACTCTACACGATGAGAACTACGCAGTAAAAATATTTTAAAATATCTTCTGCAATAAAAATGACCATTTCACCCATCTTCATAAATAAAAAAGGTTAACCAATGTCAATTTGTTCATATATTTTTAGGACATTAAAAAATCTTGGAAAAATCACAGAATGTGCATATCATCGAATCATGAGTAGACTAAAAATATTAGCTCAAAACAATAAAGTTTAAAATGGTATATGTAACATGATTGAGTTATAGATTTATCTCTTGTCAAGGTTAATTAATATATTAAACTTTAGTCTTTTCAACTGATATTTTTAGCATAGTAATGATTTGGTGTTGTAGACATCCTATCATTTTTTCTAAATATTTTTAGTTAGAGGGGTAAAATAGTCATTTTCGATGCAAAACAATATTTTCAAATATTTTTACCATGCAATTCTCGTCATCTAAAGTCTATAAGATTTTAGGTACAATTTTTTGGGCACTTATATGATTTTATATCTATTTTGTAAAAGTAGTCTTACCGGACACTATGTTCACTAGCATAATTTTTAAGAAAGTCTTTCAGCAAATCGCTTCTTTTGACATGTCCACGAGCAAATAGTGATCATTTTGTATGTCCAGAGCCAATTCTCCCTATTTTTTTACATCGTCACATATTTAGGAAGACCGGCTAGATATAGCTGCTTCCGATCCACCACTAATTGGAGATTTCACTTTTGCCGCTAAGTTGGACGCTGTTAGGTGGCTTTAACCAGCGTTTAACCATATATAACAACTAAACAGGCCTGAATTTAGCTGCGAATAAAATAACCCCATGGGCCAAAAATGCAGCGCTCATCCCTGTGTTGTGGGCTGTGACCCAATTTTTTGCCCACTAGAGAGCTGGTCTCCTCTTGCAGCTAGCCCTAACTCCTCTCCTGTTCTTCATGAAAACTTGTATAATGCACGAACAACTAAAATATTTGTAAGAAAAATTTTGTTTTCCAATCAACAAGATGTTTATTTGCTAATCAACAAAATCTAAACTTGGTAAAGAAATATATGTTTTCACACGTTTGGAATTCTTATGCTTAGGAGAACCGCACGTGTGTACAACTTTGTTAACAGACTTGTTTACTGAAGTTACACAATATATCCAATACTTGGTTCATTTAAACGTTGTACCCTGCAACGACATCAGTCAAATCAATGATCTTGACACTAGTTCATAAAAGACTTCTGATCCACTTCAAGTTTTGAGTTTGGTCCTAGTATCTTTTTGTGTTCGGGACTAAAAAAACTTTAGTCCCAGTTGATAACACCAACCGGGACTAAATGATCAACATTAATATCGATTCGTATTACCAACCCCAGTTGATAACACCAACCCGGACTAAAGGTAGACCATTTAGTCTCGGTTGATGTTTTAGTCCCAGTTGGTAACACCAATCCGGACTAAAGGGTCATCAACGGGTTAGTTTAAAAGCAAAACATCATGTCTACAGTCACATGTGTTGTGTAGGTGGAGTGATAAATCGTGTGCATATGCATGAGGTCTTGGGTTCGAATCTCACGTGGTAGGATATTGATACATTTATTTATTTTTTAGTCTGTGGATCTTTAGTCCTGGTTTTTCAACCCGGATTAAAGGTTAAGGCCTTTTTTGTCCCGAATTCCTAGTCCCGGTTGGCAAAACCGGGACTAAAGGGGGTATAGAACCGGGACTAAAGAACATTTTTCTAGTAGCGTGAAGCTGCCTTGAACGATGAATCTGCTCTTTTCTTCCTGTACGCCTCATCCCGTTTTGTCTTTACATTCCGAGAAATTTCATGTTAGAGTTGGATTGGAACTTAGGGTGCAAAACTCTTGAGCTAGAGAGATAGAGAACATTTTGACATGTGCTGCTACGGCGAAGAGGGGTGGCGATTCAAAGTCTGTCCCGAGTACGTGCTTGCAAGCGAAGTGAGGTGTTGATCATATATGTACGGGCTACACCTAGGGTTTATCAGCATCATCTGGATCGGAGATTGAGGCCTTCAACAATCTCTTCAACCGCCGAAGCGCCGGATACGCTCTTCTCGGTCCAATCAGCCGTGAAGACGTAAGGTCACCTCCTAGGTTGTATCACTGCATCGATATTGGTCGTTTCTTTTTATGTAACATCAAACATGAGGTCGTTTATTAGAATGGTCTAGCTACCGCTTCTTTTACCGCCATATAAAAGTGTGTTATATGTTTGCTACTTTGTACTTTTTTTAGAAAGCTGGAGGGGCCGAGGCCCCTACAGAGAAATTTTATTGAAGAAAAAACATTATACAAAAACAACAAGCAGGGAGGTAGAGCAGAGGACTAGTCAAGGAACAAAGAAAGAAACAATGAAGAGGAGGGAGGAGGAACAAAACGTTACAGTAAGTTGTGCACCCATTGAGCAAACTGTAAACTAAGACCTATCTTGACTCGATGTTGAAGGAGGAGTAACTCTTTGCTGAAAACTGATCGTGCTCTATCAATTGAAGGATGAATTCCTTTGAAAATGAAGTTGTTCCTTGAAGTCTAGATTGCCCAGCACATTAAGATAATTGCAGCCATGAAAAATCTTGAGTTGATTGCATCCCTAAAATGTTCAGCAATTTCTGGGAACTCTAAGTGTGTAGGAATATCCACATGTATCCGGTGCTAGCACTGGTTTGCAAATGGGCAATGAAGAAAGAGATGGAGACAAGTCTCTTTAGTATTTTGCATGCAGAAAACACAGTTGTAACATTGAAGCTGCATATTCCTTCTTCTGAGGATGTTTCTCGTATTTAACCCGTCCTTTATCAGAAGCCAAAAAAAGCATTATGTTTTGGTTGACAAAGACAATCCCAGAGCCATTTATGGATGTCATGGGTTTGCTGATGTCCTATGAGTATATTGTAAGCTTTTGAGGAGCTGAATCTATCGCCCCAGCTGTATTTCCATAAATCCTAATTTTTTTGTTTCTGGTAAACCCTCCACTCTATGTGTTATTTGTTGTAGTTGTGTATAAGCAATTTCTGAGAGTGGTAAATGGTATAGCTGAGAGAGATTATTATGCCCCAAAACCCTTGTTGCCGAGATATGTTTGTTTTTGGCAAAGGAAAAGAGTTCAGACATTTTCATCATGGGTTCCTGATTATTCCATTTATCTAACCAAAAAAAGGATGGTATCCCCACATTGCATTTGGACTCTTGCTGAATCCTTAAAATGGTCCAAGTTTTTCAAGTTATCCCTCCACCAAAAAGAATCTTTCCTTGTTTGACCTGGTAACTTCCCATTTGTGTAGTACTTTTCCCAAATCATTTGTACCATGGGATATCTCTCTTATTGTAAAATTTGTCCAAGTTCTTCATCTGAAGGGCTTCGTTTTGTTTCTCAATGTTAATAACCCCTAGACCTCCTTCCTCCTTGGTTTTGCATATCATTTTCCAGGCTGCCTTAAGTGATTTCCTTGCATTGATGTCACTCCCCTTCCATATGTAGTGTTTCCTAAATTTGTCGATTCTATTTATGACAGTGTTGGGCATAGCTAGCGTGCACATATACTATGTAGGAAGTGCAGTGAAAACAACATTTGTTAGCTCTAATCTCCCAGCTTGTGACAAGAAACTTGATACACTTCCTAGCCTTGCCTCACACTTGTTTATCAATGGCAGAAAATCCAGAACTGTTGGTTTTGTTAAACCCAAGGGTAGCCCCAGATAAGTGAAAGGTAAGGTTCCTTTTGAACAACCAAAGGTGTTTGCTAAGAATCCCAGCTTTTCCTCAGCAATGTTGATTGGGAGCATCATTGATTTTTTAGGTTTACTTTTAGTCCTTTGGCCTCAGAAAAGGTGTTGATGACTGATTTCAAGAAGATAAGCTGTCTAGTATCACCTTCTAAGATAATCAGGGTGTCATCTGCATATTGAATGATTGGGAAATCCTTATTTGCTTTCATTGGGATAGGTAGCCTCAACAAACCCAAGTCATTTCCTTTATTTGTCAGAGATTGCAAGAAATCGGCAGCTGGCACAAATAAAAGAGGAGATAGGGGGTCCCTTTGCCTAACACCCCTTAGGCAGTGGAAGGTTTTACCAGGTGTGCCATTGAGCATAACTGCTGAAGTAGCTGAAGAAATATGGAGTTCATCCACTCTAATCACTTCTGCCAAATCTTTTTCCTTCATGATGGTCAACATTGCTTGGTGTTCCATCTTGTCAAAGGCTTTTTTAAAATCCAATTTACTTTCGGGTAGTGATTTATTTGATAGCAGTACCATGTCTTCAGACAGTGGCAACATCATTTATGTTGGATGGATGAGAGTTGGTGACCTTTCAACTTCAACAGATTCTGGAAGATGCACAATGTTGTATATACTTAGATAATTACAGTGCTTGGTTTGTTATCTCTGCGGCTGCTTAGCTACTTCCAGTCTATTTGTTTTGTTAGCATAATGACTTATGAGTTTGCAGTCACTTTCCAGATTTCACTGACAAGCACACAGAAGTCAACCGTGACAAGAACAGATAAAAAGGAGAAACTTTGCTTTGGAAGGATGCTCAAAACCGCTATCCTCCATATCACGAAGTAGCTCTGACATGTGCGGAAGTCTCTGAAACAGGACTATGATCCTAACATAGCCACTGATCTGTTATTCAATGAAGTCAGCATCTGTTATTCAACTTGTGTTCGTTTGAGCTACTTTCGACTTAAACATGGAATAATTAGCCGTAGAAATCTACCAAATAAGCCTGGCCAAACAGGGTGTCGGTGACTTCTCCGTTGGGCTTAGCGGCAGAACCATCGATTGTCTTTTTAACGTTGTTCTAAAAAAAGTCTACATAACTCCGTGCACATTAAACTTTGTAAATCAGACAAGTAATAACCCTCTAAACTGACTTTTGCCAGCGGTTTTGCGCACGTGGCGTTATGGCTTCTTTGGAGTTTGGACGACATCACCGCCCAGGTCATCCGGACAGGCTGCTCGCGGACCTCGCCCCGTACGGGACCGTCCGTGCCACGTTTCGTTCCTCGAGTCCTTTGTGCCCAGCTTCAGGTCAATCATCCATCCATTTCCTCAAGCCCAGTCCAATCAGGCATTGCCGACAGTGCCCGCACCGCGACCGCGGTCCGCGGAGGTGGGGGCGCCGGCCCGGTCCCGTCCACGCGAGCGATCCAGGGAGCGCATGGGCCGGGGGCCCTGGGGAGAGCAGCAACAAGCGCACCTGGTCCGAAGGGGGCTGCGTCCCGTCCTGTTGACGCCCAATGGGCGCGGATCTGGTGGTGGCCGCGCAAGTCAGTGAAGGAGCCAGAGCTACAGTCGACAGCCCACGGATAAGCTGGCGTGGGCCTCCGTCCGGTCATGTCTTCACTTTGGATAAGCCTGGCGCTCGGAATTATTTAGGTCACCTGACTTGTGTTTGTGACTCTTGAACTCTCGATCCACCGCGCTGCTTGAGCTCGACGCTAGCGCATTCGTCGCCGGCTCGCGGCAAGTATTTTCAGGGGAGCAACGTGTCGTTGCGTGGTGGAGTGGTGGTCCATATTCGTTGATGGGGGTTTGTCGTGTACTATGCCACCCTCCGTGTCGTGTTTCGTTTTATTTAGAGTTTTTTTAAGTAATAATAAAATAATTAAATTTTTATTAAAATAGCTATAGTAAAAAATAAGTTACTAAAATAAATAATATTTATATAAAACTTTTAAATAAAATAAATGGTCGAATAAAAATGGCATGGAGTTTAAAATGATATTTTGTTATGAAGGAAGTAGTACAGAATATAACAAGGTAATCCGTCTTGTCAATGTCCTAGTCCGGAACATCGGTTTCTTTCGAGTTCGAGAACCGTTGGTGTATCCAGATCAGAATCCACCAGACATGTAACTCCATGGGACCATCTATGGAAAATTGTTTCAAGAGTGGAATGAAGCTAGTGGTACGAACTAGCTTGGATTAACCCTCACACGTCATAATTAATATTCCAAATTTTACGTAGTCATTGGAACGTTCCGTGCCATGTTAGCTTGAGTTTACATGCTAAAATCAGCATTTCTTTTCAGCCATAACAAAAATATTTTTCACTCAAAGCAAATCTATATTAGCTAAAATATATCGCTTATATTATGTCAGCCTAACCCTAAGTGCACAACATTTGCCACGGAGATGTTCCACGCCTATAACCATAACGAGCTCAGGATGTTTATATTGTCTATTTTGTAAAAAAATTTACTGTATTAACATGCTAATTTTTGCAATAAGTACCTAATCATGGTTTAAGTAGGGTTAAAAGATTTATCTCATAATATTTTATAAATCTATCAAATTAGTTTTAGTTTTTATCAATATTTAATATTATATGTATGTATCTAAATATTGATGTGACGAAATTTTTACGAACCTAAGTAAACCAGCAGAGCTTGATCTTTTTAAAACATGTACGGACCTCTGTGTGTGGGCTAGGCATACATCATCGTCCCTGCAGGCTACCAGCAGCTACCATGAAGACGGCCATTCGTGCATGTGCACACACAGAGAGTCTCGTGATGGTAGACTCCTAGTGGCAGACCTTTTCAGCCGGCCTCATAATCTCAGGTCGTCAGGATTGAGATCGTGAGCTCGAGACTATTGTCGGATCAGAGCTCAGAGCTTAGCTAACGCAGCAGCAGGAGCAAAGATCTGCTGCATGCATGCTGCCCTCCATAAAGGACTGGGTCAATGTCCGTGCATCACCATATTATAAGTCTTTTCCCACTACCAGTTCTCAGTTCCAAGAAGTTTGATCGCCGACAGATGGTAAGCACTTACTCGCTCCGTTCCGAAATATATATATATATATATTGTTTTTAGTTTTTTTCTACTCGATTCGTACAAAATACGTGTAACATTTATATCTCCAAATAAATTTGTTAAAAAACTAGATTCAAAAATCTTTCTAATGATACTATTTATGTATTATAAATATTAATATTTTTAAATATATAATTGTCGGTAGTCGTTTCTTGAAAATGTAAACGATAGATATTTTAGAACGGAGGGAGTAGAATACTACAGGAGTATAATCTGCGATTGGCTCGGTCTTTGTAAATGTACACACAAGAATAATAACCCTTCCAAGCCTCACATGCATCCATTAGGGCCGGCCGCCCGGCCGGGATATCTTCATTTTTCAAGGTTCCTTCGACAATATATATATCATATTGGGCTCAACAAATAGAGACTATTGCAGATAGCTTTGTGCATTAATTTCAAAGGACTTCGAGATGTAAATGATTAGAGAATTTACATTCTTTTTTGGTTTTCAAGTCAGGCAAATATGAGAGAATGGTTTTAATTTCTTGGTTGTATATGTGCATTCATCACTTACTAGTACGTGGTTAGTGCATATAGACATACACTAGTACACAAAACCTCAGTACTGGCGGTTGCAAACGTATTTTTACTGGCGTTTTTTAAACCGCCGGTGCTAGGGAGCCACTAAAAATCAATGATTTTTATTGGCGGTTGCTTGTGAACCCGCAACCTCTCTCTCGCGTGTACCCCTCCCTACCACTGCACCACACTCTCACTTGTGACTATATCCCACTTCGGCTCTCCACGTATTATAACAAACCGAGAGTAAATTGATTGTTTGAGGCACTAAATGAATTCAAATGAAAAAGTTGTCAACTACAAAGTTGAGTAACTTTTTGAGATCTACAACTTTCATGTAGAGTGTTTCTCCATCCGAGGCTTTTCTCAAAAAGTCAAATTTCAAATTTCAAACTTTGACCGTAATTTACATCAACAAGATGATTTCAAATGAAAAAAATTTCAACTACAAAGTTTCATAACTTTTCGAGATCTACAACTTTTATTTAGACAGTTTTTTCATACGAGGTCATTTGCAAAACTCAAAAAATTAAAATTCAGATTATTTCTACAGGCGGGTCACTTAAGGAACCGTCACTAGAAATCGATTTTTAGTGGCGGTTCCTTAAGTGACCCGCCAGTAAAAATGGCACTAAAAATCGATTTCTAGTGGCGGTTCCTTAAGTGACCTGCCTGTAAAAATGGCGCTGATTTCTAGTGGCGGACGTCAAGCGAAACCGTCAGTAAAAAAAATACATTATGCCACTATAGAGCTCCTGTGTACTAGTGATATTTAAGTGGTTCGCCAAGTCATTCTTTGAAAATCAAATGAATGTTAAGTCCATATTCTATTGTCATCCCTTATTATTGGAAATTGACGTCAAATGTGGAGAGGTTGGATACAAAGATATAGATTGTTATGAGGGAGAAGTTGGACATCATGGGGAGATGTCAAAACTGGAGAAACTGAGAGGGGTCGAGCAAAATTTTAATTCAAAATTGTAGAGTTCAAACTTTGTAATTGACAACATTTTAATTTATGATGAACTTGTGACGGTTGTCAATATTGACTCAAAAAGATCTACAAGTTTGTAGTTAACATTTTTTGAGATAGCAAACAGTGTCAAGCATGCAATTTAAGATTCATAAATGTGTGGTTAAAAATAGCACATTTATATAGTCATAATAAGTGTTATGTAGCTCAGATGGTATGAACGCTTTGGATAATGTAGTGGAGAAGATATTTTTCTTAATTTGGAGAACTTGGTCATGTCTTGATAGGAGAAAAGAGAAAATAACCGGCTGCCGGTGGCCACATGCATGATACGCCCGAGAGGAATCCATTGGCAGAAACATATGAAGCTTAATTATTGGCAACCTGGCGAGTGGCCACGCAATTTACATATTCATGTTTTGTAATTCGCCAAAAAAAAATACATATTCATGTTTGGGTATGCATTGATAATTATTAAACATTGATTTTCTTGACATTTGATTTGACTAGCGCGCATGAAATCCCTGCCGGCCACCGCTAGTTTATCTTTTCTCTAGTGCACTTGTTGCCTCAACAAAGACACGACCAATTATTTTTTCCACATTTAATTACGGGATCCTACGAGAGGTTTTATCCAAATCCAATAAACCTAATTACACTGAGCTTAGCTGTTCTGTTCAAAATTCACCGTCAGTTGCTGTACTCGTGCATGCATAGGCCGAAGTAGTTGTCAGATTAATCGGTCAACGTGGTGGCCGGTCCAGTCCCGCGCTTAGCCAAAAATTAACAAGAAAACAAAAGGAGTGCCCGATTATTGAAATAATGACGATCGGGACAGAGGAGAAAAAGGTAAACAATAATCAGATCATCTCATGAACTGCTGCTTCAATCTGATTTTGTGAGGACCGTTCCTAGGCCTTAGCTCTACCGACATGCGTGCGCGCGTGTGTAAATCTAAAGAGTCTATGATCATATACACACACATATATGTTAAGTATAAATTACGTGACAGATTTTTAAAATTTAATTAGTCTATGATCTAACAATATTGTGCTACAGTAAATAGTTGTTAATGATAAATTAATTAGACTTAAAAATTCGTTGCACGGTTTACAAGCGAGTATGCAATTTGTTTTTTTATTAGTATCCGAAAAATCCTTTCGACATTCCATAATTTAAACACCCCCTAAATAGTATTTCTGTACATATCTTGCAAAAATCTTACGGTTGATCTAGAAAAATGACGTGTATATAGACCCTGTTTAGTGTCTTTTTTTTTAAATTTGGACACTGTAGTAGCGAGGAATCTTCTCTAGTAAGTGTCAAATCATAATCTAAATAGACTCAAAATATTTGTCTCATGTATAAGTTTTGTAGAAACTGTACAATGTAAAAGATTCGTCTACATTTAATATTTTATGTATATGTCCAGAAATTAAGGTAAGCTTTTTTGTTTGGAATTTGAGAAAGTTCAAAACATGGCCATATTTCACAGAATCTTTGGGTACGACTGCTGACAGTGAAGAGTGCATGAGGGCACACACCCCATGCTTGTACTGGATATCATGTGAGAAAATATAGAAAACCACGAGGATCGAAACAAGGTGGAATTTATAGAATTATGAAAGGAAAAAAAAAAGCTACGTACCTTATGTGCAAATGTTTTTGGCAGGCTCCACCTTAGGTCTCCTTTGAGGAGCCAGAATTGTTTTGAAGAAGCCGCGACTGTTTTGATGGTACCTACGAAATTGTTGTGGCTCCTTCAAAACTGTTCTGACTGCTCTCTTTTTTTACTGAAAATATTTTTTTCATGCCTGTAGTTTGGTTTATTTTTGGTACTCTGTCCAAAAAAATGAAACCATGACGTGTAAAACTGTCATATTTAAACAAATTTATTGTGAACAGCGTTCATATTTATGGCTTCAAGCCAATTTATTATCAAAATATATTTCTTAATTTTTCTAATGATATTTATTTAATAATATAATTAATAATATTTTTATTCATAATTAATCAAATTTAAAGACAGTAGAACTTGACACTATGGTAAAATTGTTTTTTAAGGACGGAGTACGTTCAGATATACGGAGTAGTCCGTATACTACTGTATTGCCGTCCAGCACCAAGTACTACAGAACATTGACTGATCAAGACAGGCCCGGCTGGTCGGTGCTCTTTTGATCATGCACAGTATACAGAGACGCAGGGTCCCGGCTCTGAAAAATGGAATCTCCACTGTGACATGAAACCTCCAATAGATTATTGTCCTAGCCAGCCTTTACCGATCGAGGGAAAACTCCCATTAGTTGATGATACAATTACGACAATTTTAGAGTTTTTGTAACTATTCAGTTTTTAATATAAAATTTTTATACCCTATCACATAAGATCTTTGGATATATACATGAAATATTAAATATAGAGAAAAAAATAATTAACTACACAGATCATGTGTAAATTACAAGATAAATCTTTTAAACCTAATTAGTCCATGATTCAACGATGTTTATTTGCTAATGATAAATTAATTATGCTTAATTAATTAATCTCGTGGTTTACAAACGGGCTATATAATTATTTTTTAATAGTATTAAAAAAAACCTTCTAACATCTCATGAAACGTCTGATATGACACACAAAAATTTTGGTTTTGTCGTTTTCCTCGTTTTTCCCTAAGATCCCATTTCGACATGATGGTCCAATATATATTAGACATTGGATCCTAATTAGTAATGAAGAAGCATCATGCATTATTATTGTAAGTGCAATCTGCAGTTTCTCAGATGCATGCATATGTTGCTTGCCAGTACTGGTTGCTGCTAGCGGGTCCGTTTAGATCCCAGTTACAGTTATAATTCTGTACTGTAGCACGTTTATTTGTATTTGATAACTTTTGTCCAACCATGGCCCAAGTAGGCTTAAAAGATTCGTCTCGTGATGTACATGCAAAAAGTATAAATATACAAACATTTTAGCCTACATTTAATGCTCCATGCATATGCCGTGACATTAATATAACTGGTTGCAATTGTAATTTGCAAGGGATCTAAATGGGCCCTTGCTGCTAGTACTCTGTACTCCCCAACAAGCAAATAACAGTGACACCTTTCGCCGGGCCCCTCGCCTGCGCCCCACATGCTGATTGAAATAAAGCTCTGGGAAATATTATTATAATTCAACAGAAAACAAATGGACGACCTTTCAAACAAATTCGCAACTAAGGGGGCGTTAGTTCCTCTTTAAAATTTCAAAACTTTCGTCTCATCAATTTTGCGGCACATATATGGAACTATTAAATATAGACGAAACTTTTGTATGTTTGCACAGTTTGTCCTGTAAATCACGAGACGAATCTTTTGAGTCTACTTAGGCTATAATTGGACACTTATTGCAAAAAATTCCTCGCTGCTACAGTGCCAAAATCCAAAAAAATTAGAATCTAAACACCCCCCTAAATCCCCTGATCCACCCAATGGTTGTACCCTAAACTCTCACAAGGTGTCCTCTGTGTCAGCCAATGGCTGAGTTTATTTGCAACCACCAAAAGTATCACTAGTACCAATAATAGAAACCCAAGGTAACCCTTTTATTGCTAAAATATGTGTGCTATAACATACATTGGATCGATCGTCAAATCAATAGGATATAATAGAGGGAATCAAATAGTATAAAATAGTAATATCTTTTCGTGGGTTTAGGTTTAGAGTATTTGGCAAAAAAATGAAATCTCACATCAAAACCACTGAGTGTTGTTAATATTCTAACAAGTGTTTCTAATATTCTATTTTAGCAAATTTTAAAATTGTTTTGATTCATAAGTTTTTAAGGTGTCAGAAATTTATTTAATCAAAATTAGTATATCATTATTCACTTCATAAATGCCTTCATTTAATTTATATATGAAGGTGATGCTAAATTTAACGTTTTATGAATCCAAATATGCACCAAGTACCATATCTTTTATTCTTTAGTGGACACTATTTTTTCATTTCGTCCATTGTAAAGTCGATCAGCCTAACTAAATTGCTTGCAAATCTTATATGAGCCCCTTGCTTCTGTTTTTTTGCCAATCATTTGCAAAAGCCACTCCTAATGAAATACAATCAGTACTATTTACTATCGATCTATAGTTTTCTCCTAGTCTAGGATGTAAAAAACATGATAGTTGTAAAATGAATAAGAATTAAATATTCATTGAGAAGCTGATACACAATCCATGTGACCCAAGGGATGGCACGACAAGAATGTTAACTTTTGCTCCCATAGTACATAGCCAAATAAATTTCATGTATTTAAGCTTGGCAAAGGTGCCAAGGTATATGATTATAATGTATATATAACCATATATAGGTATTTAAGTTATTATGCTGGTGACTTAAGACAGCACTAAAGGGTGTACTAGTGTACCCGCCCATCTGTGCATCAAACATTTTTCATTTTCTGAAGACAAGGAAGATATGTTTGGACTTCAGCTAGAGAGCTACCATTGTATTTTTAATAATTTAATATACATTTAGTTATATAGTTATATTTCATCAAATTGCAAATGGCACACATGCCGCTTCAGACTCACCATCTAACTGCTTTATTTATTTATATACTAAAAGAGCTAGCTTTACATTCAATTTTCCGCTAGTTGCACTTTGAGAACTTTTCAGTTAAGGCCAAACTACTAGCTAGGCATGCACCATAGTATATCATGGTCGGAACCCGGAGGCCGGAGCACATTTCATACCTGGGTACGCTCCCGGCGAGGCAGAGTTTTGTATTTGTCGTTTCTCAAGGACACACAAATTAGGAGCCGCATTCATTACGGGCTCCGAGGGCCTGCCCCCGCGGGTGGGCCCGTACCGTCACCATTCGTACGGACACGTGCGGCCCCCATCTCTTTACGGGCCCGTCCACTGGATGCTGGACGCCTTGGATATGTCCTGTGCGCCCATCATGGACCCATGGGCCGTCCTACCCGCCTTGGACTCTTCTCCGCTCTCCCCTGAAGCTGCCGCCAGGCCAGCCCCAAACCAGCGCTACCACTCACTCGATCGAGAGCGGAGGGAGATTAGGCGCCGTTTAGATGCAGTTGCAATTTGTAATTTGGAAAAAGAATTTTTTTTAATAAGTGTTTAATCATGATCTAGATAGATTTAAAAGATTCGTCTCGTGATTTATATACAAACTGTGCAAATAATAAAAAATTTTTATCTACATTTAATATTTCATACATGCACTATAACATTCGATGTGATAGGAATCTTACAATTTTGAATTACATCTAATACTCGTACACGAAAAACAAATAATTTTTTACCTACTTTAGTCATGTCGTCTCTCACCTCACAGTGTCCTTGTCATCCCTCTCACCTAAAAGCCCTAACAGTGCGGCGTCTGCGGCGCGACTTTTCCCTCTATACGGCGCTGCTATACGGCGTCTGTTGGCTGTTGCTATTCCTCCCCTCTGTTCCATCTCCCCAATTGCTCCGCAGATCTCCCCTTTTTAGGCCAAACAATCCATCCACCACCACCCTGCACATCCCCCCTCCTAAAAATAGTAGCCGGCGGCATGCAAATGCGATTCCCCACACCTCCCCGTTCCTGATGAAGCAGCTCAGATCATCAATGGGCCTATGAGACGACGAGCATCAACGCCAGTCAGCAAGGTCCAGGCCCAGCCACCGCTACCAACCACTCCAGTCTCCATCTGAGCCGAGCCGAGCTGAGCAACAAAGGGTATGCAGCTGTCTCCAAGTCCAAGCAAGCTAGTTCCTTTTTTGAAGAAGAATCAAGCTAGTTCCTTTTTATCTTTTTCCTCATCTATTCTCTTTGCTGAATCGCGAGCCACCTTCTGCAGCTCCATCTAGAGATCGATTCTGCTGGAAGAAGCTTCTCTATCCACCACTCCGACGCGCGCGCGGCCTCGGCCTCCGCCTCGGCCGCCGCCGCGCGCCGAGATCAGCCGCCCTCGCCACCGAAGGTAGGAGATATACTTGCTTGGGAGCTCGCCAATGACTGCATGCTGCCTCGCCAAGAAAATAGAATCCATTCCCCCACATGTATAATATAATTTGACTGACCGCATATACACTACCCAGCTAACTCTGAAAAATACAGCAGTATCCTTTTCATTTTCGTGCATAAATAAATAACTAGTATAAAACATGCATCGCTTTCGTTCACACGGCCATGGACAGGCAAAGAAGAGATCGAGCAGGGCGCCCAGATATATACAGTAGATCCCCCAAAAGGCGCATGTAATCATCGATCGGCTGCGCATCAATCCTTCCTTCATGTGTTTGTATCTGATTCTTCGTGGATGCCAGATTAATCGATGGACCTGTCGTCCCCGAACCCCGAGAGCCCGGGGGGCGGTGGTGATGGCGGCGGAGGCGGAGCCGGTGGATCGGGCAGCGGGGGGGCGTCTTCGTCGGCGCCGGGCGGCAGCGGCGGCGGCGGCACGCCTCAGACGCCGAGCCGGTACGAGGCGCAGAAGCGGCGGGACTGGAACACGTTCGGGCAGTACCTGCGGAACCACCGGCCGCCGCTGAGCCTGGCGCAGTGCAGCGGCGCGCACGTGCTGGAGTTCCTGCGGTACCTGGACCAGTTCGGCAAGACCAAGGTGCACACGGCGGCGTGCCCCTTCTTCGGCCACCCGCACCCGCCGGCGCCGTGCCCCTGCCCGCTGCGCCAGGCCTGGGGCAGCCTCGACGCGCTCGTGGGCCGCCTCCGCGCCGCCTTCGAGGAGAACGGCGGCCGCCCGGAGTCCAACCCCTTCGCGGCGCGCGCCGTCCGCCTCTACCTGCGCGAGGTCCGCGAGCACCAGGCCCGCGCGCGCGGCGTCAGCTACGAGAAGAAGAAGCGCAAGAAGCCGCAGCCGGCGGCTGATCACGCCAGCGGCAGCGGCAGCGGGGGCCAAGGCCCTCACCACCCGCCGCCTCCAGGTGCCCCGCCGCCCGCCGGCGCGGCGTGCTGAGCAACGTCCGACGTACGCCGCACCCATTTGGTATGCCGCCGGCCGGACTGAGCATATTTTATGTAGGTTTCGATCGATTTGCTGGTGCATGCATGCATGGTTTATTTGCTAGCTACTACCATTTTGCTCGCGATGCTGCTGCTTCTTCTTCGGTTAGATTCGCTCTCTGCCGATCGTGTGCCGTGCTACGTTAATTGTTATTTTGCTTCTGCTCCCTCTCTCTACTGCTACTAGTTGCTTCAGTTCCTAGCTCTACCGGTTATTTTTCGTGTCAAGCAGTTTAACTTCTTGCTGGTGGAAGGAAATCTTATCATTGGATCAAAATGAACTGAAGCCCATATATAGCTTAGTTTTCATTCAGTAACTTAGTTTTCATTCAGTACTGCTCATTGTAGATGAACGAAGATCGACTTGCACACACCTGATGTGTATCGGTTCATTGTATACATATACGTACGTGTCCTCAATTATTCAAAGTACAGGGTGAGGACAAGAGAAGGAGCTAGGGAGACGGGATGGCCACCATCTCTCTCTGTCCTCTGCTGTTCGTGGACGTACAAATTTCACGCATCTCGTCGTTGTCTTTCTTTCTAGTTCTGATTCCTGTGCCGCTTCCTTTTTCTGGTGCGCGCGCTTGCGCTCGATCGGCGCCGCGCTAGCCCCAGGGAACACTGCATGCTCCCACACTGCGCACTGCACCAGTGAGCAGTGTGACAACGGGCGTGGCCGGACCAATCGATCGAGCCGGATCGTCGATCGCTCGTACTGTCGCGTCGCACTGTTGCAATGCCATCCGCCGTCCCATTGGCTCTCGCCTCTCGGTGCATATCTTGCTGCTAGAAGATATTGTCTCTGACGGTTGAACAGGGTGCCACTGTTGTTCTTCTCTAGCGCGCTCGTGCCACTGGTCGGGCTGCCGGCTGGCCGCCCGCCGGGTGCGCGCCACCGCCAGCTGCAGTGACGCCCATAGGAGGTCAAATGGATGAATAGTAGTAACATGTGTGCTGTATGAATTCGTGTAGTACAAGGGTGCGGCCAAAATAAGGAGATGCACATAGGTTCACTGTAGTTAACAGCTTCATATCTACGGCTCTCTTGTCGAGCTGCATGCATTGCATTGCTATTAATAGAATATTTAGTACTTGCATTTTGAGATACACACACGAGATTTCGTTTGTTTGCCTTGTCTCTGATTCCTGATTTCATGCATGCAAGAAACTAGTGCTGCTACACCTATCTGCATGCAGTCTGTATCTATATGTTAACATGATTTAAAAAAGCTCTTTTATTTGCAATTCCCAAGCAACCAATTGGTGATCTGATAATAATGTGATGCTATATATGACTAAAACTGGATTAGTAAAATGTTGGGCTAGAAACAGCTCTTGATCTGAACTTACTAATAACTTCTCATAAGGCCAAGTAAAGTATAATATATATAGTTGCAGGCTTTCCACGGTCAGAATCATCTATTTAAGTTTGCATGTATATATGAATTGAACGTTGTTGGTTTGTTTCCCCTCTTAAATTACTCTTCATTTCATGTGCCCACATGTCTTGCTACTAGCCAATTTAAATTAGCTTGTTAGTTAAATGCATGTGCCTTGTTTAGTATGATTTTACAGGTTCTCTAGTTTTCTCAATTTGGAAATTTTGACTCTTACTAACACAAGACAACCTACTGTGTATGTTATTAGATCTTCAAAACAAGCCTTTACAACCACTGGACAAAGGTATCATGTTGTTTTCAATAGCGCAGTCCCTCCTTTCCAAATTGTTGGCCGTTTTAATATTATCTTAAGTCAAACGAAATCTAACTTTGGCCAAGTTTATAGGAGAAACAATTGTTTGGTTTTTAAAATTTAACATATATTTGTCTATAAACTTGGTCAAAGTTATTGGAGGTTTGATCTTGGGATGAAACTAAAACCACTTTCAGTTTGGAATGAAGGGAGTAAAAATAAACATGAAAGGCAACAGGTACATATATTCATGAAAATGGGGTATCTGCATTATTAAAATAAATCATAGAGTACCCATGAAGTTATAAAAGAAAATCTAATATATTGAACAAAGTAGAGTGTATTTCGAATAGTCTCTAAAGTATTATAGGCTGTTAAATGATTTTCAAATAAAGTAAAACTAATTACCAAAGTCATGTACAAATTAGAGTAATGCCAGTCTAAAAGTGGTTCTTTGGATAACCATGCTACTGTGTAATTCTCTAGATGCTTTATTAAGTCAATCATCTCCCTCAAATGTGACAATAATTAAACTTCCATTTATCTATATATACAACTAAGAACAAACTCATTGCTTGTGCTATAATCAGAAATGTGGTAGTACTACTTACTTTGGTCTAACATTATTCAAATTGGATAGAGATATTATCTATCAAATGTCACTATTTTCTTTGACTAAGGGAAAACTTAAGCATTGCATTGATTCTTGTACTCATGGTAATTAAAGTCACTCAAAATGCAATATTTAGATCGTAAGAAGTGAGTTGCCTGTAAAAAGGACATGTGCGACTTTAGTTTTTTTTTAATGGTTGTATCATATATAGACTGTGTTCTTTTTTTCCTTATTAATTCATTGCTATATATGTGCTGATTTCAATTATTAATTAGCTTCTTATATGTACATATTTAATTGAAAAATAAGAAGTGATGACCTCTAACATTATAATCACATATTATCTCTGAGCGTAGTAAAATATTTAAGTGAAGTAATATTTTAGGTTTACTTTGTTAAGTTGTTAACAATAACTGATCAAATTGAAAAAACTACAAAATTCAAAGTTGTTCCAAAAATAATATATGATTCTTTCCATATGTGATAATTCAAATATGATGTGTTTTCTGTCCATGACAACTCCATTTGCGTAGTTGTACCGGGAATTATATTACTCCCTCGCATCACAAACAAATGAAGTACCAACTGAAGTCATATGCATTCTAAATTCTGACTACAAAATGCCTTTCACATGTTGAGTTTGAATAATGTAATATCTATGATGAGCAGATTTATGTCCTGAACTTTCATTAAAGTATTCCTTTTAGAAAAGTTGGCTTCAGACAAACCCAAAAGAATCAATTAATTATTTTTGTGACCGGGAGGGAGTGTATGTTGAAAGCAACACTATATGTGAAGCGTCCAAAAAAGCAGGTGTTTTTCCTATAGGTCATATGTCATATCGTAAACGAAATATTTGCTGGTCGTATATTTGGAAGATAGAGTGATTGCATTTTCTGTATTATATTGTACAGAAGTAGCTCTCACGCGCAACGCAACATGGTTCACTGGCGCATCCACCATATTTATATATGAGAAAGTGCTTGACGAAACCAGTACATCAACACTAAATTGGCACCTCAACCAAGCCCGCCCACCGCTCCATTCAATCTGTTTGTGCCATCTCACTCGGTGACCAAAGAATGTTAGCGTGTTCGCATATCTAATTATAGTTTCCACTAGAAATTTCAATTTTTGTATTGATAGATTATTTACGTTGCATGTGTTACACTACAATTTTATAGTAAATCATTTAGAAAGAGTGTTACGATGATCTCGTAATTTTGTACAGTCGTTATAACAACTCAAAGTGGTCTAAAATAAGTTATCTAAATCCAATCATCACGCTAATTATGTGTTTCTTCTTTTTACAAAAGAATAGTTGTCCTTAAGTTTTTGTTTAAAATATCATTTTTATTTTCACAAATATAACCAATAAGTGTTCAATTTGTTATATGTATTTTATATCAGTTTGGAGATAGAAAATGTAATGCCTCCACTCTGATTGGAAACTACTTTTTCTGTCCCATAAATTGTCATTTTAATTTAATTATGAGCCAACCATATTAGTTTGATTAAGTAAGGAGTATCATCATTGGAAATTATAATTTAAAACTATATTTCATGGTGGATCTAATGATACTTGTTTGATATCATAAACATTAGTATTTTATTAAATTATTTAAGCTTCATATGGTTTGACCTAAAATAAAGCTAAACATCACTCTTTGCATGTTGACACCAGTAGAGAACAGATTTTTGATCCACATCGGTTTTTGGTTTTAGTCTCGACATTTTTTTCTATTCAGGACTAAAGGAAGAATAATCCCGGTTCCACCCTTTATGAGTTGTCAGTGAACCTTTAGTCCTGGTTGATAACACCAACCCAGATTAAAAGGTCTATATTAGTCCCGTTTAGTGTTACTAACCTGGACTAAAGGACTGGACCCTTTAGTTCTGATCGGTAACGCTAACCCGGACTAAATGTCATCTATGGGTTAGTTCAAAAGGAAAACATTTTATATGAAATCACATGTACTGTGTAGGTGTGATCAGATCTGAATAAGCTCACAAGTTGAGATTTCACAAACCCAACAATAGAACTTCTTAAAAACACACTCTAAGCAAAATCCAAATCTAAAAGTGAATGCATCAATCTAGCTAGTAGGTCGTATATGAGAGAATGAGCAGGAAGGACCAAGGAGAAGAAGGTGGCCCAGGGGAAGGACACCCTTGGGCGTTCTCCAGTTTGTGGGGCTCCAACATGGGTTAGGGTCTTATTAAGGGTGATTATTGATTAGATGGCAAGAGGCCTTGTTAAAAGTGATGTAAGTAGCTGGGTGTAAGTAGCTGCAGCGAGGGCTCCCAACATAAACATGTCTTAACAATTTGGAGGTCTTGGCGTCTTGCTAATGTGATATTGAGGTGGGAATTAGCCTCTAGCTGAAAGATTCTCCATGAAAGAGTTATGGAATCCTCCTGGGCCTAAATTAGACATTATTTGAAAAATTCTCCTGATCTCACGTGTAATACCTCTGGTATTACAGATTAATTAATCTGTCATGTCATCATATTTAATTTAATCATCTACATATGATTGTGCTTAGGGCCTTAGAGTGATTTAATCATGTTGTGAAGGATTGTGCAATTAAACCTTTAATTGAGAATTAAATTTAAATCAAAAGAAAAATTCCAATTAAGCTTTAAATTTGACCCAAAAACCTAATTCAAAAACTATAAGGAATCTGAGGGTGATGCCTTAATAAAAGTTGCAGATCTTTTAAAATTAAACAACTTTTATCTTTGGAGATTTTGAAGTTATATTATAGAAATTCAAATTAAACTCAAATTACTTTGTTGAAATTCAAATTTGAAACTTCACTTTCAAAAACAGGTTGAATCTTCCAAAACTTCCTTAATAGAAGTTGTCAAGCTCACTGAGTGGAACAACTTTCATGTTTACCAATTTTCAAGTTGTAGAGAAAATTTAAAAGTAATTTTAAAATTACAGTTTGAAATTCAAAACCACTTTTACCACCTTTTTGATATTTTTCAAATTGAGACGAATTTGAATTTGGTGTCAAAAGAAAAAGTGATATACTGGAAATGTCCTACAACTTTGCTATTCACCACTTCCTCAGATTCGATTGGGATCAGATCGAATTTGCATCCAATAGCTTTTGACCTATAGCTCTACTACTGTAGCTGTGGGGGGGGGGGGGGGGGGGTTTTCCCCTGTTCATCTTCCCCCCCTCCCCCATACGCGCTGCGTGCCGCGGCCGGCGCCGGGCTTGTACGGCCGGCCAGGGGCCCGGGCGTCTCCGTGTCGAGCTTCCTAGGGGGGCCAGACCCGCTCGAGCTTATCCTCTTCTTTCCCTATCGTTAAAACGACGAGCACCGCCTCTCTCCCCATTTCTCTCCATTCGGCCACCGACGAGCTCATCACGGTCGCCGGCAAAATTTGTCGTCACCATTCCACCTCCGTCCTCACCATCTCCCAGCCATTGAATCCACTCACTTGCGCATCGGTTGCATCATCTCGTGAGCGCTTTGGTGCTCTGGAGGGTCCAAACCGCGTGCGTCTTCCCGGCGTCCGGTCAGAGCGCCGCCGTGGGTCGACTCGACGGGATTAGCTTGCTCCGGTGAGCTTTCTCTCGAATCAACTTGCGTTTGATGCTCCAATCGACGTCTTGATGTTGAGGCTTGGGTTGTTTTACCTTTTGGTGCCCCAGGTTTGTGGGAACGTCTAAGTCGTCGCCGGAGCGCACCGTCTGCTGGTCGGCTCGCCGTTAAACCCACCGCTACGTTTTGCCTCCGTCCCAACCAGATGCTGGTTTAGGGTCGTGGTGAGTCGCTGAACCGTTCGACGTCTTTGGTTTCATCTCTACCGTCCTGTGCTTGCCGGTGTGTGGCATGCCGCCGCCGCCGAGCCGCATGGTCAGTAACGAGTTCGTCGCCGGCCGGGTCTGGTCCTTTGGGGTCTCTAGAGTAGTGTACTGGGGTCTCGTTCGGCGGTCGGAGATGCCTCCGTCGCCGAAAAGGCCGCCGGCGGCGAGCCGCCGTGCTCGCACGCGCGCGGGAGTCGGGCAAAGAAGAAGAGGGAGTGAGAGAGAGGCTGACGAGTGGGGTCGACCCGTCAGCGGCCCAAACAGAGTAGGAGCGCGCTGGCGCTCGCGCGGGCTGTGCTGGGTCGGCCAGTGCCGAGCTGGGCCGTGTTGGGCTCGTTTCGTTTTTCTTTTCCCGCGTGGATATGAATACCTTTTCTATTTATATTTGAAATGAATAGTACTGTGTTTTAATCTTTTTGTGTGAATTAATCTGTTGCACAAAAAAATTATGAAAATATTTGTGGATGCTCTCTATGATGTGTAGAATTTAACAAAAATATGAAATGTAGGATTTAAGTGCTTTCTGTATGAACTATAAATCTGTAAATTAAATGATAAATACAACTTTAAGTAACTTTAATTAATTCTCTGTAAGTCCAAAAATTTTGAAAATTTATTTGGTACTATTTTAGGTGCAGAGCTAACTGTTGGTAAAGTTTGACATCAAATGGAAATAGTTTAATTATTTATTAAGTAAATGCTTGATTAAATGATTAAGAAAATAAATAAGAAATATTAATAACTTAGGGTTACGTGATTTTGGATTGATTGTAATACTAGGTCGAACACCCTTGTGACCTAGAACATCTTATAGGAGAATGATCATGGTTAGTCTGTGGTAGAGTTATGATCAAGTCTGTATCATTTATTATTGAATCTTATCTGTCATTTCATGTTGCATCGTATTCATGCATTCATTATTGCACACGTGTAGTGACCGAGAATACTGAGGTGAAGCCCGAGGTGACAGTTGAGGAGCCCGTTGCTGAGTTTGTGCCAGGGTTTGATATTTGCGGCACCGACCCCGACCCGACTCTTTTTGCAATCCAAGACAAGCCCCGGTGCATTTGCCCCTCCTTACTATTTTTAAAAATATTTATCACTTGAGTTAATCTATTGCATTAGGTTAATAGGAGTTGATTGACAACCACTTGATGCATTACCATCCTTGACCAATTATCAATACCTGAAAACCTGATTTAATTAAACTATTGAAAAATGCTTAGTCATGCTTAATGATTAGATTGACAAAAATGCTATTTTGAACTGTGGTGATACAAATCGAATGAATCACTTTATGGGACTGGTTATGTCCTTGTTGGTTGGCAGTGTTCCTAGCTAGTTCATTGTCATCCACGGGGATGGGTTTTTCCGTTTGGTCGACCATCTATTTGGGTTGGAGCCCCAACGATCCTCGCCATCGGAAAGGGATGTGAAAACCGGGTAGTTACCAGTGTACTTGGGTTAGAGTCCCAATGCATGGTTTCTAACAAAAAAATATTAGGGACCGTTCGTTGTCAGACCTGCTGTGATTAAGACTTTGTAACTAGCTACATACTACGGGAAGCCTTTGACTCCGGTGGCTCTATTGCTGGAACTGACAACCACACACTAGGAGTGGAGAGATGGCGAGAGTAGCGTGTACCCTCGTGGCCGGCGTGCCTAGAGACTAGAGGAGTACTGTGCTCTCGGGTGGCGCAGGACCGGTTCCGGGGTACGAAAAGCCGTGATAGGCGGGGTTGGCGTATGCAAGCTTAAGTGCTACATACGCAGTGTGGATAGGGATCCCTAGCTGGGTATTAATCGATTCGAATCGTCGTTGCTGCTCGGTTATGGAGATTTGATCCTCACCCCTACATCGAATAGTGGTTCGAAACTAGGATGTTTTTGGAATGAATAAATTTATTGGAAGGAATGATGATGGATATTTGGAAGGACTTGGAAATATAGTTAATGATTAATAATATTATGAAAATAAAATATTGAAATAGGACTAGTACCGCTTTTCCGCAAAACTCTTGAACTCTTGCTCAAGCCTTACCTTGACTCTCCTCAGCCTGCATTCCTGAGTCTAATTTTACACCTTTAGTCGGGTAAGTTTTGCGGAGTACCCCATGTACTCAGGGTTTGTTAACCCCGTTGCAGGTAGTCAGCAGGAGCCTGAAGTCTGTCTTGCTCCGTGCTGTGTCACTATTATCTAGGAAAGCGAAGAAGAGTAAGGTTGAACCCGTACTATCTATCTATCTTGTTGTACTATTGTTCTACCGCTACTGCTACCTCTTTAAATTGTGCTCTGTAATAACTGCACCTAAATTCTATTTGAACACCGGTTTGTAATATTAAGTACTATTTAACCTTCCGCACTTCTACTCTGATGTAATTTGTTATGAAATATTGTAATCCTGTAATGGCTTCGTAATGGGATCCTGTCGAAGATAACGGGTGCTTATGTAGCCCGGCAGAGCTGCCTAGGTCATCTGGAACACGGTTCCGTCTGTCAGACGTCATTAGTGGCGATGACAGGCGCCTGTGGGCCACGTGATTTAGGCGGTTCTGTTACGTCACGTGTCCTGTTTCCTTTGATGCGGATACTTCTGAGTCTCTGAATCAGCCGGAGCACCAACAATGAAACCAGGTTATCTAGCTTTAAAAAAGATCCGGAACATAGTCGGCATATATTAGGCCCTGTTTGGCAGGGCATCTGCAGCGGCTTCAGGAGCTGCTTGGAGTCATTTTGTGCTAAACAGGGTAAAATAAAATGGCTCCACCGATGAAGCCCCTAAAACCATGCTCTCACAAAGCTGTTGGATACGAAAGGAGCCAAAAATTGGAGAGCATTACATACACAAATGGGGCACACAACCTCCCAGGTTTGACGGATTGTCAAGCCAGGCAAAAGGAACTAAAAGGACTACTCACATTCTAGAGGTACAACACGAGACCATAACAACTTCGCCTCTAAGAACAACCGAAATGCAACTTCTAACTCACCAAGCTTACTACCAACCATTTTCTCTCGACACCCACAACATCTTTGCCTAAATCTTGCATGCAAAAAAAACTCCATTTGAAGTGGCATCCACTCTTCCTCCAATTAACCATACAATCAAGGTAATGAATAGCGGATCCCGGTTTAGTAGCGGATTGACATCGAGGTAGCGGATTGCGGATAGCGGGCGATATTGCAGACGATAAGTTCCAATAGCGGTACCTAATAATATCACATAATTTTAAATGCATATACCATGAATAATAAGTATAAATCGACATTTAATTGCACTCAGAGAATAATCTCACACTAACCGTTGCAAAAAAAACATATTAATGCTTAGGAGCTATAAAAAATAATTCAAAAAAAATTAAACTTGTCATTGTCTGAAGCGACAGTATCATTAGCCTCATGGTCATTTGAACCATCTCCATTTGTATAAGAGATGTTATCTTTCTCTTCCTCTTCACTTTTATAACAATTACATTTTGCATGCTCATCTTCTACGCGCAAATGCGGCCGCAATATCAGTCCGCTATTCATGCCCAAAGTTCCTAAGTGCAAAGTTTAGAGCGCTACCTCATAGTGGTAGCGGCAATGGACCGCTACCGCTATTGCAGCCGCTACCACCGCTATTTATTACTACTCTGTCCGAAAATAATTGTCGCTTTTGACTTCTAGACCTTTTGTTTGACCGTTCGTCTTATTAAAAATTTTCAATAAATATTATTTATTTCGCTATTACTTATTCTATCACTAGAGATACTTTGATAATGACTTATTTATGTTACTGTTTGCAACAAAAAATTGAATAAGATGGACAATCAAATAAGAAATCTAAAAGTCAAAAGCGACAGTTATTCTGGGACGGAAGGAGTACCTTGCATATGATGCATGAGCACCATCATGAAACCTCCATCTCGGCCACCCTCGACTCGGCTGCTAATGCGGCTAGGGCCTCGGAGAGCTCCTTGTTGTCCATCTTTGTCACATCCCTTATTGCTTTGGCCACCTGCTCCGGGAGGTTCTTTCCAAACATATCAACGAACTCCATGACTGCTGCATCCGGTGCCGGTGACTGGCTACTGATGAAGTCCAACTCATGCATAAGCTTGCGCTTGGCGCGGTGTGCCACTGGGACAGAGGATGGAAGAGCGGCAAGGAACAGGTTGGAGCGAGTGGGGCAGTGTCCTTCTGCGTCCTTTGGTACTTGATAGTGTAAGTGCAATCAAGCCATAATGTGGGTTTTTTTTATTGATGACCACCAAATTAGAGGACTAATGATTTCTATCAAAATAATGAGTAGGGAATTCTAATGAGAGGATGCCATTCGATTCAAAGAACTCAATGCTTACTTATAGCTGCGGTGGCCGACTCAAAGAGAGGTTTAAATTCTTTTTGCATTTTGAATTTGAGTTTAGGAAAACCGTACTATCAAGGGGTTCTAGGAACACCAGTCAAAATGCTGGATCAAGTGTTCATATCCTAGAAACAACATCCTCACACCTTGACAAATCCAGCAAACCAAACAATACATAAAAACTCTGCATATTGCCAGGGCGGCAGTGCCACCCTTCATCCGACCATTGGACAACAGAGTATACAAACTACTTTTCTATCTCACAATGGTCTCTTCTCCCTCCTTGGCTCTAACAAAACCGCCTAAATCATGTGGCCCACAGGTACCTATCATTGTCACTAATGACCTATGACAGCTGTGCCCATGACCCAAATAATCTAGAAGACTCTGCCGGGCTACACCAGCACCCGTTTTGTCGACAGGATTCCATTGCAAAGCCATTACAGAATTACAACATTTCTTAACAAAATACATTAGAGTAAAAGTGCGGAAGGATTACATAGTACTTACATTACAAACTAGTTGTCCAAATATAATTTACGTGCAATTATTACAAACCATACGTAGATAACAGTAGCAGTAGGGTAGCCAAATACAATACACTTAGATAATATTAATAAGAACCTTGTCCAAGGGTTTAGCTTCACTCATCATCACTCATTTCCTGAATGATTGTCATGCAGCAGGGGCCATGACAAACCTTCTGTGGCTGTTCTCCTGCTGAAAGGTCCAAAAGAGGCTAGAGGGGGGGTGAATAGCCTAATTAAAATTCTACAAACAATACTTGACCAAGGAGTTAGTATAACAAATGACGAAGCGAATTATGCGCTAGCCTACTCAGAATACAAGCCTTCCTAACCGTTCTAGTTAAGTATCTAAGTCACACATAAGCTATCCTAGATTGAGCTGCACTCCCCATAGGGGGACTAGCAAACTACAACCACTACAACTACACAAGTAAAATACACAAATGTAAAGAGTTTGGAGAGAAAAGGTTATACCGCCGGGTAGAGTAGATGACCAATCACCGAAAGAGATACCAATACATACGAAGGTGATGGTCCAAAGAAATCCAAGCCAACACAATAGAGACAAACAATTTATCCCAAGGTTCACGTGCTTGCCGGCACGCTAGTCCCCGTTGTGTCGACCACTACTTGGTGATTCGGTGGCTAATTAACAACCAATGTCAAGCTCAACAAATGCGCGCCACAAGAACCTACCACGAGCAAGGTAACTCAATGACACGAGCAATCCACTGAGGTTACATTTGGCACTCCGCCGGGGAAGGTACCAAACCCCTCACAAGATCACCGGGAGTGGCCGGAGACAAACACCAACTCCGCCAAGCTCCACCGCTGCTCCAAAACCGTCTAAGTGACGGCAATCACCAAGGGAATATAAGAAATCCGCAGCAACAATGATCAACAAGTGCCAATAGATGAACAAGGATGAACAATGCACTTGGATCGATCTCTAGCTCACTATGAATGAGAATGAAGTGATCTAGGTGAGTTAGAGTTCTTGGAGGGTGCTCACAAGGTGTATCAACAGGTTAGAGAGCCAAGAGAGTGAGCAAGAGCCGGCTATGTGGTATTTATAAACTTCCACAAGTGAACATAGCCGTTTTACCCTCCAGCGCACCATCGGACGCTAAGCGTCGGACAATAGCGCGGGGGCGTCGGACTAAAGGTCCGCGTCCGATGCTCCTCCACTAGCGAACTAGCGCGTGCCACGTGTACAACCTATTTGAATTCGACTGTTACCGCGCTACGGCACTCAGCTCGCGCGCTCGGACGCAGGCGTCAGACGCTAAGCTGGGCAAGCATCGGACTAACGATTTTCACCGTTCGACATTTCCAGAGAGCTCCCCGAGAGCACAAAACACGTCGGACAATGTCCGACGGTGGCCGTCAGACTAACGGAGAGGGTCCGACGCCCTGAACCAGTGAAACTCGCGTATTGTGCAACCCGTCGGACGCTAGAGAAATAGTCTGACGCTCGGGAAAACAGCGTCCGACGCTCGTTAACACGTTGAGGGGCAGTTAGCCGTCGAACGCTGGGAAATGGTCCGACGCTTAGTGTTCCTGAGCATCCGACGCCTCCAGAAACCACTGAATCCTGCCGAGCTAAGAACCAAACCCATTTTACCTCTCAAACATAACTGAGTTTTCAAATGTGCCAACACCACTAAGTGATCTACCAAAGAATGTAGGGTGTGTTAGCATTTTTCAAAGCAAATTCACGGGGTTTTAGTTAGTGCTCTAGATCTAAATGCATATGCTCAACACAAACATCTAGAGGCACTTGATGACCGGGATTGTATCAAATTTCTTCCCCCTTAATAGTGCGGTCATCTATCCTAAATGTGATCACACTCTCTATAGTGTCTTGATCACCCAACCGAAAAGGGCCCTATGAGTTTCACCTTTGCCTTGAGCTCCATCCCTCGCACCAAGTGTTGAAGCATTTGATCTTCATATTGATGGGTTTACTCCAATGACTTGGATGCCTTCATAGCTCCACACTTGAACTTTCAACCACACATGTAATCACAACACTTAAACACGTGGTTAGATACTAGGTGTCATCAATTAACCAAAACCAAACATAGAGCTTTCACCTGCAACAAGGGTTAATAAACCCTGAGTACTGGGGTACTCCGCAAGACTTACCCGACTAAAGAAAATGGGGAGAAGACTCAGGAATGCAGGCTGAGGGGAGTCAAGGTAAGGCTTTAACAAGAGTCAAAGTATTTTACAGAAAAGCATTTCTAATCTTGAATCCTATTTTCAATATTTTAACTCCATATTTTTTTAATCAAGAACCATGGATCTAAGTTATTTTACATGTATCCTCTCAATTCCAATTACTTATCCATTCTCCAGAAACCTAGTTCTGAACCACTCTTCGTTAAATGGTCGAAGGATCAAGTCTCCATAACCGAGGAGCAACGATGATTCGAATCGATTAATACCCAGCTGGGGATCTCTAATCACATTGCATATGTAGCACTTAAGCTTGCATATACCAACCTCGTCTACCACGGCTCCTACGAAACCTGAACCGGTCCTACGCCACCCGAGAGCACAGTACTCCTCCAATCCGGGACTGTAAACCACGAGTGTGCACGCTACTCTCGCCATCTCTTGTAACACCCCTGGTGTTACTGTAACTAAAACCTGCCATGTCATCATGATTTCATGCAAATCATCCCGCATAAACTCATTCTTACTGTTCATCACTAAAATAATTTTTATTTCTACATGTGATTGTGCATAGGTGCCTTAGAGTGATTTTATGATTTAAATACTTGTTTGTGTGCATTTCTCTAAATCCAATTGAAAATAAAAAGAAAGTTATTTATAAACCCTGAATCAAAACCCAAAACCCTAATTCAAAAACTAAAAGAAATTACATGTTGGGCCTTAAATGAAAGTTATACATCTTGAAAAGTTGAGCAATTTATATTTGGGGCAATTGTGAAGTTATTAAAAGGAATTTCAAATAAAACCCTAATCTATGCTTTAAAGTTTAAATTTGAAATACACATTCAAAATTTAGCAAGAATCTGGTGATACTTTCTTAATAAAAGTTTTATCCCTTTTAAAATGGAATAACTTTTATTTTTGGAGATTTTGAAGTTATGCAGTGGAAATTCAAATAAAACTCAAATTAATGCTTTAAAATTCAAATATGAGATGCTATTTCAAAAATCATCAAGAATATGACAAAACTCTTTTAATGAAAGTTGTGGGGCTTGTTAAGTAGAACAACTTTTATTTTTGTATATTTTCAACTTATTGAGAAAATTTTTGAGAATTTAATTGAATTTAAAACGAATTTCAAATTTACCTTTTACCCCTTTGGAATTACTCAAAATCCATTCAAAATTTGGAAAGGGTCCAAAAACTAAAGTTATTCAACACAAAATTTTCTATAACTCTTATTAAGGTAAATTTTCAAGTTACTATAGAAAGTATAGAGTAATTTTGCAAAAGGTCAAAAGGAGACTAGGGGCTGCTACAATACTCGGGGAAGGGGGGGTCCGGTTCTTGGCCCTGCTCGTGTGCAGGCGCGCGTGCGCGGGACGGATGCCGGCGACGCCGCCCGGGGCCGGCCGGGGCTGTCGACAGTGACGCAGCGGTGGTCGTGGGGGGGGGGCCGGAAGGTTGTCAACCACTCCCCATCCCTGTGCTCGCCTATAAAGCCGGGAAGCCACCGTATTCCTCCATTTTTCCCTCCACTGCCGCCGCCGTCGAGCTTCGGGTCGACGAGAAATTCGTCGTGCACACTCAAACATCATTCGCTCCATCTCACAGACAGCTTCCCCATCTCCTAGCGCCCCTTCTTGAGCCTTTTCTTCGTCTGTGGGCTCCTGGAGGCGACGGAACGGCGCCATCTTCCTCGGAGCCAGTCGAAACGCTGCCGCGGTCGCTCTCACCTCGGCCATGCCACTTTCGTAAGTCTCCCGGCACGAAACCTATTGTTCTAGACCTTCCTTGATTCCTTGATGTTAGTAAGCACGACCTTGGGGTCTATGACCTACAGCATACACCGGAACGTGCTCGTTGCCGCTGGAACGCGCCGCCGAAGCCGCTATTGACGCCGACTACCTCGCTCCACCTCGTCTCCGCCTTGACCAACTTGAGTCTTGTCACTGGGTGAGTTCCGTGGTGCTCAAGGAGTAATCGGTCTGGATCGGGGAGGTCCGTACCCGCCGGAACGTGGCTCATCGCTGTTTTTGCCCGTGGCCGTCCGCCATGGACGCCGGTGAGCTTGCCACCGTGCCGGGAAACCCTGTCGTTGCGTCTCAGACCTGGTCAGCTGCTTGCGGGGACCTAGTTGGAGGAGTTACCCTTGTCAGAGGACCGCAACGGTGAGCCGCCACGGCCTACGCCGCCGCGCGCGCTCGGCCGTCCGGTCGGTGCGTTGGAGGGAGAAGAGAGGGGAGGAGGCCAGGCTGGGCCTCGCTGGGCCGGCTTAGTCGGGCGTGGGTGAGAGCGGCGAGAAGGAGAGTGAGAGAGAGAGGCGGCCAGGCCGGTCGCCCTTCGTGGGCCACCTTGGGCCAAAAGTGTCTTTTTCTATTTTCTCGTGAATTAAAATCTGTTTTTCTATTTCTTGATAGATTGAATAGTGGAGCACTTTGTTAATTTTATGGGGATAAATATATGGCACCAAAAATAAATAAAATTTTTGTGTGAGCTCTCTGTGATATAATGAATGCATGAAAAATAATAAATAATGAATTTGAATACTTTCTATAGGGATTAAAATTGTGTCTATAAATTGATAAAGGGGACTTCTATGAATTTTGTTGGCTAATATATATATATATATCCAAAAATCATGAAAATGGTTTTGGTACTGTTTTAGGGTTTGAAATACCTGTTGGAAAAGTTTGGGGTCAAATAGAAGTCTTTTCCTTGTTTATTAATTAATGCTCTATTAAGTGATTATTAAAATAAATAGAAAATCCTAATAACTTAGGTTTTGTGTGAAATTGGGATTGAATGTTGGCCTGGGGTCATCCACCCTAATGACCCTAAGTACTTAACCCTATTGTACCATGGCAAGTAATGACTTATTTGTGGTAATTATAAGCACATGTATAATTAAATGAAACCCTAAGTATTAATATTGATGAGTGGATGTTGTTGGCTTGCAACTTTATCGTAAAGGGAAGTTGTACTCAACTTTCTAAGTTAAGTTTATTTTTAAGTAAATTCATGCATCATGGCATATATATCATCATGTTAAGCATTTCATTATTATTATTTCTTGTAGTGTACGCGCGGTAATTATTATCGGAAGCAAGTCCCGAGTAAGTCTTCACTCGGTGGACGTGGATCTTCTCGGTGATTGAGTTCAATGGTTTATCTACTCCAAGCAACAGGCAAGCCCCGGTGCGCTCAGCCCTTTCCTTGTGATTTATAAAATGTTTATAACTGGAGTTAAACTACTGCATTAAGTCGATAGGAGTTGAGTGATAACCCAATTGATGCATTACCAACCTTGACCACCGAAATACCCCCTTGAAACCTGATTTTAAAATGAAAATGTTTGAAAAATGCTTAGCCCTGCTTAATTAATTTAGTTTTTGCTCAAAATGCTATTTTCTGAGCTATGGTGATATACTATTGATAACTCATGGAAAAAGGGAAATGAAAATGATTTCCGTTCGGTGGTTGTGCATTTAGCCAATGCATTATCATCGACGAAAAGGGATTTCCGTTCGGTGGTTGAGTACTTGGGTTAGAGTCCCAATGCCTTGTCACCAACGAGAAGGAATTTTCTACTCGGTGATCGTAGCTTGGGTTAGAGTCCCAACACATTGTCACTGACGGAAAAGGGATTTGAAAACCGTTGGTTACCTTGTACTTGGGTTAGAGTCCCAATGCATTGTTTCCGACAGAAAAAGAATTAGGGACCATTCGTTGTAGGCCTGCTGGATCGAGACTTTGCAACTAGCCATATACTTCGGAAAGCCCTATCTCCGGTGGCTCTACTACTTGAACCGACAACCATACACTGGGAGTGGAGAGATGGCAAGAGTAGCGTGTACCCTCATGGCCGGCGTGCCTGGAGACGAGAGGAGTACTGTGCTCTCGGGTGGCGCAGGACCAGTTCAGGTTTTGGAAAAGCCGTGGTAGACGGGGTTGGTATATGCAAGCTTAAGTGCTACATATGCAGTGTGGATAGGGATCCCCAGCTGGGTATTGATCGATTCGAATCGTTGTTGCTCCTCGGTTATGGAGACGACCCTTCGACCATTCAGCGAAGAGTGGTTAGGAACTAGGATGTTTTTGAGAATGATTAAGTAATTGGAATGGAAGGATACATATGAAATAACTGAGACCTATGGTTATTGATTAGAATAATATTGAGTTAAAATATTGAAAGAAGGATTCAAGATTAATATTGCTTTTCCGCAAAATACTTTGACTCCTGCTAAAGCCTTACCTTGACTCCCCTCAGCCTGCATTCCTGAGTCTTATCTTTTTCTTTAGTCAGGTAAGTCTTGCGGAGTACCCCATGTACTCAGGGTTTGTTAACCCCCTGTTGTAGGTGAGTCGAGCGTACAGTTCTGCGTGGGACCCTGCCGGTTGACGGACCGGGTATTGATGAAGATATTTACATGATATAACCCTTGGGCAAGGGTATAGTTGTATTCTACTGCTCCACTATGAAACTCTGGTTCGAGATAATATAATTTATATTTGTAAACCTATGGTTATGTAATACTTCCGCACCCTGTACTCTGATTCAAACTATTTGTGTAAACTATTGTAATACTTGCAAGGTTTTTATAATGAGATCCTCGGGTGAATCAGGGTTTTCGAGGAAACTCGGCAGGCCACCTAGGTTACGGGAAACTCGTGCGCAGTAACCGGAGGTCCTTAAGGACGATGATGGTGCACGTGGGCCTGGTGATTTGGGCGGTTCTGTCACATCTCTCCACTCCCAGTGCGCAGTTGTCAGTTCAAGTGACAAAATCGCCAGAGCCAGGCT
This sequence comes from Eremochloa ophiuroides, assembly GCA_038502445.1. NCBI lineage: Eukaryota > Viridiplantae > Streptophyta > Magnoliopsida > Poales > Poaceae > Eremochloa > Eremochloa ophiuroides. The sequence continues at coordinate 62,019,768 of JAHLJS010000005.1, read as the reverse complement.
TCCCGAAGTATGTGGCTAGTTGCAAAGTCTCGATCACAACAGGCCTACAACGAATGGTCGCTAATTCATTTTTCCGCCGGTGACGATGCATTGGGACTCTAATCCAAGTACAAAGTAACCAAACGGTTTCCAAATTCCTTTCCGTCGGCGACAATGCATTGGGACTCTAACCCAAATACAAGGTAACCAAACGGTTCCAAATCCATTTCCATCGGCGACAACATTGGGACTCTAACCCAAGTGTACATCGACCGAACGGAATCATATTCATTTCCATTTTTCATAATTCAACAATAGTATATCAACATATCTCAGAAAATAGCTTTTATGCAAAAACTAAATTAATTCAGCAGGGCTAAGCATTTTCCAAACATTTATTTAAATCAGGTTTCCAAGATAATATTTAAGTGGTCAAAGAAAGGTAATGCATCAATTGGGTTATCACTCAAATCCTATCAACTTAATGCAATAGTTTAACTCAAGTGATAAACATTTTACAAAATCACAAGGAAGGGTTAAATACACCGGAGCTTGCCTTGCTCTGGGTGGAGCGCAGGGTCAGGATCAGTCCCACAAAACCCTTGGATCACCTCCGGGACCACTTCCTCAGCGGAATCCTCAACTTTGACCTCCTCGCTTCCGGTCACTACACGTATACAATGATGCATGCTTAATATGATGTAGATGATATGAAATACAGAGTACAGTAATAAGTGATATACAACCTTGAGAAACTTACTCTAAAGGTACCCAAGGTCATAAAGGTGTTTGACCTCGGGTTAACAATCAATCTCAAAATCACACCATGCCTAAGTCATTAATATTTTTAATTTATTTTATTAACCAACTAAACAAACATTAAATAGCAACTGATTATACTACCTCCAATTGAGCCCAAAATTTACCAACAGATATATCTTGCCCTAAAACAGTACCAAAATAAATTTTATGATTTTTGGGTCAACATAGAATTCATTAAAATTCATCAAAGTTGCATTTATTAATTAAACTACTGATTTTTAGTTCCTGCATTCATTATTTAATATTTTTATAAAATACTACAAACTGCAGGGAGCACATGTAAATATTTTCATGATTTTTAGTGCAACATAAATATTCACATAAAAATCACAAAGTCCAGCACTATTCCTTATAATTGAAATTCAGAAAATCAACTTTTATTCGCTAGAAAATGGGAAAAACTATTTCGGCTCGGGACCGCCCACGACGGCTGACTGGCCCGTCCTGCAAGCGCACGCTCTCTCTCTCGCGGGCACCTCCCCGAGCCACTGGGTCGGCCCAATCGGCCCTGTTAAGCCCAGCTCGGCCACCCCTCACCCTTCTCCTTCCTTGCGCAGGGGAGACAAGCTCCCGCGCGCGCGCTCTTGCCGCCCGGCCGCGAAGCTCGCCGACGGTGACCCGCACGACATGACCGAGTGCACCCCAGTGATCCCCTAAACCTAGCGGACTCTCCAAGGTATCTAGCCTAGGAACTATGCGCCTCCGGCGAGCTCGAGCTCACCCATGGCAGACACAGCGGCGCAGTTAACCCATTCCGGCCACTAGGGTAAGGTAGCGTTTAGGAAAAAGGCTTGGGGAGGTCTAGGAGCTCACCGTGGTCTAGACTGGTAGACGGTTGGAACGGAGACAACACAGAATCATGAACTCGACATCGACAGCGGCCGCAACGGCGTTCACCGGCGGTGTCCTTCCCGTTCCGACGGTTCTAGGGCACCAAATGAAAAACTGCCGCGCGCATGAGCATTAGCAAGGACTAGGGAGCCCAAAACACCAGATCGTGCAGGGATAAACTCACCGTAGTAGGCTAGACACGTCGAGGGTGCTCGCGACGACACTCTGACCGTACCCGAGAACGACGACGCGCGTTCCGGGACCGACAAAGCACCACAGCGTGCACAAATGGAAGCAATCGGTGCGCACGGGAGTTGTGAGGTTGGATACGAGACGAATTGGTCAGTGGTGGACTGGAGGCGGCAAATTTTGCCCGGAACCAAGAGACCTCGACGGCGTCCGAGAGGGAGATGGGAAAAGAAAGAGAGCGGTCGTCGGCTATATATCGCAGGAGAGGAGTGGATAAGGGAGAGGCTGGCTCCCGCCCCCCTCCCCCCCCCCCCCCCGCGTCCACGGCATTGGCAGCGACAGGGCCCTGGCCGGCCGGACGGCGCCGGCGCGTGGCGCGGTGCACGCGCACGCGTGCCCTGCATAGTGTAGGGTTCCGGACACAGTAACTAGTGCACCAAGTCAACACCTATTTTTGATAATTATACCCTATCCCAAGTGGGAAGCAAGGAATCTCCAAAAATAAAAGTTGTGGAGAATTTTATGAAAAATATTTTTGCTTTTTGAATCAAGTTCAAATTCTGCACAGTTTTGAATTTAATCAAAAGGGGGTAAATTTGAACTTTGAATCCGATTTGCAATCCAGTCAAATTCTCTAAATTTTTCACAACAACATGAAAATTTGTAAAAATAAAAGTTGTTCTACTCGTTCAACTTTACAACTTTCATTAAAGGTATTTGGTCAGATTCCTTATAAATTTTGAAATGGCATTTTAAATTTGAATTTCAAAACACTAATCATGGTTTAATTTGAAATCCCACTTAATAACTTCAAAATCACCCAAAATGAAAGTTGGTCCATTTTAAAAATTCTACAAATTTTATTAAGACACTTTCATCAAATTTCTTTCATTTTTTGATTTAAGGTTTCGGGGTCCGATTTAGGGTTCAAAATTGATTTTATTTTGAATTTTCTTTTTGATTTTCAGATTGGATTTAAATATATAATCATTCAAACATCCACATACCAAGTCACTCTACAATCCCCTAAGCACAATCATATGCAAGAATAAAACTTATTTGAAGATATAATTGTTTATACCAGGTTTTATGCAGGATGATTTGCAGCTAAATATGATGATATGACAGGTTTTATTAACCGTAACACCAGAGGTGTTACATCGGCTCTCACTACTCAAAACTGACAAAAACAGACAGCTCCCTCTCTCCTCCATTGTTCCTTTGAGCTCAAACTTGGATATCCACATCCCACCATAGAAACTTGAGAAAAAATGCAGCAAACTTCGATTAAAGAGGTGATCTACTAGGCTCGAGTTAAGTTTCTGTAGGCATATTCATCCCCTCTTCTAGGCTTCCGGTGATTCTACAGATAGGTTGGCCTTCTTTTGAACATCCGACACAGGTGCTGGCCTCGGTAGCACCAGCTTAGGGATCTTTCGAAACATCGGCCTATAGAAAGAGGCACAACCACCAATGTCCTCTGTGTCGGTGAAACAACCAATGTCCTCTGCAAGTCAGTATACTCATCGACGGTGTTTTCGGTAGCCACCACACTAGCCGTCATGACCAGGTCGACAACGGGCGAGACCGGGCTATCACTCTAAGCATGCTCTGGGCCTGCAAGGTGTGTACTGAGGCCGAGGGTGATCTCTAGTTTGCCTCTAGAGTTGTTCTCTGAGTGGACTGTGGAGCATCCATGGGGGGCGAAGAACTGTCTGAGCCAGCTTGAACTCCAGGAGCATCGGGTCGTCTTCTAGGGACACAACAGGGTCGTATCTCCGCTCATTCTCATGTCCCCAGCTAAGCTCCAGCATGGGATTGGCCGGTGCGGAGAGGCGCATTTAAGGGACGGAGATTAATGCGCACGGCGATGCGCTGATGCTTCGGCTTCCAGGGGTAAATGAGTCCAAGACTAACGCGATGTGGACTCAGCGATAGCTTTTGTGAAAATGCGCCTCCCTCTTAGAACGTCAGGTAATTCGAGTACGGAGGGAGTACATAATCATAATCACAATTATATAGAAACATGTATCCAATTCAGAATCTACACCAACTGTAACGTCAAAAGGTGACATCCCACGTTTCGAGCAGGATCAGGGATCTATGCAATGCCGGCCGCATCTCGGCTCTCACTGAGCACGTTTGACCGTCTGCGTGCTTGACCCAGGGCGGGACTACTGTGCCGGCGGCAGGGACTTGTGGGTCGCCGTCCTTCATGTCGAGGAGTGAGCGCGTTCCCGAGGCCCCACGTGCAGCCAGCAGCGGGGTGCCGCCTCAGGCTCTGCCATGGTCCTTGGAGATGGGCCGACGGGCCACGGGCCATGGGCTACTCCGCTACTGCCGACTGCGTGGCGACGAGCGGACGAGAGAGGCACCAGCACATGCACGTGTGACGCCCCAGGCCAAACTGGTCCACTCTTTTTTGGCTTTTGCGATGCATGTCCGGTAAAATCGTCTCTCGTATTATTATCGACAATTAATATTTTATTAAGTTTAACCAAATATATGTATATAAAAATACTATATATGAAATATAGTGATATATATTATGGAATGTATTTTTATTATAAACTTATTTGAAGATATAATTGTTTATACTATTTTGTATATAATTACATTATCGGAATCTAGTCGGTTGCCGAGTGTCAAATAGTTTGTCTGGTGCATTCTGTCAGGCACTCGACAAATAATATCTCTGCTGAGTGTCAACAAAGAAATACTCGGAGAAATAAATACACTCGGCAAATAAACTTAAACTTTTTACCGAGTGCAATAAATAAAACACTCGACAAACAATAACACAATGGCAAACCGTTGCCACGTGACTTTCACGTGCAACGGCCGTTAGCCACAGGCGCGCGAGCCGGTAGAACTTTGCCGAGTGTTTACTAATGATACTCAGCAAAGAGCTAGTTTGCCAAGTGTTATGGGGAAACACCCGGTAAATTATTTAGTTTTTCCACTTCTGCCATTCAAATTTTTTTCATTTTGGTACGGGGCTATTCGCCTCTCTTGAATTTTGGCTTCTTTTCATCAAGAGAATAGTGTTTCTCACAACAAGTCAGCATAATCCGAAATCACCATATATTTCTTAGTTTGTTTGCTATATTTGATTAATTTATTTTAGTTAATAGATTTTTTGGGGGACAAGTAAAATTTAAACTGCAAGTGATTCGAACAATGGAACAAAATGAATGAAAAATTATAGTCGTGTTATTGAGTCTCACATGAGCCTTATTCGGGAAATAAAAGGAAATTCTGAACATCTTATTTATGAAACATGACCACATGTACCTAAATTGTTTTAAAATTCTATAAAAAATGAAGTCCAAAAATCATCAGGTTTTTCAACAACTCATGATATCATACGTACATGTTATGGTAAAAAATTAAGAAAGTTTCGAACAAGTGCCATGTACGATACTTACAAATTGAAGCATCTCCTAGGAAGAATCATATTGTTGAGAAGAATTTTGTAAGATTCGGAGTCAAAGTGAAGGTCGAGTTGGGGTTTGACTTCAAGTCATTTTTAATGTAATAGACAACATTTATTTTTTTCATGTGAAATTTTGGTAATTTTTTTGGATCCGTTTGTGTCGGTGCTAATTTTGGCGAGGCTAACACCGGCTAGTAAATATGTGTTTTGCGGTTGAGGTTACGGATGGTGTGCAAGGGGAACACAGGGATTATACTGGTTCAGGCCGAGCAAGCCCTACGTCCAGTGGAGAGGAGAGTCGTGTTGCCTTACACCGGGGTACTTGTAGTAGGGGTTACAAGCTAGTCGAGAGAGGGAAGTGCTCCCAGGTCTCTTGTGAGTGTCTAAGTGTTTACAAGTCGTATGCTGTGGGCGAGAACTTGGAACTTTTCCGTCCGTTCGCTTCGTCTGTCTCTCGTCCTTCTAAAGCTGGTCTCTGCTCTCCCTTTTATAGCCGTAAGGGAGAGGCAAAGGCGGCTACGACGCTACCTATTAAAATAGTGAGAAGTTGTCCGTTCCCCGTTTGACTAGCTGCTGCCTTTTCTCCGTGTCTCCGGGGTATGGGTATGGCTATCTTGGTTCGCGAGTTCCAAGGTAGAAACAGTCGTCTGACCATGTCTTGTCGTCAGCTCTCTGGGTCTTCTGGATATAGCCGTCGTGGTCCGCACGACTTTGGTGAGTTCACACCTGCCGGCTATCCTTCCGTACGATGTGACAAGAGTGAGAGTCACCTTGGGGCGCTGTTTCTCGAGGCTCAGGATCCTGAAGGCGTGCTCGTCCTTTCGTGTGGACGGCGCAGTGGGCGTCTTTCCCGAAACGGGGCGGCGCACCGTGGACCACACCGTGGAGGACGATCGTAGTGAGCCCATCAAATCTTGGGGCGTTGTTTCCCGAGGCTCGGGATCCTGAAGGCGTGCTCATCCTTTCGTGTGGACGGCGCAGTGGGCGCCTTTCCCGAAGCGGGGCAGCGCACCGTAGACCATACCGTGGAGGACGATCGTAGTGGGCCCATCAAATCTGCTGTCAGGGAAATCCCGACAGGTGGTATGGCCATCAGGGGCGTGCGAAGCACAGTCGCGTCGAGAGTCTCGCCTGACGGGACAGTGCTTGTAAAGTGGTCAGAGAGATTTCTTGTGGTCCAAGATTGCTCCGCTGACATCACCCGTGCCTTGGATGCCGACTTTGGCGCCGTGGATGCCGCTCTCCCGAGTTCTCCCGAGGAGGCTTCGGGCGAGGCTCGGGCGAATCGGAGACTTGGGCGCCCAGGACGCCGCCTCCCGAGCTCTCCCGAGGAGGCTCGGGCGAATCGGAGCTTTGGGCGCCCAGGACGCCGCCTCCCGAGCTCTCCCGAGGAGGCTCGGGCGAATCGGAGAATTGGGCGCCGAGGACGCCGCCTCCCGAGCTCTCCCGAGGAGGCTCGGGCGAATCGGAGACTTGGGCGCCCAGGACGCCGCCTCCCGAGCTCTCCCGAGGAGGGTCGGGCGAATCGGAGCTTTGGGCGCCCAGGACGCCGCCTCCCGAGCTCTCCCGAGGAGGCTCGGGCGAATCGGAGAATTGGGCGCCGAGGACGCCGCTCTCCCGAGCTCTCCCGAGGAGGCTCGGGCGAATCGGAGACTTAGGTGCCGAGGACGCCGCCTCCCGAGCTCTCCCGAGGAGGCTCGGGCGAATCGGAGACTTGGGCGCCCAGGACGCCGCCTCCCGAGCTCTCCCGAGGAGGGTCGGGCGAATCGGAGACTTGGGCGCCCAGGACGCCGCCTCCCGAGCTCTTCTGAGGAGGGTCGGGCGAATCGGAGGTTTGGGCGCTGAGGACGCCGTTCTCCCGAGCTCTCCAGAGGAGGCTCGGGCGAATCGGAGACTTGGGCGCCCAGGACGCCGCCTTCCGAGCTCTCCCGAGGAGGCTCGGGCGAATCGGAGATTTGGGCGCCGAGGACGCCGTTCTCCCGAGCTCTCCAGAGGAGGCTCAGGCGAATCGGAGACTTGGGCGCCCAGGACGCCGCCTCCCGAGCTCTCCCGAGGAGGCTCGGGCGAATCGGAGATTTGGGCGCCCAGGACGCCGCCTCCCGAGCTCTCCCGAGGAGGCTCGGGCGAATCAGAGAATTGGGCGCCGAGGACGCCGCTCTCCCGAGCTCTCCCGAGGAGGCTCGGGCGAATCGGAGATTTGGGTCGCCGAGGACGCCGCTCTCCCGAGGAGGCTCGGGCGAATCGGAGACTTGGGCGCCGAGGACGCCGCCTCCCGAGCTCTCCCGAGGAGGCTCGGGCGAATCGGAGAATTGGGCGCCGACGACGCCGCTCTCCCGAGCTCTCCCAAGAAGGCTGTCATTAGTGGAATGATGTCGTGGGCCTCTGTAGACGCGGGCTTCGTGGGCTTCCACTGGCCTTACTTGGGCCAGGCCAAGTTGGGAATGAGCTTTTTTCATCGAAGTTGGGTACCCCTAACTTTGGTAACCGACAGTTTGATAAATTTTAATTTTTAATTGTAATTATAGAATTTTAATTGATATAAATTAAATTTAATTTATAACTGCATGAAATAATGATCTAAATATTCGTGGAACCATCGAATATATATTGTGGATTGACGAGGCATTTTGAAAGTACCTTCAAATAAATTTAGTAAACATGTTATGAAAAATAAATTAAGGAAAGTTTTTTTTTTCCAAAATGTTACATCTCTGTCGAGTGCCATATAGACAGCACTCGGCAAACCCACAATGCGCCATCTCATTGACACATGGTAAACATAGGCTTTGTCGAATGCCAGATTGAGGGCACTTGACAAACAGCCCGTATATACCACGCACCCGGCTGGCCACACACGAGCATCTGCCACCGCCACAGCTACTACAAATTTGTTGTAAATAAAAAAATATTCATTATAATTTTGGTTAAACATAAACTGTCTTATCTGACGCTTGAACCAATATTGCTCAACTGATGTGCCGGCATATACATGAATTATTAAATGTAAAAAAAAAATTACATGTTCACACAATTTGCATGTAAATTGCGAGATGAATCATTTAGGTCTATTTAGATCATGATTAGATACTTATTATAAAAGATTTCCTACAGCTACAATATTATTTTGTTTAAAAGTTTTTGCTCCTCAACGGGCCTGTATCTATAGATGAGCATCCGGGCCGCCCGGCCCGACACGGCCCGGGCCCGTGCTAGGCACGGCACGATAGGGCACGGCACGGTCAGGCCCGCGTGCCTACCGGGCTGTGCCTATACAGTCCTTCGGGCCTGGATGCCAGCCCAGGCACGGCCCTACGGGCCATTTTTCGGGCCGTGCCGCCCGTAAAGCACGGGGCCCAAAATACCTTCGGGCCAGCCCGAAGCCCGTCACAGTGAAATACCAGAAAAATCATGTTTTTTTAGTAACTTGCAATCTCACCAGAAATCAATCACAATTATCATAATCAAACAGTATTAAGGAAGAAAACAGATAACTTTTGAAGAACAACAAATATTTTCAAATTTTGAGCTGTTTGTGCAATGCCGCCTCATTAAAAACCTTTTTAGGTAAAACTCACACCTCGTGAGAAACTCTAGAAAGGAAAAAAGAGTACGGCCAGCTCATTATAATTAAAACATCAACAGTACTTCACAGTTATTACAAACCAATTCATCAAATCTCTCAAATCTCAGGCTAAGTGCTAAGTGCTAACAGATTAACAGCAGGGCAGCAAGGAAGCATTGCAGCAAGCTAGAGCTCATGTAGCAGCAGATCCAGATCCAGAACCACCAGCAGCATCATCATCCAGCCATAGCTCCTTGAAGGCCTCTTCTAACTCCTTGTCCTCCACATCATGCTGTGCCCTTTGCTGGCCTAGCTCCCAGTCCTTGATGCAGACTAGCATCTCCATCGTCTCCGCGTTCAAGCGTCGTCGCCTGTCTTCAAGTATCCTGCCAGAAAGACTAAAAGTAGACTCCGAAGAAGCAGTGGAAGCAGGAACAGACATGATGTCTCTAGCCAAAATTGAAAGAATGGGATAAGTCAACTTATGCTCATGCCACCAATACAGGATATCAAATTCATCCTCATAGGTCACCACATTGTCACTGTCCAGGTATACTGTTAGCTCACAGAGGCCTGCACAAGCTGCAGAACTGGATGATGATCCAGAAGCAGGTGAGGGTGCAGAAACATCCGAACCTCCAAAAATCTTACCCCAAGCTTGCTTTCTTTTACCTGTCATACCTGATGTGTGTGTAGAGGGCCTAGCTGCCCCAAATTTATTTTTATACTTACCATATAGCTTGTACAACTCAGTCTTAAGCTGAGCAAAGTAACTGCTGTAACTGTAATTGTTAGATTGAGAAAGCAGTTCAAGAACATTATACAAGCCCTTCATCTTAGCCCTAGGATCCAGAACAAATGCAAAAGAATACAGCAGTGAGATTTGCTTCCAATATTTGAGAAACTTAGTTTTCATTGGCTCAATTATAGGACCTAGTTTCACATCATTTTCATTCTCATAAAGATGGTTAGCAAATTCAAGTATGTGATGCAGTACCAAAGGGCTTGTGGGGTAGTAAACACCAGACAACACAACAGTGGATTCATAAAATAACTCAAGGAAATCCATAATCTTTTCAGCAATGTACCAATGGTTATCATTCAACAAAGGGTAGCCATAGTTTGTATTTACCCAAACAGAAAACACAGACTTGTAGTGAACCTAGATACTCTAACATATCTAGGGTTATGAGCACGCTGAATGTATTCATCCCAAGCATCAGTGTCAGCTACACCCAAAGGCAGATCAAGTCTAGCAATCAAACGACACAGTTCAGTCCTAGCTACTTGAGGATCATATTCCCAGTTTCTAAAAGAACCATCAGGATTCATAGCTAACCTAGTTTGAACCATCCTAGCATGATCAGCTTTCTTCTTACAAGATTTCTGATGCCTAATCAAATGACCAGTTCCATTAGCAGAAGTAGCAGACAATTTAGCCTTACATTAGTTGCAAATACCCATGCGCACTTTCTGACCATCAACAAATTCATATACCTCTTTGAAGTCAGCCCAGACAGGAGATCTACGCTTACCAGTGGTGGACGATGTCGGAGTGTCGTGGTCGTTAGAGCCAGCAACATCGCTAGCCACCATCAGCCCATCCACGTAGATCGGAGCAGCCGTGCTCCCAAACAACAGAGCAGCGGCATCTCCCATGTCGTCGACGTCGTCGGGGAGCTGCCCTAACTCAATGAGCTCCTCATTGATTGTTCTAGGGTAGTGGCCATTGTCGTCGTCGTCTTCCGTGGCGACCTCTCGTCTCCGTTCCTCGACGGACCGTGCGGCACCAGCCATCAGCCGGCGACCTGCAATACGAAAAGAACAATCACTAGCCGAAGTAGATCTAGGGTTAGGGTTAGGGTAACGGCGGACGGCTACTGACCTGCATAGCCGGAGCCCGGAGCAGAGGCGGACAGAACAGACGACGACGAGCACCGTGGCCTTACCACCCCGACGCCGACGGACAGCACCCAACCGCTGACGAGATCGACCAATGGAGGGCAATGGTCAACTAGAGAGAGCTAGAGCCTAGAGAGGAGAGAGAGGATGCAGAGGCGGAGAAGACAGAGAGGTCGCCGTCGCCGGTACCGAGGAAGACGACGAGCAAGAACGGAGATTTAGGGTTTGGGGAGGCAAGAAGGAGAGCGGAGAGCCGGAAACGGACAGCCGATCGAGGCACAGAGTGGCCTAAATCCGGCGGTGAGTGCGTCACCGGAGACGGAGACGAGAGGCTACAGTGGCCGGCGGAGAGCGAGAAGGAGAGCGGAGTGCCGCTGTGCCAGAGTCGGAGGCGGCTAGGGTTAGGAATGCGGGAGGGGGGCGGAGGGCTGAGGGGGACTGGGGGAGGGGGCCGGCCGAATTGGCTTTTATTCGAGCCCCCTCCACCCCTCCTTCCTTGGGACGGCCTGGCACCGGGCCGGCACCGTGCCTCTCGTTATTTTACGGGCCGGGCCGTGCCGGCCCGCGTGCTCGCCTCTCAGCCCAGGCACGGCCTGGTGGAGCGGGACGGGCCGGCCCGAGCACGATGCCGTACGGGCCGTGCCGTGCTTGGGCCGGGCCAATTTACCGTGCTTTGGGCCGTGCCTTCGGGCCTCGGGCCTCATGCTCATGTATACTTGTATCCATATCCATGTCGGATGATTCGGAAATGTCTGGAGTCTGGACTCTGGATGAGTCGTCATTTCTGCGTGGTAGCCATACATAGTACATAGCAGGCTGCCAGGCTGCAAGGATCATCAGTACTGCGTGCGCGACTGTGAACTGTGGGACGTAAGGTGAGAGGCCCAAGAAATTCAAGAAATCCTGGGCTGTCCAGGCCGGCAGGCGCCGTATTTTCCGGGCTTTCTTCTTTGTCTCGCAGCCGTCCCAAAATAAATCTCAAAATATTCTGAGTTTAGATATGGACAATCAAACATTTTAAAATTTGATTGGCTAGATATATATAATATTTATTATGCACCAAAGATATAAATATTTTCTTATATATAGTTGATTAAAGTTAAAAATGGATTTTGCGGAAGTGAGAATGATACTCAAGCTCCTTGGGAGCAACTCTACTAGGTTGGACAAACTCAATCTCCTTTTATATATCTATATATACCTAATAATAAAAAGAAAAAATGGGTTATTTATTAGGGTAGGAATAGGAGGAGCAAGCATGGACCTACGCTTTGTGTTCCTTGTTTCCTCCAATTTTTTGTTTTTTTATCGAACGTGCTAACTTTAGAGCATAGATTTCATTAAGAGGAAGTGGAGAACACCGAATCCGAGTACAAACAAGCGAGAAAAAAAGGCAAAAGCTAGAACAAACAAACGCTAAAAGCGAGAAAACGAGGCAGCGGTTGCCAAGGGCCGCAACCGGCAACAAGCAAGAGAGAGGGCAGGGGGTGGCCAGCAGGCCAACACAAGAGACACAGCAAGGGCAGAAAGGAGCGAAGCGACGTGATCGCTGCCGAAGACCAAGCGCGAGCCCTGTCCACGATTAGCAAGGCCAGATCAGCAGCGGTGGAGCCAGAGCGACTGAACGTCCTGGCGTTGCGCTCTTTCCAAATCAAGCAAGCCAGCATAACCAGTGAGTCAAAACCTCACCTCGCTTCCCTTTGCACCCGATGCCTCGCCCAGAGCCACCAAACAAAGATGTCTTCATCGCCGATACTAGCAAGCGAGCTAAGTCCGAGCTGGCTCAGGATCCTTACCAACACCTCGCGGTTGAAAACGCACCCAAGCAGGATGTGGTTCATCGTCTCGGACGACTGATCGTGGAAAATAAAGTCATCATCTGGTTGGAGTCCATGGCGCTTTTGCCTTGCCGCAGTCCAACACCTCCGATGAAGCACCAGCCAGAAGAAGAACTTTACTCTCAGTGGGGCACGCGTCGACCAGATTTCCTTCGCACCCAAAGGCTTCATCAAACCCACAAACATGGCACCATAACAGACGATGTCGAGTACCTACAATCCGCAAACTAGCGCCAAACTGGGGTGTCCTGCTGGCCGAGCGTCAGGATGACTTGCTGGATGCGCTCCCAGAGCGAGAGGTACTGGAGCACCAGCTGCACCGTGATGGCGCCGATGATGTCACTCGCCCAAGCGTTACCTGTTAAAGCCGACGCAACAGTTAGCGAACCGATCTTGGCGTGGGACACCGCGGCCACCACTGCGGGGGCAAGCGCAGACACAGTCCTGCCGTCCAGCCAAGCGTCTGCCCAAAAGAGCGCGGACCTGCCGTCACCGATGCACATGACAGTGGGCGCACGAAACAGCTCACAAGTCGTCCTGTCCGGCTGAGGGCTGAGATCAGACTAGGTGTTGTTTCTTCCAAGCTTGCGGAAACATTCCCACCGCACTCTTAGTGCAATCCCAAAGCGTCGGAGATCAAGGATGCCCAGGCCGCCAAGCTCTTTGGGTCTACAAACAGTATGCCAGTTGACGTGGCATTTACCGGTGGCAATTGTATCTGCGCCAAACCAGATGAATGCTCTACGCAGCTTATTGATCTCTTGGATGGCCAACGACGACAAAGCGAGAGCGACCGAGAGATGGATGGGAATTGTCGAGAGGGTTGCCTGGACGAGCATAGTCCGTCCCGCGCAATTCAGTAACCAGCCCTTCCAAGCCGGGATACGGGAAGCCACCTTGTCGATGATAAATTGTTCATCGCTGCAACGCAACCTTGTTGTTGAGAGAGGGATGCCAAGGTACTTGCAAGGGAAGGCACCGATGACACAGGAGAGGAGCTCGGACACAAGCTGCAACTCGTCCTGGTCGCAGTTTAGCGGTGTGGCCACGCATTTGTCTAGATTGGTGAATAGGATCGACGACTCGCCAAAGATGCGGAGGATTGATCTAATGGTCAGAATGTCAGTGCGCACCGGGGCGACGAACACGACCACGTCGTCCGCATACAATGATACTCTGGATGGATGGCACGGCAAGCAAGTGGAGAGAAGAGAGCCTGCTGCTCAGCCCATCTAATGAGACCAGCCAGCGCCTCCATCACAATGACAAAGAGCATAGGCGACAAGGGGTCTCCTTGCCTAAGGCGACGAGCTTGACATATACGGTCACTCGGCCGCCCGTTGAAGAGGATCCTGGAGCTTGCCGAGGCCAGCAAAAGAGAAATCAAGTCACGCCATCTCTAGCTGAATCCTAGGTGCTGTAAGACCTCTAGGAGGAACAACCAGGATACGGAGTCAAAGGCTTTGGCGATGTCGATCTTAAGTAGGATGCAGCTTTGGCCACTGTTGACAGTTCGTAGTGCAATCACCAGAGATAGGGTGTTCGGCTATCTCTGATAACGGCGCCAGAAGTGCCTGGGTGTATTTCTTATGTCTATTGGATAATTCCGCAAGCGCACAGAATATACCGCTGTAGCACTTTACCCGGGAGTATTCCAAGATATCATTATTTATTTTAACCCAAGGGAGAGCGGTAGCTAGGAATGTTAATAAATGAGAGATCCTCGAGTCTATTGCAATTTAGCACCAACTAGTGATAGGGGGGTAAGTTGATAAAGTGGAAAAATAGTGACATAGAGACAAGACATAGTTTAGGATAACTAAGGATAACCAGTAGATTATAGCTAGGTAGGAGGATAACGAGTGAGTACAGGACTCCTATATTTTTTACTTTACTGCTGTGAACTTAACCTTAACAAATAGCTGAAATACCTAGACTGCTACCTTACTTCTTGAGTGCCAGGGATAGACCGAGACAGTAGAGGACAAAACCTTTACCTGAAACGGCTATACTCTTACAGGGAGCCTACCTTTTAAGAACTTACTTAAAACATGTGGTGAGATGCAAAGACTAGACAGGGCTGTCACCACCTGCTAGTACCCACAAACAATCCGTGCAGCAAGTGGTAATCAAAGGCAAGATTTAGCCTAAACACCACGCTTACACTAATTCTCACTACTCTAGTTGTGTACAAAGCAACTAGAGCACCCTATGACAGGCGATGAACAGTATCGCAATCTAGTATAAGATAACTATACTGCTAAGACAAGACACAACAATACTATAGTAAGTATAGAATTGCACAAAGTAAAGACTTAGTAAAGTAAAGTAAGAATATTATATTGATATAAAGAAAGTCTTACAGAAGGAAAGGTACAAGAGCTATACGAGACTCTCCAAAAGACGCCTCCGGAGACCCCGAGCTTAGCTTGACTCAACTCTAACTCCCACACTAGACTAATACAACTACTAAGAAGTGAAACTTGACTCGCTTCTCTTGCCTTCTTGTTGCCATGTGTTGTGTGTTGAAGAGGGTAGTGGCTGCCTCTATTTATAGGGGGGAGTGGAGAGGTGCCACATCAGCGATCCGTGTTCTTCTTGCCTCTCCACCCTTGGATGAATCGCCTCAAAACCACCTCAAGATGGACGATTGAGATGGAGCCAGCAGCATGGAGGCATGCAGAAGGTCGGTGGACCATGGCGGTGGCCTGGACCCACCAAGGGGGTTGGCCGACCCGCCTATGACAGGTTGGGCCCACCACCATGGTCCCCACCTGTCATGGAGCATGGCTATGTGCTGAGTTTGCTTGGTTGTTGTTGGTTCACACCTTGATCCATGTGCTTTGGTCTTTCACCGTTGATTGGAAACATGCTTCTAATCCAAAGGTGAAAATGAGCTGAGTGAAGTGTCATGGGGATCATGCCATGTCACCAGAGCCCTGTGGGCCCCATACATGGGTCAGCCCACCCATGCATGGGCCCACCTTGAGCTCCACTCTCTTCTATGTGATGTTATGCACCATATCTTGAATTTTCATAGCCTGATGTCACCATGTGTGGGTCGGCTGACCCACATTGTTGGCCTCTTGCTTGCTGCTCATTTTTGACCTGTTTGATCTTCTCTGCATGCACAAGCTAAGAGTACAAGTGGAACTAGTTATTGGATAAAATATATTCATGTTATGTTATTCTTCCATCAGAAACCGAGATTGTTGACGGTGTTAAATTGTGGAATTTTATGGCTTATCCACCGTCAACAGGCACTCTTGTGAAGTGTCTGACAAGAGAGTTAGACCACCCAAAAGTTGTCGTGGATGGAGCGTCCTTGAATGAACGTGCTCTGGCTCTGGTGAACCAGGTCATTGAGCACCAGAGAAAGACGACGAGCAAGGCATTTTGTAACTAGCTTGCCAAACCTGTGCATGAGGCTTATGGGCCTAAAGTCCTTGACCTCCAGTGCATCCTACTTCTTCCTAAGGAGGATCATGAAAGCATCATTGACTAGGTGGAAGCTCCGGCCATCAAGAGACCAGAAGGCGTTGAAGGCGCAAACGACGTCATCCTTGACTTTAAGCCAAGCCACCTTATAGAAGAGGCCCGTGAAACCATCCGGGACCGGAGCCTTGCAAGAGGGCAGTTCTATGATGGTGGACCAGACTTCGAATTTAGAGAAGCAGGCGTCAAGAATCGCCAGGTCATGGCTGTGAAGGCCGACCGCATCAAGGTTAATCCTGGTGGAACACTGAAACGGTGACCCAATGATCCCATGGAAGAAGTTGATTTTTTTGTTTTTACAAAATCGAATGTGGTTCCATGATGACCTCTCATGTGAAATTGATACAAATAAGACTTGCACGGTTCTCCTTGTCTGCCTTCTTCCCAATCATAGAGTCATCACGGTTCCTGCCATTCTGAATCTTCACGGGGTCATAACAAAGCAATCACACAAGAACAAAAAATACTCTAAAAGGCAGCAAAGACCAAGACAGAAAGGATCCAATTAGTGAATCACCAAAGAGAAGACAAAAAAGAAACTCTAATTAAGAAGCTATGCCAAGACAATAGAAAAGTCCCCAGAAGAATGTATAAAATCATCCAATCAAAGAATGTATAATCTCATGTGTTTAATTAGTATTAACCACCAGAAAATCATCCAACAAAGAACTGTTGATGCCCTTGGCGAGAATGACGGCGTGAGAGACCTTCTAGGCAGCACGAGAGAGGAACCGAGGATGATGATGGTGTAAGGTCCTAAATGGCTAGAGGGAGATGAATAGCCTATTAAAAATCTACAAACAACACTTAAGCAAAGAGGTTAGACAATTAAACGGCGAAGCGAATTTTGCGCTAGCCTACTCAAGAATGCAAGCCACCTAACCATTCTAGGCTATTGTCTCTAGTTCACTCAACAACAAGACTAAGTCACTACTCTACTCTACTTCTAGGTGAACAACTACACTAGTAAGCTACACAAGGGTAAGTGCAAGTAAGTAAAGGAGAGAGGGTGATCTTTATACCGGTGGTGAAGAGTATATAAACCAATCAATCAACACGAATGAAATCCTCAGCAAGAGAGTTGACACAATGATTTTTACCGAGGTTCACTTGCTTGTCGGCAAGCTATGTCCTCGTTGTAGCGATACACCCACTTGGAGGTTCACGCGCTAATTAGCATCACACGCCAAACCCTTCTCAAGGGTGCCGCACAACCAACACAAGATGGGGATCCACCAAGCTACGAGCAATCCACTATAGCAGCTAATTCGCGATCTCCCACGGGGAAGGCTCAAGAACCCTTCACAAATCACCGATCGGAGGCGGAGACAATCACCAATTCCCCTCAACGATCCACGCAGCTCCAAGCCATCTAGGAGTCGGCAAAATCCAAGAGTAAGAAGAGAATCCGCTGCGAAATACACTCACCAAGTGCCTCTAGATGATCACAAGCATGCAATGCACTTGATGCTCTCCAATCTCACCAAATAATGAACTCAAACAAGTGTAAGGTGTGAGAGAGGAATGGAGAGGCTCACTAGCTTGCTATGTCAATAAAAATATCCAAGAGAGAGAGAGCACAAGCCGGCCACTCCACTACTTATAGCCACCACTCAAAGATTCAACCATTACTCATTGTTTTCGGGGGCACCGAACGCTCCTTTAGTTCACACCGGACGCGTCCGGTGCGGCGTCTGGTGTATCGCCCAGCGACACGTGTACTAGCCGTTTGAATTCGATTGCTGTGCGCGCTCACACCGGACGCGGAGCCGTCACACCGGACGCTCCGATGCCCGTGTCCGGTGTCCATCCAGAGAGCATCCAAAGAGCTCCGGATGGCATCGGACGCGTCCGATGCAGGGTCACCGGACGCTACTCGGCATCCGCTGCTCCAACGGTCAACTGCTGTGGGGGTATAAGCCCGTATACCCGCATAGTCATACTTGGCCCAAGTCTATCGAACAGGCCTGAACTACCAAGGACGCGTCGCCCATACGATCTCCAGGAGATCGCGTATATCCGCCGAGTCCTTGGCGGGCAAGAAAATAGCTTTCCTAAGATCTAGCCGATTGGTTTCCTAGATCGGCTAGGATTGTAATCTGTTATGTATGGCAAGATCAACTTGTAACCCTGCCCCCCGGACTATATAAGGCGGGCAGGGGGGTCTACTTGATTCATCTAATCTACTAGCAATACAACACAGCAACACACAGGACGTAGGGTATTACGCCTCGTGGCGGCCTGAACCTGTCTAAATCTCTGTTCCGCACGAATTGTGCTCCCTCGTTCGTCTCAGGCGCACCCTCACCGTCTCATCTACTACCACGGGCATACCCCTCGGTAGACTATCGCCGGTATTCCGTCGACAGTTGGCACGCCAGGTAGGGGGTGTGCCACCTGATTCCATGGCGAAGAAGGTGATTTTTTCAAGCTCCATCGAGCTCCCGACGCCGGGCCAAATCTTCACGGTGGGATCCATCACCTGGGTCGTCGGCGCGAACGGTGAAGGGGTGATTCTGGACGCAGCTCAGATCCCCTGCGTGTTGCCTTCGACGAAAAGGCTGCCACGCTACGTTCAAAAAAACATCGACAAAGACGACCTGATCGGGTCTATAGATCGGGTCACCAAGAAGCTGTCAGAGGGACTCCAAATCCTGGAGTCCGTGTCATCCACGACGCACCGCCCCTCCTCGCTGTCCCCCGACACAACACTGGTCGTCACCGTCACACCTCTCGAGCGCATCGTCGAGGAGCGACCTCGAGCGGATCGTCCTCCGAACGGCTACTTGCCGCTCGGGCTACAAAACGCAGCTTCCAGCTTCGCTCAAACGCTGCGTCAACACGTCGGCACCAGCTCCTTCATCACCCCCGATAACGTCCGCCCCAACAATGATGATCAAGAGGGTGGCCTTCCCGCCGATCTGCCCCCCATCAAGCAATTTTTTGGGGGACCGATCCTTGCCACCAGCAACGACAGCGACCCGCCGTCCAATGAGTCCGAAGAAGCCCGAGCAGCCCGCGAGGCAAGGAACGCCGATCGCAGACGACGCCGCGAGCAGCAAGCTGAAGCGAGGAGGACTGCGGTGAAGAATCTGGAGCCCGAATTTTACATGCTTGGGCAGTACGAGGTCTG
The DNA here is from genome assembly GCA_038502445.1 of Eremochloa ophiuroides. Taxonomy (NCBI): domain Eukaryota; kingdom Viridiplantae; phylum Streptophyta; class Magnoliopsida; order Poales; family Poaceae; genus Eremochloa; species Eremochloa ophiuroides. The sequence continues at coordinate 62,000,581 of JAHLJS010000005.1, read as the reverse complement.
CACGACTCCAAGCGCCAATGTCGCCGTCGCGATCGTCAAGGCCAAGAGGCTACCCCAGACTCCAGAGCTTGGACGGCTCACCGCTCTTCTCCAAGCAACTCAGGTCCAGATCAACGAAGGAAGACAAGCGCCATCTCATAGCACGGCATCGGCTACAGAGCTCGTCGGCGAAGATGGTGAGATGTCTCGCGGTGGTCGGAGACCTCATCGGCGAGACGGCGACCAAGAGGTGAACCAATCCGACCTCCGCGCAAAGCTGAAGACCAAAGACCTACGCGGCCGCATCGAGAACAGGAGAGAAGCCAGACACTCAGCAGAGGCCAAGCGACGAAGAGAGATGATCAGACGCACGGCTTCCCCAACGACAAGACCGCCCCGAAACTGCCATTCACTCCGGCACTCCGAGCAGTTGTCTGGCCTCCTAACTTCAAAGTTGTCGGCGTCAAGACTTACGACGGAAGATCCGATCCCAACAAATGGCTCAACGTCTATGAGATCGCCGTCCAAGCCACCGGTGGAAACAGGGATGTGATGGCCAACTACCTCCCGGTCATGCTCAGCGCCTCCGCCAACAACTGGCTTCATAGTTTGAGGCCGAACTCCATCGACACTTGGGATCAGTTGAAGGAGCAGTTCGTCAATAACTACCACGCCACCTGCAAGCAACCGGGCGCGAAGTATGATCTTGAAAGACTTCGGCAAGGCTCTCGGGACTCCCTGCGAGACTACATACGGCACTTCTCGGAAATCAGAAACGACATCCCCGACATCACAGATGCAGAAGCCATCTCCGCGTTTATGCGCGGCCTGAGGCCCGACGAGGAACTACGGAAGAAATTATACCGCACCAGCCCGACCATCGTTGCTGAGATGCTACGCATCGCCAACAAATACGCCGATGGAAACGACGCAGCTCATCACTCCATTCACAGTCGCCTTCGCTTCCCCGACCAGTCGCGGAACCAAGAAGAGGGCCACCGAACTGATCGGCACCAGGATGATCGAGTTCCTCGGAGAGACTACCGCCGCGATGACCGCGACCATCGACGACGCCCAGAACACCGCCGCTACGACGAACCCGAGAGCTCCAGGGCTGGAGAGAGGCGCCGCCACTACCAAGTTTACAACACCCGACCAGCCCCAAAGCGCAATTACGAGGAGGCCTACTCCAAGCTCCTCGACGCCCAATGCCCCGTCCACAAGCACCACAAGCACACCATGAGGGAGTGCGAGGGTTTCTCCAGGAAGTTCCAAGCAGAAGAGAAGAAGAAGGCTCGCGTAGAGTCTGACAGGGACCGGCGCGACGACACCGACAAGCCTCCAGGCTTCACTGACACACACCGAACCGTTTCCACCATCATCGGTGGACGCGCCGCCATCGAGTCAAAGAGGGAGCAGAAACTCGTCAATAGACGTGTCAACTCTGTTGCCAATTCCGACTGCGCGATCGCTGATCCAAGGCTTCCTCCTTGGTCCCACCAAGACATCACCTTCAGCAGGGCCGACCAATGGACCCAGATTCTGTACTTGGGTCGCTTTCCATTGATCGTCGATCCGGTCATACGCACGACGCGTTTCCGGAAGGTGCTCATCGACGGCGGCAGCGGCCTCAACATCCTGTTCTCCGGAGCTGCCAAGGAACTCGGGCTGAAAGAAGAAGACTTGCGGCCCACATCAGCTCCCTTATGGGGTATCGTCCCGGGACAGCCGTCATATCCTCGAGGGCAGATAAGCCTCCCGGCTCAGTTCGGGCACCCACAGTGCTTCCGCATCGAGCACATCGACTTCTTGGTGGCCGACTTCGACCCCGCTTATCATGCTATCCTCGGTCGACCAGCTCTGGCGAGATTCGGGGCCATCCCCAACTACACCTACCTCGTTATGAAGATGCCAGCGGAAAACGGCGTCCTTTCCATTCGCGCCGATCTCCAAGTTGCATATGCTTGCGAGCGAGAGGCCATTGCCATGGCGGAAGCTGTCGAAGAATCCATACTCATGAACATCTGTGCTGCGGACGCAAAGCAAGTAGCTCCAGAAGACCAAGTCATCCCAGAGAAGACCCCATCAAGATCAGCCACCAAGAACAAGGAAACGAAGGAGGTTGTCCTGGTCCCCGGCGAGCCAAACAAGACTACTCGCATCGGGGCCGACCTCGATCCCAAATAGGCAGACGCGCTCGTCAGCTTCCTAAGGGAGCACGTAAGCACTTTTGCATGGAAACCAGCGGATATGCCCGGCATTCCCAGGAAGTTGATCGAGCACTCCTTGAATGTCTCGAAGACCGCCAAGCCAACCAAGTAGAAACTCTGGCGATTCTCTCCAGACAAGAAGGAGGCCATTAGGGTAGAGATAGCTCGGCTCTTAGCTGCCGGCTTCATTAGAGAGGTGTATCACCCTGATTGGGCAGTCAATCCGGTGCTTGTAAGAAAAAAGAATAATGAATGGAGAATGTGCGTTGATTACACCGATCTCAACAAACACTGCCCTAAAGACCCCTTCGGTCTTCCACGAATCGACGAAGTCGTCGACTCAATAGCAGGTTGCGAGCTACTCAGCTTCCTCGACTGCTACTCCGGATACCATCAGATCGCTTTGAAGGAAGAAGACCAAGAGAAGACGTCTTTCATCACCCCTTTCGGGGCTTATTGCTACAAGACCATAGTCTTTCGGATTGAAGAATGCTGGAGCAACCTACCAATGGGCGATTCAAGCTTGTCTGGACGACCTTATCTCCGACGTCACTGCAGCATACGTTGATGACGTCGTCATCAAGACTCGGACGGCTGAAGACCTCATCTCCAACCTCGAAGCAGTTTTCGAAAAACTGGACAAATTCCAATGGAAGTTTAATCCTGGCAAGTGTATATTCGGCGTCCGATCCGGCAACTTGCTCGGTAACATCGTCAGCAAGCAAGGCATCCTCCCCAACCCGGAAAAAATCAACGCGGTTATGAGGATGAAGCCTCCAACCAATGTCAAAGATGTGCAAAAGCTCACCGGGTGCATGGCGGCCCTTAGCCGTTTCATCTCCAGACTGGACGAGAAAGGCCTCCTATTCTTCAAGTTACTAAAAGCTGGCGAGAAGTTCACCTGGTCGGAAGAGGCAGATACGGCCTTCAGAGAACTCAAACGCTTCTTGACGAGTCCTCCGCTTTTCACAGCTCCAAAAAAGGACGAAACATTGCTGATCTACATCGCTGCGACTAATAACGTCGTTAGCACTGCCATCATCGTTGAACGAGAAGAAGACGGTCATGCCTATCCGGTCCAACGACCAGTTTGCTTCATCAGTGAAGTCCTCAACGAGTCCAAGACCCGTTACCCAACGGTGCAGAAATTGATATACGCTGTTCTCGTCACCTCAAGAAAGCTCCGTCACTATTTTGAAGGATATTCCATAGCAGTAATCTCTGAATACCCCTGGGTAGCATCCTCCGAAACAAAGACACCAATGGCCGGATCCTAAAATGGACAGTAGAGCTGGGAACATACTCCATTGATTTCCGCAGCCGAATAACAGTCAAGTCGCAGGTACTCGCCGATTTCATAGCTGAATGGACAGAGATACAAGAGTTTTCGCATCCGGCACAGGAAGAATATTGGACAATGTTCTTCAATGGGTCCCTCAGCATCAGCGGCGCTGGAGCTGGAGTACTCCTTATATCGCCCTCCGGTGAGCGCCTCCGTTACGTCTTGCGAATTCACTTCATGGCATCTAACAACGCGGCCGAATACGAGGCCGCCTTGCATGGTCTCCAGATAGCCTCCGAGCTCGGCATCCGTCGCATCATGGTCTACGGGGACTCGGCCCTGGTCATCAACCAGGTTAACAAAGACTGGGACTGCAACAATGAGAAAATGGACTCCTACGTCGCCGCAATCAGAAAAATCGAAGGGAAATTCCTCGGAATAGAATTCCATCATATCATTCGAAGTGAAAATCAGGCGGCCGACTGAATTGTCAAAGCTCGGATCATCCTGGTCCGACGTCCCCGCAGGCGTTTTTATCCAGGATCTGTTCAACCCCTCCATACAGACTGATGGCGATACCAGCAGCTCCGAGACCGACCAGATAGTGGCGTATATCCCAACCCCTGAAGAGGACTGGAGAACCCAGTTCATTGATTACCTACTGGAAGCGAGGGTCCCCGAAGATAGAACAGAAGTCGAGTGCCTGGTCCGAAGATCCAAAAGCTATGTCCTGATCGACAGCAAACTCATGCGCAAGAATACCAGGAGCGAAGTCCTACAAAAATGCGTCCCAAGGGAAGAGGGTCTCAGTATCCTTCATGAGGCTCATAGTGGCATGTGCGGCAATCACGCGGCTTCACGTACTCTGGTCGGCAAGATTTTTCGAGCAGGTTTCTATTGGCCAACAGCAGTCCAAGACGCCGAGAAGATAGTCAGAGAATGCGAGGCATGCCAATTCTTTGCCAAGCAGACACATGTACCAGCCCAAGAGTTGCAGACCATCCCTGCGTCGTGGCCTTTCGCTACATGGGGACTGGACATGGTTGGTCCATTTAAAACGGCAAGAGGGGGATTTCGCTCCATTTATATCGCTATCGATAAGTTTTCCAAGTGGATCGAGTACAAGCCGTTAGTCAAGGCTACGGCAACCAAAGCAGCAGAGTTCTTCAAGGACATCTCCTATCGCTTCGGGCTTCCAAACAGCATCATCACCGACCTGGGATCAACATTTACTGGAAGTGATTTTTGGGATTTCTGCGAAGAAAGATGCATATCCGTCAAATATGTGTCCGTGGCTCATCCTAGAGCCAACGGCCAGGTGGAGAGGGCAAACGGTATGCTGCTCGATGCCCTCAAGAAGCGTCTCCATGCAGTCATGGAGAGAAGCCCAGGCAACTGGATTGACGAATTACCGGCGGTGATCTGGGGACTTCGGACTCAACCCAGCCGGAACACAGGAGTATCGCCATATTTTATGGTGTATGGCTCGGAGGCAGTACTACCTGCAGATGTAATCTATCGATCTCCAAGGGTTGAGGTGTACAAAGAAGCCCACTCCAACGAGGCCAGAGCAGACGAAGTCGACAAGTTAGAGGAAGAGCGCCTGATCTCCTGTGTACGAACAACTAAATATCTAGAAGGGATCAGGAGATATTACAATCGCAACGTCAACGGCAGAGCTTTTGCAGTCGGTGATCTCGTTCTCCGTCGAAAGCAGAGCAGGGAGGGGATGCATAAACTATCATCTCTCTGGGAGGGGCCATACATGGTCAAGGCAGTTACTCGACCAGGTGCATATAGGCTCACCGACCTAGACGGCGTCGACATCCCCAATTCCTGGAATATCGAGCACCTGCGACGTTTCTACCCCTGATCTAGGGTTCAAAACAGATATGTGTATTTTCATTCTATTATAAACAAGGGAAATATATTGTTATTCTCGATATTTTTGCCTCCATTACATTTTGTACAGCTAAACGTCTTCAACAATGCGTACGCCCCGCTACTGCTCGGGCATCACGTCTTCGCCTACGCATAAGTCCCGCCACTGCTCGGGCAGCACGTCTTCGCCTACGCATAAGTCCCGCCACTGCTCAGGCCGCGCGTCTTCGCCTATGCGTAAGCCCCGCCACTGCTCGGGCAGCACGTCTTCGCCTACGCATAAGTCCCGCCACTGCTCGGGCAGCGCGTCTTCGCCTATGCGTAAGTCCCGCCACTGCTCGGGCCGCACGTCTTCACCTATGCGTAAGCCCCGCCACTGCTCGGGCAGCATGATTTCACCAATGTGTAACCCCCGCACCTGCCGGGCAGCATCTGGTTCGACGCCGCGTAAGCCCTAAAAATGATAGGCCGCCTAACTACGACACTTCATCGACCGCCCCGATATATCGGGTAGCCTTCGCCCACGATAAGCGTAACCCCCGCCTAGCGCGGGCAGCTTCGCCACCACGTAAGCCCCGGGGACGCCGGGGCCGTTAAGTCTTCGCTAACACGTAAACCCCGAGGACGCTTGGGCAGTTTAGCAGCGTCTCCAAAAGCCCCGGCAAAAGCACGGGCGACACGCAGTGCGTGTAGGATTATTCTTCGACCATATAAGATCTCGACCAAGTTCAGGCGTCTCAATTTAAATCCCTTCGGTGGGAAAAAGTTGAACATCAGCGGTCAACATTTTTGCGGCGTCCCAAGCCTCTTCTTCAAGTTGGTCTTCCTGGTCTTCGGTGGTTCCCCGAGCATACCCGGTCTGTACTCGGTCGTTCTTCACTCCCGAGTAGTGCGATCGGACGACTCCAAGCACATGGGCGGCCACATTTTTAGCAGCATCCACGCAGAAGTCTTTAAAGAATCGAAGAGCTTCCCGTCCACGTTGTACGATGTCGAGGGCACCGGGACCTTCAGCAGGCGGTACGGCGGGCGCATACTCAATGATGTCAAGCACAGGCTTAACACCACCAACCAAGGCGTCAAATCTTCCGTTGGCAGCCTCAAGGCGACCCGCAAGGTCATCGACCTGTGCACGATGCCTACATCCCATCTCTGACTAACAAAGCAAGTCAGTCGCGCTACAAAAAAAAGGAGAGGAAGGGGAAAGCCGAACAAAAACAGGCAACCTGTCATCGTTTCCAGGTTCTTTCGGGCGGCCTCTCGCATCAACGTCACCTCAGCTTCCAGCTCAGTGGCTGCACGCCACAAAGAATACAATCAGATCATCAAACCAAGACATTTTACAAATGGCGAGACGTCGCACATACTTCGCTTCGTGGATCCATCCAGCAGCTCATGAAGACCTACATGCCACAAAACTGGCGTTCAGAGAGCAAAAGCGGGACGAATAGCTGTCAAGAAGCACAAGATTCCAACATACCTTTGTTCTCTCGCAATAGACGCTTCTCGGATTTCATAAGGTCCGAGCAGTGTAGCTCCAGGGTTTCATGCTCCTCGCGCATGCCTGCCACCACCCCCTCTAGGCGAGTCACCTCGGTCTGCAGCTGCTTGTTTTTCTCTGCTACATCCCAAAGGCGGTGTAGGGTTTTTTGGCGATCTTCGGCGGTTTCATACACTGTCTGGAAGACCAAAGGAGGAAGAGATTATCAAGTCATTATATCGTCTGGATAAAATATGATAGGTGTCACCTGCACACGCGACGAAAGGTTTCCCAGACGTCCGAGAAGTTTTCTCAAATCCGCGCGAGTATCGCGGATGTCATTCTTCAGTCCATCTATCTCGGCGTCAGTAAGATCTTCCTCCGTGACGACAGCATAGGTGCTCCCCACCATCCGATAGGTGCGAATCAAAGGCACGGGCCCCGTTCGGGCGATTTCTTCGATATCCGCACCCTCTGGGAAAGCGTTTGTGGAGGGCCGAGGACATGGCCCTGTTCGCGCCTCCGAGCTGGTCTCCGTTCCACGATCAGCACTCCTAGGAGGAATAGTGCTACCGTGTCTCGGCGGCGACGTCCGAGCTTCATCTTCACGGCTCGGGTCCTTGACATTCGGCCCCGGAGGAGAAGCCAGAGGCGGCGGGGTGGGCATGCGTGGCTGTTTGGGAGGAGATGGTGAGCCTTGCACATCAGCTGTTGAGGGCCTCTCGGGCGACCCCTGAGGTGATTCATGTTCTGAAGTCCAGCCAGCGCGGAAGCCCTCTGCTACACCAGCCTCTGAAGTTGTCATCTTTTCAGCGCCGGGATTCTCAGCGTCTTCATTAGAAGGGTCCCTACATTTCTAAGACAAAATCTCAACACTGTTCGGATCAAAAAGGGAGAAATATGGAGAAAATCCTACTTACATTTCTGAGCGACGACGCTTTCGGCCGAACTTCTTTCTTTGACCGGAAGCTCCAGCGGCAGCAGCAGGAACATCACCCTTATGGCGTTTTGTGCTCGGTTCATCCTGATTCGTGCAAGGGGCGTCGGCGGTGGCTTGGGCACGGTCCTTGGAAATCTTTACCGGAGCTTCCGCAGCTCGGACGCCACTAGAAGATCCAGCCTTTTCTGACACCGGCTGTTTCTCCCTAGCAGTTCTTTGGGCCAGTGTCTCCTCATCTTCTTCGTCAATAGACTCTCTTTCTTCTTCGGATAGTTCAGTAGAGTCATCTTCGTCATGTCTCTGGTGATAACTGTGCATCGCATCAACTCGGCCCGGCCAGTCAGCGGTTGGTACATCGGAGAAGTACACCTTTCGGTCCTGTCCATTTATCTTCAAGAGATCAAACAGAAGTTATGAAATAAGTGCAGTATGAGCGATGGAAATGCTGGGGCAGCTCGGAACTTACCTCTGGCGGGGGATTCTTCAGATTAAAAGCCGCACTTTGGCCACGGTTGCCTATATGAGAGCCTTTTCCAAACTATTCTTCCCAGACTTCTTTAACTTGGGCTTCGGATAAATCTCCGGATGAGCACCTGGTCGGATCTTTCCGACCGGTAAATTCAAAGGCAGGATGAACTCTATCCTTGCAAGGTTGGACGCGACGAAATACAAAATTGGTAGCAACCCCAACTCCATTCAGGGTTAAACCCTTGATGATTTCCAGCAATTCGTTTACTTGTCCTAGCTCCTCTACATGCGGTTTCTCCGTCCAGCTATTCTTTTTTTCTGGAATCTGATCCACGGCGCACTAGATGTTTGGTTCATGGTTGGGGATATAGAACCATCTCTTGTTCTAGTCACGCACACTGGTATTCAGAGGAATCTGGAGGCTAATGTGCAGACATTCCGTCACGCATTTTCAGATACACTCCACCAGCAACTCGAGAACCTGTGCCGCTCGATTTCACAAGAACGAAGAGATGGCGGAACAGATTGAAGTGCGAGAGAATGCCAAGGTATGCTTCGCAGAAGTGGATAAAGATGGAAATCAAGAGGATAGAATTGGGATTCAAGTGGCATAGGGAAATTTGGTAATAATCAAGTAACTTGCGAAGAAACGGATGGCATGGCAAACCAAATCCGCGGGTAAAATAATCAGAAAAGACTACTATTTCTCCAGAATCAGGCATTGGATATGGTTCACCTTGTGATATTCTCCAGCCTCCAGTCGCCTAGGTCAGGAAGGAATCCCCAGGCCACGAGCGCATCGAGCTGCGATCTTCCCAATACTGACGGCTGCCATTCGTTCGACATGCGGAATTCCCCCGGTTGTGCCTCTTTCGACTTTTTTGATTCGCGGGTGCTCTTCCTGGTGCCTGCCATGGCAGATCTGGGCGGGGGAGAGGTGGATTCGATGGTTTTTTTGTGGCGGCAGCGGAAAAAAATAGAACCCTAGACGGCGGCAGAGGAATAGGCGGAGACGGATGTGTGTTTTGGGATTTGAATGCGCAAGAAGATAAACCAACTGTTTGCTTTTTCTATTTATTCCTCTGTCAAACGGCACAGGGGTATTTTCGGTTTACAAATCGTTTGTTACAGAGAAAAGCACCGCTCGGATACTTCGTCGCTTTCATCAAGTGTTTCCGAGCAGCAAAGCTGCTCGGGGATTTCGTCGCCTTCGTCAAGCGTCTCCGAGCAGCAAAGCTGCTCGGGGACTTCGTCGCCTTCGTCAAGCGTCTCCGAGCAATAAGCACTGCTCGGGGATTTTGTCGCCTTCTCCAAGCGTCTCCGAACAATAAGCACTGCTCGGGGACTCCGTCGTCTTCTTCAAGCATTTCCGAGCAATAAGCACTGCTCGGGGACTCCATCATCTTCTTCAAGCGTCTCCGAGCAATAAGCATTGCTCGGGGACTCCGTCGTTTTCGTCAAGCGTTTCCGAGCAATAAGCACTGCTCGGGGACTCCGTCGTTTTCGTCAAGTGTTTCCAAGCAGCAAAGCTGCTCGGGGACTTCGTCGCCTTCGTCAAGTGTTTCCGAGCAGCAAGGCTGCTCGGGGAATCCGTCGCTTTCGTCAAGTGTTTCTGAGCAGCAAAGCTGCTCGGGGACTTCGTCGCCTTCGTCAAGTGTTTCCGAGTAGCAGGGCTGCTCGGGGATTTCGTCGCCTTCGTCAAGTGTTTCCGAGCAGCAAAGTTGCTCGGGAATTTCACCGCCTTGTCAAGCGTTTCCGAGCAGCAAAGTTGCTCGGGGACTTCGTCATCTTGATCAAGTGTTTTCGAGCACTAAAGCTGCTCGGGGACTTCGTCGACACTTCACATGATCAACAAGGATAAAGATTTTGACCCTGACACCACGTGACTGCATCACCTACTATCAGGCTCGGGGACTAAGTGGATACACTTCACCTGCCGGTGAAGGTATTGGCTCTGTCCTGGTAAAAGTGGATACACTTTGCTAAAGGGAAACTTTTTTCAATTTTTTCTGAGCCCCTTACATCCGTCTGGTCAAGCAACGCTGAAGGTCTGCACCTCTCGACGAATGCAAGGCGCTCGGGGACTAGCTGTGGGGGTATAAGCCCGTATACCCGCATAGTCATACTTGGCCCAAGTCTATCGAACAGGCCTGAACTACCAAGGACGCGTCGCCCATACGATCTCCAGGAGATCGCGTATATCCGCCGAGTCCTTGGCGGGCAAGAAAATAGCTTTCCTAAGATCTAGCCGATTGGTTTCCTAGATCGGCTAGGATTGTAATCTGTTATGTATGGCAAGATCAACTTGTAACCCTGCCCCCCGGACTATATAAGGCGGGCAGGGGGGTCTACTTGATTCATCTAATCTACTAGCAATACAACACAGCAACACACAGGACGTAGGGTATTACGCCTCGTGGCGGCCTGAACCTGTCTAAATCTCTGTTCCGCACGAATTGTGCTCCCTCGTTCGTCTCAGGCGCACCCTCACCGTCTCATCTACTACCGCGGGCATACCCCTCGGTAGACTATCGCCGCTATTCTGTCGACAACTGCCGCTCACTCGATCAGAAGCACCGGACGTTGGGTCTGTCTCCACAGCGCGTCCGGTGAAAACTTTACCGAACCAACCCGAGAGCACAGGGTTCACACCGGACGCGTCCGGTGCTACCCCACCAAACGGTCTCAGCGTCCGGTGCATATATTTTTGCACCTTTTCAAAGAGTTAGCCACCGAAAGAATTTGGCAAGTTTCTGGTGCACTTTTCTACACTGTGAAAACACCAAAAAACGCTAAATCCTGCCTCGCAAGCTCCGCAGGAGGAAAAGAGGACCCAAACCCCTCTCTAACTCTCAAACTTCACCTTGTTTCCAAAGTCGCTAACACTCCAAAGTGACTCTCACTTTAGTGCACGTGTGTTAGCCTTTTCAAAGAGTTTTCCACGGGTTTTGTTAGTGTCACTAGCATCTACATGCATATCCAATGAATATGAACACCTAGTGGCACTTTGATAACCGCATTTCACAAACGATTTCTCCCCTCTTGATAGTACGACTATCTATCCTAAATGTGATCACTCTCTCTATAGAGTCTTGATCACCAAGAGCAAAAGAGCTCATATTGGTTATACCATTGCCTTGAACTCCTAGCCTTTCATCATCCTCGTTCTCATCTCTTGATGAAGCTTGTAGACTCCTTTTGATGATGGACTTATACCATTTGCATGGATGCCGTCATTAGGGCTTTCCCCTCTTGTTGATGGACACCATTTGCATGAATGCCGTCATTGCTCTTCACTAGTGGTCTCCACTGACTCGGTCCTTTGCTTCATCTTGTTGTTTGCTAATTAATCTCATGAAACACTTAGAGCAAACATTAGCAAACTAGGTTTCATCAATTACCCAAAACCAAACATGGGCTTTCAGATGGCCGTCGGTACAAGGATCCTCTAGCCACCGCCGGCGTGGCGCACGCGCATAGTGATAGGCAGCTCGCCCAATAACTTGGCGACCTTCGCCATATATGCAAGGTGACAAAGCAGCCTAGGGTTGTGGATGAGTGGAACTACAGGGTCAGAGGTCGAGGTGGTGGCGGTGGAGAGGCATGGAGATCCAAGCCGCTAGCAAGATTTGGGGCGTCCTTCGTCACGGGCTCATGGCCCTATCGTGGCTGGGAGGCCCACTCACTGACATTTGGGTCCATTGTGAGAGATAAAGAGGATGTATTTCTCATGCTAGAGCAACTGTCCCCAAAAGTAGAAGTCATGTTTGTTTAATCTCGTATGGTAGATTATAAGGGAAGTGAGAAAGGGATGCCATGGAGTTGCTCTCAATATGTAACTACTTACATTTACTCTTTCCAAATGAACTAATCAATGGGCCAAGTATGATTATTTTGATTGATCATAATTATAAGTTATCTCATTGATAAGCGAACAGAAGTTAGGGGATGGCTATGGAGTCATCGTGTCTAGAAGGGTATACGTCAGAAAGGACCTGAAATAAGGTGGGCGCATAATTGTCTCGCTAGGACGTCAGTTTATGGCAAGATTTAGAAGCAAGTGGTTATGAGGCAGAAGGTCAGTGTTGGGAAGAGGCCAAGAGGAGATGCCTGAGCTACACGAGGAGAAGGTGCTTGGATAAGAGGGAGGAGGATTGAGCTAATGCAATGCTCTGTCTCTGCATTTTGACTCGATGCTAATGTAATTTTGGTCCACGAAACATTAGCTGGAGGCCTAAGCTTCATAGATGGTTCATTCGAGTGTGGCGGAAGCACAACTGCCTGACTTAATCCGCTCTTAGGGATACTTGACTTTTATTAAACACTAAGTACCTCAGAGACCACACTAAATCAGACAACTTCGACAAACACACCCAATGGGAGAACTAAAATAATTCATATTTTCATCAGGATTATATATAAATGAGTGAATAAAATTTAGGACACTCCCAATCATTTCTTACATTACAAGATTATATACTTATCAGAGTCATTACAAAACATATTTTATATATAGCAGCGGAAATATACATGAATAACAATGATATATTGTAGGTTTACATATTTTATCTTCCAACACAAATAAACATGTAAAAAAATTACAGTGGAAATAAACAATTATTTAGAGGCATGTCTAAGAAATTATCATGATAAAAAACATTTAGTGAAGGTGATAAATAAAAACTACGATCACAGCCTAAAAGAAACCCTTGCTGTACCGAGAGGTACCCACACACAAGAGTTAGTTCTAGCTTCCACCTGTTACTGCAATAGGGGAAATAAAACTCTGAATTCTACAGTGTACTCAGCAAGACTTACTCGATTGAAAAAAGATAAAAAGACTCAAAGGATATACAAGGTTTATTGTGTTTGTTGGTTTAAACTTGCGAGAAGCACTACTACTAGTGCATTCTTTTATTTAAAGTTTTAGCAGTCGTATTTAGTTTATTATCTAACCGTTCTACATAACCACATGCATATCTATACCTACTAGTAAAACGGGAAGATTTCTTCCTGTTTTTTTCATCAACCAATTTTTGTTCTGCCTTCCCAACCGCCGCGGACTCTCAGCCTCGCCGTTTCCTGCCGTAGCATCCAAAACCGTGGCAAACGTCGTGCACTCACATGAGTCCCAATCCCCTTACGCCCGGAGACGTCCGTACCGTACAAGATAATATTAATAGCGATATCCCCAGCACCCGTGATGCCTGCGCAGAAATGATTAAGCGATACATCCACCCAGGTCGAGGAGGAAATCTCGCTGGCAGTACTCCAATCCACAACAGAAACCCTGGTACGATTGGGAAAACGGCAGCGCCAACGAACACAAGCAATTACAGCGAGCGATCAAAAGGTCAAGGCAAGCAACAAAAGCAAAGCAAGCGGCTCCGCGTGGATAGATGGAAGAGGAAAAGGCAAGGCACTGCCACGATTCGCAGAGGCGTCCACCCGGCGCCCGGCGCGGTAGGGAAAGGGACAGATCTGTCTGCGTGGGAGGAGACGGCGCGTGGCGCCTTACTCGCTGCCGCAGACGCCATCGCAGATGCCATCGGTCTTCTTGCGGCTGCAGTAGTCGACCTCCATGGCTCTGGCGCCGCCCAAGAACGACGAGGCCGCGGGAGAAGAATCAGCTGACGTGGGTAGGAGCACACCATGTTTGCAGTGCCCTGAGCGGAGCGGGTTAAGATGGCACGCGCCTTCTTGCGCTTCTCCCTCGCGGGCCACTGGCCACCAATGGTACACACGATCGGCTCCTCCGCCCTCTCCCCGGCAGCAGCCGGGAGAAGAGCCCAAACCTCGCTGCAGGCGCCGCCGGTCCAATGACCGCGTTCCTCCCCACGCGGGACTAAATAGGAAAGCTGAGAGATGTAGATTGACGAGCCCCATGCGGCGCAGCCGAACTCAGCCGCTAGATCTTCACCGTCGCAAACTGCCAAGCCTCCAAGGCCGGCCGGCCTCGTCGCCCCCCACGGGCGGCAATGTGAAAGGCGACGGCGACGAGCGGCTCAGATGCTCAGAGGCAAACAAATTCAACTTTTGGTCCGTCAGCGTCAGATGGGGATAACGCTGATGCTTTTTTACAGAGATGCCCTCAATCTTTCTACATACTTTAATTTTTATATTGATTTTAGGTGTTACTGCTATCGGCTTTATTAAAGAAAAAGAAGGTAATGTTTACATATTGCCTACTAATCGACTGGTGCTCCCAATACATTACTTGAGTATTAATTGTTGCCAATTCTTGCACTATGACATATATCCAATGATTAATTAAGTAGAAATTTTTTGCCACTCCGCTGCAACGCTCGATCACTAACAATTGAGTTGACAAAATTTTATTTTGATACTCTCCCGTTGCAACGCACGGACACTTTTGTTAGAATTATTCTTAAGCATGAATTTTCAAAGTTTTAGCCGACTATAAAACAAAAAAGAAAAAGGAGACTATAAAGGACAAACACTTTGCACCGAGGCCCTGCATGTTTCACAAATAATCCGGCAGTCCACTACTATTCCTCCCCCTCTTTCGTGTTCGCACATAACCCCCTAGATTTTGCTCTAATTTGCGTTGCGAGCTCCTTCGTCTTTCCTCGATGGCACGTAGGCGGTTGCGGCGCGGACCTCAGCCGGCGGCGGCGCGCAGGGCTGAGAGGCGTGCGCAGAGGCCTCATCGGCCGGCGCGGCAAGCGCGCGGCCAATTAATAGAGGCCGTGGTGTGCAGGGCCCGGCCGCGCAACCGCGCCCACGGCGGCGGGCAAGCAGCGGTGTTCCGGCGAACTCCAGCACAGCTAAGGCAAACGGACTGCGGTGTAAGCACCGGTACCTTACCAAGAACGCGTTAACGTTGACGGCTTAGCCGAATTGAGTCCGATGAAGGCTGGCCCCGTGCATGCACCAAGGCGGCGGCGCTCCGGATCCGACACCGCCGCGTCAGCTAGCCGGAGGTGACATCTCTGTACCAACAAAGGTGATCATCGGAAAGGGGATATCAAAGAGAGTTCATAGACTCAAGAAATCGAAAACAAATCGAGGGCATGAGCCTTAATCCAAACACCTTTGTCTCGGCGGTTGTTTTGGCTGGCGGCGAGGAAAATCCTGCAATTGGCCGACTACAGAGCACAATAAAAAGGCTTGATAAGGGTGAAGTGGCTATCTATATTCCTCAGATTGCCACTGGTGCGAGAAATTGAACGGTGATGCTGTGAGCGGTGCGAATTGGACGGGGCAGTGCGCTCTCGTGTGGACAGCGGGACCATGAACCACCAGTCCACCACTGCGTCGCCTAGCGCTTGCACGGGGTGGCACAGTCTCGGGCAAGATGGTGCATCGGTCTGGCGCAAAGAAACAGCAAGGCGAGCGTGGCTTTCGCAGTGAAGCAGGCGCACGTGCAGGCAGTCAGCGAGCGCGCAGCATCAGCACGAGGCGCGTGCCTGACTGGACGCGGCGCGAGCGGTCGGGTACGGCAGGTCAGCGAGGCGATGAGAGAGACGGCGTCGTCAGCGGCGGGGCGTTCCCATGTACAACAGCGGCTTGTCAAACCTTTCGACGGGGCGGGGCAGCAAGGGCGGCAGAGCGGCAGCGAGTCGCGCCCATGAGCAGCGCCCAGCAGCGGCGCACACGGTGGCAGCGTCGTTGGCCAGCGACGACCAGGACGCGGTGACCACGCGCAGCTGGGAATCAGGCCAAAACCGTGTGCTGCACGAATTTTTGCCACGAGATTTTCAGCACTTTCACCGTAGCAACGATGTCCATTCAAGAGGCCAACCGGAGCAGGCACCTAGCTGTACAAACTTTGCTAAGGGTTTATGACGTTTAAGTCAACATGGAGGGAGATACAAGAGTACCAACTTGGGTTTGTCGGGCTCATGAACCGACCAAAAACAACACGTTCTAATAAACTTTGAGCATGGCTACGGAAAAGTTTGGACAAACATACAACAAACTGAACCAACCTCGAGTAGAAAGATTACAGTCCACAACAATACAAAGACTGAGCTTATGTGCCAACTTGTATTCTGAATCGAACTTTGAGATTCAAATTAATTGATTTAAAAGTGTTTTACCCATCAAGCTTCAGTACTGCAGTAAAGGATAAGATTCATACTACCTTTTATGTATTGGTAAATTTCGAAGTCTATAATATGATTATTATCTGACTGCCCATTAAGATGCTATTAAGCATTTAATGGCAAGTGCGGTGAATAGCATTTTTGGGTTGTTTTCTCTACACAGGTTGTATGAAACCTTCATGAAAGTTGTTTATTGACTTAATTAGAATCCAAAGGTCACATGGTTGATTTTTGGTCATATGCAAAATATCTGTTTATTAACTAAACATGTTTCAAGCTTTTAGATGGTTATCGTTAATTTTATGTGAACCTTAATTTCTCATTTTCCTTTCTTTACTTCTATGTAGTCATGAGTTGGTGTTTGTACATCATATGCTTGACAACTTATACTATACATCTAACATTATATAATATCTCATAATAATTTAAGTTATCTTTTTCACCAGAAATCAAATTTGTCCTTTTATTAAAAGGGTTTGAACTCTTTATTGTTATCACGGCATGTGTTGCATTTTTTCTCTTTAGCTATAACTAATTTAGCCATATGTTTAATGATTTGTTTTCTCTTTAGCTAAAACTAACTTAGCCATATGTTTAATTAGTTCTTTTCTGCACTAATCTTGCTCTATTTTATTATTAACAAGTCAATAGTTGCATGTTTAGTGCTTAACGCCCTGACACATGGGGTGTTACATCAAGTACATACACTGGGATGGTATTATTTTGAATGCCACTTTTCTGTCCACCAATTGATTCCGTATCTACCATCAAGAAACAACTATAGAATTGAACTTGATATGTGCATCCTGTGAAGAGTGTAGCAGCCTTGGAAACACATCTCAGTAACCAAAACTAATAAGTATAATCAATGGAGGGGTGAGAGATATAATTTCACATATGATCAGTATATTTTTATTTCTCCTAATTATGGGATTGCCTAGTATACCAATATTAATATGCAAGAAATGACTTTGTGAGTCATCTTAGAACTTAGGGTTAAAAATATAGGATTTTAATCGCCTAGCTCACCATTAGACCATCTAGGTCTTAGATTAGCACTTAGATCGACACTGACCTTTAGACTGAAGGTGCCGAGAGGGCCACTGAAGTCCAGGTGATGCGTGATGCAGAGGTAAGCAGATCTCCTTCTCCAGTAGACGTTAGCGACGAGAACGCCGACACCAGGGTAGCGGCGGCTAGGTTCTGGTCTTAAAGATGCGCCGAGCTTAACTTGACCGGAAGGCAATTAGTATGGATGATCATGGTCTTATAGAGTCGTTAATTAGATATCGTGGCTTAACTTGACCGTTAGTTCCATTAGGTCCATCGGTCATGTGCTGTTAGTGGGCCATAAAGCCCTTAATGACTCGGTCAGTCATTTAACTAAGGCGAGATCATTCCGACAAGACAAGGTAAAATTTGACATTGTTCTGATTTCTAAAAGTACAGATAATATGTAGTTAATAATTTACAAGTATAAAATTTGACATTAGCAAGTACGTATACTTAATCATTAAGAAAACAGAGGATTCCCCAATTAATTTACATTTGATTTTTCAGGTTCACAATGAACCTTGTCAAGCTCCTCACAGCGTTTCAAAGCCAATCTAATTCTAATCTACCTGCCAAACCCCAAGTGTATTAAATAATTAATAAATTTAACTGATCCAGTAATAATAATGTGCATTCTCCTTCAAGAGTAGTACGGGTACGTGTCCGGCTCCGGCCGGACGATGTTGCCCAATCAGCTCCACACTTGAGGAAACTCCATCATGTCTCCACCAAGGCTGCTGCTGGCCACGTCGTCAAAGCCACCCATGTCGAAGTAGCCAAACCCGTACTCACCGCCGGCGACTCCTCTCATCATGGCGCCTAATAACGACCCTGGGCACACGGCGGCCCCATTATTGTCGTCTCGCGTGAAGCCGCCGTGGTGGTGCTCGACGTCGACGGCGGCGGCCGTGTCGCCGTAATAATACTGTGGAAGCACGGGCGGCGCCACCTCCTGCTGCGGCGGCGCAAACGAGTGGCCGTAGTAGCCTCCTGACGCCTGCTCCGGCATGGCGTGTGAGTGTGACGAGCCGGCGAAGGCGGGCGAGGAGGAGGACGAGTCGCCGACGTCTTGGCCGTCGCCTTTCGTCTTCTGGAACACCCTGCACAGCACCCAGTCCTCCTGCACGCACACGGCAGCAATTGCCACTGTTCATACAGATAATTGCATGGCCGATATATTAATCACTTTATTAGTGCATGCAACTTTGTACTCGTGCTTAGCTATAGGACCGTTAGTGTGCTAAGGGAGGGAGAAATGATAGGTGAAGAATGTTGTACTAGCAGGCACCAATTATTGTGCAGCGCAGGGGAGCAGGCAGTCAAATATGGCAGGCCCACACTCCTCGTATAGTACGTACTGTACGTGTCTGCGCCGCCTGTGCATGACCAATTTTTTATCTGCACGTTTGTGCTGATCGAGGACGTCCTTGCGCTGATGCTTTGCACAAGGCGCGCACAGGATCACCCGTGCCTGATGTTCCTGTGCCACCTTGGAGCAGGCATAGTTGTACTACTCCTATGCATTGCAGGCTGGTTGCAGGTTGCTCGTCGACTAGGGCTGCAACTAGTCACATCAACGTTGTGGCACATGCATGGAGCATTAAATATAGACGAAATGTTTGCATGTTTGTACTTTTTGCATGTGCATCACGAGACGAATCTTTTAAGCCTACTTGGGCCATGATTGGACAAAAGTTGTCAAATACAAACGAACGTGCTACAGTGCAGAATTACAACTGCAACTGAGATCTAAACGGAGCCTAGCTCTTACTGCAGACTACGGAGTGGCAGGTGTGTTGGACCGAGCTCGGCTATTAGGTTGGGAGGAAGAAACGGCAGCTGCACCCAGACCCAGGCCCGCTTGAATTCACAATCGGTGCTGTTGAGAGCATGGATAGGCCGAATTCTCGGCCCATCAAAGATATAATTAGTGCGTTGGGGAACAACATCGCAGGACGGTTCTTAGTAGCTGGAGATAAGAACAGACGACGTTTCTTCACTTGTTGGTGTTTTGCAAGCTGATTAGTCGACGACGCACGCAATTCATGAATGATTGTGAATTAAATAAGCTGGTGTCACTGTCTTCCCCCGTGTAATGTGACGTCCTTGTACTCCTACTGGCCACCAAGTCCCCGTAGTACGTTCACCACCCGTGGTTCACGGGGCCAATCCGCTTGCTTGCTCAGCTAATCAATTTGTTGCTCAGGGTGACGCGAGCCTCTCTTTTCTTTCGATAGATACTCCTACAGTATTAGCACCCTCTCAACTCTAAACTCAGTCTGCCGCCTACTAGTATACTAGACAATAATTAAGTTAACATGCTAAAAATTTTTTAGAGATATTTTCTCGTAGAAACCGGTTAACAATTTGATGAGCAGCTATTGTATTGATTATATTAGTACATAAGTGTATAGCAAATATCAATGTATGCGTTAATTGCGTAACGTAATATGCACGACGTACGTACGAACGTACCCTTGGTGGCGAATGCGGGGTGTCGAGGCGGAACTCGTGCATGACCCAGCCGGACTTGACGCCGTTTGGGGCCCTGCCCCGGTAGAAGACGAGCGTCTTGCGCATGCCGACGACGGCGCGGGTGGTGCAGCGGATGATCTCGCGGTCCTTGCCGGTGGCCTTCCAGTAGCCCGTTCTGGTGGCGCGGTTGGTGCGCGACCCCGTCGCGTACTTGCGGTCCCGGAAGCTGAAGAAGTACCACTCCGTGGCCGTCAGCTTCGCCACCTCTGCGATCAGACGACACCGGCCAAAAACCCCAGTTAAATTCATTCGATTCTCTGAGATTTATATATATAGCATGCAGCTGCAAATTCATTCGTACTGACCTGGGAGCTCCCACGGCTCGCGGGCGTGCAGGTCGACCTCGACCAGCGTCCCCTGCGCGATGCGCTCGTTGGCCACCTTCTTGTGGAGGTAGTGGCACACCAGCTCCTCGTCGCTGGGGTAGAACCTGAACCCCGGCGGCAACGTCGACTCGATCTCCCTCAATGCCATCGATCGATCGATGGATCGGTCGAACCCTCCTAACTGGAAGCCTGGAGATCGATCGACGTATACTGTTCGATTGAAGATCCAGAAACCCCTAGCTTATTCGTTCAGTACACAGACAGCCTGACCTTGATCCGATTCTATTCTCCGAATTAGGATCGGATCGAAGTACCAAGTGTGTGTGTGTGACCTGAGTTGGTTAGGAGAGAACTCCGTTATATAGAGGAGGCGGCTAGCAAGCTATACCTCCGGGCGGCCCGGCGGCGACGTCCTGTCTGCTGAGGCAGCAACTGAAACTAACGGATCTAGCTACCTGATGCTAGCTAGGCCCTACTAGCTAGGCACAGGTGGAAAGATTCCAACCAGCATCCTCTCATGCCGCCCGTGCTCCGCAAGAGGGCTCCGACCGGATCTCATCCACCTGCTACGACGCATACGCGTGATCATCATGAGATTGCTCTCGCCAAGTGCCGGCACCTAGCATTATTCTTAATTTAGCACCGTGACACACGAATAGCAGGGCGAAGCTGTGTTAGGGACAGAGGGTTCCAATGCACTGCCACAAAAACTGTAAAAATAGTGAATTAATTTGGTTAAAACTTAAAAGTCCACCCATATATAGGTACCCCTAAAACACATGTCTATTTACCCACAAGGCAAGTGCACTCCGCTCGGGTTTGCTCTAACTTCACCAGTGGAGCATAGTGCACGCGAGCCAAACCGATGTACACCTACTCCTCCTCCTCCTCCTATGTAACAGTCAAAGGGTGCGTTCTTCAGCTCCTGCCGGCCAGCCGGCCATGGCGTGCGGTCGTTTTAATTACGTGCGTGCATGCTTCCGTGGGGAGGCAAAACAGCTAGTGCTGGCTGCAAATTAATGGTGCGGGAACCAAGGATCGCCATCAGCTTGATTAGATTAGATTATTGAGCCATTGAGGTCGTTAATTAGCAGCTATAGCTATAGGTAGGTCGCGTACGCGGCGATCTTGACGTGCGCGAGGTCGTACACGCCGGATGGAGACGTCCATATCAGCTAGTGTAGTATCTAGCTCAGCTCGCCTTCAATTCATGTGTGTTCTCTTCGTGTATGTATGCATCGTACGTGGACGGGGTGCGAAATAACGGGGTTCAACTGGCTTCAGTCATCAACATCATGCAGGAATTTCAAGTACTGTTATGAGATGTTCCGGCCGGGGAATGAAAACGAATCATAACAAGCGTCGTCGTCTGATGCGTGTGCCAGTGTGTTAGATGCTACGCGCGCCTAAGCTAGCATTTATATATATGTATATAACTTGTGGTTATGAGGGGGTTTAGGTACCGTGTACTCATCTATATACCCTCACTGAAGATGCTATAGTTTTCATGGTAAACAGTGTAATTTTCGTCATACCTAACATCCATCAATTCATGAGACATATAGTAGCAAATTTTCATCCATACCTACAATAATTAATCAAAATTATTTATCCTTGCTCTTTCTCTCAATACTCATTTTATAATTCAATATCCAAGTTAGATAAAAAATCTCACATGCCATTGGCATTAAGCTAAATCATTTATATCTGCCATCTAAAAACAAGATTCTCATACATGTTATACATGTTATTGGGTGTAAAACTGTAATATGTTCCGTACCAAGGCTGCCTGAGCCTGACTAAGCATATGAATATCTAGATTTCAGTATTGCTCCTATTAGCCATCTCCAAAATGCAGAGTTGGTCAACAATGAGCAAATGTGCGCGCGGCTCGGTGAGGAAGGAGGTGGTAGAGATGGATCTCTGATCAAGGACTAGGTGGTGTGGGCTGTTGGGCTGTCAACTATGTGGATTGGTTCATATATATGCGATGTGGGTCATGTGATTGTTGGTTGCAACTGCTTGGTGCCCTGGCTGACTAATGTGCTCATGCTACTGCTTGGTTGTCAGTGTGGCAGCAGTCGTGGAGGGTAGTGTTTGACTAAACAAGTTTAACGGTCGGGCGTCTACACACATTTAAATACGTGTATTTTATAGGCTCTAGTCACCTGATTTAAATGCTAAATGCGTCTAAACAATAAAAATGGTCAGAAAAGGTTTATACGATAGCATGAAGTTGTCTCAATAGGTGTACACTGAATAACATGCTTTTTAAATCATCTAGTCGGTTGTCTAAACTGTTTAAACGCCAGCTAAAGATAATTTTTTTAGGGTTGTTTTGACACAAGAAGATGAAGAAAAGGAACATATTATCACATGTATCAGAAATCGTCTTGTAGATCTTGAGACAAGGTAATAAGACCATGTTTAAACTGTTGTGGCGTTCTCGTGTTGTCTTCCCGAACACAATTTTTTCTTCTGATTACTTATCAAAGACGGTCCAAATACAAGGAATCTCCAATGGCGCAATTTCCAATTGGATGATCATATATGTGTTTTGTGCTTAGCTAATGTGGAAGAGACATACTGATTGTTTGGTTACTTATATAGGATGACACGCGATTTTTTGTTTGGATGGTTGTATGGAATGATACAATTTCATACAATATCATGTTTGGTTAGTTGTATGGGTCCATCAAGGGCAGCTGCCCGTGCTACGTATAGCCCTAGTCGTCTTTGGCTACAAATTAAATCTCCACATAAACTTACTTCAATACCTATAAAAATCAAAGAAAAAATAATGTAGTCCTTTATTACATGGCTTAGCCCGGGGCTTAATGGAATTCTGGGTCCATCCCTCCCTGAATGGACTGGTTTGTGCAAAAAGCTCGGTAAATGATGAAAACCACTTAAACCGAAGACTAACGACAACATAAAAAAGAAGACTAGCTAGTGGCAGCATAGGTCCCCCACCGACACACACCTGTTTACTTGAGCGATAGGCTTAAAACCGATTTTTTATTTTTCGGTATTTTTGTAGGCTTCTATTCTATGATAACCTTTTAGCTTTTAGAGCACACCAGACGCCACAAAAGGAACCAAGGGCCAGAAAATGCCCTTGGAGCTTTAGTTAACTTCCTGTAAAAAAATTCAAAAAGTCAGCTTCAACAATAGAGTTGTTTATTTTAGTTTCTACTCCCTCCAACCAAAATGTAAGTCATTTCAAAAATCTTAGAGAGTCAAAACATCTCAAGTTTTAAAAAAAATTATAGCAAAAATACAAAGATTTATGACACCTAAATAAGTGTCCTATGAGAACATATTTGATGAAGAATAATAATACTTATAGTTGATATATTAAATATAATTAGCTTATTATATAAACTTGATCAAAGTTAAGATATTTTGACTTTCCGGAATTCATGGAATGATTTGCAATTCGGGATAGAGAGGGAGTAGATTCCGACTGGCAGAAGTCAGCAAAAACAACTGAAACAAACGTGCCCTAATCAGTGACAATATATGAAATGGCAAGACCGGCACGGTGAAGCTGCCGGTTCCACCGTGTGTCGTCACGTCACGGTGCTGGATCGCAGGTGCAGCAGCGACGTACGCGGCGCCCCCGTGCTTTGCGGCCGATGGTGGCCTCCCATGCATCTCGCCAAATTATTCTCTAATGTGCGCATGTATATATGGCTATCGATCAACAGCTATATATGCTCTCGATCGATCTGTGGTCCACTTCTGCTACAGCCCACACGAGCCACGATTTGCGCATCAGAGTGTCGCCGGCCGGCCTGGTACTGGAGTAACTCCTGATGAGTGCCCGTGGCTTGCGCGCGCTCTGGTTTGGCTCCTCGTCGCTGTTTCTTGATCTCTGAATACGGCTTGGATTTTCATTGTTGAATGTTGAACACTACGGCCTGAATTAATTAGAAGCACCGGTAGCTCATGTCACTTCCCATGCAGTGGCGGAGCCAGCCGAAGAAACGAGGTAGGGCGGACGCTAGGACTAGTCTAAGTATGTATGTATACCATGTCAGTGTTTCATGTAGTAATTATATCTAATATGAAATTTAGCAAACAAATGCTGAAGAAATTGGAACACGTTACCTCCGCCTGCTCGTGCCTCTACTAGATCCATCGCCGGCTCCAGCTTCATCTCTTCCCCGCACGAATTCTCCTCCCCTGTCCCTCTGCCCGTCCCCATCCATTAGCACTTTAGCAGTAGCACCGGCAGGATTCACTCAGGGACAGCTCACAGCCGGACGGCCTGGACAGGGAAGGGGGAGGTCGGACGAAGCAGTTTGGGTGCTGGGACCGGGCTGCAGGCAGTGGCAGTCTAGGGCTCTCGCGCTGGGCGGCAGGCGGCGTGGGCGTGCGCCGCGCGGGGCAGAGGCGGGCCGTGGCGAGCGGTGTGGCGGGGGCGCACGGGGCAGAGCCATGGAGGCACGACGCGCGGGGTGGAGCCGTGGAAGTGCGGCGAGCGGCGTGGCCGCCTGGGCGGAGGCGTGGAGCCGCGCCCCGCGGAGGCACGGTGAGGCGGCGAGCGCCGACAGGGTCTCCTCTGCCTACTGGTCGTGTCTCCGTGGGCTTTGGGCAATGGGCTGTTAGCAATGGGCCTTGGCCAGAAGGCCCACTGCGGAACGTCGTCGCATCCCTTCGTCCTTCGTCCAGAACGATGAATCGGCGTCGCCCGTCACCCACTCAACCTCAGAGACTGTCGGACTTGCGCTGCGCCGCCCATCGGAGATGGAGATGGCGGTCATATACGTGGTGCTCGCCGGAGAGGAGGTAGGGCGGCCGCCCAACCTCACCATATGGGTGGCTCCGCCTCTGTTCCCATGTGTTTTGCTGCCGTAGTGGTGTAACAACGGAACAGTATATAGGAAATTATTTTCTTGGACCCTGAAAAAGTTCAACTTAGTTTTTTTTTGACCCTGTTGTTATCAAACTTTGTTATTTGGCTCTAAAACAAAATTCGTTTAATTTCTCGACCCTTCCAGCTAAACCAAAATGCTTAAAAAAACCATAACTCTTCAATACGATGTCGGATGAAGAAGATTTTTATATGAAAATTTAGATCTCGACGAGATCTATAACTTTATAGTTTTAAGTTTTTTCATTTGAGAAAGTTCATATACTCAAAAGTTAACATATTATTTATTGTTTTCTACCATCTGAATTTTCTCAAATAAAAAAACTTAAAACTATAAAGTTGTAGATCTCATCGAGATCTAAATTTTCATATAAAAATCTTCTTCATCCGATATCATATTGAAGAGTTATGATTTTTTGAAGTATTTTAGTATGGCTGGAAGGGCCAAAAAACTAAACGAATTTCGTTTTAGAGCTAAATAATAAATTTCGATGAAAACAGAGCCAAGAAATCAAGTCAAAAAAAATTTTCTCGGCCAAGGAAATAATTTCCTCACCGGTATACTTGATCATGAGGAGCATGATTAAAGTTTAAGCATAAACCTAACGAAACAGGCATTAAATATGTACTATAGCAGCTCACTGTAACTGGAAAAGCACCATGCATGCATGCCGACTGCTGCGTAGGATACCACACCAATAATCGGCTGTGCAAAAAGCACCATGCATGACGACTGTGCGAAAAGCAACATGCATGCCGGACATGTATTTGTTGTTGCGGCAGCAAGCCACTACATTAATCTTGTGATGAATAATCGTCGTGTCTTCTAATCATGAAACCCAATTGAATCTCTCACGACCGATTCCTTATCGACGAAGTTCGTTCTTCTCTGCCATGGCCATATGCGTGCATCCTATCCGATCCTTCTCGCAGCGGGCCGGGATAGATGCCCGCGCGCGTGACCCAGCCGGCCCGCCGGGGCCCGGCCGAGCTCGCTAGGTGTCACCCTACCGATGCCAATATACTTATATGCCATCATCATCCAGCTGATGAAGCAACACGTACGTACGCTTGCTAGCTTTTTTTTTTCCACACCGGCAAAAACCGAATTTCATTAGTAAAGCAACGAAATTACAAACGTACGCTTGCTAGCTAGCTATATATTGTGGCCGATCGAGGAGCTATAGCTAGCGATCGAGAGGTGCCGATGCCAGCACACGTATTCGTTTGTGTCGCGATCGATTAGGACAGGGCGGCCGAGGTCTCATCTCACTTCATCAGATGCAATGCAAGTAGATGAGGACGAGAACGAATTAGCGCGGGCTTTGGGCGACAAAGCAGGCGATCTTGTGACAGCACGACACGGATTCGCACTAATTGCGTCTAGCTAGGGTCGTGCCAATAAACAAGATCCACGTCGATCGGCTCGATCTCTTTCAATTTGCAAATCAAATCTATATATGTGTAGGAATATTATTTATATATCTATCTATTATCTATGGTGTATACTCAAGTGCCAATGTCTGAATTAATATTTAGTTGTCTCCATTATATGTAGTTTGTTATTTCCGAAGTGGACATTATAATCTTGGAACGAGAAACTGCACGCATTTGTTTTCAGACAGGGAAGTACTTTCATGGACCAAGTTGCTGGATCAATACACGTTATAATAGCTTGAGAAATGTACTACCCCATGATCGCCACTGGGGGGGGGGGGGGGGCGGATTGCATTCACGGGACGAAGGATCTTCTGTGGTCTGCCCCAGCACCACTGTGGCGCGTCTGAAAATTATTGCTATCTGCCCCCAACTTGAGCCTAGCGATTAGCGAAGATCCAATAATGTAATCTTTGTTGGAACTAGGTCGTCCAGATGCAAAGCATATATGATATATAGCTGCAAGTGATCGAGCAGTTATCTTGTGAGACCGTACCGCCACTACTTGGGTTTGGTGTAACTTTTGGTGAACAAGGACCTGGACTGAAAGCGGATGTTTGGCCCATTGCAAATGAGCTACTAGTGCATACACACATATACATATGCTTTGGATCGGTCTGATCAGACAGAGACATCGCATTATTCGAGCTCGCGTGCATGCGTGTGGCGCAATTGCAGCCATAACGACATTTCCCATGCTGCTGCTGCATGCTGTGTTACAGTATGCAAACCCAAAACGACTGAGTGCGCATGGGTACATCAGTTCAGTTTAGTTACGCGGGCGATGGCTTATAAGCTCTGAATGCACGCACAATCGACATAGTGCACTCTCACTTAGGCTCTGTTTGGTTACATGTAGATATTAATTTACTATCTGATAATAATAATTATCTCTCTTTTTAATCAAATATGTATAATATAACTTGAAGCAAAAACTCAAGACGTTGTTTGGATTGATTATATGCTAATAAATATTGGCTAGCTAACTATTAGCTACCTACTAGCTTGGAGAGATAATGAGATATTTATTACTCTATCTAGAATCCAGCTAGCAATTAGCTATTCTGTTAGCTACACCTATTTAGATCCAAAAGAGAAACTATTTAGGGATCAAACAGAGTCTTAGAACCTGTGGAACGTAAAAATTTCATAGGAACTAGTTCAATTTCACAGAAAAAAATACAGGAACGGGGAATTTTTCATGCGTTCCAAACATTGTTCGTGTGAGCTGTAGATGCATGCAGTGACCTTCGCCCATCACACGGGTAGTTTAGCGACCTACACATGCAATGAACATGATATTATTATTACACAGACAATGGTAAGTGGATGTCGTCAGCAGTAGCCGGCGGGCAATTAATCACAGGGGGTTGTGCGCAGGGAAACCTCCAAAACGGGCACACAACTTACAAGATTCCTAATTGTCAAATTGTTCATCCAGTCCAATTGCGCTTGCGCACACGCGTAACATTTGGATCGAATGGGACGAAACGGCCCTGGGCCCTAGGCCTAGAGCCGTAGAGCTGCAAAGTGCCAACACAGTGAGATTCTCCTAGTATTTTTAATTAATAGATTTTCTTTTAATTTTTTTTAACTATAGAATAAAATTTTCTCTCACGATAAATCAGCATGCTCCAAAATTAATGTTTTTTTTACAGAGAAGCGAACAGAAACACTACTACTAAATTAGCACATGAGAATTTCACTGAGAAATATTTAGTGAGAAAATTTGAGCCCCGTTTAGTTGGGGAAAAAGTTTGGGTTCTGATACTGTGACACTTTTGTTTGTATTTGAAAACTTTTGTCCAATCTTGGACTAACTAGACTCAAAAGATTCGTCTCGACATGTACAGACAACCGTACAATTAATTATTTTTTACCTACATTTGATGCTCTATACATGCATCTAAAAATTTGATGTGATATAAAATCTAAAAAATTTTTGGAAAAGTTTAGAAACTAAACAGGGTCTTATACTAAATTGTAAATAGCAATTTTTTTAATAGGAAAATGCCCACTTTATATTAGGAGAAGTATGAAATTCTGGTCGTGCAACGCGCGGCGAACCGCACTACTGCCGCCCTCAGCCACATCTGCCTCGGAACGGCCATTTCCGCAGCGAAACGGCCGGCGACACTGCGCGGTTTCTCACAGGCCCAACGGGTGCGCAACTCACTTCTACTTCGGCCCACAGCCGCGACGAATGGGCCAGCCCAGACGCCCGGTCCTCCGTCCCGCGAATCTCGGCCTTATTCTCCCAAGCACGACGCGCCAGAGGCTTCCAGAGCGTTCCACACCATTCGTCGGTCTCTCTCTTTCTCACACGTGGCACGATCACAAACACAGGCCTCAGCCTCACCCGGAGCACCTCCGCTCCCAACCGCAACCTCTTCCCAAACAGTCACACCACACGGCCGGCCGAACCCGCGAACGCCTCAAGCCTCACGCCACCGTCCAAGTTCCAGCCCCGCCGCAGCAGCCCAGTGCTCCGGCGATCCGGTCTCTCCAGACGCTTCTCGGTCCCCCTCGGCTCCACCCCAACGCCGCCACATGTCGATGCAGTCCATTTCGCCGGCCTCCGCGTCCGCGCAGTTCGCCTACCCAGCTGCGGCGGCGGCGGCGGCCACGGCCCCGTCCTACTTCCCCGTGCCCTTCCACCTCCAGAACGCGCAGTACACCGCGTGGCCAGCGGGGACGGCAGCCGCGCCGGCGCTGGCGCCGGTGCCTGCGTACAACGCCATCTATCCCCTGCCCCAAGTCCAGCAGGTATATAGCCGTACGCGAGCTGCACCCTACGATTAGAGTTTAGAGGGCTATATGTTTTTTTTTTCTAGAACACGACTTCACGAGTATTTCATTAAGGAGGAGGGCTATATGTTTTTGGTAGTTCATTTGAGTGCAGAAGTAAAGGTGATCGTGGATTTAGCGATGGCCGATGGGGACAATCCGCTAGACGCCTTCTGTCTCCGCGGGTTGGGGAGAGGAAAGCTCTCTCTGCAGTCTGGAGTTGTGTTTTCTTGATCTGGCCATTCTAAGTAATACTACTGTCTTTCCTCTTAGTTAGAATCCTTGTACCTAATAAAAATCATGTGATTAGTGATGATTATGCCATATATTAATATATATGTAGGCATTCTAGGTATATTATTATCCTACTTTTGATAGCGACTGATTCTGACAAAGATCCATCCTAATCCAGACATGTCTCTAGTCCAATGTAGACTTTCAGAGGAAACTATTTATTGTCTTGCAAGATCTAGATGCAAAATGTTCGATGGGAACTAAACAATTTATATGCATTCTCCGTAGCTCTTAGGCCATGAGGTCTTTATAAAACTATATGTGAAACATAACTTAGGTATGCAACAAGCAATCTGTGTGGGCTAGTGCTGATTCTTTTTTTTGAGGATCATTCACGTCACATCCAAATGAAATGAGGGCTCCGGTATGGGTTTCTGTTAGATAAGCCTAGCTACTTGTATCTTACTTTCCTGCACTTTTGGTAGGTAGTTTAGATGTTAAGCTAGTATCTACTTTATTCCTGGAATATACTGTAGTGGTTGGCCGATCCACTGCCATATAAGCAGGGGCAGGCCACCAACCTTTGTAAGCCGGTGTGATCTTTACTTTCAATCCAAGCGGCCAATCGGCCAAGCTGCCCTCTGGGCTTTCTATTACCCTTGATCCATTAGATCAGTGGCCAACAATTGGCATCGGAGCCTAGGGTTTTAGAGAGTCCTAATCCACCGCCGCTGCCGCCGCCACCTCCATGGCTTCCACCTCCGCAGACCACGCAGCCACAGCAGTAGCCGCAGCCAAGGGCAGCAGGAGCCCCTCGGACTCCAAGATCGGCGGCAAGGCCGTGTCTCGCCGCCGTCGAGGCAGCAGCGCAGCAGGCGGCGCAGGCGGCAGCAGCCGCGGCCCAGGCCGCGGTAGCCGCGGCCGCCGCGATCCGTGCGGAGATGATCGAGGAGGAGGAGGCAGGCGGGTTGCGGGAGGGATCGCGGAGTCCAGGGCGGCACCGTTGTCCCTCGCCGTCACCTGATCGGTGCCGCGGGAGGCGCGGCCGGTCACTGGTGATGCAGGTGTACCGCGACGCCGGAGGCACGTGGCCACAACTCACCCGCTCCAACTACCACGAGTGGAGCCTGTTGATGAAGGTCAAGCTTCAGGCGCGCGGGCTCTGGGAGGCGGTCCGCTACGGTGAGGTGTCTTATGCAAATGATCGGTGGGCCTTGGAGACCCTCTGTGCTGCAGTGCCGCCGGAGCTGGGGGCCGCCATCGCCAACAAGCCGTCTGCCAAGCTCGCCTGGGAGGCGATCGCGACCAGGCACGTTGGAGGAGAGCGCGTTCGTCGCGCTACGCTGCAGTGCCTCCGAGGGGACTGGGAAGGCTTGGCCTTTTAGCCCGGAGAGAAAGTCGAGGACTCCGCGCTGCGTCTCACGGCCTGATGGAGCAGATGGCGATCAACGGCGACACCGACCTCAACGAGGAACGAGCGGTGGAGAAGCTCCTACGGTGCATGCCGAAGAGCCTTGGGCAGATCGTGAATTCGATCGAGACCATGCTCGACTTCAGGACGCTCACCATCGAGGGCGTCACCGGGCGGCTCAAGGCGGTCGAGGACCGCGAGTGCGCGCTGGAGACGGAGGCGGCTTCCGGCAAACTCCTCTACATCGCCGAGCAGTGGCGGGCCTTCGACAAGAAAAAGGAGGAGGGGCGCAGGATCGTCCAAGGATCGGCACCGGCGTCCCCGCGGCAAGAAGAACAAGCCGCGCGACGGAGCTGGTGGTGCCGGTGGCGGAGGACAAGCAGACAAGGCTGGTGGTGCGGCTGGTGAACGCAAGGCGAACAAAGACGACACCTGCCTCAACTGCAACTGCACCGGGCACTGGGCACGCGACTGCCCCCATCCACGGCGAAACCGGGAGCGCGGAGCAGCAAATGTCGCCGAGAAACCGGGAGCGCGAAGCGGTAAATGTCGCCGAGGTGGAAGGGGAAGGCGCAGCCTTTCTCGTCCACGGCATCCTGGAGATCGAGGAGGAAGGGTGCTGCAAGCCTCAAGCTTCGACCTTCTGAGCTCTGAGTACCGATCTCGAGCTCGAGGAACCATGTGCACGTGCCTACCTCGACATCGGCAGCGACGGTAAGAAGCTTGATGGCTGGTACCTGGACAGCGGCGCCACCCACCACATGACCGGGCGTCGCGAACTCTTCACCGACCTGGACACATCGGCTCGGGGAGTCGTGAGGTTCGGTGACGAGTCGAAGGTGGAGATCCAAGGTGTCAGCTCCATCATCCTCGAGGCCAAGGACGGCGAGCACAGGGTGCTCCACGGCGTCTACTACATCCCGGCGCTCCGCAACTCGATCATGAGTCTCGGACAGCTCGACGAGGGAGGCTCGAATGTGGAGATCAAGGACGGCATCTTGAGGATCTGGGATCGTCAACGGTGGCTGCTCGTCAAGGTACGGCACAGCGCCAACCGCCTCTACATCCTCCACCTCAACACCGCGAATCCGCTCTGTCTTGCTGCTCGGAAGGATGATGAGGTGTGGCACTGGCATGAGCGCTACGGTCACCTCCACTTCGACGCGCTCCGGAGGCTGTCCAGAGACGACATGGTGCGCGGGCTGCCGGCGATCCACCACGTCGGGCAGTTCTGCGACACGTGCGTCATCACCAAGCATCGCCGAGCACCGTTTCCGGCCGAAGCCCAGTACCGAGCATGGGAACCGCTTGAGCTGGTCCACGGCGACCTCTGCGACAGGCGCTACTTCTTGCTGCTCGTCGACGACGCCACTCGCTATATGTGGGTGGCTCTGCTGACCACCAAGGACAACGCCGCCGACGCCATCAAGCACCTCCGAGCTGTGGCGGAGACCAAGAGCGGGAAGAAGATGCGGACCCTCCGCACCGACAACGGCCGAGAGTTCACTGTCGCCGAGTTCACGGCGTACTGCGCCGAGGAGGGCATCCAACGTCACTACTTCGCCCCGTACTCGCCGCAGCAGAACAGCGTCGTGGAGAGGAGGAACCAGACGGTGGTTGCCATGGTAGCACTGTTGAAGTAGCGAGGACTGCCGGCACGCTTCTGGGGTGAGGCTGTGGTGATTGCTGTGTATCTGTTGAACAGGTCTCCGATCAAGGCGCTGCAGGGCATGACGCCGTACGAGGCATGGCATGGGATGCCACCGGAGGTCGGACACCTGAGCACGTTCGGCTGCGTGGCGTTCGTCAAGGACCTCACCCAGCTGAGGAAGCTCGACGACCACAGCCGCCCTGGCATCTACATCGGGTATGCAGACGGCGCCAAGGCCTACCGCGTCTTCGACCCGACCACTCAGCGTGTGTGAGTATCGCGCGACGTCGTCTTCGACGAGAGCCGTGGCTGGGACTGGATCAAGGAAGGAGGCGAGCACGCTCCGGCGGACTGGGAGTTCGTCGTCGAGCACCTCTAGGAGAATGGAGCTGAAGGACCGCGTACCCCGGCGTCCTCTGCTCCGAGCACCGCCTGTGCTCCGACCACTCCGACCACGCAGTCTTTAGCTCCGGGGGAGCAGTCGACCACGTCCCCGACCATTGCCAAGCAGTCTCCGGGCACTGCCGAGCAGCCTCCGAGCACCGCCGAGCAGTCTCCGAGCACTACTCCGACCACGGCAACGGCTCCGACCACGTCAATCGAGTTCGCCACGCCGCTGGAGGATGATGAGGACCGTCTGGATGCGTTCTACGACGACGAGCCTCTTCGGTACCGACGGATGATCAACATCCTCGGTGACGAAGCTCCTTCCGAGCAGGCGCCACGACTCTTCGCCCAGCTGCACCTCTCGCACGCTGGCGAGCCCACCAACTACGCGGAAGCACGGGGTGATCCTGCGTGGGAGGCCGCAATGAAGCAAGAGCTCCAGTCGGTGGAGAAGAACAAGACTTGGGAGCTCGTAGACCTGCCTGCGTGACATCGCCCGATCACCCTGAAGTGGGTGTTCAAGCTCAAGAAGGATGAGAAGGGGGCGGTGACCAAGCACAAGGCAAGGCTGGTGGCAAGGGGGTTCGTGCAGCAAGAGGGTGTGGACTACGACGACACCTTCGCGCCAGTGGCGCGCATGGAGTCGGTCCGTGTCCTCGCGCTGGCAGCTCAGGAGCGGTGGAAGGTCCACCAGATGGACGTGAAGTCGGCGTTCCTGAACGGCGACCTCAAGGAAGAGGTATACGTGCGACAGCCACTAGGCTTCGCCGTCGCCGGGAAGGAAGACAAGGTCTACCGCCTGCGCAAGGCCCTCTACGGCTTGCGGCAGGCGCCACGTGCCTGGAACGCGAAGCTGGGCGCCACTCTGAAGGCGATGGGCTTGCACCAAAGCGCGCACGAGGCAGCGGTGTACCGGCGGGGCAGCGGGCGCTCTGCTCTGCTGGTCGGAGTCTACGTGCTGGTCGGAGTCTACGTCGACGACCTCATCATCACCGGTGCGGATGAAGAAGAGGTGAAGAGGTTCAAGGAGCAGATGAAGGAGAAGCTCGACATGAGCGACCTCGGACTCCTCTGCTTCTACCTCGGCGTCGAGGTGCGCCAGGACGACACTGGCATCACCCTCCGTCAAGCTCACTACGCCAAGCGGATCCTGGAGCTTGGCCGGATGACTGGCTGCAACCCAGCTCACACGCCGATGGAGAAGCTGCGGCTCAGCCGTGAGAGCAAGGCGGAGAAGGTGGACTCCACCCACTACCGGCGGCTGGTCGGCAGCCTCCGGTACCTCGTACATACCCGGCCGGACCTAGCGTTCGCCGTCGGGTACGTGAGCCGGTTCATGGAACAGCCCACACTGGAGCATCTGCAGGCCGTCAAGCGCATCCTCCGCTACGTCCCCGGGACCCTGGACTACGGTCTCCACTACAAGAGGGCTCCTGGCACAGTGCGCTTCGTCGGCTATTGCCACAGTGATCTTGCCGGCGACATCGACACAAGCAAGAGCACCAGTGGAACAATGTTCTTTCTGGGTAACTGCCTGGTCAGCTGGCAGTCGATCAAGCAGAGGGTGGTGAGGCAGAGTACATTGCCACCACTACTGCAGCAACACAGGCCCTTTGGCTGTCTCGGCTGCTCGGGGAGTTGCTGGGCAGGAAAGTGGATGTGGTGGAGCTGAAGGTGGACATCAAGTCTGCTTTGGCCCTGGCCAAGAACCCAGTCTTTCACGACAGGAGCAAGCACATCCGGATCAAGTACCACTTCATCAGGGACTGCTTGGAGGACGGGAGCATCAAGGCCAGACACATCGCCACTACTGATCAGCTCGCGGACATTCTCACCAAGTTGCTGGGCAAGGCTAAGATCCAAGAGATGAGGATGAGCTACGTTACACGGATACGTCCCTGGGAGCCCGTATCGCGTATCCGATACGTTTCCGATACGGATACGCGTCGGATACGCCGTCGATACATACCGTCAAAGTATCCGATTTTTTCATATTTTCGCGATTTTTGGATACGTGAGCTGATACGTATCTGCCTTGCCGATGCCTTGCCAATATGGCCCATCCGTGCCCGATGCCCGCAGTCATATGCACCGCAGTCGTATGTCCGCGCCGTGCGCCCTCGCGCCGCATCCCCATTCCCTGCTCGATGAGGCCGCATCACCGCTCGTCGGACACTGGCAACGAGCCTCCGCCTCCGCCTGGACGCGCATCGCAGCGAGCCGCTGGCCTAGACACATCGCGGCCACCAGCAGCCGCGACGAGCCTCCTCCTCCGCCTGGACGTGCATCACAGCCAGCTGCCGGCCTCGATTTCTTTCTTCCCGGTGAGTTCCCCTTTCGATTTTTTTTTTTTCGGGTGGAAACTGGAAGGGTGGGATTGGGAACGAGGACGACTGAGGGAACGAGCGGTGGCGAGTGACTGTCCGTGGGGATAAGCGGTGGACATCAGAGAGTTGTGCTTGTTTATATTACTAGCGAGTACTACTAGCTTTTTTTTTTTAAGCCAAGTACTACTAGCTATTAGAAGTGAAATAATTGTAGTAGTCTTTGATCAGCTGCCAGTAATTTTACAGTGCATTATTATTATTACTACTATTATTATTGTTATTGTTATTATTATAACAAAACGTATCCACGTATCGGGTTTTCTCGAAAAATGGCGTATCCGCGTATCTGTATCCATCCGATACCGATACACGTATCCGTATCCGTGCTGCATAGAGGATGAGGATCGGCATGAAGCAGATCACCTAGTACTAGGCTTAGGGGGAGATTGTTAGATAAACCTAGCTACTTGTATCTTACTTTCCTGCACTGTTGGTAGGTAGCTTAGATGTTAAGCTAGTGGAATATGCTGTAGTGGTTGGCCGATCCACTGCCATATAAGCAGGGGCAGGCCACCAACCCTTGTAAGCCGGTGTGATCTTTACTTTCAATCCAAGCAGCCAATTGGCCAAGCTGTCCTCTGGGCTTTCTATCACCCTTGATCCATTAGATCAGTGGCCAACAGTTTCGCATACTGTTGACACTTGAAACGCAAGCTTTGGTTCAGTAGAAGTGCATTATACCATTGCTTCATAAGATCTTACACCTACAAGTATCCTTTTTGTCCCTTTGTTTATGTTTATGCTGCAAGTATATTTAAAATATGGTTTATGCTGAAAGTATTTAGTGACTTGTCTATTTTTTGTGTGTCTTCCAGGCCCAGCAGTTGTTCCAAAAGGACTCGAAGATAATTACTTCTGAAGCTCTAGCTGCTGTTAAAGCTGCTATTGCAAATAGTGAGAAAGACAAGAAGGCTGAAGCAACAAAAAAGGCAGTGCCTCGAAAGGCAGCTGGGCAAAGTTGGGAGGACCCTACCTTGGCTGATTGGCCTGAAAGTAAGATATCTAATTCTCTGTTGTCTTTTTTCCCCAATGTTTTGCGAATGCTCCAATCTTCTGTTATGTAATCCTTAACCTGGCACTGTGGTGTTTTGTTTAGCTTTTATTGTCCGTTATCTTGCAGATAACAACCATGAGAAAATGTCAGTCTTACAGGCAAGATCTAATGCTCTATCCATTATGCTTTGATCTAAAACCAAGTGCTCTTTTTCCTTCTCTAAAGGTGCTCAAGGATGTGATGTGTAGCCCAACAGATTGCCACACGGGATTTAGGTGGGCTTGCGGATGATTACTGAACATTTTCAATTTACCCAAATCCTTTGCTTACCTGATCCGTCACATGTAATTCAATATTGTTTATGACTTTATGTGCCTTTATTAATCTTGGCCGTGCTTATGCTGTTATATGAAATGCATTCTTCTAGTGATGTTCGATGCAAACATATGTGTAGGCTTTCAGTTTCTTCGTGCATTAATAAGCACACACCCGTACTGCTATATCCTCTCCATTACTCAGTTCGCCATATTGGCCAGTGAAGAGTCAAGACTGTTGGCATGCTTGTTCTGTCATTTGTTGGTTTGTTGGCTGTAGGAACTTTGTCTTGGCTGCTTTCTTGATTGCTCCTTTCCTCTTCATATGGTTGATTTAAGTTTGAATGATGTCCATGCACTATGTAATGTCCTCCACAATTTCTGAGATGTGCAATAGATGTCTTTTTCATGAAAAAAAAAACCTGTATTGTTAACTTTGCATCATTTCGGTCAATGCAGCTCTTTAAGTATTCAATAGTTAAATATTCTATAACTGCTTTGCTAGCACTCACGTGCCCAGTGGCCACAACTTCAAGTTTTGAGTTGCTTACCTATGTCATTTGTGCATTGATAATGTGATTCTACCTTGTAGTCTTCCTGATGACAATTCAGCTGTTTATTTAGGGATAGTTCAAGTACCCCCATTGACAATTGCTTGATCTCTCATCTACAGATGATTTCCGCTTACCTATGTCATTTGTGCATTGATAATGTGATTCTACCTTGTAGTCTTCCTGATGACAATTCAGCTGTTCATTTAGGGATAGTTCAAGTACCCCCATTGATAATTGCTTGATCTCTCATCTACAGATGATTTCCGTTTGTTCTGTGGTGATCTTGGAAATGAAGTGAATGATGATGTTCTTGCAAAGGCATTCTCAAAATATCCATCCTTCAATATGGCCAGGGTGAGCTTGACCTTTTCCATACAGTTACATTGTTCTTAATTTCTACTCTTCCTAACACTTTTTATCTTCAATTTTTTCATTAAGTGAATGTTGATCTCTTCTGTACCAGGTTATACGGGACAAGTGGACTGGAAAAACTAAAGGATATGGTTTTGTTAGTTTTGCTAACGCATCTGATCTTGCTTCTGCCTTGAAGGAGATGAATGGTATGGATACTTGCTCCTTTGATGCATCCTTTGGCTACCAGAGGTACTGCAACTTACAGAACTAAGAGTAATGCAGGTAAATATGTTGGAAACCGGCCAATCAAATTACGGAAGAGCACATGGAAGAGCAGGATAGACTTCGAAGCTTTGGAGAAGGGAAAGGTTAGTTCTCATGGTCATATCTTGTGTTCCTTTTATACATACATATGAGTCCTCAGCTTGCTCATGTGCATTTTGCTAAGCATTTTGCTAATTTTCTGCAGACTCAACCACAGAAGAAAATCAGACTGCAGAAAAGAAGTGTTCTTCACAAGTAAAACTGAAATTCTGCTTGTTCATCGTCTGTCACTGTCACATTTGGGAAAGTTGTCTGAAGCAACAGTTTTACTTAACATCAGATGTACTCAACTACTCATCGGCTATCACTGTCCCATTTGGGAAAGTTGCCTGAAGCTTTAACAGTTTTACTTAACATCAGATGTACGACCAATAATCACAAAGTTCCCGTTGACACTGTACAATCACAGACGATGCTATGTTGGTGATTGAAGGGTTCCAGCTGATTGCACCTGTAGTGTGAAGGTCCAATCTTATTATGGGAAATGTAGTTGTAAATACTCCCATGAACAGTGCTATTGTGGTGAATTATTCTGTGATCTCTATTCAGAAATTCATGTATAACCTTTCGTGGGTGCTGGCCTGTTTGGATCCTATTGCTGATAGTTGATGGCTAAGTGACCAGTGCTCATTCTGTGATTTTGTTAAAAAATTATGTATCCTCCGTGGTTGTTCCAGGATCCACTAAATGCTACTGAAAGCTAGTTGCTACTGGCTATTAGTAGTTAGATAATTATGAACAGCGGCTATTTGGATGATCATGTCATTAGGTGGTCGGAATTTATTGGTGCATGTTAATTGTAAGCGGGACTCTAGCTAATAGTCAGCAGCTACCCATACTAAATTTAGTCACTAAACATACATAAAAGCACCAATTAATCCAAATAGGAACTCACTGTTTGTTCCTCTACATGAATGATTATGCTATCTAAATTGTCATTGTTGACTCAATTTTTCTCTTTAGTTGCTCTCTTAGTGGTACAAATATACTTGTCTGTCTTTGATTTCTAGGTGCTCTCGTTCAACTGTTCAACTGTGTTGAAAGTAGGCAGCCGGCTGAGCTACAACTACATGTCTACAAATGGGTAGCCTAAAAGTGACACGATGAACCCACGGCATTACAGCACGGCATTACAGCAGAAGAGTAGCATACTATGATAAGCTCCGGCTGCACACTGGGTAGCATACGAGAGAATTACAGCAGAGTGGAGAGTTCCACATCATCGTATGTAGATTTTCTGTAACAAGGGACTGATAATTTGGTGAGTACTGTCAATTCTGTAAGTAGCCATGGTCAATCATGCTGACAAATTATTACCATCTCGTATAATTTTTGAAGGGGAAGATGGCTACGGAAAACAGGTTTTATCCTCGACAACACCTGAGTTTCATAAGACGTGCTTATTTTGTTGTAATCAGTATGGAGATTGACCTATGAAGCCTTCATATCATCAAGACCAACGCTCGCCTGCAAGAATAGCAGCGCCTAGAGCTGTTTAACAAGAGACCTAAGTAGCAAAACAACTGAACCTTAAATTGGGAGGGACCGTACCAGAAAGTTGTGATTTTCTTTGAGGAAAGGAGAGAAGGTTGTGCAAAATTTCTCAATATCTGCATTGATGTCACCAGTTCCACTAATGACCTCCATAAATTTATCTCTGTTAGGAGCAAGCTTCATGGCCACCTGTGATCACCTCATATAAGTAAATCAACAAAATCAAAGCACAAATAAAATAGTAGATATACTGACTAAAAGTATGCAAACTATCTTAAAAAGATGAGCACGTTGACCTATTTCCACACAGGAATGAAGCAACAATTATTAAAAGATCAGGATTTTATTAGACATTTGTATTGTCAAAGCTCAAATTAAGTAAATGACTATCTGTCGTTTGTCGTCTGTAGCTAGACACCAGTTTTAACTTTTTAGTTCCTCTTCTAGTCTTAAATGATTTTTTTTTCTTCACAACACCTTTAGATTTTATCAATCTGAATAAAAAGGATGCTGCTC
Source organism: Eremochloa ophiuroides (assembly GCA_038502445.1). Lineage (NCBI taxonomy): Eukaryota > Viridiplantae > Streptophyta > Magnoliopsida > Poales > Poaceae > Eremochloa > Eremochloa ophiuroides. Next base: position 61,960,635 of record JAHLJS010000005.1, on the reverse strand, counting down.
GCCTGCATCAGAGAGAGACACACGCGCACGCACACACAGAGAAAGAGAGAAGACTGGATTGAAGAATTTGGATTGGTGAAGCCATAGAAACAAAATTGGGTGTGATAAGAAAATATTCTTCAAAAGTGTTAGAATTAATTGCTATTTACTGTAATCCCCTAGTTACTTGTTTAATCTCCTAGCTAGCTGTGCCAGGTTCACAACCAATTGGCCCCTTGGGACAGGTTCACACCCTGCTGGCCCCTTGGGACTCGGCTGGCCCTTTGGGCCAACCCTCCTCCTCTCTATTTATATGAAACCTCTTCTGTAAACTCAATTCAAGGAATCCAAGCCTGCTAGGCTATTGTCTATCATGATATCAGACTAAAACATCGATCCTTCTGCTTCCGCTCCCACTCCACCCGCCCCAGGCTGCGCGCGCGCCCTCTGCTGCTGCTGCGCGCGCCCATGGTCACCTCCAGCTCCTCCGCCATGGCTACCGCGGCCAAGCTCCGCGACGAAGCCCTCTCTGCTGCCAAGCGCATGGAGGATAAGGCCTCCTCTCTGCGCTCCACCAACACAGAACGCAGCCAGCAGCTCGAGGAAGAAGCTGCCCTTCTCAAGTCCGCCTGCCGCCGCCCAGGAGCGTGTCCGCGTTGCTGCGGCTGCTCTTGACAAAGAGCGCGCGCAGGCAGATACCCTGGAGCAGCAGGCCACGGCCCTCCGGGATCGCCTCCGCACCGAGCATCTGGACGACGACGACGATCCTGAGGATGACGACGTCCACTCCGCTTCCTCTGAAGCAGCGGCCATCGCCCACCTCCACACTCAAGCTGCTGCCGTCCAGAACATCAAGAACCTAATTCCCATCGATCTTGATCTTCAATCCTCCAACTACTCCAAGTGGCACGGCTACGTCCTCCTCATCCTCGGCCGCTTCGCCTTGAAGGATCACGTCCTCAGCGACGACTCCCGCCCCTACGATCCGGCGTGGTCGCGCATGGACTGCGTCATCCTCTCTTGGCTCTTCAACACCATCTCCGCCGACCTCGTGGACGTCATCCATGAGCACAACGGCCTCACCGCCCGGGCAGCATGGCTTGGGATTGAACAGCAGTTCCTCGACAATCGCGAGTCCCGCGCCATGCTCCTCAACGCCGAGTTTCGCACTCTCTGCCAAGGTGCTCTCTCTATCGATGACTACTGCCGCAAGATGAAGAGCATGGCAGATGCCCTTGCCGACCTCGGCGAGCCCATCCAGGACCGAACTCTGGTACTGAACGTTCTACGGGGTCTCAATGAACGTTTCCAGTTCATGTCCTAGCTCGTCACCCGCCAGAGGCCGTTCCCGTCCTTCGCTGATGTTCGTGCTGACCTCCGTTTGGCAGAGCTCAACATGGGGACGCCCTCTGCCTCTCCTTCGGCTCTCGTCGCCACGCCCTCCAACAGGCCGCCCACTTCGTCCTCACCTGCGTCTGCGCCTCCACGCCATCATCAGGCCCCTGCTGGCCATCAGGCTGCTGCTAGCCATCATGCTACTGCTGGACAGCAATCCAGTGGCAACCGCGGCGGGCGCGGCTCTGGCGGCTCCCAAAACAGTGCATAGGGCGGTACTGCACCAGCCACACAACAGTGGCCCTCGCTGTTCAACCCTTGGACCGGCTCTATCCACATGTGGCCAGGGTCCACCGCCGGCAGGTGCCCGTGGCCCTCCACCACGCGCAGTCCAGCCTGCACCTCTGCAGCAGGCTCTGATGGCCGGCGTGCCACCGGCATCCTTCGCTCCACCACCGACTTCCGGGTTCTACTACCCGCAGCCCCCTCAGGCACCCCCTGCTTGGGCGTCCTGGACGCTCGAGGGTCTCACCAGCGCTTTCAGCACAGTCTCCCTCACCCCACCACCAAGTTCCTCTGATTGGGTGATCGACTCGGGTGCCTCCTCCCACATCACCGCCAACCCTGGTATGGTCACCGCTACACCATTCTCTTCCTTTCCCTCCTCCATTGTCGTAGGCAACGGTGCCACCCTTCCTGTAATTGGCACCGGATATTCTGTCCTTCCTGGACCCTTTCGCCTCGACAATGTCCTTGTAGCTCCCGACATTATCAGAAATCTCCTTTCGGTTCGAAAATTCACTACTGACAATTGTGTTTCCTGTCGAGTTTGACCCTCTTGGTGTTTCTGTGAAGGATCTCCGTACCCGGAACACCCTCCTCAGATGTAACAACACAGGGCCTCTCTACACTCTTCAGCTCCCTTCATCCACCACTGGCTCCTACGCCCTTGTCGCCACTCCCTCACCGACTACCTGGCACAGGCGCCTTGGTCACCCTGGCAAGGCCACTCTTCAGTCCCTCGCGCAGTCCTCCTCCATTGTCTGCAGCAAGCCTGAAGATGACTCCCTCTGCCACGCCTGTCAGGCTTGGGCGTCATATTCGTCTTCCTTTTTTCTATTTCGCCTATCTAGAGCAGCCAAGAATTTTGATTTAATCCATTGTGACATGTGGACATCTCCTGTGTTAGTGTCTCTAGTTTCAAATATTATTTAGTTATTCTTGATGATTGCTCTCATTTCCTCTGGACTTTTCCTCTTCGTGCTAAGTCTGATACATTCCCCACAATTTCTAATTTCTAATTTCTAATTTCTTCGCCCATGTGTCTACCCAATTCGGCTGCACCATTAAATCAGTCCAATGTGACAACGGTCGCGAGTTTGACAACTCCGCCTCTCGTGCTTTCTTTCTTGCTCACGGCACCACTCTCCGCATGTCGTGCCCCTACACTTCCCAGCAAAACGGGAAAGCTGAGCGCATGATCCGCACCGTCAATAACGTCACACGCACCCTCCTCTTACAAGCTTCCATGCCCCCCCTCTTACTGGGCTGATGCTCTAGCCACTGCCACCTATCTCATCAATCGCCTTCCCACCAAAACTCTAAACATGAACACCCCTTTTTTCGCTCTCCATGGCACCCTCCCCTCCTATCATGATCTTCGTACCTTCGGGTGCACATGCTACCCCAACCTTTCTGCCACCAGTCCTCACAAGCTTGGCCCCCCGCTCCACACTCTGTGCTTTCCTTGGTTATTCACCGGATCACAAGGGCTATCGGTGTCTCGACCTCAACACCAACCGCGTCATCATTTCCCGCCACGTTGTCTTCGACGAAACAACGTTTCCTTTTTCCCTCAGCCGGCCATCCCCTCCTCAGCAGGAACTTGATTTTCTAACTGACGACGACACTATTCCAGTGTCTCCTCTTCCTGCAGGTACACCCAGGCGCTGCTGCTCCTTCCCAGTCGGTGCCTCTGGCACCATCTCTGGCACGCGACAGGCACGCCAGCGTCCAGGGCCCCAGGTGCTGCCTGCGCCCTCCACCTCGGCTACCACCGGCTGTGTCCAGGGGGTCCCCGGCGTCCTCTGTACAGGCGCCCCCTGTACAGGCGCCGGCTCCACCCGTCGTCCACGTCTACAGCCGGCGCGCTCCCCCTCGGGTGATTGTGCCTCAGAAGCCGCCTATTATTCATGTTTACAGCAGGCGTGCTCTTGCTCCTGCCCCGCCACCCGAGCGCCCGGCAGGAGCCCCTCCTCGACGTTCCAGCATGGTCCCCTCTCCACCTCGCTACGTCAAGAGCGATCCTCCGGTTCCTGCTGGTGCTGTTTCCATTCCGCCGGTCGCTAACTCCCACGGCATGGCGACCCGTGGAAAAGCAGGCTACAGGCAGCCTCGCCTCGCCTTGCATACCGAGGCCTTGTCTCCCCTACCGCGGTCCTGTCGAGATGCCCTTGCTGATCCTCATTGGCGCCAGGCCATGGAAGATGAATATGCAGCTCTTCAGGACAATCACACATGGGACCTCATCCCCCGCCCTGCCAAGGCCAATGTTGTTACTGGAAAATGGATTTCAAACACAAGTTCCATGCCGATGGCTCATTGGAAAGATACAAGGCTCGTTGGGTACTTCGGGGATTCACTCAACGCCCCGGTGTTGATTATGATGAAACTTTCAGCCCGGATTGTCAAGCCAGCCACTGTTCGGACAGTCATCACACTGGCACACTCCAAGGATTGGCCGATTCATCAACTTGATGTGAAGAACGCTTTGCTCCACGGGACTCTTTCAGAAACAGTATACTGCTCTCAGCCTACTGGGTTCGCTGATCCTGCACATTCCAGATCATGTTTGTAGACTCAACAAATCCCTCTACTGGCTTGAAGCAAGCCCCGCGGGCCTGATACAGCCGCTTTGCCTCCTTTCTGATCTCTCTGGGATTCACTGAAGCCAAGTCAGACACATCTCTCTTCATATTCAACCGTGCGAGACAGTCTACTTGCTCTTATATGTGGATGACATTGTCCTCACGGCTTCATCTCAGCAACTCCTTCACCATGTCATTGCTGCTCTGAAAAAGGAGTTCGCCATGAAGGAATTTGGACCCCTGCATCACTTTCTTGGCATTACAGTTCAGCGCCACAGGGATTCTGTTCTCCTTTCACAGCGTTAGTACACTCTGGACATACTTGCTCGCCATGGCATGAGTGACTGCAAGCCTTGCTCCACTCCAGTTGACACTTGTGTAAAGGTACCAGCTGATGCCAGGCCCGTCTGTTGCTGATCCCACTGCTTATCGCAGTCTTGTGGGTGCCCTCCAGTACCTCACCTTCACCAGGCCCGACATTGCCTATGCCGTCCAACAAGTGTGCCTTCATATGCATGATCCGTGGGAAACTCACCTTGTCGCTGCCAAGCGGATCCTTCACTACCTTCAGGGCACCCTCAGCCATGGTCTGGTCATTCCCCGAACAGCCCCAACACAGCTCCGTGTCTACACCGACGATGATTGGGCCGGCTTGCCCGGACACCCGCCACTCCACCTCCGGCTACGCCGTCTTCCTCGGTGGCAGCCTGGTCTCCTGGTCATCCAAGCGGCAAGCCCACTGTCTCCCCGTCCAGCGCAGAGGCAGAGTACCGGGTTGTTGCTAACGGCGTCGCTGAAGCCACTTGGCTACGGCAACTGCTCCAGGAACTTCACCATCCCCTAGACTCCGCATGCCTCATCTACTGCGACAATGTCAGCGCCTGCTACCTCTCAACCAACCCCGTTCAACATCAGCGCACCAAGCACGTGGAAATCGACCTTCACTTCGTCCGTGAACGTGTCGCCATGGGTGCAGTCCGGGTTCTTCATGTGCCCACCACGTCGCAGTTCGCCGATGTCTTCACCAAGGGGCTCCCTTCCTCTGTCTTCATGGATTTTCGCTCTAGTCTGAACGTCCGCTCCACCGAAGATCTGACTGCGGGGGGGGGGGGGGGGAGGGGGGAGTGTTAGAATTAATTGCTATTTACTGTAATCCCCTAGTTACTTGTTTAATCTCCTAGCTAGCTGTGCCAGGTTCACACCCAATTGGCCCCTTGGGACAGGTTCACACCCTGCTGGCCCCTTGGGACTCGGCTGGCCCTTTGGGCCACCCTCCTCCTCTCTATTTATATGAAACCACTTCTGTAAACTCAATTCAAGGAATCCAAGCCTGCTAGGCTATTGTCTATCAAAAAGAACTCTAATTGCTGGTGCCTTGCTATTCAGGTTGGCTGTCCATGTGAAAACTAGACCTCAAATTTCCAGAATTCATATGTTGGTTATATTTTTTAGAACAGATTGCCTTAAGTCTTGTTTGGTTGGGGTGCAAAATAGTTATTTTTCGACCCCCAGTACACCTCAATATACGTGGACTGAGGTGAATATGGGTGCAGCCAAACTTTGCCTTATGTAGAGTGAAAGATTCTACCGTAAAACTAGAACTAGGCAAGCCAGCCATGAAATTTCTTGAGAGTCTTGGTGTATGAATCAGTGCAAGCTTGACTCATGGCCCAGTCTGGATGCTCAAGCAGGTTACGAAACAACTCAACAAGGAAATCCATGGCCCTGACATGCAAAATTTTGAGTAAGAAAAAGTTACATACTTGGCATGCTGATCAAGTTGCGATTAGAAGTGACAAAACAAAAAGAAACTAAGTACCTCGTGAGCCACAGAAGCCCATTTGTGCAGCTTGAGGAACCTTTTGCGGTCTTGTTTTGAACTTCTTCCTGAACCATGCTGTACAAGTGCTCATACTTTGCTGGTTCTGAAGAATACTTGTTTTCCAGTCTCTGACAGAAGAGGATAAAGTCAATTGAAATTTTTTTAAAAAAAACGTGGAACTCCAAGGGCTCCAGAAGTGACAAACGAACTAAGCAGGCAGATCAGTCTAAAGTAGCTATTGATATGAATTATCACAAAATAGATAACTGAAAGACAACATTAACACCACTGCCATCTATTTACTAGCATAAAAGGATCGAAGATAACCTTTGAATGATACTATACTAGTATAATAGAAATTATGTAGAAAGAATTGCTTACTGTGATATTGCCACCGATATCACTCTTTACAATTGCCATAGCAGCTCCAAATTTATCTGGTTCATAAAAGCAGGGGCTAAAGGGGAAACTATTGAAAAAATTGTTTATTGTTTAAGCAACACAATTGTAGCTCAACATAAAGGAACACAGAACCACAGTTTTAAAACTCAATGATTTGCTCTTCCACGGTTTAAGACAACACCGAAGCTTTGATTTAAGGATCAACACAAGTATTGGCAGATGTGTGCACAAAATTTGCAACCATCCAAAAATCCATGTTTACAATAAGATAAAGACCTTTACTGAATTCTGTATTGAACATCATGATGATTTCACAGAGAATTTTCAAAAAAAAAACTTGTGCGTCTCCAAGGTGGCATAACCATCAACAATAATTTGTCTTAGCTATAAGAAAACTTGTTTAGACAATCAATCAATCATGTGTCTTGTGAGAATAACTCAAGCCCGTTCATTGCTTCCGGACCACCACTGGACTTCTGAACTAAGCATGGTACCAAATCACAGATTAAGTAATGCAGCTACTGCTACTTAAATTTCAAAACCCCATGCAGCTGACAGCGAAGCAAGTGAGTTACCGAGGACAGGTAAGATTTGCTTGCAGACATCGAGGAAGGGCTTGGTGAGAATGACTCCGTTCTCTGCCTTGACATGCTTCATCCCTTCCAAACAGGGGGTGAACACTGTCTCCGCCATCTCTCAACCTGAAACAAGTATATCAAGTTATCAACCCATCATCACAGCAAAGAGAATATGCTTACGGAGAGCCAAAGAACTGGCAACATCCCAGACATGATACTACACGTCTAAATCTCAATCACCCGGACGTTCTGCCCCCAACATGCACCAGATCAAACTAAACATACTACTGCACTTCTGATCTGACTTCTGATCTCTCATGGAATGTAACCACGAGGTCCGTGGATCAAACCTCCACGGACTAAACACGGAACCAGCGTGCCCGGATTCCTGAACTCCAGCTCGTGTCATGATCTGAAATCACAGATACAGTCAAGAGTGATGGCAAACTAACCCGTTCACGGATCTCGAAATGGAGTTCCTCCCCCCTTCTTGCAACACGGCTTTCCCTGTCGGCGAGGAGACTGCAGGAGGGAGGAGTGATTCGGAGGACACGAATCTATCCTCCCTTCTTCCACTACCAGCTAGCGGCGAGGGAACGAACAAATGCCATTTTTTTACGACGGAATCTCTGTGCTCCCGATCATATGGAATCTCTCAGTTTCAGTGCCCCGATCCGTGTGGCTCACCGACAAAAGCTAACACCTATACCAGGCCGGGCCAAAAGTTGAGATGGTATCTACAGAACAGTCCATTTTTTTAATACTCGGCAAGTATGGCCCAACCAAAGGAAAAAGGGCCCAACCGCTTTGTGCCATTAGAAAAAAGTTCGTCGTTCTTGTGTGCCACTGAAAAGTTTTAAACTTTCTCATGTGTCATGATACTTTTTGGTTTTGCCCTACACGCCATTCCGTCAGGTTTTGGAGCTAACGGTAGTTAAACGAGGATAGAAAAAGTCTAAAATGTCCCTTAGTTCAGAATATGAAGAGAAAGTTTCTTATTCTCTTATGCCACTGATTTAGCATGCATGTGTGCTGCTCTCACATGCATGTGTTCCTTATTCTCTTATGCATGCACACGTACGCCATCAAATCAGATTAGCCCTGTGCACGGATTATATTATCCACCTAAATCATTAATCCAAATATCTAAAGCCCACCCAAACCGTGATAGAAATCAACTAATCGACTATGCAACGCATGGGCTGTGCGACTGCTGCGGCAACGCCACGGTAAAGCTTGGAACCTTGGTACACGGGCTTGCTGTGTCCACCTCCAGGTCCCCAACCGTGGATTGGGTTGCCGAGCCCACGCGCGTCATGGTACGCCACACGGGCGAGGATCGTCTCGAACCGGCTGAAGGAGCGGCCGCCTTCCGACGCCTGGCGCTGGCCCGCTGTAACAACTCTAAAAATTCAAACACCAAAAACCTCAACCAACAAAATTTTTCTAAAAACAAACCTATTTCATGTGCATGCATGTAGGAGATAAATAATGCAAGTAATAATTTACATATGTTTATGAATCTTGTAAATACCTCACCCTATATAAATATAAAATATAAACCCACCAATTCATGTTGCATATTTGGATTTTATTGATATTTTATGTTTTGCTCAAGAACTCATATAACATGTGAAGGCAAATATATGTGTGAAGAAATCAGAAAAGAAAAAGAAAAAGAAAAGGAATGGGAGAAGAGAGGAGAAGCCAACCAGCCAGCTTCCGACCCAGCCAGCCTCTCACCACCACCAAGCCAGACCGCCACACTGGGCCGGCCCACGACTGAGTTGCGGACCAGTCCCGCGCGCACGCACGCTGCTTCGGCCGCGCGCGCCGTCGCTGCCGCTGACAGCCTGGCCCCGCATGTCAGCCTCTTTTCCCCTTTTCCCCTGTTCTTCTTCCCCGCGAAGTCGATGGCCAGCAGGGTCACGCAAATCGCATGACCCTGGCTTGCCTGCCCCCTCGGCCTGTCCCACGCTTGTCCCCCGTCGCCTAGACGACAAAGGAACCCCCGCGAGCACCCGGAAACCCTAGCCGAGCACTCACCATAGCCCTTGGATGCCGCACGACGGATCTCGACCGCTCGCCATGGTTTAGACCGAGCTTGGCGATATATAAACCCCTCCTGGTGCCCTAGCCATCACTCCATTCGCCGCCGCCGCTGGTGGCACTACACCACACCACAACGTGAGACCGAGAGCGAGGAAGAAGAGGAAGAAGGGAGGGAAGGAGCCGCCGGAGCGCTGTTGCCGCGGAGCACACCAGAGCCGGAGTCGGAGACGGAGCCGGTGCCACTGTCGCGGGTCTGCACTGCACTGCGAACACTAGGCACGGCTATGACTCGTCACCGCATCGCTAGCCTATCGTCCCCGACACCGCGGTGAGCTGTCGGAGTTGACCCTTGCCAACCTCGCCATGCTTTTCGGCCATGGCGCTCGGATCCACGACCGTGTAGGCCACGGGTCGTTTCCGACCCCGGAACACACCGCACACACGCACACGAGACGCAGCCCGGCCAAATGGACCGACCGAGCCAGAACAGAACGACAGGCACGCTGTTGCGAACAAAGCTCACGGAGCGTCGTCGTCTCGTCGGCGTTCCCCTGCGTAGCGACCACCATCCACCCTACCGACTAACCGGGAAGCCCAGCCACACCATGCCCCCACCAGATCGAGCCACTGACCCAAGGGAGGAAGACCCGAGCTCGATCGGCCTCGCCCACGCCGAGATCGCGGGAGGGCCACCATGCTGTGCACGTTCTGAACAACTCCGACCATTTTCGGGTAGGATAGCTAGCCGTGGAGCAACGCCACGACCGGCCAGAGGTAACTACATGGAAAGACGAGCCTGGAGCAGCCCCGTCAGCTCTATCCGCACACATCACACTTCGCCGGAGCACCACCACCGGATCTCGCCGAGGAGAAGCCTCCACAGCAACGCCATCTCGCCACAACCGTTCCAAGGAGGGTCGGCTTAACAACAATTGAGAAAGGCCGCACACAACCGTGCCAAATCGTGACCGCAGCCACCTCGCCGTGGTCCGCCACCGCCGGGGTAGCGCCGCCATCGTAAACGAGCATCTTGGAGCCCCGTTAACGCAAATTAGAGGCCGGATTCCATTCACCGGGGGATCGGAGGAGCGAACTCCCCCTTTCGATGATCCAATCGCGCCTCATCGGAGCATCGGCCCCGCGGCGACATCACCGCCGGCGACCATAACACCTTGGGCCCGTAACCGAGAGCACAAGCCATCCTTTTTGAACCACGATCACCCCACAAGTCCTTCAGATGACCATATGAACCATCTCCGACCACCATCGAGCTCACCGGACCGCCGCTATACCACATCACCGCCAGCGACCCCACTGAGAACTCGCGTCGAGCACCTGGCGGGTGCTGACGTAAGCCCATTCGTTAGCACTGGGTGCACGCCACCCTGCAGCAGCACGAGCATGCACCCGGCCCACCATAGACCGCATACAGAATAAGAGCGGTGCGCTCAGTCCACCGTGAGCCGAGCCTTCGGTCTATGGACCCACTACCACACGGACCACCGTGCGCCAAACCCGCTGTGAGCCGAGCCCGAAGCGCTCCAGCGCTGCCACGTGGTGAGCCCTAACGCCGACACGTGTCACCTGTGTGACGTCATGATGATGTCATCAGACCCCACCAGGCAGACCACCGTTGACTCGGTCAACCGCTGACGTCAGCAGTGACGTCATGCTGACGTCAGCAGAGCCGTTGCCGCCGAGACCATTGACCTGGTCAACTTGAACAGTACCCGGCCAATCACAAACTGCCACGTGTCATCCCCTAGTTAATTAGCCATTTTTCCATTTTCAGAAAATAGGATAAACTTCGAAAATTCATAACTTATTCATACGTTGTCCAAAAATTGCGCACCACATATCAAAATTCTCAGAAAAATGAGCTCTACAACCTGAACCTATGTTTGAGTGCATTTGGATCTTCTATTTTTATTATATTTTTCTGAATGATCTACAGGAGTCGCTAACGCGACTATTTTGATTCCGTTTTCAGAGCCGGAGGAGAATCAGGCTGAGGAGGACGACCACGAGTACATTCAGGAGCTAGGAGATGACTACGAAGATGCCACGTCCCACCAAATCCTTAGCACCTATTACGCATTGCTAATGCCGTTTTTGCCATTGCTTTATGATCATATGATATTAACTGTCTAGGTTGCATGTTAGAATAATTGATTACCCTGTCTTGTTTAAACTATCACCCTGCTATCCGCTGATAGGATAGATGCTCACGGTTATATATTTATTTATTTGCTCTTCCACTACTTATTGATTACGACACATATGTGGGGGAATTGGGAAACGGTTTAACAAATATGAAACGGACTTAATCGAATGGGGGAGCGTGCTGCGTGAGTCTTGGGTGCGTGGTGAAGGTCGAGTCGACCAAGTGGGCTAAATACGACGAGCTGGAAAAGCAAGTCTTGCCGGGGTGCAATCTGGGCATTCCCACGAGTGATACCTGTGGCGGGTAATGGTGTACAAGGTGATTCCGAGGTGGATGGCATGTGTGGTTTGAAGCCCCGTGAAAGGAGGTGCTGTGATGGCACGGGGAGAGTATCCCCTAGAGATGGATGTTGACAGTGGATATACCCTAAAATTCCACATTCAAACACCGTCAACAGGCCTCGGATTCAAAGGAGAATAAACACAACATGAGCATATTTTATCAATAATAAGTTCCACTTGTACTCTTAGCTTGTGATTACAGGGAACACCAAAACAGTGCAAAAGTGAGCAGCTAAGGGCTAACTATATGGTTCGGCCGAACCATGTCAAGTTGCCCCAGGCCACCACCTTCCAACATGGTGCATACAACATCAAATGAAAGAGATCCAAGCCAAAGGTGGGCCCACCCATGGGTCGGCCAAACTGGCCATGGGGCCCACCTGGCTCTGGTGACGTGGCAGGATCCGTATGACACTCCAACCAAGTTATTTCATCCATCGGATCAACTTGTGCTTTCATTCAACGATGGAGATCAAAGGCACACGGATTGAGGCATGAAACGAAGCAATCAAGACAGGACAAGTACCAGGGGAGACCCTATGACTGGTGGGGACCACACCTGGCCTGGCCCCACCAATCATAGGGGTCGGCCGAACCAGTTGGTGTGGGCCCCAGCCACCGACGTTCCCCACCGACTCCAAGCATGCTTCCCATGTGCTCAAATTGCTAAGACCGTCCATTTTGAGGCGGTTACAAGGCGGTGGATCCAAGGATGGAGAGTTGAGGAGCACACGGATCGCTGACGTGGCATCCCCCCACTCTCCACTATAAATAGAGGCTGTCCACTCCTCTTCAACACACACAAGACACACAAGAGTCACAAGTCACAAGAGTTCTACTCTTTAGTAGTAGTATTAGTCTAGTGTGGGAGTTAGAGTCGAGTCGAGCTACGCTCGGAGTCTCCAGAGTCGTCTGCTGGAGAGTCTGGTATAGCTCTTGTACCTTTCCTTCTGTAAGACTTTATCTTTATCAATATATTATCTTTACTTTACTTTACTAAGTCTTTACTTAGTGCATTACTATTCTTTATAGTATTATTGTGTTTTGTCTTAACTTATAGTTGAGTTTCATTGGATAGTGATCCTGTAACCAGCTCATGTGTGTAGTTCATCGCCTGTCATAGGGTACTTTAGTTGTTGGTACGCAACTAGAGTAGTAAGGCTCAGTGTAAGCGTGGTGCTTAGACTAGATCTTGCCTTTGAATGCCGCTTGTCGTACGGATTGTTTGTGGGTGCTAGCAGGTAGTGACAGCCCTGTCTAATCTTAGTATCCCTCCACATCTTTTAGGCAAGTTCTTAAAAGGTAGGCTCCCATAAGAGAATGGCCGCTTCGGGTAGAGGTTATATCCCCTACTGTCTCGCCTATCCCCTACACACCGGAAGTAAGGTAGCTGTCTTGGTATACTTCATCTAATTGATAGGATAATTCACAAGAGTAAAGTAAGTGTCATAGGAGTCTTATACTCACTCGTTGTCCTCCCACCTAGCTATACTCTACTAGTTATCTTAGTTATCTCAAAACCTTGTCGTGTCTTGGTGTCATTACCCTTTCCTCTATATATCGATTTACCCCCCTATCACTAGTTGATACTAAGTTGCTATAGACTTAAGGATCTCTCTTTTTATTAATTATTCCTAGCAAACGCTTTCCCTTGGGATAAAAATAAATAACGATACCTTGAAATACTCCCGGGTGAAGTGCTACAGTGGTATATTCTGTGCGCTTGCGGAATTATCCAATAGACATAAGAAATACCCCAGGCACTTCTGGCGCCGTTATCAGAGATAGCCTAACACCCTGTCTCTGGTGGTTGTACTAAGAAGTGTCAACAAGCATTTCTGGCGCCGTTGCCGGGAAAAGCATCAGTCTAGGAATATTAATAAAAAATTAAATCCGGAGTCTACTATCAATTTAGTTATCGATTAGTGTTAGGGGCTTACCCCTGTCTGTGTTTCTCGTTATCGTGAAGCTAGACAGTGCATGAACGGTTTTCAATTGCCGTCAAATTTCATTGAAGATCCTGAGCAATTGTTGAGGAGAACTAGACGTCGTCAAGTTCCACCTCAAAGGTTCATCTTAAACCTGAATCCGTTCGAGGAAAGAGGCTCTGCACTATCAACCGAGGAAGCTATGGTCCAAAAGACCACCTCTGAGTTCTCTGCACCGTCGGCTGACAACATTGCCACCGGTCCGCAGCTCAACTTGGGGATGCTACCTTTGAGCTCAAGCCAGCTGTGATAAACATGGTGCAAGCCAATCCATTCTGTGGGAAGCCACATGAAGACGCCAATGCCCATCTCCAGCACTTCCTGAAGGTGCGTGGTACCTTCACTATCAAGAATGTCTCGGCTGACGCCATCCGTCTTCGCCTGTTCCCATTCTCACTGCTTGGGAAGACGAAGCAATGGTTTTACGCCAACAAGAATGAAGCTACCACCTGGGAAAAGTGCGCCAACGCTTTTCTCAAGAAGTTCTTCCCAATAGGCAAAACAAGCGCTCTCCGTGGCAAAATTTTAAGCTTCCAACAACAAGTGGATGAGACGATTTCTGAGGCATGGGAATGTCTCCAGGAGTACATTCGTGCCAGTCCTCATCATGGGATTAAAGAATGGCTCCTAATCCAAGGTTTCTACCATGGGCTGACTGGATTAGCCCGTAGTCACCTTGATGCTGCTGTTGGAGGAGCATTTTTGCAACACAATGTCAAAGACGCCAAAGACCTCATTGAAAAGATGGTTATCAACCAAGGATGGAATGAGGAGCGTCTCCAGCCCAAGAAAAGGGGTATGCACACCGTTCATGAGGTGGACATGCTCTCAGCAAAAATGGACCTCTTGATGAAAAAGATTGAGGAAGGTTCCAAGAAGGAACAAGAGGCTATTAGATCCACTGCCACCGCACGAGCAATCGAAGCTGATCCATGGTGCGAGGTATGTGGTGGAGAAGATCACTCGGGCAACAACTGTCCCGAGACGAAGGAGGAAGTGAGCTTCATCATCAACAACAACAATGGGTATTGACCCCAGCAACAAGGAGGATGAAACTCGCGCCCTTTCTACCAAGGTAATCTAGTTAACGGTTATAGTAATAATTTTAATAATTCTTATGATAACCAACCTTCTCTTAAAGATCCTGTCTTAGGCCAATCTAATGTCAGTGATAGTATAAACAAGAAAATAATGGCTAATTGTCGGGTACCAAAGTATAGGGTACCCAACTTCAACGCAAAAACAAGCAACCTCAGCGCAACCTGGCCCAAATAAGGCCAGCCGAAGCCCACGAAGGCTGCGCACGTGAAGGCCCAAAGTGGCCTCCCGTAAGGACCGGCGGCACGGCTCGGGACAGCGGCACCCTCGGGTGTCAAATCTCCGATTCGCCCGAGCCTCCACGAGAGGGCTCGGGATAGCGGCACTCTCGGGCGCTAAATCTCCAATTCGCCCGAGCCTCCTCATCCTCCTTGAGCACGGTCTCTCTAAGGCATCCAATGCACAGTCGACGTCAACAGGGCAATCTTGGACCGTAAGGGACCCCTCTAACCACTTTACAGGCGCGGCCCCACTGACTGGATGCCGCGAGGCGACAGCACCCCGCTCGTGCACGTCCTCCGTACCAACTGCCATACCTCCTTCGGTGACCGATGCGACGGTTCCACTCTTTCCACTCCGTCCCAAGGACAGTCAACTGGATGATGCCTCTTGCTGACGAAGAGATTCTCCAACTACGACAGCGACAGCTCCTGCCCATAACGCACGAGCCTCGCAGGGACAGGAGAGGTGACGGCTGTCCCGCCGACCCGGGAGTATGGGCAATGTAGCAACAGGACCGTTCGCCCCTCAGGAAAGTACCGCGCATGAGAGGAAAACACGCCCGAGGGAGGACACCCCTAATGACCCGTCTCGTCACTCTCCCGACGGCAAGGAAGGCTCCCGAGCCTCGGGAGTCGATCTTTGAAAGTCAACCAGTCTTCTCGTTGCACTGTGCAGGACCGGACGCGACGCCGTGACGCACCGCCACGCAGCAAGCCACGTCCCATACACTGTGCTTAAATAGCAGCAGCTGTCCCATCATTCGAATAAGGTAAGATCCCAGGGAAACCTGAGGAACCAATTGATGGTGTTAAGTTAATTTTCACGAGGTTTGGTAAGCCTCCGGTTAGGCAAAATCCGGTTTACCTTCTTGACCCGCAATTCATGGCCAAGAAGAGTAACCCCGGCCATCCTACCATCACCTGCGAAATCGGGCCACACACTTTCAACAACGCCTTCTGCGACCTTGGATCTGGAGTGAACATAATGTCCAAGGTAATGTACAAGAACTTGCTAAGGGGACCTTTGTACCCCACTTTTGTCAAATTGCAGATGGCCGACCAATCAATCCGGTTCCCCGAGGGATTGGCAAAGGACATCCTTGTCAAAGTTCAAGACGAATACATCCCCGCCGACTTTATCATTCTTGACATGGGGGCCGATGACGAAGTCCCCGTCATCCTAGGAAGGCCGTTCCTCAACACTGTGAATGCCATCATCTACGTGGGATCCGGCCAAGTCCACTTCCAACTCCCAGGTAAGAGAATCAAATGTCCTTTCAATGGTTATAAATCGATGCAACAGGCAAGGAAGAATCTGTAGAGAAACAAGCCACAATATGCACCCACCGAAAGAATCAATCACCAAGGTCCAAAAAGGCCAAACTGGTAAGTAAGGCTGAGGTGATAAACAAGGCCTGACTCCGCTGAATCACAAGCATCAACCAAGAAGGAATGGCGAAAGAAAGAGGTGCGATCATCACGGTCTCCATCTCCGGGACCGATCGAAGCACCCGAAGAATAAACTCGAAATGGAGAGGTCCTGCTCTATGGACCTAAAACATGGAGCCCTTGCTGGTAAGGTAAATCAGTATTTATCTCATATTTAATTCCTGCATTGCAATTTTTGCATTTCATATTTAAATTTTGCAATAATTTATTTTGACAGAATAAAATGCTTAGGTGAATAAAACTTGAGAATAAACAGTAGTGCTCACACCTGAGGTGGTGGGACCACCTAGGTGGGGTCGACCGACCCCACCATGGGGGCCACCCACCTCTGGTGGTGTTGGCCTGGTGTAGTGATTCACCTCCTGAATTTTGAACACCATCTCCTTTTGAATTTGGCCGACCACATTTGGTTATAACCACTTTCATTTGCTCTAAGGAGAATCCAACATCCACTACCAACCAATTCTGAAAAGTGGACACTTTGGCATGCATTAGTGTTCTCATGGTCCATGGGAATCACTTTAAACATGTCCCCACTTTTGTCATAAACCTTTTACCTTCACAAAACACTAAACTAAGAGAATCTCTGAAAATTTCAAAACTTTTGATCCACCACTAGTCTTTACTTTTCTGGACACACTGTTTAAGGCTGAAAGGGGACAAAGCCCTGATTCGGCCGAACCATGTTTTGGCTCCCTCCCAAGAATGTGTTGTTTGAATTCAAATAGATTCCCTGTGTAAAGGTAAAAGCAACACTGAACCTGTAATTAGTGGTTCGGCCGACCCATTATTGAGGTCTTCTCTGCAGAGTCGCGTTTGAATTCAAATAGATTCCCTATGCAAAGGCAAAAGCAACTCTGATCTTGTCATAATGGCGTCGGCCGACCCATCATTGGAGAGCTGTCAGCAAGGTCGAGTCTGAATTCAAATAAATTCCCTGTGCCAAAGTTGAAAACAACAAAGACCTGACCTAGGGGGGTCGGCCAAACTGGCCATGGTGGCCTGGACACTAGCCCTTCTCCCCCTATAAATACCTCTGCATTGTGTGCTCAAATCCACACCCAAACCAGCTGATTTCTGTCGAGCACAGAATCTCTCTTCTTCTCTCCATTTGAGCGAGTTCTTTCTCAAGTTTAGTTTAAGCTTAGCCACTTAAACCAAAAATCCCAAAAATATTGTAGTAGTAGAAACTTGTCACACTCTCATCTTTGCTCTTAAATTCTTGTTTGTGGAGGTAACCATATCCCGCAAGGACTACTAACAGTGGGATAGCTAACGCTAACACTAATCCCTGTTGTTGTAGTATGTTCTTGTGTGATCTCATTGCTGCAGGATGAAGAAGTTCTCCTCCGCACTCAAGAAGGCCAAGAGTGTCATAGGGAGTTCCTCCCGACGACCCCGCCATGATGAAGATGAAGGAAGAGAAGCTCCACCAAGACAAAGCTTTGGAGTGCCTTTCGAGAGTACATTCGATTCCGAGAGTGGCCTCATGCTAAATCAAGAAAAGTACCAAAGGTACGTCTCCATCCGACACCGAGGGTATGAACATACCAGGCATCATCGACCCTGTCCTTTTGGACAGCACAGGTATGACCGCGGAATTCAATACTATTTTCAATACAATCGGGTGAAGAAGTTTTTGGGAAGTGCAAGAACTTGGAATAGAAAAGCTCACCATTGAATTTCTATGCTCTTTATAAGCCACTGAAAATAATGTCTACTTTCGCATGTTTAACCAAGAATATAATTTAACATGGGGAGTTTTTAGCATGACACTTGGTTTGGATAATGACTGTCATCTAGACCTTATTAATGCAACAAGAAGATTTGATAAAGCTGAATTTTGGAAAGCTATAACAGGATCTAATGATTGCTCTGACCCTAAAACCGATGAAATCCATAATCCTACTTTGCGCTTGATCCGATATGGGATGGCTATAACTTTTCTTTCTGGCTCTAATATGCAAATTCTTTATAATGATGAATTAAGACTGCTCTATGCCATGACAACGAAATTAAAAATTTCACCTGCTAAAATGTTAGTCCACTTTTGGCTTGGTATTTTCCATAGAAGCGAGCCCATATTCTTCACTTCTTTTATCATGCGCATTACTGAAACAATGGACTTGCTAGATAAAAAATATTACTTTGAATACATTGCTTCTCCTAGAGATGTTGTAACCGAAGATTTTTTCATAAGTACTCAAGTCCTAAAAAGAGATGAAAATGGTGATATAAAAATGATTTATCCTGGCCATATAGCCGAAATCTCTCTCCCTTGTGAGAGGCGTCGGTTGTATGCGCTAATGATGCTTAGCTCACACATATGGTATGAAGGAGCTAAACACATGAGACATGACATGGAGTCATGTGGCTAGGTGAAGAAGATCAAGACAAGGCTTCGCGTCGATGGACCGGTTGCAAGTGCGAAGGGCAAGTCGGGTAATGGCTTGGCGCCGATGGACCAACGCAACGGTGAAGAGCAAGCAAGTCAAGGATCGATGAACCAAAAGCCACGTGATGATATGAAGTGGATCATATCATTCATGAGGTGTTGGTGCATGTGTTGCACCGGCATCGATGGTGTCGGAGACGGTGATGAAGACGGTGATCGAAATGGAAAGCGCAAGGCAAAGGTATAACCTAGGGCATTTCCATTTCACCGGTCTAAGGTTGAGTAGAGAAGTGCTTGACCGGATTTATGATAGATGGCCGTACTAACAAGAGGGGCAAACTTGTTTGCATATCGGTCATCTAGTGCCACTTGAGTGATCTAACTTGCATACGTTGCTAGGATCGAGTGGCATGGTGAAAAGAGTGAAAAATCCTTTGAAAAATGTTTGTGAAAAGCTAACACACATGCACATGAGGTGTACACTTGTTGGTGTTAGCACTTTTGCAAAGGTGAAAGTGTTTGGAGGTGGTGTTGTGAGGTAGAGAGGGTGTGGTTCTCTCTCTTCCTCCTGCCGAGCTTGCGAGGCAGGATTCGGAGGTTTTCGGCGAAGTTGCAAGAGCGTCGGACGCTAAGGCCAGGGGGCGTCGGACCATGGGTTCGGTCCGACGGCCTGCCCTTGTCTTCTGTGCTGTGGTGCGAGCGTCGGACACTGTCTGCAGTGACAGCGTCGGACCATCCTCGTGCGTCCGACGGTGTTTGGCCTGTGAGCGTCGGACGCTGAAGTTTGTGGGCGTCGGACTTTTGTCCGAGCGTCCGACGGTGCAGATCGTGCGAGAGCTGACACGTGGCGAGCTCTGAGAGCGTCGGACTCTTGGGTTTAGTCCGACGGCGAGCGTCGGACGACCGTCCGACGGTTTTCGGCCCTCGGGGAGCTCTCTGGAAGCGTCAGACCGTGGAGTTCGTTGGTCCGACGGTGTTCCGTCCGACGGTGAGCTGAGGCACGGGAAGTTAGCCGTTGTGATCCAACGTTCGACTTCAAACGGCTAGTGACACGTGGCGGCTATCGGGAGCGTCGGACCGTGGACATTGGTCCGACGGTGGCGTGGCTGAGCGTCCGACGCTCAGTCCGACGGCTGGTTTGAGAGGGCAACGGCTCTATTCGCTTGAGGGCTATAAATCCAAGCACTTGGCAGCCTTGGCCGACTAGCTGAGCACCCTTGGGCCTGTGTGACTTGTGTAGGTGTGCTTGGAAGCCCTCTCACTCACTCACTTGCTTAGTGCACATCCGATTGATTGATAGTGAGTGATTCTATTGCGTTGCATTGTGAGATTGCATCGAGTGGCACTAGGTGATCGTGTTGCAAGCCGGTGGTGCTTGTTACTCTTGGAGGTTGCCACCTCCTAGACGGCTTGGTGGCTTGTGGCTCCGTGAAGTAAGCAAGAAGATTGTGCTTAGCTCCGGAGAAGCTTTGTGAGGGGTTGGAGCTCACCCCGCGGGAGATCGTAAAGAGCATCACTAGTAGAGCGAGACGTGAAGAGCGACAAGTGGTCCGGCCGAGTCAAGTGCTAGAGCTTGTGGTAAGCACTCCACGTGGGAGGGTGTGACTTGCGGGTCACCACTAGCAAAAGGACCGGCGGCAACCTTGGAGCTTGTCTCAACGGAGGACGTAGCTTGTGGCGACAAGTGAACCTCCGGGAAATAAATCACCGCGTCAACATCTTCCCATCCTTCGCGGTGGTTTGCTCCCTTCTACACAAGTTATTTATATTGTGCATTACTTTATTTGTGTAGTTGTAGTTGCTCTTGTGAGACCGGTTAGCTTGTGTAGCTTGCCACTCACCTTCTTAGCTTGTGTAGCTTAGAAGTAGTTCTCACTTAGTTTGTGTAGCTAAAGTAAGTTGCGCTCTTTGATTTGGATTGTGTATCCTTGTCATTGAGCAAGTAGTGAGCTTAGGTGCTTAGTGCGTTTTTGCTAGTTAATAGGAGTTTCCCCGGTGCTTAAAGTACTAGCGCTTAGGTTTCTGTGATCTTGCGCTAGAACGGTTTAGGGAAGCTCAAGCTAGACTTGCATCTTTGCTTCTCGCTAGGATCTTTGACAAGGTGTTTAGAGTCTTAGTTAGAGGGGTGAATTGTCGCTAGAACCGATTAGGTTTTATTCCGCTGCGATTAGTTGTTATAAAAGACTATTCACCCTCCTCTAGTCCGCCATCTCGACCCTACAGCTGCGCACACTAACCATAAATTGGGACCGAGAGGCAAGAAGCCAAAATGTTGCAGGATCAATAAGGGTGACAAGGAGCATGTCACAAGCCGCTCAATTTGAGTAAAGTGGCACATCATGAGCTGCAGGAAGATATGAAAAAAGAAGGCGACGAGGCAAGTTCCATGGACATTACAAGGTCCACGGAACGGTCTCAACAGCACACTCCAAGAGTGCGCACTCCCCGTCCGTCCACACGGGCGAGGGGTCGTCGAAGCCAAGGATCGGAAATGGACCAACTCATCAATGACATGGGCCCAATGCAAGTTGAGCAAGACACAACTCTGAATATGGCACAACAAAATGCTCAACTATTGCAAGCTATCCAAGATGAAGAAGCACAACGCTGGGCGGGATGGTTCCAATACTACCCGCCACCACAATGAGCAAAAGGACAAGCTTGGGGGAGATCCTCTCCCCCACCAAGGTAAGTATTCTATCCTAGCTTTTTACATTATTTTAATTTATTGCATATAAAAAATGCATAAGATAAAAAAACCAAAAATATTTCTCTTATTTCCATATGTTTCATGAATGTTTATCTTCCTCATGGAAATGATGAATAGTTGCTCTGTTAATGTTTCTTTAACGCCTGATTTACAATTTAGTATTTCTTTGAGTATGGATTACTTGGCTCATTTAAATCATCATGAAGCTAAAAACTTTATGGATGCTAAGTACTAGAACTAAGTGTAAGTTGTTGTGAGATATGATATAGTAAAACAAGAGCTACTATAATATTGTTCTAAGCATGCATGATTACTAGAGATTTATTTCTAAATCAATCAAAACCTTATTGTTTCTCAATGATGATAAATTCCTACCACAGTCCATATATGTTACACATGTCTAAAACCTTCCACTTTAAGCTATTTGCTTTGTGTTGAGTATTGTCAAGTCTTGTTGACCCTTATTGAGAGTCTTATCATGCTCCCAAGATCAAGATCACGTACACACCACATATATGCATGCTGCTTCTACACTGGAAGTACGCAACCACATGCCTTTCATTTCCACCAAATAAATGCTCCATGTGTTAAAGTCATAGAAAATCTCTCTTAGTCATTATGGTAGTAGAGACAAAAGGCTATGCAAAATGAAAATAAAAAGAAAGAAAGATGGACACAAGAGAGTCCATAGAAAAGAAAAGAAAAATATTTGAGCAAAGTCTAGGCTCATAAATAAAAGAGAAAAATGATAACCATATCTCTAAAATTTATTAGAGAGAGATACAGTTCAAATAGAGGAGCATTATATTCTATCATCATCCACACACTTGCACATCTTGATCCAAGGCATGACAATTCTCTCTTTGGATCCAAGCTTTGACTCTACAACATATACAAAGTAAGTATGCCATATTCTTTCATTCCTACCTTAAGCTCCACATAAGCCATTTTTAGAAGTAGGAATGATAAAGAGAAGGCAACATTTACTTTATGCCTTGGTAAGGAATCATACACCATTTGAGCGACATGAGAGAACCATATGAGGAACATTAAGTTGTCTTTTGCAAAACATTGCTAAAACCTCCAGTATGAAACTTGTAAAGAATAAGAAAGGTAGTGCTCAAGTTAAACTGTTCTGTCTCTCAACCTCATAAGGCAAAGGAAAAGTCATTAGCCCCATAAAGGACTAAGATGAAATGGGTGAATTTCTATAGCTAATTTTTCCATTCAAAAGAGAAGTATATAGTTGTACACATGGTATTACTGAAACATGAACATTGTAGCAACTCCTGATCCACCGAGGCTAAGTTTAATTATTTGCTCGGGACGAGCAAAGGTTAAGCTTGGGGGATCTTGTTGACGGTGGATATACCCTAAAATTCCACATTCAAACACCATCAACAAGCCTCGGATTCAAAGGAGAATAAACACAACATGAGCATATTTTATCAATAATGAGTTCTCCCACCTAGCTATACTCTACTAGTTATCTTAGTTATCTCAAAACCTTGTTGTGTCTTGGTGTCATTACCCTTTCCTCTATATATCGATTTACCCCCTATCACTAGTTGATACTAAGTTGCTATAGACTTAAGGATCTCTCTCTTTTTATTAATTATTCCTAGCAACCGCTTTTCCTTGGGATGAAAATAAATAACGATACCTTGGAATACTCCCGGGTGAAGTGCTACAGCAGTATATTCTGTGCGCTTGCGGAATTATCCAATAGACATAAGAAATACCCCAGGCACTTCTGGCACCGTTATCAGAGATAGCCTAACACCATATCTCTGGTGGTTGCGCTAAGAAGTGTCAACAATGGAGAAAGCCTGCTTGGTCTATTTCTAGTCAAACACTTCCGGTGACCAGGAGCTTCGGGAATCCTTTACTACTCACTCATCTTCGATGGGCGGGGAACGGCTGGACTACTTGGTAGGACGGTGCCACTACTGCTAGGTTGAGAGGTGATAAGGGTGGGCGGTAACGGTCGATGGGTTTCCCGTTCCGTTCTAGATGCGCAGTACCACTGAATGGGCCCGGTACTGCGTCTCCCAGTCTCAGCGTAATGGTGTTGGATCCGGAATGTCCCACGGCTGAGTGGTAGGGTGGCATCGACCTAGGCAAGCAAGCACCCGGAATTCTGCCTAGGTGTTTGCGCAACACTTATGATGGCTAATCTTGTGAGTGGTAGAACCTCTGCAGAGTGTATGGTTGATCGATCGATACATATGCCGACTCGTCGGCTATGGACCTTTCCCGAGTCCTGTTGCACTTCTTAGGGAGCGGAATATTCTTTTCTCCCCCTGGATTATGTTTTCCGGCAGTGTGCCGCTGAGACAGGCCCGAGAGGGAGTTGGGCCTGCCGAATGAGTGTGAGGTGTGTGTGAGATGTGGTGTATGGGATGGGAATGGAATGGAATGGATTGGGTAAATGGGAGTAGATAAATGAGATTAAACTTGACTATTAAAATATTGACTACACTTGCATAGAAAACCCTCAGGCCTTTAGGTCTGCTTGTACAGCCTTGCATCCACTTTCCACAAAGCAAATGCAAATCATAGGTGGGCTCCGTGGCCAATACAAATCGTACTGATAATTTGTTGTCAGGTGACGAGAAAGAGTACGACTTCGATGGAGACGATTGGAAAGAGTAGGGTCGCGTGCTACATTCAAGTTGGCCGTGAAGGATGAATCGCTTCCGCTATCTTTTTAGCTTATCTGAATTGTTGATTCCGCCAGTGCGGCGATGTAATAATTTATGTAAGACTCTGTTATGTACTCGTTGTATGGATCCTGCTATAAACTGAGAATTGGGTAATTTCATGGATTGTTCGTTACAATCTATTTAATTACAATGCGTGCCTATGGATTTCCCTTCATGAAAATCGAGCTCGTTTCACCCGCGTCATGGTCGACCTGTTGGACCGTGGCGCCGTGGCGAGCGCCAAGGAGCACGCCGCCGAGTGCCTACAGAACCTCACATCCGGCAACGACAGCGTGCTGTCGTGTCGGAGGGCAGCCTACGCAGCCTGCTGGTCTACCTGGACGACCCGCTGCCTGTAGCAGCCAGCCGTGGGCGCGCTGCGGATCCTCGTGGGCGTCGTCTCGCCCGACAGCCTCGTGGCGCTCGGCGTGTTGCCACGGTTGGTCCATGTGCTCAGGGTCGGGTCCATTGGTGAGCAGTAGGCGGTGGCCGCGGCGATCTGCCGGATGTCTACCTCCGCGGAGGGCTGCCGGACTCCGCCAGCCTGACAAGCAGCGACAGGATGCCCTCAGACACGAGCAGCGCTTCGCAGGTGGCGCTCCGGCTATTGAGCTGGCGGCGACGCTCCGGGGGACGAGCTCGCGGCGGCGGCACCCCAGGCAGGCCGAGTTCACGGCGGCACTCCATGGGCCCCAGCTCGTGTCTGCGGCGCTCTAGGGGCCCGAGCTCGCGGCGGCGGCGTTCCAATGACCCTGCAGCCCCACCCACGCTCGCGAGTCCCAAGCTCCCTTCCTCCATGGCCGGCGTAAGCTCCCGCCCTCCTTCCCTGCTGTCGCGGACGGGCACGGCGGCGCTCCGGCTGTTGGCTCGCTGTGGTGCTGCAGGGGACGAGCTTGCGGCGGCGGCACCCGAGGCCGAGCTCGCGCGGCGCTCCTGGGGCCCGAGCTCGTGGCCGCAGCCCTCTAGGGGCCCGAGCTCGCGGCAGCGGCGCTCTGCGGGGGTAAGATGGAGGAGGTGCCGTGGCCGCTGGTGGGGATGACCCACTGGACACAGAGAAAGAGGGAAGAGGGTAGGGCACTAGAGAAGGGCACTTTTGACATTTTCACGCGTGGGACCCACATGTCAGGGCTTGATAATGACAGAAACCCGAGGGACGGATGGATGAAACGGCGTGCATGACAAAACCGAAAAATATCATAGCATAAGGAAGAAATTTAAATTTTGTAGTGATACACAGGAAGTACGAACTTTTTTAACGGCAACACAGGGAGGGCCTCCCAACCCAGCCCCAAGTCGAGTTGAGCCCCATGCGGCCATGCCCCCATCCGGCAGGCGGAACATCTGCGGAGCGAGCCCCGCCGAGAGGAGAGTCCGCCGCTCGCCCTCGGCCCTGCGCCGTCGCCCGTCCGGATTCCAGGAGCGCGGCTGCGTGAGATCGCCGCCCCCGAGATCCAGCCGCACGCCCGCCGAGCCTGAGCGCGGCACTGCCGCCGTCCATCCCGCGTGGTAGCACAGAGCCGCAGGCTGAGCGCCGGCGCCGGCTGCTCCAAGCTGCAGAGAAGCGCCCTGCGCCGCTGGAGGACCGGTACTCCGGCAGAACCTGGTGAGCAAATAAAGAATACTGTAATGGTACATCACGTTGGTTATGTTGGATGCTGCAAATATGGCCCATTACCCAAATAGAAAGAATAGCAGTAGCAGCCCACGTCCTTGAGAAGGGCAAAAACGATCGACATCTCACAATCCGCCCGTCGCTCGCATCGAGCCATCGATCGGAGGCGGCGGCGCACGCTAGCGCCACGAAAGCGCCTCTCCGGCTCTATCCCTCCGCCCACTCGCCACCTTTGCTTCGCTCAGTTACGACGCGGCCGGCAGCCGGCGCCCTGCGCGGCTGCGCCTAGCGGCCGGCGTCGAAGCCCGCCGGCAAAGGAACCGCCGCCGCTGACGGGCTGCAGCAGAGCAGCAACATCCCTCCGCCCGACCGGCCCTCCCCCTCAGCCCCTCTCCCAGTTTCAGCTTCAAGCAAGCTGAACACGGAACACAGCGCCAGGTCCATTCTTAGAAGTCCAGAGTAAGAATTAGAGATTTCATTTTCTATTTTTTTTCATTGTATTCTGATAACGTAGAATATATGGACTATGCCACTACTATGTTCAGAAATTGTACCTTGCTTATTACTATCACATGTTTGTACTTGCTTATTACTATTGCATATGTGTATTAAATTTTTTGTTATACACATGGAATACCCGGCCGAGAAATCCTGGCTCTGCCACTTCAGGGTAGTGAAGCATGCAATTTGACACCTTGCTGACCATGTGCCTGTGATTGTTAATCTTATTTTCAGGCGTATCTTGCATGTTCAAGCTGATTCTGGCTGCTTTCTGACCATGTCTGAGGACAGAGGACCCCTTCAGGAGTAGCAGTTCTTGACATCTGCACGGCTCAGCGCCTGTTTCTTCTGGGGAAGAAAAGGCACAACAATTCATTATGAAGAGCAGCGATGGAAACCGAATCAGGTTACAACCAATGTGGAGAAAAGTAGCCTATGGGGGAAGGCAGTCAGGATATGATGATAATTACACTGACGAGTCATTCCTTGAGGAGATGGTTATGAATGCCAATGTCGTCAAGAGGGACCTTCTGAAAGTGATGATCGACTCTGTCTCCATATCACAGTACCTCTGCATCGTCGCTCTTGTTGTTTCTACATGGATCCTAACACTGAACTTGGACATTGATGAATCTACTCTTCTCAAACTAGATGTTGGTCTTCTCCTTGTTGGGTTTTCGGTCCTCTTGCTCACAACTTGCCCATTCTCACTGAAACTTCTGACAAAGTATGTCCTCAATATATCATTCTTCATGAGTGGTCTTTATGTTCTTGCACCAATTTATCATACCCTCACCAGGTCCATTAGTTCAGATTCAATATGGGCACTTGCTGTGTCTCTTCTGCTGGTTCATCTTTTCTTGCATGATTATTCTGGTTCAACTATAAGACCGCCAGGCGCATTGAACAATCTAAAGTTAACTAGCAACATCTCCTTGAACGCATCGATAGTAGCCTCTGTCCTTGTGGCTTCACGGCTTCCATCAAGGCTGCATGTCTTTGCAATCATGTTGTTCTCCTTGCAAGTCTTCCTCTTTGCACCCCTCATTACTTTCTGTGTGAAGAAATACCACTTTAGGCTTCATCTGCTATTCTCCTTTGCATTGATGGCTGTGGCCCTGAGTGTCACATACCAGTTGCATCGAATGTTCTTCACTGTGCTATTGGCACTTCTTGTTTTTGTCTCAATCGTTTGCCCTTACTGGCTTATTAGGATTCAGGAATACAAGTTTGAGATCAATGGCCCCTGGGATGAAGCAAAACTCTGCTTTGATATAACTGAATAGCAGTGCTAACTTTTCTTAAGGAATGATTTATATTGAAGATTGCTTTGGTGGTATACTGGCAGATATGGCTTGCTGCTACCCCTTTAGGTGTTTTCATGTGAATTGAATGTATATACTCTTTAATGGATTTGTTGTGTTACTGAGACTAATTCTTGGCATGCTTTGACTTGCCTAATGATCACTAATTCTGGTGTCACTGACAGTGTGGATATGGCTTGCTGCTAGCCCTCTTAGGTGTTTTCATGTGAATTGAATGTATATACTCTTTAGCGGATTTATTGTGTTACTGAGACTAATTCTTGGCATCCTTTGACATGCCTAATGATCACTAATTCTGGTGTCACTGACAGTTTGGATATGGCTTGCTGCTAGCCCTCTTAGGTGTTTTCATGTTAATTGAATGTATATACTCTTTAATGGATTTGTTGTGTTACTAAGACTAATTCTTGGCATGCTTTGACACGCCTAATGATCACTAATTCTAGTGTCACTGGTAGTTTGGGATTTTGAAACGCTACTTTGTAAGCGAGATCTCCATTCTGTCTTTTGCTGACTGGCATATTTGTGAGGTGGAAAACCTAGCATTTGTGAATTGTGATTCTGGTTTTGTTTTCCTTGTTTGTGTATGTGAACAACTGAACATGGTGATCTTGACGACCAAATCATATGCTACCGTCAACTAATGAACAGTAAAGCATTGTCTTGTGATAATTTTTTTGTGACGACCAAGAAATTATTGCTGAATCCAATGTGGCACAATGATCCTTGGACAGTCAACAACTTAAATGTATGTTGTGAATGGAGTGCAGCTCAATCTGCAGCACACTGGAACATGCGCTTGCTAGTTGTGATTCTGTAAGTGCATTGTGGTGGTGATCACGGAGAGAAGGATTCTGGAAATGAAGAAAAGGTACTGCGGATCAAATGGAGCGGGGAGGTTGAGGCGGGGGCGAGAAGGAACTTCCTTCCGAGTTCGAGAGAGAGAAACATCCCAAAAGACGAGTGCTGGTCCAAAGTTACTGTTAGTTTTCCCAATATTTAGCTGGTCACAAAAAACGCTCTATAAGTTTTCCTATACTAGATCAAAGCTTAAAGCTTGTCTTCAAAAGCCCCTTAAAAATCTAAGTCAATAAAATAAATATAGAATTGGTTTGTTTTTCTTTCTACAATAGTTAGTTTTCCATAATAAAACTTGATTAAGAAAAAAGGGTACCACACAACCCTGTCCGCTTCTTTGTAAAAAAAAAAGGCGTGGATTTCGATTAATGTTGATTTGTTGAGAGAGAGATATTATTCTATGGCTAAAAAAAAGCTAAAATCTAGACTAAACAATCGACTGATAGGGGATACCCGGACAACTTGAATATCTCATGAAAAACACGCATGTCTTGGTGTTGAGGAAGGGACAGTTTTGTAAAACTGTTAGATTTTTTCCTTTTTATTATTTTTTTAAGAAGTTTTTCATTTTGTAAAAAAATTAGGGAGTTGTCTTAACAATCTTTTGGAGATGCTGTTACTAAAGGTGATCTTTTCCAACCACAACTTACAAGTCTACTCTCTCCGTCCCTAAAAAAGTGTCATTTTCGCTTCCCGAGAAATAACTTTGACTAAATATATATTAATATTTATTAGTTTTTATGGTACATAATTAGTATCATTAGAAAGATCTTTTAATGTAGTTTTTTAATAAATTTATTTGGGGATACAAATGTTGTACATATTTTCTACAAATCGAGTCAAACTTGTAACACGCACACCAACGATGACACTATTTAAAGGACGGAGGGAGTATGGACTATGGTCCTGTTTGGATTGATAGAAGCTTATTAGTCTATGGCCCTCTTAATATCATATCCTCTAGATGTAAACATGTCTAGCTAATTATTTGCTAATACCAACTGTTATGTCCAAAAGAAATATAATTCTCATTTCTAGACAAGTCAAACAATTTTAAATTTAATCAAATATTTATAAAAAAAAATACTGAATTTGCAATGCTTAATAGGTATCATTATGGAATATATGTTTATAGTAAACCTATTTAGCAACAAAAATATTAGTGATTTTTTATAAAATTGGTCGACCTTAGAAAAGTTCGACTTCGCTCTAAATCTAGAATTGCAATCATATCATATTAGCACAAAGGGAATAACAACTATTTCAATAATTGAACTAAGCCACCTAACAGCCTGTTTGGATTGTTAGTTATAGTACTAATAATTGAAGTTACGAATTAGCTCATGTTAGCTAGTTGGCTAATAACTAGTTGAAGACTTACGTGAAAAGATTAACCCACTTATTAGCACTCCTGTTTAGATGCAATAGAGATAATTTTTAGCTAGTTAAAAATTAGGCCTTGTATTAGCCAATGGATCAAACGGTGCCTGATATTAGTTATGAGCTATTAGCTATCTAAATAATAGTAGCTAATGGATCAAACGGGGCCTTATGTCTAATACTCCATTGCACAGATGAAAATCCTGCTTTCACAATCACAATACATCGAAGGTAATGCTAGCCTAGCGAATGATTTTTTATTTCATTATTATATAAGTATTAGAGTCAACATCATTTTGAACCACCACGGCTTAAACATTGCGCCGATCCTGGGTCCCTCATAACGGTGTGTAAAATGATTAGCTAACCGTTTGGAAGATGTACAGAACTCAAATCATTTGTGCCAAGACCTCAGCGTCATGCATCATGGCCGAACTGGATATTCAGTGAATGGATATACAGAACTCAAATCATCTGTGCTTCGCTTGTGCATAGCTCAGCATCATGCACAGCACAGAATCATTTAACTTGCTCATCAGTAAGCATCATCTGGAACCGAATGGATATTCAGTGAATCAGTATACTCGCCAGTAGGGAGCAGCTCAGATCTTTTGCTCTTCCAAAGATTCATTTCCTCCTCTCTGCGCTAATAGTAAGGCGTTCAAAACTCCTCATAGGGGGATCATCAATGGCCGATTCTTCCAGGTTTTGGAAATGATGAGGTCCTGCCCTCAAGTCCAGTTGACTGGTGAAGCCTTTGATTGGTTGATGGACGGCTGCTGGTGGTGGTGGTCGGGACTAGGTGGCCACTGCGATTTGGGTCACTGGGATCCCCAGAACCTCGGCTGCTTGACAGAAGAGCCTTCCTTGATGTGCTTCCATTCCGAGATGATGAATGCCTTCTTTTATCTGAATCAACAGCCTGGAATACATGGTGAAAAATGTTGTGCCATGAGCTCTTTAGTCATCACCATGGGACTGTAAATACATTATTTAGTAATCATCATGGCCCTGAACATGACTAAAGACAGAAGAACAAAGAATTCAATTACTTCAAGCACCCATATTATCTGATGACTAGAGCTACATCCATATTATCAAGGCACCAAAAAAAAATATTAAGTGTATTTTCCCAGCCCCAAAAAAATCATATTGGCCCTCTCCTGCCCACATTCACGAGTACAAGCCACCAGATGCTTCCAACAAACATAATAAATACGCTCTCAATTATCGCCTAGACATGAGGTTTGCATGACAAGTACACTCATGATCAGCAATTCACCATGTATCCAGAATAAATATCAATAGAATTTGATCGAAACTTAAAAGTTCTCACCACCTTGGATGCCATAAGGGAATCCAACAGAGTTCTGTGCTTCGTGTGTTCTCCATGATGACCAGAACCAGAGCCGGCTCTTCTAGCAAATGCATCAGCTGGACCAGTGAATCTATCCGGAACATCATGCCTTGCTGTTAAAGAGAAAGTATGAAAAATTGAGCCTCCAGGTTTCCACCTTGCTTATTTCCTAAATGTAAGATTCCAATGTGAGCACAACTGACAAACCTGTAGCTCGTTCAGCCCGATCCACAGATGGTCCCACCAACCCACCTGTCTTCCCACTCAGCTGGCAGTGAATGACAAATCACATTCAGCACAGTGAATGAAACTAGCAAGTAGCAATACTGGTAATTTTCAGAAAAGGAGCAGACATACTCGCAATCTGTTATTGTCCGCAGCTTGCCTTGAAGTCCAATCAAATATAAAATCAAGCTGGTAACCTGCAAGTATCCAAATAAACCATGTGAGCAATATGAAGACAAGCAAGAAAGTTTAGAATTATAATATTTACGCACCTTCACGGATGAATAAATCCCGGAAAAGTTTCTTCAAATAGCTATAGTCTGGCTTATCTTCAAATCGCAAAGAGCGGCAATAATGGAAGTATGTAATGAATTCTGATGGATAAGATTTACAAAGGGCCTGCACAAATCATGGAAACATAGTCAACAAGATTAGATTACAATCAAATCAAACGATAAATGAAGTTTGTCACAAGAATTGTTTCTGTGGGAACAATTCAATTACCTCAATTGAGGTTAGCATTTTCTTCTCACTAATTTTGTCATACTTTTGTTTTTTCGTTCCAGCTTTCAGGCCTTGCCAAGGAAGGCTGAGAAGACAAGCATTCAGGAATACATATTGTCACAAGCAAGAAGGTAATTTGAACACTAGAAAGCAAGTGAAGTAACTCTCACCTTCCTCTTAAGAAGTACATCAGCACATAACCAAGAGATTCTAGGTCGTCTCTCCTGCTTTGTTCTGTAGAGAAAAACATCAT
This sequence comes from Eremochloa ophiuroides, assembly GCA_038502445.1. Taxonomy (NCBI): domain Eukaryota; kingdom Viridiplantae; phylum Streptophyta; class Magnoliopsida; order Poales; family Poaceae; genus Eremochloa; species Eremochloa ophiuroides. The sequence continues at coordinate 61,928,514 of JAHLJS010000005.1, read as the reverse complement.
TAACACACATAACACACAGCAGTATATAGTTAACCAAAGCTAACAAAAGAAAAATGTACATTGGACTGCTGGTGAGAATTTTTTTTTTGGACAACATTTTCTGTTGATTGGTAAGGCACAAGTGTAAACAGTGGGAAAGAAGTCAAAGAACAATGGTAGAATCTCTTCACTTGTGGCCTGGGAGTTTTTTAATTGAATCAGACTCCTTGCAGATCACCTTGTGTGGAACAGACGAACAGTGGGAGCTAACACTGGGTACAGCTCTATTACTAGTTTACTACACCCGGCCCATAATATAAAACTTTTTTCCCTTGATAGAGAACAAGGCTTTGACCATCAATTACTATATTATTGTCATTACATAATAGTATAATACAAAATCATAACCACAAGTAAATACTTTTTAAAGTATAGTATCTAATAACATTATGTACCATTATAATAATTGTTGGTCAAAGGCTTGTCCCAATGAAACATACGCCTTATATTATGTGATGGGGGGAGTGTTGATGCCATTTTATATTTTGAGTTTTCCTGTTGGGACTAAAAGGCCCTGTTGTTGTACTAGATTAAAAACCTAAAACTTGCTGTTCCGTATTAAATTTTATTTAAACCTCTTAGCATCACTGCTTAATAACAGGTAGAGATACTCACCTACTCCAAGATGGGTGTTTACACTAGCATATCGTGCTGTTCCTGTGAGGTTTTTGTTCTCCCTACAGTAATGACAAAGAAAAACATATAAGCATCAAACCTGTATCCAATCTGTAACAGGAAAAAAAAAACTTTTGAGGTAATTGTTTTTAATATAATGCAAAAAAAGTAATCATGTACTAAAATAATGAAATAAGTAATCACCTGCAACAATGGTGCTATGGTACTAATATTATGTACTCATGTTTCTGTTCCTGGTTCTTTCTTAAAATTGTAATGCCCTTTTTTCAAGTGGGTGTGAGGTGTGTGTTGGGCGAGGGGGGCACATTGCATGGATTTGTTTTAAATCTATAAAACAAAAACAGTTTAAAATCGTTCAGATTTTATTGAACAGAGGCCAGTTAAGATTTCAGGTAGATTGCATGGAATGGCAGTAGAAATATAGCTTTAGGAACCATACATTCAGTAGCAGATATCAACCCATGTTATATTCCAAGCACAGTAACACAAATTCTCAAAGCATGGTTCAATTAATTAAAGAGATGCGCACAACCAAGCTGTTAACCAAAATAGGCAAAACAAAACATCTGTCAAACAGAATAATAAGTGAAGATTATCTCAAAGTTTAGCTTCTACAGGTTTCAGAAACTAGTGTTTGATACTAAGCAAATGGCATTCATAGTGAATGACGAGTACCAAGCTAGAAAACTTCAAGGTATAAAGAAAATTTGCTTCATAGCATTCATAAGAACAGTTTCTGATTACCTGTATGGAATGTGTCTATGAGTTTGGAGGTCCCGATACTTCTTCGCAAGGCCATAGTCAATGACAAAAACCTGTAAAGGGCACACTCAATTTTTTAAGCAGTTACACTTGCTTGCAGTAAACACATGTTATATCAATCAATTAAAAAATATGATTGTTTCTTGGTAGTAATTGCACAAAATTACTACCAATTCTTGGTAGTAAACACTAAACACATGGCAGCAGTTTGGATGCAGATATTATATCATAAAAGTTAGCATAGCTAGAGTAACCTTCCATGCACAATAACAACTTTTAGCCTTCCAAAGACTTGGTATGTTATAAATATCATACGTTCATATGTTAAATTCAACATATTCAAGCTGCAGGAATTCAAATCCATAAACATCAACTGAAGTGGCTTTTCAGTTGCAGTGAATCTTGTAACAAAAAATAAATAAACAAGTCTCGGTTAATTCAGTCATCATGATCTGAAACAGAAGTGGACTGAGTTATTATAAAATAGTGGTCCGTGGCACTTAGCGGTCTGTCTGTCTCCTCAGAAAGCTAATCGCTGGCTAAATCAGGTTATAGCAGCCAAATTGTACATGGGAGCAAACAGCTAGACCCAGCATGAGCTATAGTGGGAGATTTAAAAGTTGAAACCCTGCCTGTGACAGCAGCCATGCGGCGTACAGTCTATGGCCATTGTGCTTGAATTTTGGCCTACTTTTGAGCTATGATAGGAAGACTCAAACCAGCCACAACAAACAAAAGTTTTCAGTAAAATGCTCATAAGTAGCACCAACCTGACTTGCTTTACGGCCTAAGCCCATGAGGAAGTTGTCTGGCTTGATATCACGATGAAGAAACCCCCTCGTGTGCATGTACTCTACCCTAGCTATCTGTATGAAAACAACAGGAAGATGTTAACTTGGCGAAAACCGACCAAATAAAAATTCAAAATTGAGAAATTGGGCCATCAATTTTACAGGTATAGCTGCCATACAGGTAAGAAAAGCTAGAAAAAACAAAATGATATATCCCGCGAGAGAAACTAACCATCTGATCAGCTAGCATAAGTACTGTTTTAAGAGAAAACTTTCTGTTGCAGTAGTTGAACATGTCTTCAAGACTTGGACCAAGAAGATCAATGACCATGACATTGTACTCCCCCTCCACTCCAAACCATTTCAAATGAGGAATTCCAGCTGAAGTTCGGAAAAGAAATATATTAAATCAGAGAAAGCATATGAAATAAGTGACCTATGACCTTGTAGCTTGTATTAGTACTTACTTCCCCCTTGGAGAAGCATGTATAGTTTCGACTCATAATGAAGCTGAGGATGCCTTGATTTTACAGATTCCTGGTAAAAATGAGATGAAGGAAAACAGTCAGGTGGCATGTCTTGAGGCTGAAAGGGGTACTACCAAGACTAAGACTGAAAGATCATATTGCCTTTAAATGGCTAACCGCATTCTGGCTCAAAAGACAATAGTATATTGTTCAGGCTAGAAAGCCATTACATAAAGAACAATAAACCTAAATTTTCCCATGGCACTTTTTTTGCTTCAGTCAATCCATAATCCATGTCATATATACAGGATAAATTGCAAAATTGAAAATTCTCTTATCATTGACCACAAGAAATCAACTTTCTGCAAGTGCTTTTCTCATATGCTCAAAATGGCCCTATGAAAATATGACTTGTTACTTATACAGCCACACTAATGAAAGGTAACAGAACCATGATTGGAACTGGATCCACAGGTCAATTCACATGGACAACCAAGAAAAGGTTTGAAAGTCTTGCTATTAGTCATGTAAAAAAATATCGGAACCATGCTAGTCCTTTTGAAAGCAATTACATGCAGAACACCATTCATTTTTCATAATTATGCCATGCCATAATCTACACAAAAATTCTTCACAAAACCGTTTCTAGCAATGGTTGACCAAAGATATGTTTGCATATGGAACGAACTAATGCCGAATGTCAGGCATATACTTCAACGATAGAGAGAAAAAATGTCCCACGGACAGTATCAGATTATCACATACCAACTTGATAGCCACCTCCTCGCCGCTCTGTACGTTGACGCCTGCAGCCAAAAAGAAACATCAGCGCATCAGCAACAAAAGCGGCGCGTAGCGTAGGAACCCGCGGAGACGACGTGAGAGATTCAATCTAAGAACCCGGCGAGACGCTTACCGAGATAGAGCTCCCCGAAAGATCCGCTCCCGATCTTCTTCCCAAGCTTAAACTTGCCTCCGATCACGTGCTCCATCCCCGCAACCCCGCCGCACGAATCACCCGGCCAACAACCGCCCCGCAGATCGTGCCTCTCCGATGGAGAGCGCTCACATTGCCCGTCCGCGGCGAGATTCGAGCCCGGAACGCCCGGGAACAAGGGTTTCCCCGGATCTCCCAGCCCAAAGGTAGATTCCGCGCCGCGAACCGCCACGTGCGACGGAGCGGTCGAAGCCGGCCGGCGGAGGAGCGGAGCGGCGGCGAGGCGGATCGAATTGGCGAGCGAAGTCGGAGGTTCCGGGTGCGATTCGGGGCCTGGGGCGAGGGATTCGCGTCTCTGATTTTCCGGGGGATTTTAATTTCGGGTGGTGGGGTGGAGAATGGGTGGCGGCTCGTTAATAGAGAAAGCGTGGAGGGGATGGGTGGGACGCGCAAATCGTGGGAAACGGACGGGGGCTGGAGGACAACGGGTAGGACGACGGATAGGCGGGCACGGGCACGGGCACGGCGATGCGTTCCCGTTTCTTTTGTCCCTGCAGTCTCGGTCTCTCCATTTTCCTGATCCTTGTCTGCCCGTGTGTTGTTGCCTTTTGCCCAGGTCTTTTGTTGCGTCTTTCGCGTGCTCCTTTCTTTACGTGGATGCTAGTTTTTTGTGAGATGCGCAAATCGTGAATTGTCCTCTAAAAGATGCGCATGTACGTTTCTTGGTCTTTTGTTGCAGGAAAAATAACGTTTAGGTATTCATTGAGGGCACGTTTGGAATGACAAATTTCATAAAATTATAGAAATCAGTTTATTTTTATAGAAAAAAGGGGCTTAAGCGTTTTTACCTCTACTATGGTGACCGTTTGTGATTTTACCCTCATTTTTTTAACTTTGTGATTTTACCCCTGATTTTTTTAAAACGAATGAAGAGTTTACCCCTGATCCTGTTAAGTGCCTGTAACGGTGTCAAGCTTTTGGATGGCTGGCCAATGTTGCCCATGTGTTTTTACCCCTATTTTATAATGCTGTTTGTGTTTTTACCCCTAGTTTCAGACAAGTTAAGTTACCATATTTTGTACATAATTTTTTAAAAATTTCGACAGCATTTCAGCTAATAATCCACATTAACACAATTTAATATCACACAGCTAGTATATATAAATAGATCCATCCAACATTTCACCATAGTAGCACAATAGAAGTCAACATAAAGGTCCAAATGACATGTCTAACACTAAATAAGGTCTAAATGACATGTCAAACAAAAGTAGGAGCTATTAGTGAGTTCTCCAAGGCAACTACAAGTGATCTACATATCAGGCATCGAAACCTAACAAAGCAGCAAGTCTCGAACTTCCTCTTCTGATCCTTCCTGTTCCCCTTGCTGAAGCACTTGCACTTTATATGGAAAAGAGAAGAACTATGTTAGTAAAGTTGCAAAAATATGTATTAAAGAGAAGCAATATTCACTTGTCTTACTTTGTCTCATTGTTGGCCTCTACTGACCCTCTTCCTCTTCCCCTTCCCCTCCCTCTTCCCCTGCTCCTTCCTCTTCCTCTTTCAGCTGCAGCATCATTTGCACTTGCACTAGCACCAGCACTTACACTTAATGTTTGTTAAAAAAAATGTTAGTACAACTAAATATGAATAATTGGGATAAATAAATGGAAGTGGGCAGCAATATGTATGTCTCACATTGGGTCATTACTTGCCTTGTCCTGATCCAACTTGTGGTGTTGACTTGCCTCCTCTTTTGACTAGCTGTAGGACCTCCTTGGCAAGTCTTGGCTGTGTGTCCTAGTTCATTACATTCAGGACACACCTTCCTTTTCTTACTAGTGGCAACTTCATCATGTGGCTTGATCCTCGATTTTCTTGGCCTCCCAGGTTTTCTTCTCAATTTGGGTTTCTTGATTTTGTAGCCTAAATCAACACGAGGCCATTGATCTTTGGATGTCATTGGATTGAACTTGCTTGCATATGCCTTTCTGAACCTATCAACAGAGAAGTATTCATGGACAAATTCATCCATCTGTACCTCCCTACTTATCTTTCCAATGAAAGCCAATGCATGGCTGCATGGTTGTCCAGTCACTTGCCAAGCCCGACATCTACAAGTATTTTCATCCAAGTTCACTGCATGTCTGAATCTATTCATAGTTACTTCAGCTTTTGCAGGCCCACATATCAGCACCTCATGGTCTTTGATACTCTTTGTTTTAGCATTCAAATTATTGATAATAGTTGGGATTATAATGCCTGACATATTAGCACCAATCTTGGACCTTAAAACAAACTTCTCAATTATCATTTGTATAATATGGTCAAGCATTTCTATAATCTGAAAGTTCTTAGTTTTGGACACCCAACTATTAAAAGATTCAGAGAGGTTGTTATTGATATAATCTACCTTGCATTCTTCACCGAATTTGCTTCTACTCCACACATATGGATGGTTTTCATCCAACCATTCAATAGCTTTAGGATCCTTCTCCTCTATTTTACCCAGGAAATAGTTAAACTTCGAAATTGTGAAGCTCTTGGCAGCACACCACATATTCTTGCCATAAAGGTCACCACTGTAACTTTTCTTCATGTTCTTCCACAAGTGCCTCATACATTCTCTATGCTCTACTCCATGATACACATCTTCCATGGCCTTTTCTATTCCCTTTCCAGCATCTGTGCTAAGGACCAAACCTGTACCAACAACGTAATATGTCAGAAAATATAACAAACTTGAAATCACTAAAAATAGAGTTAGAATTAGAGAATGTGGATACCTGGAGGTGTATGTTGACGGTAGTTATCTATCATTTTTATCCATCAACTAAACATGAATCAAGGGCATAAAACAATCCACAACATAGTTATAGGGTTTGATTCTAATAAGTTCCACGAGTTTTGGTGTTCTCACCCTATTTTGCAAGGGTATGAAGAGATATTCAATTTTTCACTGAATAAAAGTATCTCAAATAAGGAATTAGAGTTCACCATTGCGTAGAGCTCATCGAGACGATCGAAACGGATATATTACTTGCTATTTTTGGAGTCCAAAATGAAAAGATATAGATTTTACAAACACCGAAAAATTCTAGAACATGAGCCGCGGTATTAATTGAGGTCTGTGGGCCTATGTGCACTTTAATGAGACATGGTGAAAAGATTTAGTACCACATGGCTTGCTCAAGGTGGAGGAGGGGAGGCCGCCCCTATATATACAGCCCCATGGACCCTCTAGGCTCCAATCCCCTTTCATTATTATAATTCATATTCTCAAGTTAGGGCTTGGATGGAGAGGTGTCCCATTGAAGGATAACCTCTCTCCAATATAGTAGATTAGTTCTAGTTGAGAGTTAGGGAGAGCGGAGCCATGCTCAGGTTCTGGAGGAGTCTCCTGAGGTCTGGTATGACTTGTATCTTATCTCTGTATGACTTATGTTTTTATATATTCATCTTCACTATTTACTTATATGCTTTATTATGTGATTGGTTAGTATAGTTGTTATACTTTGGCATAGAATCTCCGCTCGCATCGAGTGCTCTAGTTTTCATGTGAGATTAGAGTAGTAATTAATAGTGTAGACATGGTGTCTAGACTAGAGGTTACCTGAGATTGTACTCAACCTTACGAATAGTTGTGGTAGCTCCAGGAGGTGACAGCCCTAACGGCCGATGTATTCCACCTCGTGTAGGTTGATGATTGTAGGACCATAGTCAGAGCTTTCTAGTTCCATTCTCATCTCAATCTAAGACTAGTGTTCTGATGTCTCAAAGTGCTATTGTGTGATTCCCTATCTAACTATCGTTCAGTTATCTTAGAACCCAAGTAATAGAGAAGTATTTAGGAACCTTGAACTCTCCCTGTTGTCCTCTCAACTTAGCTAAACTACTCATTTATCTTACAATTGATTACTATGCATAACTACTATTATTTATCACTTACCCCCACTATAGTCTAGTTAGTGTATTAAGTTAGTGGATATATGATGGTACCTATCGGATTCTTTAACCATTGCTTCCCTATGGTAAAATATAAATAACGATACTCTGTAATACTCCCGGATAAAAGCTACAATGGTATTCTGTGCGCTTACAGAATCTTTCATATCTATTTGCACTTAATAAAAACCAACAAGCTTTTTGGCCGCCAGTTGCCGGGGAAGCAATTGGCATAAGAGTTTAATAGTGATCTTGATGTCTACTAATTTAGTGTACCACTAGCTTTAGTAGATTACCCCTGTTCTGTTGAGTTGTGGAATAAGACAGGATAGCAGAAGCCGTTTCGAACCTTCCGGCAATTTCCACAAGAAGAAATTTTGAAGAGCCCAGGGTGCCTGAACATCCAAGATTCATCAACAATGGAACCCTACCATCTCATAGGTTTGCACACATATATATATATTTCTTTCTAACTCTGTGTAGATTGGAGAAGGAGGTCGTCGTCACAACAATTCGAATCACATCTCAAGTGACGAACATAGATGCTGTGCTACACACAAATCATGGTAAGTATGATCAAGAAGGTGAGAAAGTATTGCTCATGGACTTTAAACTTTTGAGTAGTTATCTTTTAATTCTTACATCTCATTGCATATTTACTTTAATCCATGCATCCACTCCATTTAGTTTATGTTTCCTCATATGAAATTCATAGCATATTTAGTTCTTGCATACATCCATACCACTTGCATATTAAAAAGAAAAAAATTATCCCTCACTATGGTCATACTCTTTCCGTCTCTATTTTCGAATAAATCTTCGTAATGTTTTCATGCTTCCATTTTTCTATACTAGCAAGTTTTTTTTTTGGAAGTACTCGACATACTTCCAGTAGGCTTTTAAATTAAGCGTGGTGCTTAAGTTAAATAGCCTGCCTTAGTCAAATTAGACATGGAGTCTGGTTTGGGTATTGAACTAAAAACTGATAGTGTAGACATTGGATATTTTGTTGGACTAACCCCTGCAGAAGCTTTCAATTTCAATCTGAGAAAGTCCCGAGATGAACTCATATAATAGATGAATCAAGGCGTATGATGAACTCCAACAACTTTGCACGAAGAAGACACATCAGCTCATCCTTCATGTATGGAAGAACTATAAGTATCAAAGTTATTCACTTTGTCTTTTGCTGCATGTTACCTTTGTCCTTGAACCATGTCTGAATGCAGCAAATAAATAAAAAAATGACAAAAAGAAATCGATACTAAAGTAATCTTATAATCATCTTCTCGTTAGCATGGATAAAAATTGTAGACAACAACCCATGTTTCGAACTCGTTGAAATCCTTCGGGTATGTGTATACTAACATTCTGCAAGAACAAATATAAGCTATTCTTGTAAATGAGTTGGGATGAACATGTCGAAAACCAAAGCACAACTACAAGAAGTGGCTGCACTTGATGGATCATGAGCATCGTCAAAGACAGCCTAACCTTGAGCGTTCCCAAGGCTTAAGCTAGGATGATGATCGCAAGCAGGATGCAATTTTTGTCATATGGTCAAATCGATGCCTGCTCTCATCATCTTCGAAGATAGCAACTCATACGCCGATGGCACAGACTAGGATGATGAGATGCCACTATATCATAGTGTGCATCTTTCACACCTCATTGGTCATTGGTGGTCTGTCGGTGATGTCTCATGAAGCCATGAACAACTATGGTCACAGGATGACATCTCTAAGTCATTTGAGATGAAGCACTCGCACAAGTAACAATGAGTTCCCTTCTTCAAACATCAAGATGGTTGGCGTATCATCAGAGAAGAATAACTTTTCACCTTGCCAGTTTGAAGACAAGGACAATCAAGGATAAACTTGGGTATGTATCTCCAATGATCTTCAACCCATCAATCAAGAGTCAATGAAGAAGCATGTTACTATCCACATCAACGTCTCCTCGATCAGATGGTGCAAAAGAATGAGATGGTCCTGCTCAAGCACAAAGAAGCCCTTTCTGACAAATAATCTGGATCAAGACAAACTCAAGAAGCTGTCAAAGAAGGTGCAACAAGTGTTGAGTAGAATTTTATCAAGACATAAGGTGACATGAAGTAAGGTTCTTATGAAAATTCAAGCAAACACCATGGTGATTCAAGGGCACTTAAAAGAGTAGCTTGGGGAGATTCATTTTTCCCCATTAATAAGACAAGTTTAGAGGAAGCTCCTGCCATTAATCATCGCAAAACAAGGGTGTAGAAAGAGGAGTGAGAAAGAAGAGACTGTGAAGGATGAGAATCCAACCTCAGCGTCAACATCAACTTCGCCAACCAAAAAATGGTGGAAGAAGGACTCACCTTCCAGTTCATCATCATCGGAGGTGCACCCAGGGTCATGATCTCAACCCGACGATGCACTAAGCAAGGACTGAACAAGACAAGATGTCCTGTTCAGAGAACTTTAAACCACCGAGCCTTCACCAAAAAGGTAAACTTGGTACTTATCCATATTTCCTTTTCAGAATTGCATTTGCATATTAGTAGTTGCATATTTACTTTCCTGCAATAAAAAGAAAATAAAAATATTTATTGCTTTGCATAATAAAATCTAAAAGCCCCATGTGACTAATCTTGTGGCATAGCTCATAAAGACTATTCACTGTGATGGCACAAAAATAATTTGCATCCATCTAGGATAGACTTCTGCATAATATTTTCTTTCTGCATTCATAAACTAAAAAACACCAAAAAATATGTGGGCACATGAAGGTCCACACCTTTTATGAAAAATCCAAAAATATGTGGGCACATGAAGGTCCACTCATTAAAGGAGCTTTTTGCTAGGAATTTTGCCACTAACATGGAGCGGTATTATCCTGATCCCCTCCATGAGAATTGGTATTTTTGTTGGCAATTGAGTTTTACAGGACAATATATGATCAAAGAGCTAGTCAACCTGGTGCCCTCGCGCTGCCAGCACATCTGCTCTAAGAAGGATCACTCAACTTACAGCATCAAGGACCACGCCATCATCTAACTTGGGGGAGAGAATCCTCCACTTAATCCAACTAAGTATAAGCTTCCCATCCTATTAATCTACTATATTGCTTTTTGAGTGTGTTAGCTAATGAAATAAAATTTGAAAACTAAATAAAGATTTGTTTAGTTTGATTATTTAGGTTTGCTTAGGTTTGAATAAAAGAGAATGCTTAACGAAGTTGTTGCCCAGACAAAAAGAACTCCATAGATAAAAACCATGCTCAGGAATTTGATAAGTAGCACCCCACTATGATTCCTCATAACACTTAGTTTTCAATCTTAAATCATCTCAAGTTTTAGACACAACCATTTTAACTTGAAGATTTACTTTGAACCTGAAACTTATGGGTAACAAATGCTTGATCTAAGTCTAAATAATTGAGGGATATGATATGCAAAGTTTGAGCTACTATGTATCTTGTTCCTAGTGATATTTGAGTTCTGGAGATTTATTTTAAAAATTCTTAAAACAACATGATGAGTTCCTGCATGCAATAGCTTTACATTCCTACTATAGCCATACATGCTAGATTAGAAAAACATACACAACATATTCTACTTACTTTGTTTTGAGTTTTGTCAAGATTTGTTGATACTTTAGGAACTTATCATGCTTTTACAATCAAGATCATATGCACTCCACCCATAATGCACTACTCATATCCGAGTGGGCGCATCCACATTCCACATATTCCATCTAGGTCCACCTAAAAATGTTCTACCCCTACACTAGGAGTGAACACTAAAAATATCCCATTGGTTACCCTAGATCAATGCTCCAAAGTTCTTATTGCTATCACTACTGGAAATGTGTTCATCAATGACGATTCACTAGTGACGATTCAAATATTCGTCACAGAATGATAGCATTGTATGACGATATTTGATATTTCGTCATGAGTCACAAGTGACGGAGCTTTGGCACGAAGAATAATGATGAAAACGAAAGGATCGTCATACAATAATAAAGCAAAATTGTCATTGATTGTTTGGCACTTGTTCGACCTCAAGGACATGGCACCGTGGTCCCACCATCGGGTCCCACATCGAGGACGTGGCGATACGGACCCACCTTCGGGTCCCAACCTCGATGACTTGGCAATGAGGTCCCACCAGCGGGGCGTGCCGGCGAACACGTGGCGCATGGGCCCACGGTCCAGGTCGACCAGCTTCCTGCCCCTCGCTTTATTTTTTTGCAAAAAAAAGTTGCTCCCGCATGGGTTCGAACCCGTGACCTGCCGGTCTTCCTATATAAGCCTTACCACTGGAACACACACGCTTTCATGTTTATGAGATACATGTTTCTCTATTTGTACAAAGAACATGTCGATGACATGGTGACGTGGTCCCGCCAGTGGGGCGTGGCGGCGAACATGTGGCGCTGCGGGCCCATGGTCCAGGTCGACCAGCTACGTGCCCCTCCCTTTATTTTTTTTGCAAAAAAATGGCTCCGCAGGGAGCATCGAACCCGTGACCAGTCGATAGATAGGTAGGCGCCTTACCGTTGGAACACTCACCCTTTCGTGACTATGGCTTGTATTTTTTTATTTGTAATAAACTTAGAACAAGAGAATTGATCCCAAGTATTACCGATCCAGTTCATGGGCCTACACCTATCATCACGTGGACGTACGTGGCGCAGACAGTTAAACCCTCGCGGACGACCTGGCAGCGAGGCGTGTACGACGCGTGATCGTGACGGCGGCGAACGTGGGACAGAGGCACAGAGCAGCAGCGCCGGCGAGCGTGGGGCGACCTTCGTTGCGCGTGGCCCGTGAGCACAGCGGCGGCGGGTAGTGGTTTTGCACGTGGGACAGAGCAGCAACACCGGCGAACATGCGGTAAGCTGCGCTGCGTGTGGCGAACGAGCAGAGGAGTGGCAGGTACCGGTGGCGTGCGGGACAGATTACCGGCGCGCGAGAAGATCGGCACCGGACAGCGACGACGCGTGTGGGACAGAGCAGCAGTGCCGACGAGCAGAGTTGTGCGTGGCGCGCGAGCAGAGGATCGCCGAGTCCAAGGTTTTATTTGTTTTCTAATTTTGTTACATATATGCATGTGCTTCATGTGTTTTTGAATTTTTTGAATTTATTACTAGAATTTAAGGACTGAGTACAAGGTTTGTTGTATTCTTAACAGATGGATAGAAGCTGGATTTTTGGGACACCGTTCACACCCGCATATGTGAAAGGAGTTGAAGAGTTCATGAAATTTGTCAGTGAAAGATACCCCAAAGACAGCCACATATTGTGTCCGTGCAGGAAATGTCTTAACCAAAGTTTGCGGTCTCAGGATGATGTAAGTGACCATATACACATTTATGGAATGTCAGCCACATACACCAGGTGGATTCATCATGGGGAGTCGGCGGATACTTTAGTATTTGAGAATTTGGAGCATGAGATCCAAGGAAATGATCATGACTTCGGCATACATGTCGATGTGGCCGACGATGATGAAGATGACGATCATGGAGTACCAGAGATGATAGGAGAGTTGTATGCTGCGGTAGAGGCCGAGGGAGAAGAGCCAAGGTTTGCAAGAGTCCTTGAAGATGCGAAGAAGTCATTTAGCCTAGGATCTAGCCATTCAAAATTCTCTTTTCTGGTGAGGATGTTGTATATCAAGTCTCGCTATCGAATTGGCAATATAGCATTTTCCGTGATAATGAAGTTGTCAGAAGGGTACCCTCAGAGTGAGCTGCCAAAATCATATGACGAGGCCAAGAAATATCTTAGAGAGTTGGGTCTTGGATTTGAAAACATCCATGTGTGCAAGAACAATTGTGTGTTGTTTCGGAAGATGTATCTTAAAGCAAATGTGTGCCCGGTATGCAAGGAGTCTAGATGGCAAGATGGAACTGGGACCAAGCGGGTTCCACACAAGGTATTGAGGCATTTTCCACTTATACCATGGCTGAAAAGAATTTTTGCTTCAAAACGGACTTATAAAGAAACAAAATGGCACATGGAAGTGAGGACGCCAGTCGACAATGTAATGAGCCATCCAGCTGATGGGGAAGCATGGAAGGATTTCGACAAAAGGGAACGAACCTTTTCAGCTGATCCGAGGAACCTGAGGCTTGCCTTAGCTACCGATGGATTCAATCCATTTGGCAACATGAGTACCCAGTACAGTATGTGGCCAGTGCTTCTGACACCGCTGAATCTCCTGCCATGGGAATGCGTGAATCCAGCAAACTACTTTATGTTGTTACTCATACCAGGTCTAAAATCTCTAGGAAAGGATTTTGATTTGTTCCTTGAGCCCCTAATTGAAGAACTGATTGATCTATGGAAGGGTGAGAGCACCTACGATGGATGTACTGGTAAGAAGCTTGACCTTCGTGCTGCCGTGCTGTGGTGTATACATGATTTTCCAGCATTGAGCACGTTATCAGGGCGAACAACAAAAGGGTATTATGCATGTATTCATTGCGACAAAGATCCGTTGTCTCGGGCAATAAGGAATAAGTTATGTTACATTGGACATCGTCTTTACCTTGTAAAGACACATGCATGGCGGAGAAGCTTGGCTTTCGATGGTAAGCGTGAAAACAAAGATGCGCCAGGGAAGTTCACTTTGGAGGAGGTCAAAAAGGAGCTAGAGAAGGTGAAAGATGTCAGGCCAGGGAAGCATCCTGACATTACTGGAAATAAAAGGAAGCGCAATCAGGGTCCAAAGATTTATAGCCGCAAATCTGGGTTGGGGAAATTGCCATACTGGAAGCATTTGAAGATCCCACATAATCTCGATGTGATGCACATAGAGAAAAACATATGTGAAAACATTCTTGGCACTTTACTCAATATATCGGGAAAGACCAAGGACACAACCAATGCTAGGCTAGATTTGTATGACATGGGCATAAGACCTGAATTTCACTTGCAGCAGCATGGCAACTCAGTCATTGCTCCACCTGCTCCGTATGTCTTGGGGAAGAATCAGAAAATCGCGTTCTGTAAGTTTCTCAAAGGTATCAAGTTTTCTGATGGATATGCGGCTAAGCTAGCAAGATACATAAGTGAAGATGGTTCGAAGCTGCAGGGAAAGCTGAAAACACATTCTTGCCACATACTCCTGCAAAGGATCATACCAGATGGCCTAAGAGGACTGGTGAGGAAGGATGTATATGAAGCAATTGCGAAACTCGGGACCTTCTTCAGGGAACTATGCAGTAGAAATCTACGAATTGATGTTGTGAATCGGCTTAAAGAAGAAATTCCATTGATGCTATGCAAGCTTTAGAAAATCTTTCCACCTACCTTCTTTGATGTCATGGTGCACTTGGCTGTCCATCTCTCTGATGAGGCCCTGCTTAGAGGACCTGTTCAGTGCGGATGGATGTACCCAATAGAAAGGCGGCTAGGCACTTTGAAGAATTTTGTAAGCAACAGGGGTAGGCCGGAAGGATCAATTGCTAACGCATACATGGCAAGTGACACCTTGACCTTTTGTTCTAGGTATATGGAAGATATTGACACTAGATTTAACCGTGATGATGGTAGTAATGGAGAGATGCCATTGCCTGATGACATCTCCGTTTTTAAGCATGGTGTTACTCTTGTTGGATCAGATAGGAGGCAGTACATTGATGATGATGTCCTGAATAAGTTAGTTTGGTATGTGCTAAACAATTGTGATGAAGTTGAGGAATATGTGGAGTAAGTATCGTTTAGATGTTTGAGTTTTTGTTTTGGTTTTTTTCAAAAATTATTCTTACGACTAAACTTTGCCATGCAGCTTGTACAGGGCCGATCTAGTGGAGCAAGGTGCACATGATGTTGATAGAATGGTTGAAAAAGGATTTGCTAAGTGGTTTAAGTGCCATGTAAGTCACTACACATTTTTTTAGGTTCTGTATATTCATTACTATCCATATGTAACTGGTGAACTGATTGCTTTCGTTGCAACAGATTGCGAACAAACACAAGGAGAATCCAAAATCGGTTAGCGAAGGACTGTGGACACTGTCATGTGGCCCAGATCTACGAGTTAAGACTTGTGCAGCTTGCAAGGTGAATGGAGTGCGGTATAGCACTATGGATCATGAGAAGTTCCTTCTGACACAAAATAGTGGTGTAGTGACTGGAGGTTCACATAATGGGAAAGACGTAGACTTTTATGGAGTCCTTAAAGAGGTAATTGAGTTGGAATATAACTCGAATCTGCAAGTCTGTCGGACGGTGGTTCTATTTCGATGCGATTGGTTCAATCTAGAAGGTAAGACGAGAGGCCTTCGAGATGACGGACATTTCAAATCCATCAATGTGCAGTCATTATGGTACAAGACTGATCCTTTCATCTTAGCAACTCAATCGAAAAAGATATTTTACCTCGAAGACACATCTTTAGGTAAAGATTGGCGAGTTGTGCAGAAATTTGAACATAGGAATATGTTTGATGTGTCCGAAAAAGACGAGGCCAGTCATGATGTGCATCAGGATGAGTATGGTTCTGATACTGAACATGTAGTGCAAGCAGGCGCTGAGAATGAGGTGATGCAGAGTATTCAAGGTTGAGAAGCCACTTGTCGGTTACCAAAGTTAGGGGTACCCAACTTCGATGCAAAAACGCTCATTCCCAACTTGGCCTGGCCCAAGTAAGGCCAGTGGAAACCCAGGAAGGCTGCGTCTACAGAGGCCCACGACATCATTCCACTAATGACAGCCTCCTCGGGAGAGCTCGCTCCGATTCGCCCGAGCCTGCTCGGGAGATGTAATACCCCGGGTATTACGGCTAATTAACTATGACATGTCATCATGTTTATTATTAAGCATTTGCATTTGATTGTGCTTAGGGTCCTTAGAGTGGTTCATTGATAAATGCCTTGGGTGTTGTGATTGAATTATCATTTGAGAATTAAAAATAAATCAAAAAGGAAAAATTCAAACTAAGCCCTAATCGGACCCTAAAACCATAAACCAAAAATCCACTTGGAATTTGGTGATGGTGCCTTAATAAAAGTTATAGATCTATTGAAATGAAACAACTTTTATTTTGGGAGATTTTGAAATTATAATATAAAAATTTAAATTAAACTCAAATTACTATGCTAAAATTCAAGTTTGAAACTTCAAATTCAAAAATATTAGGAATTGGACAAAACCTCCTTAATAAGAGTTGTATAGATCACTGAGTAGGACAACTTCTATTTTGACAATTTTTCAAGTTGTTAAATAAATTTAAAAGTAATTTTAAAAATTCAGTTTGGAATTCAAAACCCTCTTTTACCCCCTTTACTGTAGTTTCAAAACCATGTGGAATTTGGGTCTGGTTCAAAAACAAAAGTTGTCCAAAATTTTGAAACCTACAACTTTTGTGTTTGCACTTTTTCAAGTTAGTACACGAAATCTGGTGATTTGAGTCAAAAACCGAGAGGGGGTACTGCACTGCTACAGTAACCCGCCCCCCATTCTATTCGCGCACAGGAGCTGGCCGCCGTGGCACACGCGCGCGCGCGCCGCCCGTGCCGCCCGGGATCCTGCCCCCGGTCACGGCAGCACGTGTAGGGGACCCCGCGTCGTCCTCTGCCGCTTCTGTCTCCCCCTAGAATTGGCTTAAAGACGACGGCCACCCCCCTCCCGTTCCCTTCTCCTTCCCGCTCGGCACCGGTGACCGCATCCACTGCCCCGACCAAATCGGCCTCAACCCGTGCACCACTCTCCCAATTACTTGAGCATCCAACTTCCCTGCCTTCTTGCGCACCTAGTGCATCCATTTGGGCTTAGGTTCGTGCCCTGTGATCCGAGAACGGCCGTCGCCGTCTCTGCGGAAGACCGGAGCGCCGCCGCAGCCGTCGCTCACGCGACGAGCTCGCTGTGGTGAGCCTCTCCTCCTTAGGTATTTCGTTTGTGACTCTCTATCTCATGCCCTAGCTCATGCTCGCGACGGTTTTTCATTTCGTTCCCTAGGATCGCCGGAACGAGACTTCACCGTCGGGGCCGAGTCGCTGTGTCCGCCGCCGTAGCCAACTTCGTCGTTCTACTCCGTCCCTGCCTCGGCCAACCGTCGAGCTAGGATCGTGGTGAGCTCCTGATCCTTCCTGGCCCTTTTCCCTTAGTTCCCCGGCGTCCCCGCGGCCGGAACATGGTCGCCGTGCCGCCGTGGGTGTGCGCGCGCACGGCAGCGCGAGGTGGAAGAAGGAGCTGACAGGCGGGCCCGGCCTGTCAGCGTCCCTGGGCGTACGCGCGCGCGCGCGGGCGAACGCGCGGGTGGAGTTGGGCCGGCCCGCTGATGTTGGGCCGCCTCGGGCCGAAGCGTTTTCTTTATTTTGGAGGGATTTCCAGTGGATTTTCCATTTTAATTTTGAATGAATAGTACTTACATTTGTCATTTTCATAGGGATATTCCTGTTAATCTAAAAATTATGAAAATAATTGTGAGTACCCTCTGGAGCATGTAGTATTTTATAAAAATACTAGATATATTGTTTGGATGTGTTCTGTGGGAACTAAAAATCAGCATATTAATTAGTAAATGTAACTTTGAGCAATTTTAATAAATTCCAGAATTATCCAAAAATCATGAAAATTTATGTGGTACTATTTTAGAGTAAGATCTATCTGTTGGGTAAGTTTGAGCTCATTTGGAAACTGTTAGGACACTTGTTTATTAGTTGTGGGGTATTTGATTAGTATAATTAATCTAAGCAAATAATCCCTGTTGTTTGGTGTGATTTTGGATTGATTGGCTTCCAGGGTCTTTCACCATAGTGATCCTTGACAGAAGTATTAGGGTCACGTGTTGGTTGTAGTAAAGCTGTGTAGCGGCTTTCTGTGACCGTTAAAATGGTCAATAAAACAAAAGTAGGAAACATTGTTTTTACCTTCCGTAAATTGTTTACAACTTTACCGTGAAGGAAAGTTGTACTCAAGATCTTAAAGGTTTACTTTCAAGCATTTCATTTGTTGTCCTCATGCCATGCTAAGCATACATCATTGCATACGTGTAGTGCCCGTTCCCGAGGAGGTCCAGGTCGAGACTACCGCCGAGGAGGTCACTCCAGAAGCCATCCAAGGATTTGACATCTGCGGGACTGATCCTGACCCGACGCTGTACACGATTCAAGGCAAGCCCCGGTGCATTCAGCCCCGCCTTGTGTTTTATAAAATTATTTATCACTTGAGTCTATTATTGCATTAGGTTGTTAGGAGTTGTTTGTCTCCTATATTGATGCATTACCTGCCTTGATACATAATATCCCGGAAACCTGTTTAAAAATAAAAATGTTCAAAACTGCTTAGTCCTGCTTAATCAATTTAGATTTGCGTAAAAAGGCTATTTTGACCCATGGAAATGTGACAATTATGAATCATGAGAAAAGGAAAAAGGGGTATGAGTCCGTTCGGAAATTGTGTACCTGGGTAGCAGCCCCGATGCACCGTATCCGTCGGAAAGGGGTTTTCCGTTCGTTGGTTGTGAATTTGGGTTAGAGTCCCAATGCTTGACCATCGGCGGAAAGAGGGATTTGAAAACCGTTAGGACACTTGTATTTGGGTTAGAGTCCCAATGCAATGTCGCCGGCGGAAAAAGAATTAGGGACCGTTCGTTGTAGGCCTGCTGTGATCGAGACTTTGCAACTAGCCACATACTACGGAAAGCTCTGACTCCGGTGGCTCTACTACTTGAACCAACAACCACGCACTGGGAGTGGAGAGATGGCGAGAGTAGCGTGTACCCTCGTGGCCGGCGTGCCTGGAGAGGAGAGGAGTACTGTGTTCTCGGGTGGCGCAGGACCGGTTCAGGGGTAGAAAAATCGTGGTAGCCGGAGTTGGTATATGCAAGCTTAAGTGCTACATATGCAGTGTGGATAGGGATCCCCAGCTGGGTACTAATCGATTCGAATCGTCGTTGCTCCTCGGATATGGAGACTTGATCCTTTGACCTACAACTGAAAAGTGGTTCGGAACTAGGTGTTTTTGAGAATGATTAAGAATTTGAAGATATGATGATACATGAGAATGAATTTGAAAATTATGGTTATGCTTAAAATAAGACTGAGTTAAAATATTGAAATAGAATAGCAAGGCTTTTCTGCAAAACTCTTGACTCTTGCTCCAGCCTTACCTTGACTCCCCTCAGCCTGCATTCTTGAGTCTCATTCCTTTTTTTTAGTCGGGTAAGTCTTGCGGAGTACCCCAGTACTCAGGGTTTGTTAACCCCATGTTACAGGGACGCAGCAGCCGGAGGTTTGTTTCGCCCCTTGCTGTGTAACAGTGGTACAGGAGGGATGTGAGGAGGAGTAATGTCGAACCCGTGGGCAGGGTTCTTATCGTTAAATACTTAATAATGTTGTATCGTCCTTCTACTGCTACTTGTTTTATTTATGGTCTGTAATATTCGCACTTCAATCGTATTTGGGCAAATGGTTTGTAATCTAAGTACCTTATAATCTTTCCGCATTTTCACTCTGATGTAATTTATTATGAAATGTTGTAATTCTGTAATGACTTCGCAATGGGATCCTGTTGGAGAAAATCGGGCGCTAATGTAGCCCGGCAGAACCTTCTAGATCATTTGGGACGCGGACCCGCTGTCAGAGGTCATGAGTGGCAATGACAGGTGTCTGTGGGCCATGTGATTTAGGCGGTTCTGTCACAGGAGAGCTCGGGAGAGCGGCGTCCCCGGCGCCCAAACCTTCGATTCGCCCGAGCCTCCTCGGGAGAGCTCGGGAGAGCGGCGTCCTCGGCGCCCAAGTCTCCGATTCGCCCGAGCCTCCTCGGGACAGCACTCCCCGGCGCCCAAGTCTCCGATTCGCCCGAGCCTCCTCGGGAGAGCTCGGGAGGCGGCGTCCTCGGCGCCCAAGTCTCCGATTCGCCCGAGCCTCCTCGGGACAGCACTCCTCGGCGCCCAAGTCTCCGATTCGCCCGAGCCTCCTCGGGACAGCTCGGGAGAGCGGCCTCCTCTCCTCCGGAGAGCTCGGGAGGCGGCGTCCTCGGCGCCCAAGTCTCCGATTCGCCCGAGCCTCGCCCGAGCCTCCTCGGGAGAGCTCGGGAGAGCGGCATCCACGGCGCCAAAGTCTCCGACTCGCCCGAGTCTCCTCGGGAAGAGCTCGGGAGAGCGGCCCGAGCGCCCGAGCCTCCTCGGGAGAGCTCGGGAGAGCGGCATCCTCGGCGCCCAAACCTCCGATTCGCCCAAGTCTCCTCGGGAAGAGCTCGGGAGAGCGGCCCAAGTCTACGACTCGCCCGAGTCTCCTCGGGAAGAGCTCGGGAGAGCAGCCCGAGCGCTCGAGCCTCCTCGGGAGAGATCGGGAGAGCGGCATCCTCGGCGCCCAAACCTCCGATTCGCCCGAGCCTCCTCGGGAGAGCTCGGGCGAGCGGCACCCACGGCGCCCAAATCTCCGACTCGCCCGAGTCTCCTCGGGAGAGCTCGGGAGAGCGGCCCGAGCGCCCGAGCCTCCCCGGGAGAGCTCGGGAGAGCGGCACCCTGGGCGCCCCAAATCTCCGATTCACCCGAGCTTCCCTATCCCCCTCAAGCGCAAACTCGCAAAAGGCATCCAAGGCGCAGGTGATGTCAGCGGAGCAATCTTGGACCACAAGAGATCTCTCTGACCACTTTACAAGCACTGTCCCGTCAGGTGAGACTCTCGACGCGACTGTGCTTCGCACGCCCCTGACGGCCATACCACCTGTCCTCCACGGTACGGTCTACGATGCGCCGCCCCATTTTCCGCCGGGACCTATCAACTCCGATTGTGACAGTCCAAGCGCCTGACGACGGGCTACGCAAGAACAGGAAAAGCGCCTACTGCGCTGTCCACTCGAAAGGACGAGCACGCCTTCCATCCGGGCCGACATGACATAGTCAGACGACTGTTCCCACCTTGGAACCCACCAAGATCGTGCGAATCACGACAGCCATGCCCCGGAGACGCGGAGAAAAGGCAGTAGCTGCATAGTCAAACGGGGAACAGCAACTCCTCACTGTAAAATACGTAGCTGCCCCTGCCTCTCCCTTGCGACTATAAAAGGGAGAGCAGAGGCCAGCTTTAGGACGAGGACGAAGGACGACGGAGAAGTTCTAAGTTCTCACCCACACAAACGTACCTGTAGCAAACGACTTGTAAACACTTAGACACACAAGAGACCTGGGAGCGCTTCCCTCTCTCGCCTAGCTTGTAACCCCCTACTACAAGCACCCTGGTGCAAGGCAACACGACTCTCCTCTCCACTGGACGTAGAGCTTGCTTGGCCTGAACCAGTATAATCCCTGTGTTCCCCTTGCACACCATCCGTAGCCTCAACGGCAAAACACATATTTACTAGCCGGTGTTAGCCCCGCCAAAACTAGCACCGACAGTTGGCGCGCCAGGTAGGGGCCTTTTGCGTGTTGATCCCGGTTGCGGATGGCAGCCAACGTCCCTGCGCTTCCTGCTGGCGCGGTGCTCCGGTTCGGGCCACTGTCCTCGGCCTCGAGATGAACCTCCGCCCAACCTGAGCCCCGGGCCATCATCATCCTGACCCCGGCCCAGCAGGTGGCTGGGAAAGGGACCCCGGCGACACCTCCACCCGTTTTAGGGAAACAGAGGGAACGCCACGCGCCGCTCCCGCCGAACTAGGCGGGGGAAGCGCATCCGCGTCAACCCGACCAATCCGGTGCCCCCCGCGCGAGACACCGCCTCTACGATCATCACCAGCGCAACGCTGGTAGCTCGAGCAGCTAAGTCACAGTTACCCTTAAGCTTCCAAGCTTTGTTCATATTTGTGGTCTCGGAATCGACAAATAAGCGTTCTTTAATTATCACGAATTTTGAGATTTAAACTGAAACCTCCCTTACGTCCGAACCTCTCCAGCACTCTTGAAAAAATCTGTGAAACCCGAACAGGCAAGAGAACACCCTTAGGGCATGGCCGGCCGAGCCGCGAGACCGCCTACGCCTCCGGGCTATGGCACCTCCACTCACCACCCACCGTCCGACGGGTGACTTATGCTTCGAGGCAAGTTCATGGAGTTTTTTTCAAGTACGGGACGAGGGGTGGACGCTTGGGGACCGACGATCTAATTTTCTCTGCGCCTTTTCGATCGCTTTTTCGAAAATTGCGCGCCGAACTCCTTTCTGCACTCTAGCAAAACTTGCGAGATCCAAAGAAGTAAAAGGACACTCTTAGGGCAGGGCTGGCCGAGCCGTGAGATCGCCTACGCCTCCGGGCTACGGCACCTCCACTCACCACCCTCCGCCCGAGGGTCAACTTGCGCTCCAGAAATATTTCGCGAATTTTTGCCTGAGTGCGAGAAGAAAGACGGGCATTTGGGAAATTTAGTAAAAAACGATCTCACTCGAGCCTTCTGTGAGGTACCTAGCTGTGTGCGCGACAAAGTGGGAACCCCTCGGGTCGGACTGGCACAGCTCTGGCTCTGTCTACACCACCGAGGCTACGGCATCCCTAAAAATGCTAGGTCCTCAACTTTCATCACAAAGGTTACTTTTTACAAGGGCACTATGGCCCGCTTCTTCTTCACGGCAGGTTCAGAGGAGGGAGCTCGACCTCGGCTTGGAAGAGACTGGCCATCACCACGCACGCAAACCGCCTCGACTGCGCCGAACCGTCGCATCCGTCAGGCTTCGCGCCTCAAAAGGTGAGCCGAATCATTACAACCGCGCGCCTCGATTCCACCTACGTTTTCTCAACGAAGAAACCCCGGGCTCGGGCACCCGTTACATTCCCAGGGGATCGAAGACTGGCCCTCCGAGGCTCGAACAGTCGCCCCAGGGAAATCGAGTTAGGGACGGCTAGTGGATGAGTCACGAAAACGGCCAGTATCTCGACGCCCGGAACGTCACAAGGGACATCCCATGCTGTGTCCAAGTCCCAGTAGCGAGTCGGTTACGTGGAATCCCTCCGTGGGAGGCATCATGCCCTCGGGACCCATCGAAGGGACCCGACATCCACTAACTGACCCTCCGGAAATAATTGGAGTGTGCTCAGGCCACTAGCCGACCCTTAACGAATAGGGCACGGACCTCCACTTGGAACAACCCATTTGTAGCTCACCGGAAATGCCGACTCGTGCCCCAGCGGGGAAGTCGAGCAGGACCAAACCTTCCTCTTCCCGAAAAAAGAGCATGAAGGTCGAATTAAAAAAGACAGGGAAGAACCCGATCGATCTCCGATACGAAAACGGAGGCTCGGAAACTTGCCCTGCACCTTGGAAAGACCACCGAACGATCTCCCACACGGTGGGAGGCTCGGGGGCTCCGCTTCCAAGGAAACAACCCACCTAAATAAATCGAAAAACACCCGAGGACTAACGAACACGATTCTAAGCCTTTGAAGGGATATATCATCCCTCCAAAGCCTCGGGGGCTACACCCGGCAGGTGCGCTCGCGCGCACCCCTCGGAAAAAACAACCCGCACTTTATCTTGTTTGACAGGAAGAACCAGCGTGAACCTGTGGAGGAGTGCCTTCACTCCGCCACAGGCTCGGGGGCCACTGTCGGTTACCAAAGTTAGGGGTACCCAACTTCGATGCAAAAACGCTCATTCCCAACTTGGCCTGGCCCAAGTAAGGCCAGTGGAAACCCACGAAGGCCGCGTCTACAGAGGCCCAAGACATCATTCCACTAATGATAGCCTCCTCGGGAGAGCTCGCTCCGATTCGCCCGAGCCTGCTCGGGAGAGCTCGGGAGAGCGGCGTCCCCGGCGCCCAAACCTCCGATTCGCCCGAGCCTCCTCGGGAGAGCTCGGGAGAGCGGCGTCCTCGGCGCCCAAGTCTCCGATTCGCCCGAGCCTCCTCGGGACAGCACTCCCCGGCGCCCAAACCTCCGATTCGCCCGAGCCTCCTCGGGAGAGCTTGGGAGGCGGCGTCCTCGGCGCCCAAGTCTCCGATTCGCCCGAGCCTCCTCGGGACAGCACTCCTCGGCGCCCAAGTCTCCGATTCGCCCGAGCCTCCTCGGGACAGCTCGGGAGAGCGGCCTCCTCTCCTCCGGAGAGCTCGGGAGGCGGCGTCCTCGGCGCCCAAGTCTCCGATTCGCCCGAGCCTCGCCCGAGCCTCCTCGGGAGAGCTCGGGAGAGCGGCATCCACGGCGCCAAAGTCTCCGACTCGCCCGAGTCTCCTCGGGAAGAGCTCGGGAGAGCGGCCCGAGCGCCCGAGCCTCCTCGGGAGAGCTCGGGAGAGCGGCATCCTCGGCGCCCAAACCTCCGATTCGCCCGAGTCTCCTCGGGAAGAGCTCGGGAGAGCGGCCCAAGTCTCCGACTCGCCCGAGTCTCCTCGGGAGAGTTCGGGAGAGCGGCATCCTCGGCGCCCAAACCTCCGATTCGCCCGAGCCTCCTCGGGAGAGCTCGGGCGAGCGGCACCCACGGCGCCAAAATCTCCGACTCGCCCGAGTCTCCTCGGGAGAGCTCGGGAGAGCGGCCCGAGCGCCCGAGCCTCCCCGGGAGAGCTCGGGAGAGCGGCACCCTCGGCGCCCCAAATCTCCGATTCACCCGAGCTTCCCTATCCCCCTCGAGCGCAAACTCGCAAAAGGCATCCAAGGCGCAGGTGATGTCAGCGGAGCAATCTTGGACCACAAGAGATTTCTCTGACCACTTTACAAGCACTGTCCCGTCAGGCGAGACTCTCGACGCGACTGTGCTTCGCACGCCCCTGACGGCCATACCACCTGTCCTCCATGGTACGGTCTACGGTGCGCCGCCCCGTTTTCCGCCGGGACCTATCAACTCCGACTGTGACAGTCCAAGCGCCTGACGACGGGCTACGCAAGAACAGAAAAAGCGCCTACTGCGCTGTCCACTCGAAAGGACGAGCACGCCTTCCATCCGGGCCGACATGACATAGTCAGACGACTGTTCCCACCTTGGAACCCACCAAGATCGTGCGAATCACGACAACCATGCCCCGGAGACGCGGAGAAAAGGCAGTAGCTGCATAGTCAAACGGGGAACAGCAACTCCTCACTGTAAAATACGTAGCTGCCCCTGCCTCTCCCTTGCGACTATAAAAGGGAGAGCAGAGGCCAGCTTTAGGACGAGGACGGAGGACGACGGAGAAGTTCTAAGTTCTCACCCACACAAACGTACCCGTAGCAAACGACTTGTAAACACTTAGACACACAAGAGACCTGGGAGCGCTTCCCTCTCTCGCCTAGCTTGTAACCCCCTACTACAAGCACCCCGGTGCAAGACAACACGACTCTCCTCTCCACTGGACGTAGGGCTTGCTTGGCCTGAACCAGTATAATCCCTGTGTTCCCCTTGCACACCATCCGTAGCCTCAACGGCAAAACACATATTTACTATCCGGTGTTAGCCCCGCCAAAACTAGCACCGACCCCACTGTAATTGAAGGAAATTTAGAACACCTTATAAAAAGTAAGAAGCAACCTACTATTCATGAAGATAGTGAGGATGAGGAGGAAGATGAGACAACAGAGCAGTACTGTAGTGATGGTGACAATGATCACATTGATGACATGTCCCTAGACGATGAAGATGATGATTTCTAGTATGGACCAGTGACATGTCCCTAGATTACTCTATATTTTCTAATATTTATGTTTGTTTGTTCTTCTAGAAAGACATTTCTAAATTGGTGCAAATTCTTGTAGTACATGTATTCCAGCAACAATATATTTATGTTTGTTTGTTTGTTCCAATACTGCTGTATATTCCAGCAACAATATATTTATTTTGCACACATGTATTCTAGCTCAACTGAAAAAAAGTATAGATTACATGTACTCCAGGTGAAGTCAAAAAAAGTTATAGATTACATGTATTCCAGGTCATGTGAAAAAAGGGTACAGATTTACACATCTTCACTAGAGATTACATGCATAGTACTTCAGTAGTCAGAGCAACAGCAACATCTAGCACACTATCTACAAGCAAACTGATTCAGTCGCTTTAGAAGATTGCAGCAACTACGGCTGGCGTCCTCCTTTTCATCCAATTGCAATATGAGGCGCCGAAGTGAATCAAACATCGTCATCGCCTCTTCGACAGATTCATTTGGGCCGCTTCTCTGTTCTGACTTGCGCTTGCTATCATCACCTCTTCTCTGTACTCCTAGTAGTGGAACTAAACAATGGTCAATAAAAGTCAGTGAGTAATATGTAAACAAGTGAGCTAGATCGATATATTGCAAGAGAAGTGACAGCCATAATTTCTTGTCAACTCCAATAAGGAAACAATGAACATATATGTAAAAAGCATATTTATTTGTCACAACTAAATTTACAGATGGCACAGGAAGGATCCACCAAAAAAAGTACAACTGTTTCATCAAGCTACACTGCTGCACTTTCACCTTAGATATTTTTTAGAAAATGAGGTTGCCCCTGCAGTTTCACAATGTTGCAATCAAAAAAAAGATGGCTCACTGATTCCAGCTCAGCGCAAAATAAACAAGTCGGGTCAGTCACTTTTCTTCTCCTTAGCAACTAACAAAGACTGTAGTAACTCCTCTGAAGCTAACAAAGACTGGAGTAACTCCTCTGAAGCTAACAACACTTTCACCTTAGATATCATCAGTGAAGCTAAAATCGAATAAAAAAAGAAATCAATATACATTGCAAATCCTCACCATAGGCCATCTGATTTGCAATTCCAGACCTGTTGAGCTCACTCCAGCGACGTAGAGGCCTAGCGTTGAACACCTGTTGGGCGAAGCATAGAGGAGCTCAGTGGTTCCAAACTGGAAGGCAGGATTGGGCGACATCGAGGGCGAGGAGTGGGGCAGTGCGCCAGATGGAGCTCCAGCGGCGGACAACTGCGCCAGAGTGATCTTGCGGGTGGTGCTGGTGGTGGTGTCGGCACCTCTGGCAGTGCCGCCCGTGGCCGCCACGCCACCGCTGCAACGCAGGTGGACGAAGCTCTAGGTCTAGGCGGCGTAGCTTGAGTGGAGGGAAGTGTCCTGCAAAGAGTCATACCTGCAGCCTTCTCCCTGGGCGCCGCTATGGAGGAGCAACTGCGCCGTACGGGAAGAAAGGGGGGTCGGGGCATGCTCCCAGTTCTGTTCGCCGCAGGGGAAGAAAGGCGAGTGCGCTCCCAGCACTGATCGGTGGACCTTTGATTATCTTCCTCTGGTCTATGAACACCAAGTCCACGTTTAGGCTTTTACTGCGCTCGAGATATAGCGAACACACTTGAATAGCGCAATGGTAAGGCACATGGAGTTTCTCCTTGAGCTCCCGGGTTCGAACCCAATGGGAGCCAATTTTTTGTTGGTTTTCCAACATTTTGTGTTTGTTATTTTTTTTATTTCTCCTTGTTCATTTTTGTAACAGATTTTTAATAAGTATATTATTGCTTAATAACCTCATTCATTTTTAACCATCTTTTTACATTTGTTACATATTATTGTACTTATTTCTCATGCACATCCATGTAAAGGCATACATGTCTATCGTATATCCTAATAACTAAGTGAGAGTTGTTCATGCTTGTACAAGATGTGTACTACTACATTGTTAAAATCATTTGAATTTTTTATGGGATGTTTATGGAGCCAAACTGTGATGTTGTATGCATCTATGTAGATATCTGACCAAGTTTGCCTATTAATGTCATTTTTGTTGGCTCATTGAAGCATAATTGTTAAAATATGCTAAGCTAGATAAAAAAATCTAAAAACTTGCATAGACATCTATCTTTGGTGTATGATGTTGACAAAAAAGTTTCAACTAATTCTGAGAAAGGAGTCATGCACATCCTCGCAAAAGCATATATGTCTAACATATAACCTAATAACTAAGTGAGAGTTGTTCATGCTTATACAAGATGTATACTACCACCTTATCAAAATCCTTTGAAATTTTTATGGGATGTTTATGGAACCAAACTATGATGTTGTGTGCAACAGTGCGAATTTCTGACCAAGTTTATCTATTATTGTAATTTTTTGTTGGATTACTCAATAAATGTTAAAAATACCCTAACCTAGCTAAAAAAATAAAAAAACTTGCATGAACACCTTACTTTGGTATATAATGATGAAAAAAGTGTCCATGCAAGTTTTTATGAGATAAGTCATTACTCAATATTGTACTGATTAAAAATCTAGCGAAAATTATGAATATAGAGAAATAAAAAAATTATAAACAAAATAAATATAAGCAAAAGAAAAAAAAGGAAATTGCTGCGACAAGGGAGGGGGAAAAATGCCGCCTAAAAACTGATTACCGCTAATGAAGCCATTACCCCCACTCCCTCACCCCGTACACTCGTCCTCTTCCCCCTCCCATTTCTCCAACCCTAGCTGCCACCGCAGAAACATAACCACCGTCGCCAAGCTGCTTCCTCAGCCGCGAGCTGCGTCGTCGGAGCCATCAAACACCGCATCCTCCTCTCTCTCATCACCCCATGAACCTATCTCGCCCCATCCACCTCTTTCTCGCACGAATGTAACCCTGCCCCCGCCGGATTTTGGGTCGTCGCCGTGGACTAGGGGTCGCCCGCACCAGATCGCCCCCTGTGACGACCACCGACGACGAGCACCTGGTGTACATCCGCAATGGTGGCAACCAGGGGTCAAGGTAGGAAGAGACCGGCACAACAAGATCAAGGTAACCATTTGGCAATTTGTCTTCCCAGATTCTCCCAGATTTTCCCAGATTTTTCTGTGCACTTAGTAATTTAACTTCAAATGTGAACCCAATTTGTCTCCACTCCATTTTAGAAATACTGAACTGAAATTAGATTCAGTAATTGCTGAAATGCTATTCAAATTTAGTATTTCCAATGTTTACTGAACGTCTATTCAGATTCAGTATTTCATCTCATCAAGTGTGCTGTACAACATTCTTATAACAAGTCATTCTCATGACTGAACAATTGTATTTTAACTGAACTAAATTTATAGTGTGTAACACACACTTCTGAGATTTTAGCCTTAAAATGGATAACTCTTAGCAATCATACATTTACCTAATACTTGTCGGAGACCCCAACTGATTTGACAGGTTGACTTATTTTACACTGTCTCTAAATATTTAAGATTCAAACAAATAGTAACTTCCCAAAGCTCTGCTGAACTGAAATAGAACTGTTATGCTCTGCTGCTCTTATGCCTTATGATCAAGCAAATAGTAGTTCATATAATAATTAAATAAAGCATATTCCTATAGCTGCTGCCATGCCATCTCCTGGCCAAAGCTCCGGCATGCACAACATCCACAGAGGCATGATGCATGAATAATGAAAATGCAATTTAACTGAGATGTTCAAAATGTTTGCTTTGTAAATCAGTTCTCATGATGCATGAACATATATATCTCATGCCAACAGTATCTGATCTGCAGGCTATTATCTAGTCTCTGTAAAAAAATCTGCCAAACATAGATACTGCTTTCATCTGATCTTGTTAGCTTTGGTTTAGGTTGTGTTACATAAATTTGAGGACAATCTAGTACAATATTGCCACCTTTTAGAGTTAATGTCGAGAGAATTATTCACATTCATTGGATGTCCTTTAATTTTCACTTGTAATGATAAATTCAGTGTGTCAAGTTAAAGTGGCCTAAATTTAGTATTGAAAATAGATGCTACTAAATTGCAAATTCATCATTGTCTCCTTACCTGGATCTTATTTAGTATTGACATCATGAGTCATGATGCATTCATACATGCTTTCTGGACTTATAGCTCCCTGATCCATATCTCGGCAGTGGTCTCATACCTATCACCTCTTATCCCTTAGCTCTTCAAGCACTAATAGCTCCTACCTCTTATCTAATTAGCATATAGTATTACTACCTCTTTCCTCTTAGTTCACTCGTTTTCATTTTCTAATACACACAATTTACTTATTCTTGTAAGAACCTCCAAAAACTGATTATGAGAGAAGACGGGATGCACAAGTGGCGGAGATTGATCAGGTGTTTGCAGCGCTCGGACTGAATAAACGAGCTGCTAAATTTAATAATTCTTTACCACAATCTGCAAATGACAAGGGGAAAAAATCAGCAAACAAGAAAACAGATAGTGAAGGTTCGGATTCATCGGAGTATCTCCTTGAAAATGATGATCAAGGAGATAGTGATAATGATGACACTGAATCTGTTGATCAGCCACAACCCAGTAAGGTGCTTCTTCTATCTTCAAAGTACTGGATGGGGAATATTTGCATTGCATTTGAATGTTTTTAATCTTTTATTTAATATATGCACTTGCTTTTTAGGTATATATTCTTTCTTTCATACTTGTTCCTTAATATATGCTCTTGCTTGTACCACATGACTTACTTGATTTTTTTCCATAGTCTCCTCCACGATATAGGAAAGTCCTCGCTTCAAAGAAGAAGAAGACAGGTCCCAACATGCCGCCAGGAGTTAGGGCTGCTAAGAGAGTGAGGGCACCTGAAGGTTCACAGGTTCAACCTCCTTGGGCCCAAGTAAGATCTTCAAAAAGGCTTCAACTATTAGCGAGAGATGGGCAGGCTGTTGAGGAAGGCAATGGAGCTGGTGCAGAGCAAGGCAATGGAGCTGGTGCACTGCTAGGCAATGGAGCCGGTGGTCACTACATTGCAACCGCAGAGGAACACGGTGGAGCTGCTGCTCAAGACATGACACATGCTGCTGAAGACAACGTAGCTGTAGAGGAAGTCACTGAAGGCTAGTTATAGTTTCTTTGTCATTCCAATATGTCAACTCTGTTGCTGATTTGCATGAAACTAAACCATTTAAATGCAATTTCTATTTTGTAGCCCCTGCATAGCGAGCCCCAAGGGTACCCAGGCCACCCACCAAGGGAACACAGCTGGACAGGATGACAAAAGCTATGGGAAGGAGATTGCCCATAGCTATTGCTGAAGGCAAAAGAAGGCCTCATGAACTTGTTCAAGCAGCCAAGTTTGCATCTGAGTCTGGGGTCATCATTCGGGATAAGGTTCCTATCCTAACTCATTGGAAAGAGTACAAGAAAGACGATAAGTATTACAAGGATTTTGTGGGAAAGCTCTCTGTAAGTGCCTACTTTCTTCTCTCCCTGACGTAATCTGTTGAGTGCTGTAATCTGCTGCTCCTCCTTTCTTCTGTCCCTGATGGGGTCAAGGGCAGGTAGAAGGTCAACTGAGTGCTCTCCATGTCCTTGTTCCTATAGCAGTAAGGCAATAGTCCATCTAGAGGTACATCAGCCATGGTCATGGCTGATCTAGGCATAGTTCTAGAATTAGTTGGGCTACCACAAGTACCAGGTAGTTGGTATGAGGCCATGTCTATATATATGTATGCAATCCAATGAGAAAAGGCAGCTCTTGCCACCAACTCTTTGTGTGTTCAGGTTTCAGGAACTGAAACCGTGCAGTGTGAGTGTGTGTGTGCTCAAGAGAGCTCTGCTCATCTTCTTCTACGGAGCAGGGGAAAAGGAAAGGCAAGGGGAGCAGTAGCTGCTCACCTTGGGCAATTGGAGAGCCAACACTTTAGCCACCAAGTTTGTTGTATCACATGTTTGCCTACAGTAAAGGATATTATTACTTAAAAAGGATAGAATTGGTATGTCTAAAGGCACTTACAGTAAAGACAATACCTTTACTGTAATTGCTTGGTATGCCTTGGAAAGTGCATAACAAATATTTCCAAAAAATTATATGTAATTGTCTTTACAGTCAATCCATGGATTATTTGGTATTATTTGTTTGGTATGCCATGTCTGACTGTAAAGACAAATATTTCTTAGTATGTCTTTACAGTAAAGGCAATGGATTATATCTTCAGACATGGATTATATGTTTTACTTCTATGCCTTGGAAATTTGGTTTCACTGCTAACCTGAATTGACTAACTAACTATGGAATTGTCACATGACTAGGTCCTCTTGGCCATTAACAGTGAAGACAATGCAACAGAGGAAGCTTGCAATGATGTGCTACGCTCTGGGGTGTGGCAAATGCGTTATCGGCTCAAGCAGAAATACTTCGATGGTGTACCTGCAAATGAGATTCCGACAACTTCTCCAGTTTCATGCATGGAAGATGCTGAGTGGAACGCACTAGTTGCAAAGTGGAAAGATCCAAAGAACATGGTATGGGTATCTTGTCATATTCTCTTTCTCATTCAGTTTGCAAAGGATCTTCTCATTTTAAACCTATGATCTCAGCTGACATTCTTCTTCTCTTGTAGCAAACATGTGAAAAGAACAAGCGGAATCGCAGTCAAGTCAAGTATCATCAGAAGACGGGTTCTCGCAGCTATGTGGCACACTTACATGCATATGTAAGTACACAATACCTTGTACATATTTGCACTCAACAATTTATTCTGCACTTCATCTGATAAAATTTTGCTGTAATTGATTATTTATGAAACAGAAAAAGAAGAGTAACAATGCAGAACCAAGCACTGAACAAAGTGAAGAACTTGATGTGGTGGAGGCCTTCAAGACCTGCCATAACAGCTCTAAACATGGTCTCGATGAAGCAGCAAGAGAGGCAGTTGTAAGTCTGACTAGCTTAATCCTAGCACCATGGTTCCTTTAATTTCTTCAGCTAGGTTTGGTTCATGTAGCTGTTAGACTTGAGCATGAAGCAACATCTATTTCATGTATCACACCACACCTAGTTAATTTTGGTTGCCTGTCTCTTAACTCCAGACTATATAGGACACAATCACAGTCAATACCATTCAGATAATCATAAAGTCAAAGAAATTAGAGATTACTTCAGGTAGTTTGGCAAGCATTACCAACCAGTCTGGTCCCAAATGCTAGAGATCATATTCTAAAGGAAGAATACACCACTCAACAGTCTACCTATATAATCTTTGATATGCCAATCCAATAGTAGCCGCATACATCATGTTTCATATGCCCATCCAGTAGTAGGCACCAACAATCAAAGCAGAAAATTAGCAAAATATAGACTAATAGCTAGAAAACTGTTTACAGTGTCTCATTATCAAACTTAATGAGTGGCCTCCATTTAGAAGATTAATTAAATCAATCTAATTAGTACCTGTTTTGGTGACCATGGTGTTTGTACAGAACCAATGACTCAGATTTACTATAATTTGAAATACCCCTAGCATTACCATATCCACTCTCAAGAAACTCAACAAAGGAAAACTTGGGAGCTAAAGCAATATATATGCTGACCATTGAAACAACATTTTATTTTCATACTGACCTATTTTATGCCAAAACAATCTTAAATCCAATGGCCTGAATGCATAGCAAATAAACTTACACTGGACTATATATCAGAAGCTAAGGCAAATCCATGATGTCTGAAATTGAGTTAACCTTGTTGATTAACTGGCTGGCAGCAGCAATAACACATTCACTTGGTCCAGACAAGTGCATTTTTATATGTGTCATCAGCAGACTATTCATTTATGCTAGATGGTCAGATCCTACTACAGTGTGAAAGAACAAAAACATTCAGCATATTTGGTCTATTACTGTTCTGTTGTTGTAATTTGCTACAACATGTCCATTTTACTTCTACCTCTATCTAGCACACATCTTTCTATCTATATTCTTTAAAAATACATCTTATGTGATATTTGCACCTCACTTCAATGCAATAAGTATGAACTAATGATGGCTCTTTGCTGTTTCAGTCCAACATGGAAGCTTTGAGGGCAGCACCTGTTGCTGAAGATAAGACAGGAGTATCCAGTGTGCAGGTTGTGTCCCAGGTGCTCTACAAGAACAGCTCAAACAGTTTCCTGAAGAATGTTGGCATGAAACCAGTGGCATCCTCCAACTCAGCAGCATCAAAGGAAGGCGAGCTTCGGGAACAACTAGCAGCTGAAGCTAAGGCTGCTGTACAAGGCAAACTTGAGGAGCTCAAGAAGAGAAGTGAAGAAGCTGAGGAAAAGCTGGCGAGGACACAAAGGGAGATGGAGGAGATGAAGAAGCTGACAGAGAAAAACAACAAGGCAACGGAGGAGAACAATGCGCTGCTCAAGCGTATCTTGCCTCTCAACAATGCTTTGACATGAGCACTGCTCGTAGGCGCTGGTAGTAGAAATGATCAGAAACTTGCTTCTGGTGGTTGGCATGCTGCTGCTTTTGTTTTATGCAATGACTTAGGTTGCTGGTGGTTGGCTACTTTTTATTAGTTGAACCGAGTTTAGTGTGTTGCTGGTAAAATGAGTTTAAGCACTTAAGTTGCTGGTGAAATGAGTTTATGCACTTCTGTAGATTTGAGTTGATGCACCTACGTTGCTAGAATACTGGATCTGTTAATTTATGCAAGCTTTTGGTCATTTCAATGTTATTTGCATTCTGTAATGAAATTAGCATGTGCACGAGTGATGAAATTCTATCAATTCTGTGACGATGTGGAAATTTATTCTGTGACGATTCTGTAAGTAGTTCTGTGACGAAAATGAGAACCAACCATAGCGAGACACGTGGACTAGTAGCTACCACGTGACGAACCACGTCAGCAGCAACGTGTCAAGCCAGGTCAGCATCCACGTGTCAAGCCACGTCAGCAGACCACGTCAACTGCCATGTGGACGTGCCACGTGTACATGACACGTCAGCTGCCAGTGTGGCAAACGCCGTTTAGCAGCCTGACAGGAAGACAAGTTATGATGAAAAACGGGACACATCAATGACGAAAACGCTTCGTCATAGAATGAAATCATTTCTATGACGATGGACATTTCGTCATAGAATGAATGCACATCTATGACGAAAAATCTCGTTTCGTCACAGTAGATAATCAATGACGCTCATTCCATGACGAAAACCTTTTCGTCACAACTCGTCACAGAAGATTTGTTGTGACGTTTTTGTAGACTTCTGTGACGAAAGCTTAGCGTCATTGATGAGCACTTCCCTAGTAGTGTATCTCTCAAAGGAAAAAGGGAAGTCTTATTGTAGAGAAGAGGCATGTGTCTATGCAAAAGAGTGAGATGAGAGAAAACAATGGGTACAAAGATGCCTGTCTGAGAGGTAAAAATGGACAAGTGTCCGAATTTATCAAAACAATGGGTACTCTGATGGCTACCTGAAAAAAAAGAAAAGAAAGATAGCCCATGTTGTCCTGCAGCACATTTCCCTAGTGTTTGAAAATGGGAGAGAAATGTCTTCAAGGAGCAAACGAGTAGAATTAGCATTAGCCACCATATATATATCCGCCTACCACATCACATCCACACACATGCACATCTTGATTTAATTGTATGACTTGTTCCTCTGGATCTATTGTTTGACTTTACAATACATTTAATGCAAATATGTATGAGCTGACTCCTTACCCATGAGCTCCACATAAGCCATTAGTTATAGGGTGAGAGAAAGAGAGAAGGCATGCATCACTATTGCCTTGTTAAGGATCCACAAATACCACATATTAAGAGACTTGAGAGGGTCATACAAAGGAATCCCTGAGTTTTATTTCAAAAAAAACTTGCAAAAAGCTCCAGGATGAGAGTGGACAACAGAGCTTGAGACATAGTGCTTAACTTAGACATTCTGTCCTTCAATTACCCAAGACTCGAGAGAAAGCTACATGCTCCATAGTTAAAGGTAATACAGGTAAGTCTGAAGGTTAGCTTGGTCTACTCTAATCCTTGAGTTGTGATGGGTAGCTATAACTTTTGATATATGCTAAAGTTTGGCTTTGCTAAGGGACTAGCAAATGGTAAGTTTGGGAGAACTTGTTGATGGTAGTTATCTATCATTTTTATCCATCAACTAAACATGAATCAAGGGCATAAAACAATCCACAACATATTTATAGGGTTTGATTCTAACAAGTTCCACGAGTTTTGGTGTTCTCACCTATTTTGCAGGGTATGAAGAGATATTCAATTTTTCACTAAATAAAAGTATCTCAAATAAGGAATTGGAGTTCACCATTGCGTAGAGCTCGTCGATACGATCGAAATGGATATATTACTTGCTATTTTTGGAGTCCAGAACGAAAAGATATAGATTTTACAAACACCGAAAGATTGTAGAACATGAGCTGCGGATTAATTGAGGGCTGCTGGATTAATCAGGTCTAAATCAGAATTTGGCCAATTAAGGCCTATGTGCACTATAATGAGACATGGTGGAAAGGTTTAGTACCACATGGCTTGCTCAAGGTGGAGGAGGGGAGGCTGCCCCCTATATATACAGCCCTAGGGACCCCCTAGGCTCCAATCCCCTTTCATTATTATAATTCATATTCTCTAGTTAGTGCTTGGATGGAGAGGTGTCCCATTGAAGGATAACCTCTCTCTAATGTAGTAGATTAGTTCTAGTTGAGAGTTAGGAAGAGCGGAGCCATGCTCAGGTTCTGGCGGAGTCTTCTGAGGTCTGGTATGACTTGTATCTTATCTCTATAAGACTTATGTTTTTATATATTCATCTTCACTATTTACTTATATGCTTTATTATGTGATTGGTTAGTATAGTTGTTATACTTTGGCATAGAATCTCCGCTCGCATCGAGTGCTCTAGTTTTCATGTGGGATTAGAGTAGTAATTAATAGTGTAGACATGGTGTCTAGAGTAGAGGTTACCTGATATTGCACTCAACCTTACGAATAGTTGTGGTAGCTCCAGGAGGTGACAGCCCTGACGGCCGACATATTCCACCTCGTGTAGGTTGATGATTATAGGACCGTAGTCAGTGTGACAGAACCGCCTAAATCACCAGGTCTACGTGCACCATCATTGTCCCTATGGACCTCCGGTTACGGTGCACGAGTTCTCCGCAACCTAGGTGGCCTGTCGAATTTCCATGGAAACCCTGATTTCCCCGAGTATCTCATTGTAAAGACCTTACATGTATTACAACAACTTACACCAATAGTTTGAATCAGAATACAGAGTGCGAAAGTATTACATATTCATAAGTTTACAAATATACGTTACACTATCCCAAACCCAGATTTTCGTAGTGGAGTAACAGTGTACAACTATACCCTTACCCAAGGGTTATATTATATACAGATCCTCGATCATGCACGATCCATCGACCAACACGGTCCCACTTAGAACTGTTCACTCGACTTACCTGCAACAGGGGGTTAACAAACCCTGAGTACTGGGGTACTCCGCAAGACTTACCCGACTAAAGTGTAACAGAACCGCATAAATCACATGGCCCACAGGCACCTGTCATTGTCACTAATGACCTATGACAGCCGGGCGTGTGTCCCAAATGATCTAGAAGGTTGTAACAGAACCGGCTAAATCACCTGGCCCACCGGCACCTGTCATTGTCACTAACGACTTCTGACAGCCGGGCCCGTGTCCCAAATGATCTAGACAGGTCTGTCGGGCTACATTAGCGTCCTTTTCTCCGACAGGATCACCATTGAAGAACCATTACAGGATTACAACATTTCATAATAAAAATACATCAGAGTACAGTGCGGAAGATTACATAACATTTAGATTACAAACCAGTTGTTCAAATAGGATTCAAATATAGTTATTACAGGCCAGAGGACATAACAGTAGCAGTGGAATAGTTACACAATACTAGATAAGATAACTCGAACCCTGCCCACGGGTTCCACTTCACTCATCGCCGCTTTCTTCTTCGACCACGGTCACGCAACATGGAGCAAGACAGATCTCCGACTGCGGTCCTCCTGCAACGGGGTTAACAAACCCTGAGTACTTAGGGTACTCCGCAAGACTTACCCGACTAAGGGTGTAAAATGAGACTCAGGAATGCAAGGCTATGGGTAAGGCTAGCAGAGGATGAGGAGTTTGCAGAAAAGCAATCTATCCTGTTCCATATTTTATTTTGTCATTATTATAATCATATTTATAGCTCCAATATTCAGACTCATGTATCATCATTCTTTCAATTACTTTATTCATTCAGATAACCTAGTTGAGAACCACTTTTCGGTGTAGAGTGTGAGGATCAAGTCTCCATAACCGAGGAGCACGTCGATTCGAATCCAGAAAGTACCCAGCTGGGGATTCTAACCACACTGCATATGCAGCACGCCGGCATACATATACCAACCCGTCGTCACGGCTTTGCTATCCTGGAACCGGTCCTGCGCCACCCGAGAGCACAGTACTCCACTCTTATCCAGGCACGCCGGCCACGTGGGTACAAGCTACTCTCGCCATCTCTCCACTCCCAGTGCGTGGTTGTCGGTTCCAGCAATAGCGTCACCGGACTCTAGGCTTTCCGCATTGGTATGTGGCTAGGCTGTTCATCATGATCACAGCAGGCCTACAACGAACGGTCCCTACTTCTGTCGGTGCTAATTTTGGCGAGGCTAACACCGGCTAGTAAATATGTGATTTGCGGTTGAGGCTACGGATGGTGTGCAAGGGGGAACACGGGGATTATACTGGTTCAGGCCGAGCAAGCCCTACGTCCAGTGGAGAGGAGAGTCGTGTTGCCTTGCACCGGGGTGCTTGTAGTAGGGGGTTACAAGCTAGGCGAGAGAGGGAAGAGCTCCCAGGTCTCTTGTGAGTGTCTAAGTGTTTACAAGTCGTTTGCTGTGGGCGAGAACTTGGAACTTCTCCGTCCGTTCGTTCGTTCGTCTCCCTGTCCTAAAGATGGCCTCTGCTCTCCCTTTTATAGCCGCAAGGGA
The DNA here is from genome assembly GCA_038502445.1 of Eremochloa ophiuroides. NCBI lineage: Eukaryota > Viridiplantae > Streptophyta > Magnoliopsida > Poales > Poaceae > Eremochloa > Eremochloa ophiuroides. Next base: position 61,889,449 of record JAHLJS010000005.1, on the reverse strand, counting down.
GAGGCAAAGGCGGCTACGACGCTACCTATAAAAATAGTGAAGAGTTGCTGTTCTCGGTTTGACTAGCTGCTGCCTTTTCTCCGTGTCTCCGGGGTATGGGTATGGCTATCTTGGTTCGCGAGTTCCAAGGTAGAAACAGTCGTCTGACCATGTCTTGTCGTCGGTTCTCTGGGTCTTCTGGATATGGCCGTCGTGGTCCGCTCGACTTTGGTGCGTTTACACCTGCCGGCTATCCTTCCGTACGATGTGACAAGAGGGAGAATCACCTTGGGGGCGCTGTTTCCCGAGGCTCGGGATCGTGCTCGTCCTTTCGTGTGGACGGCGCAGTGGGCGTCTTTCCCGAAACGGGGCGGCGCACCGTGGACCATACCGTGGAGGACGATCGTAGTGGGCCCATCAAATCTTGGGGCGTTGTTTCCCGAGGCTCGGGATCTTGAAGGCGTGCTCATCCTTTCGTGTGGACGGCGCAGTGGGCGTCTTTCCCGAAACGGGGCGGCGCACCGTGGACCATACCGTGGAGGACGGTCGTAGTGGGCTCGTCAAATCTGCTGTCAGGAAAATCCCGACAGGTGGTATGGCCATCAATGGCGTGCGAAGCACAGTCGCGTCGAGAGTCTCGCCTGACGGGACAGTGCTTGTAAAGTGGTCAGAGAGATTTCTTATGGTCCAAGATTGCTCCGCTGACATCACCCGTGCCTTGGATGCCGACTTTGGCGCCGTGGATGCCGCTCTCCCGAGTTCTCCCGAGGAGGCTTCGGGCGAGGCTCGGGCGAATCGGAAACTTGGGCGCCCAGGACGGCACCTCCCGAGCTCTTCCGAGGAGGGTCGGGCGAATCGGAGGTTTGGGCGCCGAGGACGCCGCCTCCCGAGCTCTCCGGAGGAGGTTCGGGCGAATCGGAGAATTGGGCGCCGAGGACGCCGCCTCCCGAGCTCTCCCGAGGAGGCTCGGGCGAATCGGAGAATTGGGCGCCGAGGACGCCGCCTCCCGAGCTCTCCCGAGGAGGCTCGGGCGAATCGGAGAATGGGGCGCCGAGGACGCCGCTTCCCGGGCTCTCCCGAGGAGGCTCGGGCGAATCGGAGATTTGGGGCGCCGAGGGTGCCGCTCGCCCGAGCTCTCCTGGGGAGGCTCGGGCGAATCGGAGATTTGGGCGCCGAGGACGCCGCCTCCCGAGCTCTCCGGAGGAGGCTCGGGCGAATCGGAGAATGGGGCGCCGAGGACGCCGCTCTCCCGAGCTCTCCCGAGGAGGCTCGGGCGAATCGGAGATTTGGGGCGCCGAGGGTGCCGCTCGCCCGAGCTCTCCTGGGGAGGCTCGGGCGAATCGGAGATTTGGGCGCCGAGGACGCCGCCTCCCGAGCTCTCCGGAGGAGGCTCGGGCGAATCGGAGAATTGGGCGCCGAGGACGCCGCCTCCCGAGCTCTCCCGAGGAGGCTCGGGCGAATCGGAGATTTGGGCGCCGAGGACGCCGCCTCCCGAGCTCTCCGGAGGAGGCTCGGGCGAATCGGAGAATTGGGCGCCGAGGACGCCGCTCTCCCGAGCTCTCCCGAGGATCGGAGAATTGGGCGAATCGGAGATTTGGGGCGCCGAGGGTGCCGCTCGCCCGAGCTCTCCCGAGGAGGCTCGGGCGAATCGGAGATTTGGGGCGCCGAGGGCGCCGCTCGCCCGAGCTCTCCTGGGGAGGCTCGGGCGAATCGGAGATTTGGGCGCCGAGGAGGCCGCTCGCCCGAGCTCTCCCGAGGAGGCTCGGGCGAATCGGAGATTTGGGCCTCTGTAGACGCGGCCTTCGTGGGCTTCGACTGGCCTTACTTGGGCCAGACCAAGTTGGGAATGAGCGTTTTTTGCATGGAAGTTGGGTACCCCTAACTTTGGTAACCGACAGTAGCCCCCGAGCCTGTGGCGGAGTGAAGGCACTCCTCCACAGGTTCACGCCGGTTCTTCCTGTCAAAAAAGATAAAGTGTGGGTTGTTTTTTCCGGGGGGTGCGCGCGAGCGCACCCGCCGGGTGTAGCCCCCGAGGCTTTGGAGGGATGATATATCCCTTCAAAGGCTTAGAATCGTGTTTGTTAGTCCTCGGGTGTTTTTTGATTTATTTAGGTGGGTTGTTTCCTTGGAAGCGGAGCCCCCGAGCCTCGCACCGTGTTGGGAGATCGTTCGGTGGTCTTTCCAAGGTGCAGGGTAAGTTTCCGAGCCTCCGTTTTCGTATCGGAGATCGATCGGGTTCCTCCCTGTCTTTTTTAATTCGACCTTCACGCTCTTTTTTCGGGAAGAGGAAGGTTTGGTCCTGCTCGACTTCCCCGCTGGGGCACGAGTCGGCATTTCCGGTGAGCTACAAACGGGTTGGTCCAAGTGGAGGTCCGTGCCCTATTCGTTAAGGGTCGGCTAGTGGCCTGAGCACACTCCAATTATTTCCCGAGGGTCAGTTAGTGGATGTCGGGTCCCTTCGACGGGTCCCGAGGGCATGATGCCTCCCACGGAGGGATTCCACGTAACCGACTCACTACTGGGACTTGGACACAGCATGGGATGTCCCTTGTGACGTTCCGGGCGTCGGGATACTGGCCGTTTTCGTGACCCATCCACTAGCTGTCCCTAACTCGATTTCCCTGGGGCGACTGTTCGAGCCTCGGAGGGCCAGTCTTCGATCCCCTGGGAACGTAACGGGCGCCCGAGCCCGGGGTTTCTTCGTTGAGAAAACGCAGGTGGAATCGAAGCGCGCGGTTGTAATGATTTGGCTCACCTTTTGAGGCGCGAAGCCTGACGGACGCGACGGTTTGGCTCAGTCGAGGCGGTTTGCGTGCGTGGTGATGGCGGGTCTCTTCCAAGCCGAGGTCGAGCTCCCTCCTCTGAACCTGCCGTGAAGAAGAAGCGGGCCATAGTGCCCTTGTAAAAAGTAACCTTTCGGGAGTGGTTTGAAAGGAAACAAACAATATGGCCCTTCGTGGCCTTAACATTTATGTAAATATTTGCATGTAAATATTTGCTGAATGTTTGTTTCATTTTGTTTCGTGCTTTTTTCCTTACGCATTTTTTCTTGCCGATCCTGCTCCCGGGCCATCGAGCCTCGGGGGACGTTTTTCGGGTGTCGTAGCTTTAGTGGCATAGACGCAGCCGACGTCCTAAGAGCTTTGGCAGAAAGAATTTTTTAGAAAAGAAGCTTAGGTGTTTCCTCCCGAGCTTCCTCCCTTGGCCGAGCGTAGATCTTATAGGTTTTCTTCCGAGTGCGGGTTAGCCTTCGAACACGGAGTGGCGAGGGAAGATGCTGTGGCCCTGGGGCATAAGCGGTCTCCGACTCGACCGGCTCTGTCTTCTGGGGCTTCCCTCATTCTTCGAATTCTATAAGTTCATGCTTGATTTCCGGAAGGAAGCGTGTTTTAGGGAGAAACGAATTCGACAAGTTTTGAAATTTTTGCGTTTCCAAAATTGTCGGATCTCGGGAAAGTCCGGGGTTTCCCCCCGTCTTAGCCCCCGAGGGAGGGTCGGCCTTTCCGTAGGATAGGCCGGGCCTCGCTTTTTAGTGCGTGGTGAAATAAAGGTTCATTTCACTTCCGAGTGTAGGCTCGGATTGAAAATCTAAAATCATGTTAAAAAGAGCAGAAGTCGGGTCTTTTCATCGATTTCAAGATGTTCAAAATAGTACAATGCATGGAATCTTAAGGATAGAAGCGACGTAGCTGTTCGATGTTCCAAGCGTTGTTGTAGACCTCGCCGTTCTCGTTCGCGAGCTTGTATGTGCCGGGGCGTTGTACCTCGGCGACGATGAATGGTCCTTCCCACGGTGGAGTGAGCTTGTGGCGCCCTTTGTTGTCCTGCCTGAGCCGTAGCACCAGGTCGCCTACGCTGAAGGTTCGACCTCGGACGCGCCGAGCATGGTACTTGCGTAGGGATTGCAAGTATTTGGCCGAGTGCAGCAGGGCCACGTCCCGAGCTTCGTCGGCTTGGTCCAGCGCGTCTTCCCGAGAAGTTTGATTGCCTTGTTCATCGTAGGCTCGGACTCTCGGGGCGCCGTATTCCAGGTCCGTAGGGAGGACGGCCTCTGCACCGTATACCATGAAGAAGGGCGTGAAGCCCGTGGCTCGGCTTGGCGTAGTCCTTAGACTCCATATTACTGCCGGAAGCTCCGTCAGCCACCTTTTGCCGAATTTATTCAATCGGTTGAATATCCTTGGCTTAAGGCCTTGGAGAACCATGCCATTGGCGCGTTCTACCTGGCCGTTCGTCCTCGGGTGGGCGACGGCTGCCCAGTCCACTCGTATGTGGTACTCATCGCAGAAAGCCAGAAATTTCTTTCCGGTGAACTGCGTGCCGTTGTCCGTGATAATGGAGTTCGGGATGCCGAACCGGTGGACGATGTCGGTGAAGAACAACACCGCTTGAGCCGAGCTGATTTGGGTGATCGGCCGAGCCTCGATCCACTTGGAGAACTTGTCGATGGCGACAAGCAAGTGGGTGAAGCCCCCGGGTGCCTTCTGGAGGGGCCCGACAAGATCTAGTCCCCAAACGGCGAACGGCCAAGTGAGCGGGATCGTCTGGAGGGCTTGAGCCGGTAAGTGAGTCTGCCGAGCATAGTACTGGCACCCTTCGCAGGCGCGTACCACCTCAGTGGCATCGGCCACGGCGGTTGGCCAGTAGAAGCCTTGTCGAAAGGCGTTACCGACCAAGGTCCTCGGCGCTGCGTGGTGACCGCAGGCCCCGGCGTGTATCTCTTCGAGCAGGCGTTTGCCCTGACTGAAAGGGATACAGCGCTGAAGCACGCCAGAGGGACTCCGCCGGTAGAGGCTACCATCGATCATGGTGAAAGACTTGGCTTTGCGAGCCAGTCGTCGTGCTCTGGTCTTGTCCGGGGGCAAAATGCCTCGGACTAGCCAGCTGACCAGCGGCTCGCGCCAGTCTGGTTCGTCGTCGTCCATCTCGGCTTCAATCTCCATTGCCTCGGCTTCGTCGCCGTCCTTACCCATGACCTCGGGTGACTCCCCTTTGTCGGAAGGGTCGACAGCCCCCGAGGGATCGGCATTGATCGAGGGCTTGTGGAGGTCGTTGGCGAATACGCCCGTTGGGACCGTGGCCCTTTCGGCTGCAATTTTTGCCAACTCATCGGCCTCCACGTTGTACCGACGCGCAATGTGGTTGAGCTCGAGGCCGTCGAATTTTTCCTCGAGCAACCGCACCAGCGTGCAGTAGGCGGCCATTCTGGGGTTCTGGCACGTCGACTCCTTCATGACCTGATCCACGACGAGCTGGGAGTCGCCTCGGACCTCGAGGCGTCGGATCCCGAGCTCAATGGCGATGTGGAGACCGTTCACCAGAGCCTCATATTCGGCCACGTTGTTGGAAGCCGTGAAGTGTAGCCGTAGTAGGTACTTGAGCCGGACCCCGAGGGGTGAGATGAAGACGATGCCTGCGCCAGCACCAGTCTTCATCATCGACCCGTCGAAGTTCATGACCCAATATTCCTCTTGGGTCGGGAGTGGCGGTAGTTGTGTCTCGGTCCACTCTGCCACGAAGTCCGCAAGTACCTGGGACTTGATGGCTTTGCGTGGCGCGTAGGCGATGCCGTCACCCATGAGCTCGATGGCCCACTTGGCGATCCTCCCCGTCGTTTCTCGATTTTGGATTACCTCCCCGAGGGGGAAGGATGACACCACGGTCACGGGGTGGGATTCGAAGTAGTGTCGCAACTTGCGTCGGGCAAGGACGATCGCGTACACTAGCTTCTGGATCTGAGGGTAGCGTGTCTTGGTCTCTGACAAGACTTCACTGATGAAGTAGACCGGTCGCTGTACCGGTAAGGCGTGTCCTTCTTCTTGCCGCTCTACGACGATCGCTGCACTCACAACCTGGTTGGTAGCCGCGACATATAGTAAGAAATTTTCCTTCTTCGTAGGAGGCACAAGAACCGGCGCTTTTGAAAGTAGAGCTTTAAGCCTTTCGAGGGCTTCCTGGGCCTCGGCGGTCCAGGTAAAGCGTTCGTTTTTCTTAAGCAACCGATACAAGGGAAGGCCCTTTTCGCCGAGCCTTGAGATGAATCGACTCAAGGCCGCGAGACACCCCATAAGCTTCTGCACGCCCTTCGGGTTTCGGATCGGGCCCATCTGTGTGATGGCCGATATCTTTTTCGGGTTGGCTTCGATGCCACGCTCGGAAACAATGAACCCGAGGAGCATGCCCCGTGGGACCCCGAAAACGCACTTCTCGGGGTTTAGCTTTATGTTTTTCTTTTTAAGGCAGTCGAATGCCTTTTCTAGGTCGGCTACTAAGTCATTCGCCTTCCTAGATTTTATCACTATATCGTCTACGTAAGCCTCAACGGTTCGCCCGATGAGGTCCCCAAAAACTTTGAGCATGCAACGCTGGTAAGTTGCGCCCGCGTTTTTGAGGCCAAATGGCATGGTTACGTAACAATATGTGCCGAAAGGAGTGATGAAAGAGGTCGCTAATTCGTCGGACTCCTTCATCCGGATCTGATGGTAACCGGAATAAGCATCAAGAAAGCAAAGCCGCTCACAGCCAGCAGTAGAATCTACTATTTGGTCAATGCGAGGTAATGGAAATGGATACTTAGGACAAGCTTTATTTAAACTAGTGTAATCGACGCACATTCTCCATTTTCCATTTTTCTTTTTAACCAAAACAGGATTTGCTAACCATTGTGGATGGAAGACCTCCTTGATGAATCCAGCCGCCAAAAGCTTCTGCACCTCCTCCCCGATGGCCCGGCGCTTCTCCTCGTCGAATCGGCGCAGGCGTTGTTTCACCGGCTTGGATCCGGCCTGGATATCTAAGGAGTGCTCGGCGACCTCCCTCGGGATGCCTGGCATATCCGAGGGGCTCCACGCAAACATGTCGGCGTGTTTGCGGAGGAAGTCGACGAGCACTGCCTCCTATTCTGGGTCGAGGGTGGCGCTGACCTTCAGCGCCCTGCCGTTGGGGGAGTTCGGGTCGAGGAGGACATCCTTCACCCCCTCAGCGGACTTAAAGGTGCCCGTGGCCTTCTTGGGGTCGGGGACCTCTTTTCCTAACCTGTCGAGGTCGGTCATGAGGGCTTCTGACTCCACCAACGCGCCGGCGTACTCGCAGCACTCGACGTCGCACTGGTACGCGTGCTGGTAGGAGGCGCTGACGGTAATCACCCCTTTTGGCCCTGGCATCTTGAGCTTGAGGTAGGCGTAGTTCGGAACTGCCATGAACTTTGCGTAACATGGCCTCCCGAGGATGGCGTGGTAGGTGCCGTGGAAGCCTACCACTTCAAATGTCAGGGGCTCCTTCCTGAAGTTGTCAGGAGTCCCGAAGTAGACGGGCAGATCGATCTGCCCGAGGGGTTGTACGCTCTTTCCGGGCACTATCCCGTGGAATGGGGACGTCGTGGCCCGGAGGAGCGAGCGACTGATCCCCATTAAGTCGAGGGTCTCAGCGTAGAGAATGTTGAGGCCGCTGCCTCCGTCCATGAGGACTTTGGAGAGCCTCGTGTTGCCGACGACGGGATCGACAACAAGTGGGTAGCGTCCCGGCGATGGGACGTAGTCCGGGTGGTCGTCCCGGCTGAAGGTGATAGCGTCTTGGGACCAGTCAAGGAAGCATGGTGTCGCTGGTCCGGCGGAGTAGACCTCCCTGCGCTCGCGCTTTCGCTGCCGCGGCGTAGGGGCGGTCCCGGGCCCCCCGAAGATCATGAGGCATTTGTCGATGGGCGGAACTCATCGTCCTTCCCGCCCTCGTCCTCCTGATCCTTGGCGGGCTTCTTGCCGGCGTCGTCCTTGAACGGCTGCCGGCTGTAGTGCTTCTTGAGCATCACACACTGTGCGAGTGTGTGATGTACTGGACCCTGGTGATAAGGGCACGGCTTGCTGAGCATGTCGTCGAAGCGGCCTCGAGGGGGTCGTTCCCTCTTGGGTTCGGTGGCCGCCACGAGGGAGTCATCGCGGAGTGGGGCCTTTCCCTTCCCCTTCTTCTTCTTGTTGTTCGGTCCTCGGGAAGAGGTGCCCTCGGGGGCCTCCTCCTTCCGTTTGCCCTTGGGGTCGGAGAAGAGGGCTCCTACCGCCTCATCCCCTGAGGCGAAGCTGGTAGCGATCTTCATGAGTTCAGAGACACTGGTGGGTGTCCGGCGTCCGAGCTCATGAACGAGCTCTTTGCAGGAGGTTCCTGCGGCAAACGCTCCGACGACATCGGAGTCGGCGACCTGGGGCAGCTCGTTGTACTGTTTGGAGAAGCGCCGGATGTAGTCCCGGAGGGATTCGCCCGGTTTCTGCTTGCAGCTGCGGAGGTCCCAGGAGTTACCAGGGCGTACGTACGTGCCCTGGAAGTTTCCTACGAATATCTTGACCAGATCGCTCCAGTCGAAGATCTTTCGTGGGGGAAGGTGTTCCAGCCAAGCTCTCGTGGAATCGGCGAGGAACAAGGGGAGGTTGCGGATGATGATGAGGTCATCTTGCGCGCCGCCAAGTTGGCACGCAAGGCGGTAGTCCGCTAACCAGAGTTCGGGGTTAGTTTCCCCCGAGTACTTGGCTATGTTGGTTGGTTGTCGGAATCGGGACGGGAACTTGGCCCTCTGGATGGCCTCGCTGAAGACGCGTGGTCCCGAGGGCTCGGGTGAGGGTTCACGATCCTCATCCGAGTCGTAGCGCCCGCCCCGATGGACGCTGTAGCCACGCGCGGCTCCGTCAGTCTTTCGCCGACCGCGGGCTTGTAGGATGGCTCGGACGTCGACGTCCTTGCCAAGCCGTTGGTGGACTGGCGGAGCCCTCGGAGCCTCGGGTCGAACCGAGGCTTCGCGCTTGTGACGTGCTATGCCACCATGCTGGTGACTTTCGGCGCCATGGTGTCGCGACGCTGAACTTTCCGCCTGGAGGACGGCGGCATCCTCCAGGAGGTCTTTGAGCTGATTCCTGAGCTGTCGCGCGTCCTCGGAGGAGGGCTCAGGTATACTTCGGAGTAGCATGGCTGCTTCCGCGAGCTTTCGGCTTGCTCGGGGGGCGACCCCTGGTGTCTCGGCCCTGTCGTCAGCGATGATTCGGGCCTGGACATCTCGGGCTCGACGCCGAGCTGCTCCTCCATCGGTTTGCCGCTCGCCAAGCTCCAGCGTAGCTCGCAGCTGGGTGAGGCGCAAGCGGTCCTCGTCCATCCGTGCCTCAAGCTCCCGGAGCTGCTCTAGCTCCGGGGTTTGAGGTGCGGCGCGAGAGGTTCCTGCCCCCTGACCCAGCGGCGGGGCTGACCGCGAGGGCTTCGGGGCCGCTGGAGGGGGCGTGACTTGTTCGTGCTGGGGATGCGACGGAGGGGGTACGTCGTCGTCGCCCCCCGAGTGGACATCCTCTACTCGCCCCTCATCAGGGTGCATCAAGTTGTAGCACTCCCGAGAGGGGTCGATGTAGGTCCACTGTGAGCTGGGGACGACGCTCGGTGTGTTCTCCCCCGAGTCGTTGGTGTGGGCGGCGTTGTCCACATTTGCCTAGAATTTGTCATCATCGTCGCTGTAGCTGCGACGAGGCGAGTTCCGGTCATAACGACTCCCCCCCTCCGAGCGTTGCCGAGGGGTGAGGTTGGCGGTGGTGTCTGTTTCCCCACCGCCGCGTGTCCTGGCACTTTCCCCAGGGGATGGCGGTGAGGATGCCACGTGGTCTCCCACGAGGCTGTCTTGGCGCTCGAGGCGCTGGACCGGAGTGTCCGACAGTTCGTGCAATAATGCATGAACTGCACACACGTGAGCGTCCATGGCGCTCTGAAGCCCAAAGAAAGACGATGGCGCCGTTCTCCTCTGCCGGTGAGGGCGGAGAGAAAAATCGGCTGGCGTCGTGTTTCCGCCCTCGCCCTTCCCTCGGGCGGTAAGCGGATGCGTGACCGCTGGTGCCGGAGATTCCGGGATCGCGGTCGGCGCAGTATTGGCTGCGTCCGTTGGAGTTGCCTGGTGAGTCGCATCTCCCGCGGCGGGAGGCTGGTTGGCACCACTGCGCCTCCCCCTCCTGATTCGCCGAGGGCGGCGTGCAACGTTTCCCCCGTCCTCCGAGGCGGGCGGAAGCGTGGCGGGGGTCCTTTCTCCGGCCGTCTGCGAGGCCAGAGTCGGGACGACCGTGACACGGGGCCCGGTCGGACGCAGGTTCATCTCGAGCCCATGGCCAGTGGCCACGAACTCGAGAGTCCCGAACCGGAGTTCCGTGCCAGCGGGAAGCGTGGTGGAGCTGGTTGCCATCCGAAACCTATGTCAACGCGCAAAAGGCCCCTACCTGGCGCGCCAACTGTCGGTGCTAATTTTGGCGAGGCTAACACCGGCTAGTAAATATGTGATTTGCGGTTGAGGCTACGGATGGTGTGCAAGGGGGAACACGGGGATTATACTGGTTCAGGCCGAGCAAGCCCTACGTCCAGTGGAGAGGAGAGTCGTGTTGCCTTGCACCGGGGTGCTTGTAGTAGGGGGTTACAAGCTAGGCGAGAGAGGGAAGAGCTCCCAGGTCTCTTGTGAGTGTCTAAGTGTTTACAAGTCGTTTGCTGTGGGCGAGAACTTGGAACTTCTCCGTCCGTTCGTTCGTTCGTCTCCCTGTCCTAAAGATGGCCTCTGCTCTCCCTTTTATAGCCGCAAGGGAGAGGCAAAGGCGGCTACGACGCTACCTATAAAAATAGTGAAGAGTTGCTGTTCTCGGTTTGACTAGCTGCTGCCTTTTCTCCGTGTCTCCGGGGTATGGGTATGGCTATCTTGGTTCGCGAGTTCCAAGGTAGAAACAGTCGTCTGACCATGTCTTGTCGTCGGTTCTCTGGGTCTTCTGGATATGGCCGTCGTGGTCCGCTCGACTTTGGTGCGTTTACACCTGCCGGCTATCCTTCCGTACGATGTGACAAGAGGGAGAATCACCTTGGGGCACTGTTTCCCGAGGCTCGGGATCGTGCTCGTCCTTTCGTGTGGACGGCGCAGTGGGCGTCTTTCCCGAAACGGGGCGGCGCACCGTGGACCATACCGTGGAGGACGATCGTAGTGGGCCCATCAAATCTTGGGGCGTTGTTTCCCGAGGCTCGGGATCTTGAAGGCGTGCTCATCCTTTCGTGTGGACGGCGCAGTGGGCGTCTTTCCCGAAACGGGGCGGCGCACCGTGGACCATACCGTGGAGGACGGTCGTAGTGGGCTCGTCAAATCTGCTGTCAGGAAAATCCCGACAGGTGGTATGGCCATCAATGGCGTGCGAAGCACAGTCGCGTCGAGAGTCTCGCCTGACGGGACAGTGCTTGTAAAGTGGTCAGAGAGATTTCTTATGGTCCAAGATTGCTCCGCTGACATCACCCGTGCCTTGGATGCCGACTTTGGCGCCGTGGATGCCGCTCTCCCGAGTTCTCCCGAGGAGGCTTCGGGCGAGGCTCGGGCGAATCGGAAACTTGGGCGCCCAGGACGGCACCTCCCGAGCTCTTCCGAGGAGGGTCGGGCGAATCGGAGGTTTGGGCGCCGAGGACGCCGCCTCCCGAGCTCTCCGGAGGAGGTTCGGGCGAATCGGAGAATTGGGCGCCGAGGACGCCGCCTCCCGAGCTCTCCCGAGGAGGCTCGGGCGAATCGGAGAATTGGGCGCCGAGGACGCCGCCTCCCGAGCTCTCCCGAGGAGGCTCGGGCGAATCGGAGAATGGGGCGCCGAGGACGCCGCTTCCCGGGCTCTCCCGAGGAGGCTCGGGCGAATCGGAGATTTGGGGCGCCGAGGGTGCCGCTCGCCCGAGCTCTCCTGGGGAGGCTCGGGCGAATCGGAGATTTGGGCGCCGAGGACGCCGCCTCCCGAGCTCTCCGGAGGAGGCTCGGGCGAATCGGAGAATGGGGCGCCGAGGACGCCGCTCTCCCGAGCTCTCCCGAGGAGGCTCGGGCGAATCGGAGATTTGGGGCGCCGAGGGTGCCGCTCGCCCGAGCTCTCCTGGGGAGGCTCGGGCGAATCGGAGATTTGGGCGCCGAGGACGCCGCCTCCCGAGCTCTCCGGAGGAGGCTCGGGCGAATCGGAGAATTGGGCGCCGAGGACGCCGCCTCCCGAGCTCTCCCGAGGAGGCTCGGGCGAATCGGAGATTTGGGCGCCGAGGACGCCGCCTCCCGAGCTCTCCGGAGGAGGCTCGGGCGAATCGGAGAATTGGGCGCCGAGGACGCCGCTCTCCCGAGCTCTCCCGAGGATCGGAGAATTGGGCGAATCGGAGATTTGGGGCGCCGAGGGTGCCGCTCGCCCGAGCTCTCCCGAGGAGGCTCGGGCGAATCGGAGATTTGGGGCGCCGAGGGCGCCGCTCGCCCGAGCTCTCCTGGGGAGGCTCGGGCGAATCGGAGATTTGGGCGCCGAGGAGGCCGCTCGCCCGAGCTCTCCCGAGGAGGCTCGGGCGAATCGGAGATTTGGGCCTCTGTAGACGCGGCCTTCGTGGGCTTCGACTGGCCTTACTTGGGCCAGACCAAGTTGGGAATGAGCGTTTTTTGCATGGAAGTTGGGTACCCCTAACTTTGGTAACCGACAACTTCCTTCCTGCCGCCAATCCTGCATTGGGACTCTAACCCAAGTACAAGACTACCCGACAGTTTTTATTATCGTGCCTGTCGGGTGAGTGAGACATAGGGAACGCCGCCCCATGAGCTGGCCACCCAACGAAACACGTTTCCAAAGACATCAACCAGTTCCAAACTATTCCGAAAGTGACCGTGCATTGGGACTCCAACCCAAATACACATCGACCAGCGGATAACCAGTTCTTCACCAACCAAAGTATAAGTATAATCATGGCACAGAAAATAGTTTTTCTTTTATGCAAAGCTAAGTTCATTAAGCATGCCTAAGCATTTCTCAAACCGTTTTATTTAAATTAGGTTTCAGGGTATTTATTTGAGACAATGCATCTGGATAGGTGACAATCAACTCCTATTAACCTAATGCAGTAGATTAACTCGAATTATAAATATTTTGTAATAGAGGGGCTGAATGCACCGGGGCTTGCCTTGGATCGTGTACAGCGTCGGGTCGGGATCAGTCCCGCAGATGTCGAATCCTTGGATGACTTCTGGAGTGGCCTCCTCAGTAGTAGTCTCGACCTGGACCCCCTCGGGAACGGGCACTATACGTATGCAATGATGTATGCTTAGCGTGGCATGAGGGCAACAAATGAAATGCTTGGAAGTAAACCATTAATACCTTGAGTACAACTTTCATTCACGGCAAAGTTGTAAACGATCTACAGAAGGTAAAAATAATGTTTCCTACTTTTGTTTTATTGGCCTTTTTAACGGTCACAAAAAGCCGCTACATAGCTTTATGACTACTACCAAGCACTAAGTTCTCAAATTGCCAAGGATCACACAGCGAAAGATCCTTGGTCTTCATTCAACCCAAAAATTCACACAACAAACCTAAATTCATTTTTCTATTTACTTTATTAATCCCTAGTTTCACATATATTTATTAATTGACCAAACTAACTTCAATTGCAACCAAACTTTACCAATAGCTAGGTTTTATCACCAAACAGAGCCACAATAAATTTCATGATTTTTGGATTTACAGATAATTAATTAAAATTACACAAACTTGCATTTATTAATTACTTCACTGATTTATACAGCAGATTAAAGGCACTGGAACACCCTATATTATATTTTTAACAAATACTACATACTTCAGAGAGCATACACAATTATTCTCACATTTTCCCATTCAACAGATTAATTCATATGAAATAAATAAACTTCAGTACTATTCATATGAATATATAAATGAAAAGCATTTTGAAATTCACTGGAAAAAGAAAAGACCAAACCAGCCCACTACGGCCCATGTCCAAGCGAGCCGGCCCACTCGGCCTGCCCGCACCCGGCGCCGGCGTTTTAGCAAAAGAGACCTTGGAGAAATCGGAAATCAACCCGCGGTCCGATCTGCACTATTCACATGAGTCACGGGATTTGCACTTAACCCCCTGGAAAGACCTATCTTCTAACACGAGGCCCCTGGCCTCTCCTCTGTTTCTACAGAGGCGAGAGCGCCGGCGGTCCGCCGCCCCTAGCTCGCCGACGGTGAGCCGAGGGACGAAGCCGAGGGCACTGACGGACTCTACACTCCAAGGCGAGTCTACCAAGCTAAGACACGACGAGATCCGAGGCACACAGCACCTGGAGACACGTACGCAGCGGCTCGGTGGCGGCGGCGAGCACGTCGCCGGCGAGCACAAGCCGGTAAAGAGAGGGGAAAAGGTGCGCGAGCATCTGGGGCTCACCACGAAGCTGGCCGACGGGTCGGTGGAGACGGAGGTGGTTCGGAGAAGGCGACTTGGCGACGGCGGCGGATCCCGGCGGCTCGGCACAACGGCGAACACGCGTTCCGGCGAACCTAGGGAACCAGAGAGTACGCCGACGCACGCGTAAGATTCAAGGGGTCACGGAGATCACGTTGCGCAACAATCCGAGGCCCAGAGCTTACCCAGACTAGCTCGAGACGACGGCGGAGCTCGCGGCGGCGCTCTGCCCGCCCGCGAAGGAGACACCGGTGTTCCGGTGGTTACGAAGCTCTACAGCTCCCACCGACGGTCGCAGGCGATGCGCAAGGAAGCTAGCTAGCTGTCTGCAAGATGGAGAGGGTGGTGACGGACGGAGCGCGGCGTATTCGGCCGAGAACCGAGAGGTGGCTATGGCGACCGGGAGAAGGAAAAATGGCGTGGAGAGGGGTGGTCTTTGCCCTTTTGGAGGGGCAACGGGCGGGGACAGGCGCGGCACGACGCGGCGCACGCGCGCCCGTATCTGCCGAGGTCGCGGGGGCACGATCCCGGCCGGCACGGCTCGCCGCGCGCCCGCGCGCGACACGGCGGCTGCCGGTGCTGTTCGTGAACAGAGCGAGGGGGCGGAGTACTGTAGCATAGATCCCTAGGGGCTGTCGGTTTTTGACCAAATTCGACTGATTTTGCATACAAACATGAAAAACTGTAAAAACAAAAGTTGTAGGGTTTGAAATTCTGAACAACTTTTCTTTTGGAACTAAATCCAAATTCGAAATATTTTTGAAACTACAGGAAAAGGGGTAAACTAGAGTTTTGAATTTTAAACTGTATTTTTAAAATTACTTTTAAATTTTCTCAACAACTTGAAAAATTGCCAAAATAAAAGTTATTCTACTCAATGAGCTTTACAACTTCTATTTAGGAAGTTTTGCCAGATTCCAAATAATTTTTGAAATGCCAATACAAAACTAAGTTTTAAATCATTGTTTTGAAATAAATTTGAATTTCCACCACAGAACTTTGAAATCTCCAAAAATAAAAGTTGTTCCATTTTAAAAGATCTAAAACTTTTATTAAGGGACTATCTCAAAATTCCTTTTAGATTTTGAATTAGGTTTTAGTCCTAAATAAAGTAAGTTTTTAAACCTTTATTTGGGAATTTAATTTTACAAACAAATGCTAATTAAATTCAAATCACTCTAGGGACCTAATCACAATCATATGCAAATGATTAATTTAAATATGATGACATGGCAGATTAATTAAATCCGTAATACCCGGGGTATTACAGCCTTCCCCCCTAAAAGAAATCTCGTCCCGAGATTAGGTACATAACCAAGATTGGAACAAGGCATAGGAAAAAGAGCTAACAACAACCAGTTCATGCTTAAACAAGAGACAAGGGGAAAACATGCATTAAAAGACAGGTTTACATTTTTCAAGGTAGCAAAGAACTCAGGGAAGTTTTCTGCCAAGAAATCTTCAGATTCCCAGGTAGCTTCATCTTTAGAATGATCACTCCATTGGATCTTGTACCATCTGGTTGTGGTCCTTCGGGTAACACGGTCCTTTATATCCAAAACTCGTACTGGCTGCTCCGAGTATGTCAATTCAGGTTCAAGTGCTACTCCTTCAACATCGATGACTTGTCCAGGTACTCGGAGACACTTCTTCAACTGAGAAACATGAAACACATTGTGTACTTCCGAGAGATGTTCTGGCAATTCAAGCTTGTAAGCTACCTTTCCCACGCGTCCTATGATTAAGAACAGTCCAATATAACGCGGGGCTAACTTGCCTTTGACTCCAAAACGGTTAACTCCTTTCATAGGCGAAACTTTCAAATATACATAGTCTCCAACCTGAAATGTCAAAGGTCTGCGCCGCTGATCGGCATAACTTTTCTGTCGTGACTGTGCCACTCTCAAATTTTCCTGTATCAGTCGAACCTTCTCTTCGGCTTCATTGACCAAGTCAACTCCATAGAACCATCTTTCTCCAGGCTCGGACCAATTCAATGGAGTACGACACCTGCGGCCATATACTGCCTCAAACGGAGCCATTTTTATACTTTCTTGGTAACTGTTGTTGTACGAGAATTCGGCCAATGCCAAACACTCGTCCCATTTCTCAGGGTAATTGAGTGCACAGGCTCTTAACATGTCTTCAAGTATCTGATTTATTCCTCTCTGTCTGTCCGTCAGTCTAAGGATGATAGGCTGTGCTATGCAGGAGTTTTGTACCCAATGATTTATGAAAGGATCTCCAAAATTGGGATATGAACTGAGTACCTCGGTCAGAGACAATGGTCTTGGGCACTCCATGTAGCTTCATCAGATTTTCTATGTATAGCTTGGCGTAGTGCGGAGCCCTGTACATTTTCTTGACAGGTAAGAAATGAGCTTGTTTAGTGAGGCGGTCCACAACAACCCAGATGGAATTGAAACCCCTAGAGGTTGTTGGGAGACCCATAATGAAATCCATGCTGATGTCTTCCCATTTCCATGCAGGAATAGGTAATGGTTGCAGCTCTCCACCAGGCTTCATGTGTACAGCTTTTACTTTCTGACAAGTGTCGCATTTTGCTACATACTGAGCAATCTCGATCTTCATCTTAGTCCACCAAAACTTCTGTTTCAAATCCTGGTACATTTTGTTGCTTCCCGGATGAATAGAGTATCTTGTCAAATGAGCTTCGTCAAGAATCTTGCCACGTAACTCTGGAATTTTTGGAACTACAAGCCGATTCTTGAACCATACAATCCCTTCATCATCAATTCTGAAACAATCTGCTTTCCCTGCTTGGATTTTCTCTTTGATGTGCCTGATACCTTTACCATTTTTCTGAGCAGCCACGATTTCATCACGGATGGAGGGTTTGATGCTGATATTGTTCCAACTGCCTTGAGGGACTATCTCTATGCCCAATTTTTCTAACCCGTAACACAACGACAGATCATATGGCTTCACAGTCAAGCAATTACAATGAGCCTTCCGACTGAGTGCGTCGGCAACCACATTAGCTTTACCAGGATGGTAGTGCACTTCAATATCATAATCTTTTATCAACTCAAGCCATCTTCGTTGCCTCATATTTAATTCTTCTTGTGTAAAGATGTATTTCAGGCTTTTGTGATCAGTGTAGACATTGCATGTGCTGCCTAACAAGTAGTGACGCCAGATCTTCAATGCATGAACCACAGCTGCCAATTCAAGATCATGAGTGGGATAATTCTCTTCATGAGGCCGGAGTTGTCGTGAAGCATAAGCAATGACTCGGCCCTCTTGCATCAAAACACAACCAAGGCCAGTACCCGACGCATCGCAGTACACATCAAACGGCTTTTCAATATCTGGCTGAGCAAGGACTGGTGCAGTGGTCAAACATCTCTTCAAGGTTTGAAACGCTGTCTCGCATTCTGGCGACCAGACAAACTTGATCTGAGTCTTCAATAGGTTGGTTATAGGCTTAGCTATTCTTGAGAAATCCGGAATGAATCGGCGGTAATATCCCGCCATTCCCATGAAACTGCGAACCTGGTGCACCGTGGTTGGTGGTTTCCAGTTCAAGATTTCTTCCACCTTACTCGGATCTACGGACACACCTTCAGCTGTCAGAATATGCCCAAGAAATGGAACTCGGTCCAACCAGAACTCACATTTGCTGAATTTGGCATAGAGTTGATGTTCTCTTAAACGGTTCAAGACGATACGGAGGTGGTTGGCATGTTCTTCGGGTGTTTTAGAATAGATCAGGATGTCATCAATGAATACGACAACAAATTTGTCGAGCTCAGGCATGAAGACGGAATTCATGAGGTACATGAAATAGGCGGGTGCATTGGTTAGGCCAAAAGACATGACGAGGTATTCATATAGGCCATATCTAGTGGTGAAAGCTGTTTTTGGGATGTCTTCGGGATGGATCTTTATTTGGTGGTAGCCAGACCTAAGGTCAATCTTGGAAAACACCTTAGCTCCAGCCAGCTGGTCAAAGAGTAGGTCAATACGGGGTAAAGGATATTTGTTTTTGATGGTGACCTCATTGAGTGGACGGTAATCAATACAGAGTCGGAGGGATTTGTCTTTCTTCTTGACAAAGATGGCAGGACAACCCCAAGGAGATGAGCTGGGTCTGATGAAACCCTTATCTAGCAAATCTTGTAGCTGCACTTTAAGCTCTGCCAATTCCTTGGGAGGCATTCTGTAGGCTCTACGAGATATAGGTGCGGTTCCAAGTTTTAGCTCAATAGCAAATTCCACATCTCGATCAGGTGGCAAACCAGGCAACTCATCAGGAAATACGTCTGGAAATTCGCAGACCACTGGAATCTTCAATACTTCTTCAACTGCGGTGGCACACAACCTTTGCACGGTATTTTCAATCTTTCTTACGGGCAATGGAAGTTGGATAAGAAGTTGAGTTTGACTATTAGGTATGTTCACTCTTATGGTTCTATTCAACACATCAATCAAGGCCTTGTGCTGATACATCCAATTCATACCTAATATCACATCTATATCCTGATCCTTAAGTACTATCATTGTGGTTGGGAATTTATGCCCTCCCAGCTCTATAGGTACTCCCTGAACTACCTCTTTAGTAGTTATACGCCCCCCAGGCGAATGTATAAGGAAATCTTCCTTTATCTCCCCAATAGATATATCATGCTTAACCACAAATGTACGGTTGATGAACGAATGAGATGCACCAGAATCAAATAGCAGAACGGAAGAATGACTAGCAACGGGAAACTTACCCATCATGACGGGTTCTCCAGCAGGAATATCTTCAATCTGAGTGTAATAAACCCGACCTGCCTTCTTGACAATCTTGCCCTTCTGAGCATGCTGCTGGTGACCACGGTGCTGAACTTGCTGTTGCGGAACACCAGGACTTCTCTACACATTCTGGTTGTTCTGCTTCGGAAAAGGGCAATCACGGGCACAGTGTCCCACCTTTCCACAGTTGTAGCATGGGTGATTATAGTTGGTCTGTGGAGTGTTGATACGAACGCCAGGGGCATTCGGCTGAGTGGTGTTTTGCTGATTAGAGGTATGAGAGGTAGCGGCAGTACGCACAACTACCTGCTGATGGGGATATGACGGACGGTTATGGTGGGTAGGATGATAGATAACTTTCTGGCGTTTCTGACTGCCAGAAGAGCTAGACCTTTTGCTCTTCTTCTTCTCCTCTTGGAGCTGACGGTCGCTTTCCTCAAAAGCTATTGCACTATCCACTGCCTCATGAAAAGTGCACTTGAGGTTGTTAGACAGACTGCGTTGAATCTTGAAATTCAGACCTCTGACAAAGCAGGCTCTCCTCTTAGAATCAGTGTTGGTATGCTCAGGTGCATACTGTGCCAAGTGGTTGAACTGCCCAAGATACTGAGCGACAGTAGACTCATTCTGCTTCAGTGCCAGAAACTGATCCAGCTTCAATTTCATCACACCCGCAGGGATGTAATGAGCACGAAAGGCATCACGGAACTCTTGCCAGGTAAGTTGATGTCCAGCATCCTGCGCAGCCAAAAGGTTGGCATACCAAGTAGTCGCTGGGCCACGGAGCTGCTGAGCTACAAACAGAGGTTTCTGGACCTCGGTACAGTGAATCAAGCTAAACTTCTGCTCCATGGTACGGAGCCAATCATCGGCTTCTAAGGGTTCATCAGCCTTAGTGAACACCGGTGGGCGGGTGTCAGTGAAGTCAACATAGGTGGTATCCTCATTATCACGGCGGCCACGACGTCCACCACGATCTTGCTGATTCTGAGCTAGCAGCGCTGCAACATTGGTCAATGCAGCGATGGCCTCTGCCAGAGTGGGTGGAAACTGAGGTGGTTGGGGAACACCAGTTGCATTATCAGAGTTGTCTCTCATCTGTTAATAAGCAAACCCAACTTGAGTCTTACATTAGTTGAGCAAACATAGCAGCACACAGCAATATTACAAAGTTCACACAACATGGCTTGCACCCAGACAAGACCCACAACCCATAACTAAGGTTTTCTAGGTAAGCACCTATATTACAGACAAAAGAGAACATCCAGCTGACAACTCTAGGCCACACCGGCCTAGTCCTCATCGATCCCAGACGCGCCAGAAGCGTCACTGTCCTCGTCGATCTCCTCGAAGTCCTCCTCGGCATCTGCCTCGACGACCTCGACCGGCTCGACCTCCACGTCAACATCCTCCACGTCCTCATCCTCCTGACCGAGGACAACTCCCAACTCAGGATCCTCCTCCTGCGGTGCAGGAATAGGGTGGAGCTCACCATAGAGCTCATGCACCTCCTCGTGCAAGACGTTGTTGTAGAGCTCAAGCTGACCAACACGCTGCTCCGCCTCGAGCATCCTGTCCATGATCGTCTCCTCACGATCCCAAGCTTCATCCCTCTGCTTGGTCAGGCGATCGATCTCTCGACGCAGATCTCGATTGGTCCTCACGTCACGGTAGTGGTTGAGACGTGCCACTCTGTATTCTTCCTCCCACTGCCTGACTAGATCCTGCAGCCTTCCAACCTCAGCCTCAAGCTCCTCGCTGCTGCGACGAGGTGAGCGACTCCCAGAAGCTCCGCCCTCGCCAGCGCGTGGCGCCAACTGGTGGCGTGGAACGCCACGTGGTCCGGTCATCTTGCGTGCTGTGAGCTTGCAACGGGCCATCTGGAGAAGGTAAGTGGAATTTTAAGATATAATAGGTTAGCAAGAATAGGTTTGGTAAACTATCCCAAAAACCCACTTTAAGGAGGAAGTTAATTAACAGGTGTGATTATCATGATGCATGCACGTACTTACGAATTTAAATCATGCAAGGTACCTACATACATAAATAAACTTTTAACATAGGGCTAATAATAATATTATTCCACATGCTACCTTAATCCCATAAGGTAAAATATAGAACAAGGCAAGAACTACTGAACAAGATAAGGATAGAAGCAATTTGGACCCAAAATAATAGGTTAAACTTTTTATGATCCAAAACATTTTGAAATTTTTGAAAAGTAATCCATAATGATTAGCAATGGAATGCTCTGGTACCAACTGTAACAGAACCGGCTAAATCACCTGGCCCACCGGCACCTGTCATTGTCACTAACGACTTCTGACAGCCGGGCCCGTGTCCCAAATGATCTAGACAGGTCTGTCGGGCTACATTAGCGCCCTTTTCTCCGACAGGATCACCATTGAAGAACCATTACAGGATTACAACATTTCATAATAAAAATACATCAGAGTACAGTGCGGAAGATTACATAACATTTAAATTACAAACCAGTTGTTCAAATAGGATTCAAATATAGTTATTACAGGCCAGAGGACATAACAGTAGCAGTGGAATAGTTACACAATACTAGATAAGATAACTCGAACCCTGCCCACGGGTTCCACTTCACTCATCGCCGCTTTCTTCTTCGACCACGGTCACGCAACATGGAGCAAGACAGATCTCCGACTGCGGTCCTCCTGCAACGGGGTTAACAAACCCTGAGTACTTAGGGTACTCCGCAAGACTTACCCGACTAAGGGTGTAAAATGAGACTCAGGAATGCAAGGCTATGGGTAAGGCTAGCAGAGGATGAGGAGTTTGCAGAAAAGCAATCTATCCTGTTCCATATTTTATTTTGTCATTATTATAATCATATTTATAGCTCCAATATTCAGACTCATGTATCATCATTCTTTCAATTACTTTATTCATTCAGATAACCTAGTTGAGAACCACTTTTCGGTGTAGAGTGTGAGGATCAAGTCTCCATAACCGAGGAGCACGTCGATTCGAATCCAGAAAGTACCCAGCTGGGGATTCTAACCACACTGCATATGCAGCACGCCGGCATACATATACCAACCCGTCGTCATGGCTTTGCTATCCCGGAACCGGTCCTGCGCCACCCGAGAGCACAGTACTCCACTCTTATCCAGGCACGCCGGCCACGTGGGTACAAGCTACTCTCGCCATCTCTCCACTCCCAGTGCGTGGTTGTCGGTTCCAGCAATAGCGTCACCGGACTCTAGGCTTTCCGCATTGGTATGTGGCTAGGCTGTTCATCATGATCACAGCAGGCCAACAACGAACGGTCCCTACTTCCTTCCTGCCGCCAATCCTGCATTGGGACTCTAACCCAAGTACAAGACTACCCGACAGTTTTTATTATCGTGCCTGTCGGGTGAGTGAGACATAGGGAACGCCGCCCCATGAGCTGGCCACCCAACGAAACACGTTTCCAAAGACATCAACCAGTTCCAAACTATTCCGAAAGTGACCGTGCATTGGGACTCCAACCCAAATACACATCGACCAGCGGATAACCAGTTCTTCACCAACCAAAGTATAAGTATAATCATGGCACAGAAAATAGTTTTTCTTTTATGCAAAGCTAAGTTCATTAAGCATGCCTAAGCATTTCTCAAACCGTTTTATTTAAATTAGGTTTCAGGGTATTTATTTGAGACAATGCATCTGGATAGGTGACAATCAACTCCTATTAACCTAATGCAGTAGATTAACTCGAATTATAAATATTTTGTAATAGAGGGGCTGAATGCACCGGGGCTTGCCTTGGATCGTGTACAGCGTCGGGTCGGGATCAGTCCCGCAGATGTCGAATCCTTGGATGACTTCTGGAGTGGCCTCCTCAGTAGTAGTCTCGACCTGGACCCCCTCGGGAACGGGCACTACACGTATGCAATGATGTATGCTTAGCGTGGCATGAGGGCAACAAATGAAATGCTTGGAAGTAAACCATTAATACCTTGAGTATAACTTTCATTCACGGCAAAGTTGTAAACGATCTACAGAAGGTAAAAATAATGTTTCCTACTTTTGTTTTATTGGCCTTTTTAACGGTCACAGAAAGCCGCTACATAGCTTTATGACTACTACCAAGCACTAAGTTCTCAAATTGCCAAGGATCACACAGCGAAAGATCCTTGGTCTTCATTCAACCCAAAAATTCACACAACAAACCTAAATTCATTTTTCTATTTACTTTATTAATCCCTAGTTTCACATATATTTATTAATTGACCAAACTAACTTCAATTGCAACCAAACTTTACCAATAGCTAGGTTTTATCACCAAACAGAGCCACAATAAATTTCATGATTTTTGGATTTACAGATAATTAATTAAAATTACACAAACTTGCATTTATTAATTACTTCACTGATTTATACAGCAGATTAAAGGCACTGGAACACCCTATATTATATTTTTAACAAATACTACATACTTCAGAGAGCATACACAATTATTCTCACATTTTCCCATTCAACAGATTAATTCATATGAAATAAATAAACTTCAGTACTATTCATATGAATATATAAATGAAAAGCATTTTGAAATTCACTGGAAAAAGAAAAGACCAAACCAGCCCACTACGGCCCATGTCCAAGCGAGCCGGCCCACTCGGCCTGCCCGCACCCGGCGCCGGCGTTTTAGCAAAAGAGACCTTGGAGAAATCGGAAATCAACCCGCGGTCCGATCTACACTATTCACATGAGTCACGGGATTTGCACTTAACCCCCTGGAAAGACCTATCTTCTAACCCGAGGCCCCTGGCCTCTCCTCTGTTTCTACAGAGGCGAGAGCGCCGGCGGTCCGCCGCCCCTAGCTCGCCGACGGTGAGCCGAGGGACAAAGCCGAGGGCACTGACGGACTCTACACTCCAAGGCGAGTCTACCAAGCTAAGACACGACGAGATCCGAGGCACACAGCACCTGGAGACACGTACGCGGCGGCTCGGTGGCGGCGGCGAGCACGTCGCCGGCGAGCACAAGCCGGTAAAGAGAGGGGAAAAGGTGCGCGAGCATCTGGGGCTCACCACGAAGCTGGCCGACGGGTCGGTGGAGACGGAGGTGGTTCGGAGAAGGCGACTTGGCGACGGCGGCGGATCCCGGCGGCTCGGCACAACGGCGAACACGCGTTCCGGCGAACCTAGGGAACCAGAGAGTACGCCGACGCACGCGTAAGATTCAAGGGGTCACGGAGATCACGTTGCGCAACAATCCGAGGCCCAGAGCTTACCCAGACTAGCTCGAGACGACGGCGGAGCTCGCGGCGGCGCTCTGCCCGCCCGCGAAGGAGACACCGGTGTTCCGGTGGTTACGAAGCTCTACAGCTCCCACCGACGGTCGCAGGCGATGCGCAAGGAAGCTAGCTAGCTGTCTGCAAGATGGAGAGGGTGGTGACGGACGGAGCGCGGCGTATTCGGCCAAGAACCGAGAGGTGGCTATGGCGACCGGGAGAAGGAAAAATGGCGTGGAGAGGGGTGGTCTTTGCCCTTTTGGAGGGGCAACGGGCGGGGACAGGCGCGGCACGACGCGGCGCACGCGCGCCCGTATCTGCCGAGGTCGCGGGGGCACGATCCCAGCCGGCACGGCTCGCCGCGCGCCCGCGCGCGACACGGCGGCTGCCGGTGCTGTTCGTGAACAGAGCGAGGGGGCGGAGTACTGTAGCATAGATCCCTAGGGGCTGTCGGTTTTTGACCAAATTCGACTGATTTTGCATACAAACATGAAAAACTGTAAAAACAAAAGTTGTAGGGTTTGAAATTCTGAACAACTTTTCTTTTGGAACTAAATCCAAATTCAAAATATTTTTGAAACTACAGAAAAAGGGGTAAACTAGAGTTTTGAATTTTAAACTGTATTTTTAAAATTACTTTTAAATTTTCTCAACAACTTGAAAAATTGCCAAAATAAAAGTTGTTCTACTCAATGAGCTTTACAACTTCTATTTAGGAAGTTTTGCCAGATTCCAAATAATTTTTGAAATGCCAATCCAAAACTAAGTTTTAAATCATTGTTTTGAAATAAATTTGAATTTCCACCACAGAACTTTGAAATCTCCAAAAATAAAAGTTGTTCCATTTTAAAAGATCTAAAACTTTTATTAAGGGACTATCTCAAAATTCCTTTTAGATTTTGAATTAGGTTTTAGTCCTAAATAAAGTAAGTTTTTAAACCTTTATTTGGGAATTTAATTTTACAAACAAATGCTAATTAAATTCAAATCACTCTAGGGACCTAATCACAAACATATGCAAATGATTAATTTAAATATGATGACATGGCAGATTAATTAAATCCGTAATACCCGGGGTATTACAAAGGTCCTGCCAGGCTACATTAGCGCCCGTTTTCCTCCGACAGGATCCCATTGCGAAGCCATTACAGAATTACAACATTTCATAACAAATTACATCAGAGTAAAAGCGCGGGAAGATAGGTATTTAGATTACAAACCATTCGCCCAAATAAAATTAAGGTACAGTTATTACAGACCACAAATAAAAGTAGGTAGCAGTGGAACAACGATACAATATATTTTAATACTTAATAATAACAACCCTGCCCATGGGTCCAACCTTACTCCTCCTCACTTCCCTCCTGGACAACTGTCACACAGCAGGGGGCGAGACAGACCTCCGACTGTTGTATCCCTGCAACATGGGGTTAACAACCCTGAGTACTGGGGTACTCCGCAAGACTTACCCGACTAAAGAAAAAGGATTGAAACTCAGAAATGCAGGCTGAGGGGAGTCAAGATAAGGCTTGAGCAAGAGTCAAAGGGTTTTGCAGAAAAAATTTACTATCCTATTTCAATATTTTATCTCAAATCTTAATTTTAATCATAATCCATAATTACAAATTCATTATCATATTTCATCATACTTTCCGATTCTTAACTCATTCTCAAAACACCTAGTTCCAAACCACTTTTCGGGGTAGGGCAGTGGATCAAGTCTCCATTAACCGAGGAGCAACAACGATTCGAATCGATTAAATACCTAGCTGGGGATCACTATCCACATTGCATATGTAGCACCTAAGCTTGCATATGCCAACCCCGTCTACCACGGTTTTTCTACCCCTGAACCGGTCCTGCGCCACCCGATAGCACAGTACTCCCATGTCTCTAGGCACGACGGCCACGAGGGTACACGCTACTCTCGCCATCTCTCCACTCCTAGTGCGTGGTTATTGGTTCAAGCAGTAGAGCCACCGGAGATAGGGCTTCCCGAAGTATGTGGCTAGTTGCAAAGTTTCGATCCAGCAAGCCTACAACGAACGGTCCCTAATTCTTTTCCGCCGGCGACATTGCATTGGGACTCTAACCCAAATACAAGTGTCGCAACGGTTTTTAAATCCCTTTTCCGCCGATGGTTAAGCATTGAGACTCTAACCCAAATTCACAACCAACGAACGGAAAACCCCTTTCCTGCGGTGATGATGCATTGAGGCTGCTACCCAAGTACACAATCTCCGAACGGACTCATATCCCTTTTCCTTTCTCATGATTCATAAATATCACATTCCCGTAGGTCAAAATAGCATTTTTATGCAAATCTAAATTGATTAAGCAGGGCTAAGCATTTTTGAACATTTTTATTTTTAAATAGGTTTCAAGGGTATTATATATCAAGGCAGGTAATGCAACAATATCGGTGACAAACAACTCCTAACAACCTAATGCAATAATAGACTCAAGTTATAAATATTTTATAAACATAAGGCGGGGCTGAATGCACCGGGGCTTGCCTTGGATTGCGAAAAGTGTCGGGTCGGGCTCGGTTCCGCACATGTCGAATCCCTGAATGACCTCGGGAGTCACCTCCTCCGCAGTGGCCTCAACCTTGACTTCCTCGGTGACGGGCACTACACGTATGCAATGATGCATGCTTAGCATGGTGTGAAGATAATGAATGCAATACTCAAAAGTAAACAATTTAGTCCTTGAGTACAGCTTTCCTTCATGGTAAAGTTGTAAACATTTTACAGAAGGTAAAATGGTGTTTTTCATACTTTGTTTTTATTGACCATTTTAACAGTCATAGAAAGCCGCTGCATAGTTTTACTACAACCACCTAGTGGCATCTCTACTTTTGTCAAGGATCACTTATGGTGTAAGATCCATGAACCCAATTAATCCAAAACCACACCAAACTACAGGGATTAATTGTTTATATCCATTTTATTATCAAATTAATCTAGTATTTAATTTACAGATGATCAAACAGCTTCCATTTGAACCCAAACTTAACCAACAGACAGGTCCTACCCTAAAATAGTGCCATATAAATTTTCATGATTTTTTGATTAATCTAGAATTTATTAAAATTGCCCTAAGTTGCATTTATTAATTAATATGTTGATTTTTAGTTTCTGCAGAAGATGTTCAAAACACATATTTGATATTTTTGTAAAATACTACAGACAACAGAGAGTATACATGATTATTTTCATGATTTTTAGCACAACATAATTATCCATGCAAAAATGACAAAACTCAGCACTATTCCCTAAAATTCATATTTCAAAAATTAACTCAACCGCCAAACCGGTGAAGTGGGCCGGCCTGCTCGGCCCACGCGCGGCCGAGCGCTCGGCGCCGCTCCCCTAGCACCCTCTTGCGCGCTCCTGGACCGGCCCAAATAGCCAAGCGCCGCCCAGTCGGCTTTCTCCCACTCGGCGGCGCGCACGCGCGCGCACGACGGCTCGCCGGACAACTCGCCGCCGGCGACCCCCGCGACGAAACCGAGCGTACCATAGTGAACTATAAAGCCCTATGAACACCTCAGAGCACCGTACACAAGGACTATGCGCCTTCGGCGAGCTCGACCTCGCCCATGGCGGGTGCGGTGGCGCGGTTAAGCCATTCCATCCGCGAGCACCCGGTAGAGTCTAGGGAAAAGGCTTGGGAACGGATCAGGGGCTCACCACGGTCCTAGACCGGAAGATGGTTAGAGTAGAGGCGGCGCGGAGCGGCGAGCTTGACACCGAGCAGTCCCACGGCGGCGCTCACCGACGTCACCCTCCCCGTTCCGACGGACCTAAGGCATAAGATGACAAACCACCGCGCATATGAACATCACGACAGGCCAGGGAGTCTAAAACGCTATACCCCGAGGGGAGAAGCTCACTGAGGCAAGCTAGAGACGGCGAGGTGGCCTGCGGACGGCGCTCCGACCGGACTCGAGGACGACTACAGGTGTTCCCGGACCAACGGGGCACGAACCTTAGCACGAGTTGAGGCACTAGGTGCGCAAGGGAGTAGGAAGGTCAGCTACTCGGGCAATTTTGAAATGGTGGACTGGGTACTAGCCAATTCGGTCGGGGCAGTGATGGTGGTCGCCGGCGTGCCGAGATGGAGAAGGGGAGGCAGGGAGGCGACCGGGAGCTTTTAAGGTGGATTTGGGAGGGGGTAGAGGCGATTCGGGGCGGCGCGGGGTCCCCTACTAGCTCGGCTATGGCGGGAGGCACACGGCCGTCCGGCACGGGCGGCGCCGCGCGCGCTCGGCGAGGTCGGCTGCCGGGGCTGTGCACGAAAAGAGGAGAGGGGCGAGTTACTGTAGCCATTGAATTACCCCCCTTTTCGGTTTTTGCCCAAATTATCCATATTGTGTGCACCAAATCAAAATAGTGTAAATACCAAAGTTGTAGAATTCCAAATTATGAACAACATTGGTTTTGGGACCAAATCCAAATTTTGAAAAATTTTGAATATATTTGAAAGGGGGTAAAACTACTATTTGAATCTTATTTCTAATCCAATTAAATTCTCTAATTATTCTCAACAAAATGAAAACCTTCAAAAATAAAAGTTGTCCTATTTGTTGAGCTTGACAACTTTGATTAAGAAAGTTTAGTCAAATTCTCAATAGTTTTGAAATTAGCATTTCAAATTTGAATTTCAAAGTAGAAATTAGGGTTTATTTTAAATTTATATTAAAGAACATCAAAAACACCCAAAATAAAAGTTGTTCCATTTTAAAAGGTCTACAACTTTTATTGAGACACCATCTCCTGATTCTAAGTAGTTTTTGAGTTAGGGTTTTAGGGTCCGATTAGGGCTTAATTCAGATTTTTCTTTTGATTTATTTTTAATCACCAATTAGGGATTCAATTGCAACATCAACTACATTCATAAATAAGTCACTCTAAAGTCCCTAAGCACAATCATATGCAGGTACTTAAAATAAACATAATGACATGGCATATTTAATTAGCCGTAATACCCGGGGTGTTACATAAAGAAAGTGGGGAGAAAACTCAGAAATGCAGGCTGAGGGAAGTCAAGGTAAGGCTTTAGCAAAAGTCAAAGGATATTGCAGAAAAGCAATACTAATCTTGAAACCTATTTTCAATATTTTAACTCAATATTATTTTAATCATAATCCAAAGTTTCAGATTCAGTCACATGTATTCTCATACTTTTCAATTTCTTATCCATTCTCAAAACACCTAGTTCCGAACCACTTTTCAATTGTAGGTCAAAGGATCAAGTCTCCATATCCGAGGAGCAACGACGATTCGAATCGATTAGTACCCAGCTGGGGATCCCTATCCACACTGCATATGTAGCACTTAAGCTTGCATATGCCAACCCCGTCTACCACGGCTTTTCTATCCCTGAACCGGTCCTGCGCCACCTGAGAGCACAGTGCTCCTCTCGTCTCCAGGCACGACGGCCACGAGAGTACACGCTACTCTCGCCATCTCTCTACTCCCAGTGCGTGGTTGTCGGTTCAAGCAATAGAGCCACCGGAGTTAGGGCTTCCCGTAGTATGTGGCTAGTTGCAAAGTCTCGATCACAGCAGGCCTACAACGAACGGTCCCTAATTATTTTTCCGCCGGCGACATTGCATTGGGACTCTAACCCAAGTACAAGTGTCTCAACGGTTTTCAAATCTCTTTCCCACCGATGGTCAAGCATTGGGACTCAAACCCAAATTCACAACCATCGAGCGAAAAATTCCTTTCTGTCGGTGATGATGCATTGCGGCTACTATCCAAGTGCACAATCCCCGAACGGACTCATATCCCTTTCCTTTCTCATGATTCATTAATACCATATCATCATAAGTCGAAAATAGCATTTTATACAAATCTAAATTAATTAAACAGGGCTAAGCATTTTTCAAACATTTTCATTTTGAACAGGTTTCAAGGGTAATATATCAAGGTAGGTAATGCAGCAAATAGTTGACAATCAACTCCTATCAACCTAATGCAGTAATTTAACTCAAGTGATAAATTTTATAAAACACAAGGATGGGCTAATGCACCAGGGCTTGCCTGTTGCTTAGAGCAGATAGAACCCTGAAGTCAATCACCGAGAAAGATCCACGCCCACCAAGTGAAGACCTTACTCAGGATTTTCTTCAGATAATAATCATCGCGCGTTCACTACACGAAATAATAACGCATGCTCAACATGATGCTCAATGAGATGATGATGATGAATGCATGATAACAATCACTTAGATTAATGACCTTGAGTACAACTTTCCTTCATGGTAAAGTTGCAAGCCAACCAAAACCAACTTGCTGATTATTATTCAGGGTTTGATAACATTTAATTATTTCATAAAGCAAGTCCTTCTATAATTACCAATGAAAGGATAAAACTCTAACCTGAGAAACACACTTAAACAATCCTTTTTATTCAAGAGGTTGCATCCTAGAGATAATCAATATTACATACATGAATTAACTAATGGAACGCTTAATTGAACTAAAAAGCATTTTAAGTTTTTTCATTATCTCATTTTGTTATGAGCACAGCGAAACAAATAATCAAATACCATGGAATAGCAAGGGTTTCGTGTTCCTAGGTCCACAATCAACTCCAAAAATCACCCAAGTCACCTCGTGATTTATGCATATCATTTCTAGAATTATCAACTAATAATTAAAGCATATAATTAAGGGCATAAGCAAAAATTGTCAACATAATCCTAAACTTTAATGAGAGTTAGGTGATTATATTTTATGACCAAGGTACAAATTTCACATGCTCAGGTTTTATATATTAGTTACTACAAAATAAACAATTTTATAATACAACAATACATTGGAAAACAAGATAAATGTGAAACTCAATATTTTCTGAAACAACGTGGTCATATTATTGATTTTCAGGCTACCAAAACATTATTAAAAGGTAGTGGAGTACCATTTCCAATTTTTACATTTATATATTATTTATAATGCATTTTAAATCTAATTAATAGGCACCAAAGAAGGTAAATCAATAACTCAGACATCCATATACCATAAATCATAAAATTTTAACCATGAATTACGCATCATACAGAGAAGATACCAATAAATTTTCATATCATTTGGATTACTATAACTCCAGATACAAAAATAACAAGTAAAACAAGCATTTATTTCCTATTTAACAAGATTAAAGCAAACCACCATTAAAACAGTAAACAACTTGCATGTTTTGTGTTTCTATTAGTTAGTGCATGTCATGAGAAGACTAATAAAATTGGAATCACTATTTTAGGACTTATATTTTTTAAACTATGGCCAAAAGCCAATTAATTAATTTCCTAAACCATTTTCTAAAACTAATTTCTACAGCACAAAAATATAAATAACATAGCATATTTTTTTGGATCTAACATGCAGAACATTTCACAACAAAACTAACAAAATAAGTTTCACAATTTTAGGAGCACCCAAACTGGAGATATGAAATTTCAAAAAAAATGCAGAATCTAAAGATTTGATGAACATTTGAACCGCGCGGGTCCTACTGTCATAGGCACAAAAAGAACAGAGAGGGAGGTTCCTGTGCTTCTTCTTCCTTGGACGAACGGGACATAGAGCACCGCCGAGCAGGGAAGGAGGCAGCTCGGCCAACGAGCAGGCAATCGGCTCGGCCGACTCGGCTGCTGGCTGCGGCTTGCCAGCGGCGAGGCGTGGCCGGGGGCGGCCTGCAGGCAGCAGCTGCAACACAGCGCGTGCAGCAGCGATGACAACGGCGCAGCAGCAGCTCCGGCAATCTGCAAAAGAGGGAAAGAAGGACGTTGGGACGGCAGTGCGACGCAAGGAAGATGGGGGCGAGGATGGCTTGGATGGAGAGGAAGAGCAGCAGCTCCACGGAGCTCGTCTCCGACAGCCATGGCGGCCATATCGTTGGTGCGAGATAAAAGAGAGAACGGCGGACGACGGGGTTATTTAACGAGCTGCGCTGCACTCTAACTCGTCCGGGGCCCCCACGACTTCGCCTTCCACCGAGAACACGCGGGCTGGCAGCAAGGACGGCGGCACCGCATGGCGGCAGGCCGGCCCCGGGTGGCTAACAAGAGGAGGGGGCGGGCTACTGTTCTAAGTACTGTAGCCATGCCCAAGTGACCCCAATCTATTTTTGTGAAATTATTTTTGATTTTGTGTAACGACTTAAAAAATGTCCTTAATAAGACTTGTTGTAAATTTAATTCTGAAGAACTTTGATTTTTGAACCAAATTCAAGTTTTGAATGGATTTTGAATAATTCAAAAAGGGTGTAAAGAGGGATTTTGAATTTCAATTCTAATCCAGTCAAAATCCCAAGATTTCACTCAATAAGTTGAAAATATCCAAAAATAAAAGTTGTTCTACTTAACAAGTTCTACAACTTTTATTAAAAGAGTTTTGTCATATTCTTGATACCTTTTGAAATGACATTTTAAATTTGAATTCTTAAACACCGTTTTGAGTTTTATTTAAACTTTAACGCAATAACTTGAAAATTCCCAAATACAAAAGTCATTCAGTTTGAAAAGCCTTACAACTTTTATTAAAGATATTTGGTCAAATTCTTGATAGTTTTTGAATTTGTATTTCAATAGTACATATTCAAACATAGAGTTGGGTTTTATTTGAAATTTTATTTAATAACTTCAAAATTACCCAAAATAGAAGTTGCTAAACTTTTGATGATTTACAACTTTTGTTTAAGACCCAATATCTAATTCCTTTCAGTTTTTAAATTAAGATTTGAGGTCCGTTTCAGGGTTTATAATTGATTTTTATTTTCATTTACCAATTGGATTTTGATAATTACACACAAACACAAGCATTAATATAACAAGCGCACTCCAAAGTACCTATGTACAATCATATGCAAGAATAAAATTTATTTTACTTAATGCACACTATCAAGATTGAATGCGGGATGATTTATATGCAATCATGATGACATGGCAGGTTTTAGTTACAGTAACACCAGGGGTGTTACACTCAGAGCTTCCTAGTCCCATTCTCATTTCAGTCTGAGACTAATGTTCTGATGTCCCGAAGTGCTATTGTGTGATTCCCTATCTAACTATCGTTCAGTTATCTTAGAACCCAAGTAATAGAGAAGTATTTAGGAACCTTGAGCTCTCCCATTGTCCTCTCAACTTAGCTAAACTACTCATTTATCTTACAAGTGATTACTATGCATAACTCCTATTATTTATCACTTACCCTCACTATAGTCTAGTTGGTGTATTAAGTTAGTGGATACATGATGATAGCTATCGGATTCTTTAACCATTGCTTCTCTGTGGTAAAATATAAATAACGATACTCTGGAATACTCCCAGGTAAAAGATACAATGGTATTCTGTGCGCTTGCGGAATCTTTCATATCTATTTGCACTTAATAAATACCAACAGTGTACCAATAGCCTTGTTCACATTATTGACAAACCAAGTCCAACTTTCCTTAGACTCGGTCTCAATCACTCCATATGCCACTGGGAACAACCGGTTGTGACCATCCACTGCAACAGTTGAAGCCAACTGACCTCTTGATCTCACTGCTAACTTGCATTGATCCACATCTGGGAACACCACATTTACATCAATACATGGATCATCAGCGTCATATGAAAACATGGAAAGATCATACTCATCTTCCTCATTAACAATTTCACCATCAGGATCAAACTCAGTGTCAGAGTCACCAGAGCAATCATCATCAGAGTCAGATGATTCATAGTCATAGCTGCTGTCACTTAGTACCTCTGCATCACCCTCAGACACTTTTTTGTGGCAGATGTCTTTTTTGTGTGGATATTGTCTTTTTCTGGGATGGGGCTATGGCTGTAGCATTTGTGCCTCTCTCATTTGTGGTATTTGTGGCTGTAGCATTTGTGCCTCCCTCATTTGTGGTATTTGTGGCTGTAGCATTTGTGCCTCCCTCCTTTAGGAGCACACCAGCCCTCACAGTAGGATGAAATCTCCTCTTTGTTAGAGAAAATTGCAGTGGTCCCTCAAAATCATTTATTTGAGCATTGATGCATACTACTCCACTCTCTACATTGGTTAGAAACCACTCTAATAGATTAGCATCATATTTTATTTCCATGGAATCATTCTCCAAATCATGCCAAAATGTAATGTGCTGCTTAGAACCCCACAAGCAGTTATCGGCAATGAAATCAACTAGCTGCAGCAGCCCAAAGCTATTTGTGTCCACAACCTTGGGTGGCAAAGTTCTACCTTGCCACCATTTTTTGGGACCATTGTCCGGCAAGCTGAAAAATGAGCGCGCTCTAACAATAAGATCCAATTTACTATGATTTATCCTACAAACCACAGCAGGCAATAAACGAGTTAATAATCTACTAACATGGTGCTGTGCAGTGAATATCCACGCTTAAATTGAAGTATGGCAAGAGCAAGCATCATAGAAATCGAAGAAAATACCTAGGCTGCTCTTCCATGCTGCCTGCCTCTTCCAAGATGGTGCTGCTTGCAGCCAAGAGCCTTAGGGGAGCGGGAGCAGGACAAGATGGAGCTGGACGAGACGGAGTCGGACGGCGAGCGAGACGAATTGTCGGGGAAGTCGATCCCCAGCCGCTGCAGCCCCAATGGCCGCGCCGCCGGGGGAGCGGAGGAGAACAGGGGCGCGCAGCACAGGGTGGGGGAGAGCGGCGCACAGCACAGGGTGGAGGAGCCGCGCCGCCGGTGGCCGCGCCACCGGGAGCCGCGAACCCTAGCTCATGCCTGCGTATGAGTCGCGAACTCCCGCCTGCGTACGAGTCGAGCGACTGGTAGAAGGGATTAGGAACAGAAGGATACATGAGTCTTTTCGCGTAGGTGTCTTTTCCTTTTTTATTTTTTTGCCATTTAATCCATCTATTTCAGACGGTGTTAAAAATGTGACATAACCGCCTTAATCATAGGGCCCACGTGCGCCATCAACATCCCTAAGGACATCCGGTTACTGTGCACGAGTTCCCTAATGACCTAGGTGGCCTGCCGGGTCTCCTAGGAAACCCAATTTCCCCGAGGATCTCATTGTAAAGACATTGCAAGTATTACAACAGTTTACAAAAATAATCTAAATCAGAGTACAAGATGCGGAAGTATTACATATCTATAGGTTAATAAATATAATTTTTACATTACCCAGATCAGAGCTTCGTAGTGGAGCAGCAGTATACAACTATACCCTTGCCCAAGGGTTGTACCATCAACACATCTTCACCCGTGCACGATCCAACAACCGGCACGGTCCTAAACAGAACTTGAACTCTCGGCTCACCTGCAACAGGGGTTAACAAACCCTGAGTACTTGGGGTACTCCGCAAGACTTACCCGACTAAGGGTGTAAAATGAGACTCAGGAATGCAAGTCATAGGTAAGGCTAGCAGGAGAGAGAAGGTTTGCAGAAAAGCATTGCTAACCAACATTTTAATTATTTATCATTATAATCATAGTCATAATTCCAATAATCAATCTCATCTATCATCAATTCTCAACTTCCTTTGATCATTCGGTGAACCTAGTTGCGAACCACTTTTCGGGGTAGGTGTGAGGATCAAGTCTCCATTAACCGAGGAGCACGTCGATTCGAATCCAGAAAAATACCCAGCTGGGGATTCTAACCACACTGCATATGCAGCACGCCGGCATACATATACCAACCCGTCATCTAGGTCTTTCTATCCCGGAACCGGTCCTGCGCCACCCGGGAGCACAGTACTCCACTCGTCTCCAGGCACGCCGGCCACGTGGGTACACGCTACTCCCGCCATCTCTCCACTCCCAGTGCGTGGTTGTCGGTTCCAGCAATAGAGCCACCTGACTCTAGGCTTTCCACATAGGTATGTGGCTAGGCTGTTCATCATGATCACAGCAGGCCTACAACGAACGGTCCCTACTTCCTTCCTGCCGTCAGACTTGCATTGGGGCCTAGCCCGAATACAATACTGCCCGACAGTTTTATTATCATGCCTGAAGAGTAGTGTGACATGGGAAACGCCGTCCCATGAGCAGGCCACTCAACGAAACACATTTTGGGTGATACCGACCAGTTCCAAACTATTCCGAAAGCGACCATGCATCGGGACTCTAGCCCGAATACACATCGACCAACGGATAACAAGTTCTTCACCAATCATAAAGTATATACATGTACATAGCACAGAAAATAGTTTTTCTTTTATGGAATTCTAATTTCATTAAGCATGCCTAGCATTTTTCAAATTATTTATTTAAATCAGGTTTCAGGGTAGTTATATGGGACAATGCATTTGGATAGGCAACAATCAACTCCTAGCAACCTAATGCAATAGATTAACTCGAATTGTAAAGGATTTCATAATAGAGGGTTAATGCACCGGGGCTTGCCTTCGATTGAGAAAAGGGTGGGATCGGGGTCGGTTCCGCAGATGTCAAATCCCTGGATCACCTCCGGAGTTGGCTCCCCAGCAGTGGCCTCAACCTTCACTCCTTCGCTCCCGGTCACTACACGTGTGCAATGATGCATGCTTAACATGATGCAACAATGTAAATAGAAATGCGATAATCAACGATTAACATCTTGAGTACAACTTTCCTTCACGGAGAAGTTGTATTCGGAATTCGCAAAATAATATAACAATTATTATTTCTAACCGTCGTAGAAAGCCGCTGCACAACTTTATTACTACAACCTACAATATCATCTTACATTGCCAAGGATCATAGGGTGGTAGACCCTTGGACTACAATCAATCCAAAATTCACACCAAATCCTAAATTCATTTCCCCTACACATTTTATTTATTTTCCTTATTTTACCCATATTTATCAACTGACCAAATTAACTCCAATTGTGACTAAACTTTACCAACAGCTAGATTTCATCATCAAACAGAGCCACAATTAATTTCATGATTTTTAGAAATTCCTACAATTTATTAAAAATCAATAAAATTGCATTATTCATTTATTTGGCTGATTTTTACTCCTAATAGAAAAGACCTGAAACTCATAAATGATATTTTTCTTAAATGCTACACACTGTATAGAGCATACACAAAAATTGTCATCATTTTAGGAGTAGTAATTTAATCCACACAAAAATGACAAACTGCAACACTATTTATTCAAAATTAAATTAGAAAAGTATTCGTGATTTGCTGAAAAATGGAAAGCGATATTCGGCCCGGGACGGCCCAAGACCAGACAGGCCGGCCCACTCGGCCGCTCCCGCACCGGCCCGTGCCCAGGCGCCAACTGAGGCGCTGACAGGCGGACCCCGCCTGTCAGCTCCTCCTCCTACCTCACGCCGCGCCTCCCGCACGCGTGCGCACGCGGCGGCCGCCGCGGACTCGCCGCCGACGACCCCAAACGGCGAACACGAGCGGACCTACGGCTACTCTACGCTCTAGCGGACACCCCTGAGCACCTAACCTCCACCCTAGCCGCCTCCAACGAGGTGTTCCTCGCCCATGGCGGACACGGCGGCACAGCGGACGTGCGCCGGTTGACACAGCGCGGTAGAGTTCAAAGAAAAGGGCGGGGAGTATTCAGAGGCTCACCACGAGTCTAGTGACGCAGCTGACTGGGGCTAAGGAAGGCTAGCAAGGCGAGTTTGACGGCGGCGACGAAAGCGGCGGCTCGGCTCCGGCGATGACGACTCGTTCCGGCAAACCTAGACCACCAAAGAGCCAACCAAGAGGAGCATGATGAACCACGGACTATACAGAGGCTAGAACATGAGCCAAAGGACTCCAGAGCTCACCCGAGCAGCCTGGAGATGACGACGATCGCCGCGGCGGGGCTCCGACCACCCACGAAGACGACGAAACGCGTCCTTGCACACACACGGGTTCCCGGACACTACCAAGGACATCAAACGATGCGCAAGGGAGCTAACTTGTTGGCTGCGACACGGAGAGGATGGAGATAGACAGTGGACAGCGAATTTCGCCGCGGACCGAGAAGTCGGCAATGGCGACGGTGGTGGAAAACGGCAAGAATGCCGGTGGCGGAGTGCTTTACAGGCTGCGCGAGTGAGGGCAACGGGTAGAGAGGATCCCCACGGGTCGTCTTTAAGCCAACGTGGGAGCAGGGGACGGCAAGGATGGCCGCGCCGTGCCCGACCATGCCGGCGGCAGAGGAACAGGGGAGAGAGAGGACAAGGTCCATGCCGAGCACTGTAGCAACCCTATTCCCCTTTTGACTTTGCTGCCCAAAAACGCCAAAATTTATATAATAAGATGAAAAATCACCAGAAACAAAGTTGTAGTACAAATTGTGCTGGTCACCTTTGGTATTTGAAACATTTTCAAATTCTGAATATTTTTGAAACTATTGAAAAGGGGGTAAAATGGTTTTTTTTTGAATTTCAAACTGAATTTCTGAAATTACTTTTGATTTTTCTCAACAACTTGAAAAATGTTAAAAATAAAAGTTGTTCCCCTCAGAGAGTTTTACAACTTTCATTAAGGAAGTTTTGTCAGATTCCAAATAATTTTTGAAATGGCATTTCAAATTCAAGTTTCAATTCACTGTTTTGAGTTAAATTCAAATTTCCACCATAGAACTTTGAAATCTCCAAAAAAAAAGCTGTCACATTTAAATAGACCTACAACTTTTATTAAGGGATCATCTCAAGATTCCTTCTAGAATTTGATTTAGGTTTTTGGGACCAAAATAGGTTTTTAGGCGGGAGTCTGATCGGGAACTAGAAAATCAAAATTTTATATAATAACTTCCAAATCTTTAAATACCAAAGTTGTCCCATTCAATGAACCTTTCAACTTTCATGTAATAAGTTTTGTCCAATTCTTAATAATTTTCAAAATAAAGATTTAAACTTAAACCTTTAAACATAGATTAGGGTTTAATTTGGAATTTCAAATAATAACTTACAAATCACTCAATGTAAAAGTTGCTCGGTTTTTCAAGAGCTAGAAGTTTTATTTAAGGCTTAACATCAAATTCTCATTAGTTTTCAGACTAGGGTTTTGAATCCGATTTTAGGGTTCATGAATGAGTTTTATTTTATCGTCCAGATGGGATTTGATCAAACGCAATTAAACAAGTATTTATGAAATAAAATCACTCTAGGTTACCTATGCACAATCACATGGAAGAATAAAAATTATTTTAGTTAATGCACACTAATGATGAGTTTATGCGGGATGATTTGCATGAAATCATGATGACATGGCAGGTTTTAGTTACAGTAACACCAGGGGTGTTACATCCTCCCCCCCTTAAAATAAATCTCGTCTCGAGATTACAGATATGGCTAAAACCTTAGTTTTGAGCAGAGGGAAAGGAATGGGGTCAAGAAAATATTTTTCACATTTTGACTATGGAGCAAGCAGGAGGTTTGCATTTTATAAACTTGGTAAGTAAGAATTATTTATAAAAGTAGCAAGAAGTTTAGGAAAGTTTTCAGAGGGGTGATCTTCTGCTCCTTTGGGTAGCTTTTTCTCCTGTAGACTGACCCCACTGTATGTCGTACCATCTCGCTGAAGTCTTTCAGGTAACACGATCTAATCAGTTGTCTCTCAACACTAAAATTTTACACTTTACTCTGACAAATAAACCTTTACGAGGAATCTCGTTTGAGCATGACTTCATAATGAGTTATGGCCAAGGACGACGATACCAGCGCGTGCCGAGCAGCTAACCCCTGTATGTATCACACGGGGAGCCCTAGGTTTCGTCGCGGCACCGTCAATCGTTAGCCCTAACACCATTATCAAGCACAGCCAGATAAAATCCCTCAAACCACTGTGATTTTAACACCTTTTGAGTTAGTCACTATTTGAAATTTCAATTTATTTGTTGTTTTCAAAAGAGAATTCAAAGATCGTGAGAGCACCTTAAATTGTGAGCTATAATATTTCAGGAGCACCGTCTATGATACTAGTGCGTACCTCGGCAAGATCTTATGTGGCTGCAGTCCACAGAAGGTTCCAAGCTTTAACACGGCACCATAGTCACGGACCGAGATACCGTTATAGCACACAATTAAAGTAACCTCAGTCAAAAAGAAAGTATTTCTATGGTGGTTACGATGAAAAATGATCAAGGACCTCGATACGAGTATACCCCCTTGCAAAATCTCATGTAGGTGCAAGATACATGAGTTTTCAGGTGGTCATATTGTATCGTAATCATAGATCATGTTTCACCACAGCAATGGAATAGAGCTCGATAGTTGTGAAGCTATAGTAGATCGTAACTTTAATCCACGATACCAGCGCGTGCCTAGTAGAATCTCGCGTGGACGTGGCACGCAAGGGACCCTAGGTTTCGACACGGCACCGTGGTCTCAGGTCATGGCACTACTATAGGGCACAACCATAAAGACTCGGACAACGTGTTGAATTTTTCAAAGAATTGAGACGTGTCAGATTAAGGCATGACACGTACACAGATAAAAATTAAGAAGTAGAACCAAGTATTGAGACTAGGGCAGTGGGGATAACCTCGAGTGCATCTCGAAATTTTAAGGAAGTGAATAGTTAAGAATAAAATTCAAGATATTTATAAAAAATCAGGAATCCTTAAAACAACAGGAAATCCTCAGCGGATCGTAGGTACCAATTCTAAGTGAATGGATCTTAGGTACTTTTTCCAAATCGGTTCCCATCATTTTATCAGATGAGATTAGGATGATTGTAAGAACAAAGAATTCTGAGAACTCAAGGAGATGAGATGCAAACTTGCAGAATAGATTTTTAATATTGTTATATATAGCAAAAGAATTTTCAAAATTCGGGAAAAATATGGATATAAATTTTTGTGATATACATTTGAAAGGGAGTGAAAGCGTATTAACTGCAGACTAAGATCATGGCCACTAACCCTAATCACAGCGAGCGTCTGGCAGTAACTTCCTATGGTCGCGAGCCATAAGAGATCCCAGATTTCGACGCTGCGTCGGTCATGGATCATGATACCCCATAGACTGCAATTACAATAGCTTCCAACTAACCTGGAAACAATAGGTGCCGTGAAAGGAAAGGATAAGTCTGACACACACACGGAGAAACCAAGGATTCGGTAATTCCTTGCTTGAATTTAGTGCCTCCAAAAGTTACCAAAGGACTGGAAACTTAGGGAGCATGGATTTTCGATGGAAGAGAGCACATCAGTTGTGACCTTCCTGGGTGAGGGGCATGGGTTATGATATTAATAGGTGCCCTGAGAAAAACTTGTGCGAAAGTATGTCGCAAAAGATTCTCAGTTTTGTAAGGCACCATAACCATGGTCAAACACCATCACAAGGTACAATTAACATAGCCTCAGTCAACAGGAGTCATACGAATAAACGTATGACAATCAGGACTATGATGGATAATGACTACGGCTTTCGATGTAAGCGAATTCTTGCAAAATTTCTTGTGGGAACGAGCCATAAGAGATTTCAAGTCTCG
Organism: Eremochloa ophiuroides; assembly: GCA_038502445.1. NCBI lineage: Eukaryota > Viridiplantae > Streptophyta > Magnoliopsida > Poales > Poaceae > Eremochloa > Eremochloa ophiuroides. The sequence goes on along the minus strand of JAHLJS010000005.1, from coordinate 61,847,822 downwards.
ACATTACATTGTATTCGTAGATCATCGTCCATCATAGGAATATGTATTCGTTTCCACGAAAGGTGCAACGAAAGAGAGCTTATGAATTGTGAAGCTATGGTAGCTCATAACCTTAAACCTCAATACATACACGCTCCTAGCAGAATCTCGCATGACTCAGGCATGCGAGAGACCCTAGGCCCCGTCATGGTATTGCGGTCACTAGTTATGACACCACTACAGGATACAATAGTTTTCGAAGGAATGACAATGTCTTGAAAGGGGGAAACAAAATTAAGGATAAACTAAGGTTTTCTCTAGAGTTGGCATAGTAAATGAGTGCATCCAGAAGCTCCCCAAGGACCAGGAACTTATGGAGCAACATTTATTAAAGATCGACAAAACTTGTTTATATCCTGTAACTTTTAATGAAAGAAGATTTTTAATAAATCCAACTTGGAAACTCAGTTATGCTATGTACCTTTTGAGGGCGGTCACGATCATACCACGATACCAGCATACGCTCGGCAGCAAGCCATGTGGGTACATCACACATGGGGCTTCACGTTTTATAGAGATACCACAGGTCGGGAACGACTTATCTCATCGAGGTACTAGCATCAGCTCGATGTTCCAAACAAGAGAATAAATCCTTTTGAAATGATTTAAAAGACCGTCCCTTTTTGAAACTTAAGTTTTTGGTGACCCTTTGCAAGAAGGATTTTAGAAATTAAATCGTTTTATATTTCTTTTTGGGGATGGACTCTTGAGCAAAGGTGTTTAACAAAGGTGGGAGAAAGAGTCAGGACTTTTGTAGAAAATATTGCACAACTGCCAAAAATCTTCCGTGATGACTGAATAAAAACCTGGTTTGGAAATTTGGAAGCATTTTTGTAAGGCATTAAAATCGGAAGAAGATTTGAAAACCATTTTAAAAATGGATGAGTTTTTAAAGCAAAATCATTTGAATGTATTGTTTTTCAAAATGGTTTTCAAAACTTGGTTCGATTGGTGTAGTTTTCAAATCAAAGCATCACTTCTTTCCGCTTACTTTAAATAAAACCGGTCTGGCTTTTGTAATCAGCTTGGTTTTCGAAACTCATCTTTGACTGAAGTTGTCAGTAACCATCACCAGATCTTTCAGCAAGCATAAGGAAAGATATAAGAGTAAAACCTTTTGAAATAAGTTATGTTTTGAAAATATAGGCTTACTTCATTATGGGGGAAGTATTAATTGTTGTAATGTCATGATGCATGAACGTTCCAACGCGAACCAATATAATACGATATATATACATATACTTGGCAAAGTAATTATTAGAGTGACATGCACTCACTATTTTAGAATATAGGGCATATTTTAACTGCTAATCCACTACCAAGCCTAAAATCTAACTGCAATTCTATAGAAAGAATCAGGAAAGGACTTTAGAGAATGAATAAGGGAAGTTCAGAAGCAACTGGTACCAAACCACCCCGTTGATTTTATTTATTCGAAATCATTTTGAAGCTTTTGTAAAGTAATACTGCAAGTACTTTACAATGAAATGCTCTGATACCACTTGTGACAGAACCGCCTTAATCATAGGGCCCACGTGCGCCATCAACATCCCTAAGGACATCCGGTTACTGTGCACGAGTTCCCTAATGACCTAGGTGGCCTGCCGGGTCTCCTAGGAAACCCAATTTCCCCGAGGATCTCATTGTAAAGACATTGCAAGTATTACAACAGTTTACAAAAATAATCTAAATCAGAGTACAAGATGCGGAAGTATTACATATCTATAGGTTAATAAATATAATTTTTACATTACCCAGATCAGAGCTTCGTAGTGGAGCAGCAGTATACAACTATACCCTTGCCCAAGGGTTGTACCATCAACACATCTTCACCCGTGCACGATCCAACAACCGGCACGGTCCTAAACAGAACTTGAACTCTCGGCTCACCTGCAACAGGGGTTAACAAACCCTGAGTACTTGGGGTACTCCGCAAGACTTACCCGACTAAGGGTGTAAAATGAGACTCAGGAATGCAAGTCATAGGTAAGGCTAGCAGGAGAGAGAAGGTTTGCAGAAAAGCATTGCTAACCAACATTTTAATTATTTATCATTATAATCATAGTCATAATTCCAATAATCAATCTCATCTATCATCAATTCTCAACTTCCTTTGATCATTCGGTGAACCTAGTTGCGAACCACTTTTCGGGGTAGGTGTGAGGATCAAGTCTCCATTAACCGAGGAGCACGTCGATTCGAATCCAGAAAAATACCCAGCTGGGGATTCTAACCACACTGCATATGCAGCACGCCGGCATACATATACCAACCCGTCATCTAGGTCTTTCTATCCCGGAACCGGTCCTGCGCCACCCGGGAGCACAGTACTCCACTCGTCTCCAGGCACGCCGGCCACGTGGGTACACGCTACTCCCGCCATCTCTCCACTCCCAGTGCGTGGTTGTCGGTTCCAGCAATAGAGCCACCTGACTCTAGGCTTTCCACATAGGTATGTGGCTAGGCTGTTCATCATGATCACAGCAGGCCTACAACGAACGGTCCCTACTTCCTTCCTGCCGTCAGACTTGCATTGGGGCCTAGCCCGAATACAATACTGCCCGACAGTTTTATTATCATGCCTGAAGAGTAGTGTGACATGGGAAACGCCGTCCCATGAGCAGGCCACTCAACGAAACACATTTTGGGTGATACCGACCAGTTCCAAACTATTCCGAAAGCGACCATGCATCGGGACTCTAGCCCGAATACACATCGACCAACGGATAACAAGTTCTTCACCAATCATAAAGTATATACATGTACATAGCACAGAAAATAGTTTTTCTTTTATGGAATTCTAATTTCATTAAGCATGCCTAGCATTTTTCAAATTATTTATTTAAATCAGGTTTCAGGGTAGTTATATGGGACAATGCATTTGGATAGGCAACAATCAACTCCTAGCAACCTAATGCAATAGATTAACTCGAATTGTAAAGGATTTCATAATAGAGGGTTAATGCACCGGGGCTTGCCTTCGATTGAGAAAAGGGTGGGATCGGGGTCGGTTCCGCAGATGTCAAATCCCTGGATCACCTCCGGAGTTGGCTCCCCAGCAGTGGCCTCAACCTTCACTCCTTCGCTCCCGGTCACTACACGTGTGCAATGATGCATGCTTAACATGATGCAACAATGTAAATAGAAATGCGATAATCAACGATTAACATCTTGAGTACAACTTTCCTTCACGGAGAAGTTGTATTCGGAATTCGCAAAATAATATAACAATTATTATTTCTAACCGTCGTAGAAAGCCGCTGCACAACTTTATTACTACAACCTACAATATCATCTTACATTGCCAAGGATCATAGGGTGGTAGACCCTTGGACTACAATCAATCCAAAATTCACACCAAATCCTAAATTCATTTCCCCTACACATTTTATTTATTTTCCTTATTTTACCCATATTTATCAACTGACCAAATTAACTCCAATTGTGACTAAACTTTACCAACAGCTAGATTTCATCATCAAACAGAGCCACAATTAATTTCATGATTTTTAGAAATTCCTACAATTTATTAAAAATCAATAAAATTGCATTATTCATTTATTTGGCTGATTTTTACTCCTAATAGAAAAGACCTGAAACTCATAAATGATATTTTTCTTAAATGCTACACACTGTATAGAGCATACACAAAAATTGTCATCATTTTAGGAGTAGTAATTTAATCCACACAAAAATGACAAACTGCAACACTATTTATTCAAAATTAAATTAGAAAAGTATTCGTGATTTGCTGAAAAATGGAAAGCGATATTCGGCCCGGGACGGCCCAAGACCAGACAGGCCGGCCCACTCGGCCGCTCCCGCACCGGCCCGTGCCCAGGCGCCAACTGAGGCGCTGACAGGCGGACCCCGCCTGTCAGCTCCTCCTCCTACCTCACGCCGCGCCTCCCGCACGCGTGCGCACGCGGCGGCCGCCGCGGACTCGCCGCCGACGACCCCAAACGGCGAACACGAGCGGACCTACGGCTACTCTACGCTCTAGCGGACACCCCTGAGCACCTAACCTCCACCCTAGCCGCCTCCAACGAGGTGTTCCTCGCCCATGGCGGACACGGCGGCACAGCGGACGTGCGCCGGTTGACACAGCGCGGTAGAGTTCAAAGAAAAGGGCGGGGAGTATTCAGAGGCTCACCACGAGTCTAGTGACGCAGCTGACTGGGGCTAAGGAAGGCTAGCAAGGCGAGTTTGACGGCGGCGACGAAAGCGGCGGCTCGGCTCCGGCGATGACGACTCGTTCCGGCAAACCTAGACCACCAAAGAGCCAACCAAGAGGAGCATGATGAACCACGGACTATACAGAGGCTAGAACATGAGCCAAAGGACTCCAGAGCTCACCCGAGCAGCCTGGAGATGACGACGATCGCCGCGGCGGGGCTCCGACCACCCACGAAGACGACGAAACGCGTCCTTGCACACACACGGGTTCCCGGACACTACCAAGGACATCAAACGATGCGCAAGGGAGCTAACTTGTTGGCTGCGACACGGAGAGGATGGAGATAGACAGTGGACAGCGAATTTCGCCGCGGACCGAGAAGTCGGCAATGGCGACGGTGGTGGAAAACGGCAAGAATGCCGGTGGCGGAGTGCTTTACAGGCTGCGCGAGTGAGGGCAACGGGTAGAGAGGATCCCCACGGGTCGTCTTTAAGCCAACGTGGGAGCAGGGGACGGCAAGGATGGCCGCGCCGTGCCCGACCATGCCGGCGGCAGAGGAACAGGGGAGAGAGAGGACAAGGTCCATGCCGAGCACTGTAGCAACCCTATTCCCCTTTTGACTTTGCTGCCCAAAAACGCCAAAATTTATATAATAAGATGAAAAATCACCAGAAACAAAGTTGTAGTACAAATTGTGCTGGTCACCTTTGGTATTTGAAACATTTTCAAATTCTGAATATTTTTGAAACTATTGAAAAGGGGGTAAAATGGTTTTTTTTGAATTTCAAACTGAATTTCTGAAATTACTTTTGATTTTTCTCAACAACTTGAAAAATGTTAAAAATAAAAGTTGTTCCCCTCAGAGAGTTTTACAACTTTCATTAAGGAAGTTTTGTCAGATTCCAAATAATTTTTGAAATGGCATTTCAAATTCAAGTTTCAATTCACTGTTTTGAGTTAAATTCAAATTTCCACCATAGAACTTTGAAATCTCCAAAAAAAAGCTGTCACATTTAAATAGACCTACAACTTTTATTAAGGGATCATCTCAAGATTCCTTCTAGAATTTGATTTAGGTTTTTGGGACCAAAATAGGTTTTTAGGCGGGAGTCTGATCGGGAACTAGAAAATCAAAATTTTATATAATAACTTCCAAATCTTTAAATACCAAAGTTGTCCCATTCAATGAACCTTTCAACTTTCATGTAATAAGTTTTGTCCAATTCTTAATAATTTTCAAAATAAAGATTTAAACTTAAACCTTTAAACATAGATTAGGGTTTAATTTGGAATTTCAAATAATAACTTACAAATCACTCAATGTAAAAGTTGCTCGGTTTTTCAAGAGCTAGAAGTTTTATTTAAGGCTTAACATCAAATTCTCATTAGTTTTCAGACTAGGGTTTTGAATCCGATTTTAGGGTTCATGAATGAGTTTTATTTTATCGTCCAGATGGGATTTGATCAAACGCAATTAAACAAGTATTTATGAAATAAAATCACTCTAGGTTACCTATGCACAATCACATGGAAGAATAAAAATTATTTTAGTTAATGCACACTAATGATGAGTTTATGCGGGATGATTTGCATGAAATCATGATGACATGGCAGGTTTTAGTTACAGTAACACCAGGGGTGTTACAAAAAACCAAGGGCAAACGGTAGCCTCGGTCGGAAAAAACGAGGGTAAAATCACAAAGTTAAAAAAAGAGGGGCAAAATCACCATTACAATACGGAGTAAGGGTAGAAACACCAAAATCCCAAAAAATAAACATAAAAATTTTCTCATGTTCTAAATAGATTATAATCTAATGGCCTTCTCACTGCGACAATCTTACCAGGTGTATCTCCTCTTCGTCGTTCGTCATGGGTGTTGGGCTCAGGATGGCTCGGCCTGAGCTAGCGGCGTGAACAGTACCGCAGGTGACCTAGTGTGGCCTATAGCATCCTTGCTAAGGAAGTAATAAGGATTAGGAAAGATATTAGTAGATCTATTTAAGGGATTTGATCAATTAGAGATAGTATTAGATTTGGATCAATTGGAGATAGGATTGGATATGATTTGTTATGTTTTGATTGGACCTTCCTTAGGTGGCTAGGGGTCCTCTGTATTTAAATGGAGATGTACCAAGGACAAAAAGAGAAAGAAAAAAACAATCCAATTCCACAAATACTCTAGTCTCTCTCCATACCGATTTTGTCTGGCCATCTTTCTAACAATAGTTGTCCTCTAAATGATTTAAGGACCTGTGTCTGATCTCGTCACCTCGATTATGTCTAGTGTTATACCATGATTCAGTTGGGCAATGTGATGATATTCAGATAGTGATGAAGTAACTTGGATCCATATTGCCGATAATATACATACTTTGGGGCTATTCGCTTATCTAGATTTTGCATTTCTCTCAGACATAGAATAATATTTTTCTCTCATAACAAATTAGTATCAGTTAAAATCAATATTTCTTTAAAAAGGAAGCGAACTATATTTGGGATTTGTTGTCTATATAATAGAATATAATATTCAAGCAAAAGATACATTGGAAGTTGTGTTAGCCATGATATCTTGATGCTGAATTGTTTGCTAGTAGATGGCGTGCTCTCAGGGATTAAAAATAAGTAGAAGGCAAGTTAGAGTTGTGTTTCATTCCTCCTTTTCTCGGTTTTTGTGTATGTTCTCTTATTTTCTAGCGCGTCTTTAGGATCCTGTCCCGTTTTTTTTTTTTCCTCGGGTTAATACATAGATGATTTCTCTTGTTGCTAGTTTTCTATATGAGGCTTTGTTGGAAGACGCAAGTAAAAATAATTTGATGAGCCCGAGTAGTGACTCTCAGTGTAAATCAATTAGCTCGTTCCTCCCTAATCCATTTCAATGAAGTGAAAAAATAAAGAAGGAAACAATAACAAAGCAAAAAAAGGTAGTATAATATATAAATAGGAAAATGAACATTTATCGTTGATCTTAGATAAACGGATCCCATCATCGAGTTATATTTTGTATTTTTGTACGTAGTTTATATGCAGAAGTCATCCTATGTTCCTATTTGATTGTTAGTCAATGGTTCAACATAACTAACAAAAAAACACTAAGCGATAGTCAAGTTGAATTAAAGTACGTAGTGTTTTCCGTGTCTGTACGAGTTTGAACGACATGTCAAAGCATAGTGGGGACTCATTTTTTCAAGATGAGTAGTACAAGTTAACCGAATTGGTAGCACTAGAGGCGTGATGTACACGAGGAAAGCCAATACGGTGTACTGAATTGGTTGGAACGAGATCGATCACATGTAGAGCATCCTCAAGATCTCATGCCTAATGTAGTAGAGTCTCTGCTCCATGGTTATTCCAAGGGCATGCACTTTTTTCCCTTCCTAATGCATCTAACAATCTCATGTGATGTATATCAAACATCTAATTTTACTAAATACTCCCTCCGTCCCAAAAAAAACATGTAACTCGTTTTGGTGTACCAGCTTTGACCTTTGACCAATTATAGATAAAAAACTATAAATATTTAAAATATCAAATAAACATTATTAGATTAATTATAAAATGTATTTTTACAATATATTAATTTAAAACCATAAATATGAATACCATTCACTACAAACTTGATCAAATATGAACAACTTTACGTAGCATACAACCTGTAATTACGTGTTTTAGAGACGAGAACTCTGATCAACAATGTAGCACCTGGGGGGTTTCTGGGAGATAGGTGGTGGTTGCAACACGCCAATTAAATACAGTAGAGAGATATAGCACCTGGGCGGGGTGGGCTCGAGCCCCGGCCACTCGGACCATAGACCTCTTCCTACAAATTTGCACCGATTAAAAAGAAGAGGCTAGAAAGAGAAGATAATTCAAGCCTTTCCTAATTTATTTTCTAAATTCGTCACTGATCACAATGACAAAAGGACTTTTTCAGATGCAACGCAACGCATGTTGCACATAATATTATAATATGTAATATAATAATAAGATTGTTTAACCGCAAATAAATCGGCGCCCTCTCAGCCTCTCTGCCACTGTAGCTGTCTACCGTTGTGACGTGCCCTGCTTATTAAAATGAGATGCCGCTTCGCCCATCCCGGTTTCAGGCCACGGCCTCCAGCCCGTCGTCAAAATAAAGAAAAAAAAAGGCCCACAACGCACCTCGCCATCTCCGCCTCACTTTTCTCTTCCCTTCGGACCTCCTCTCCCTCAACCGCGGCGCCGGCAGATGTGCCGTCCGGCCTTGCCGTTGGCTACACGCAGGGATCCTTCGCCTCTTCCTTTCCCCCAGCTGTGCCTGCACACGGATCCTGCGACCATCTCCGCAGGTGGCTGCGCGAGCAGACCTGCGACGGAGAGCCGGCGACAGCGACAACGCTGGGAGCGCGGGCAGACCCGGGGCAGGAGACGCCGTTTACCGGCCTGCCCATATCTTCATCTCCGCCGCTGAACAAGGGTTTACCCATGTCTACCTCGCCACTGTGCTCACACTGAGGTTCGGGCCCTCTTCCTATTTCTCACTCGGCCTACCTTTTTCTCGATCTCGATTTGATTTCTGCACCCTCGCAGCCGTCGGCCCCATCTCCTTCCTCTCCCCGGGGCGCAGCACGAGCAGATCACGCCGACCACTTGGTTGCCTCTTTAGCTTCATCGGCGTGCGGCGCGCACGTGCAGCGGACAGCCATGCCCCTTGCTGCAGGCGGATCCCTCCAGGCGTTGCCCTCCGCCCCCGCCGTCGCGGCCTCGGCCTCGGCCTCCACGCCTCCGACCTGCAGCCTTCGCCGTTGACCCCGTCCTCTGCACAGCGCCCATGGGCTTTCGCCTCGGCTTCAAGAATTGCGCTAGGGGAGCCGACACGGGAGCACCATCTGCTGCACGTGACCTCGGATGCAGCGGATCAGTTGGTGTCGGCCACGAACTGTGAGTCCAGCCATCTCTCTCTTTGCCTCTGTAGATGGAGTTGATCTGATCGACCTCGCCGTCTCAAATAGGACAGAAGTCGTCGGTGAGGGCGACAACCTCACCCGCGAGCTCCGAGGCAGGGGCCCGCTGTCTGGTACCTCGGCGAAGACATCGTCAGCTGAAGCACGCTGGCGGTGTAGCGTGGATTCAGTGACCTGCAGAAACGAGGTCGGCATAGTGCAGGGCGCAGCGGTGATTTTGACCCAGGTTGCTTCTCCTATTGCCTCTCCTCATTTATCCCCAATATTCATGCTCATCACTATACAGCAAACAATGAATTACTAATTGGCTCAGCCTCCGCTCAATGCTGTAGGTAAATTTTGTTGACCGTTTTCCTTGCACTAGCCTAACACATTTCACACAAAAAAAATGTCGTCTGTTAGTGTTACCCCTTGATGTACTTCATACGCTTCTGAATTTTACCAGGCCTGCAATCCCTCATTCCTCATACAGCGACAGATGGAGTGTTCTGGTTATTGCTTCATTTTTATGCACTTAGTGCATATTTCCATTTGCTAATAGAGGGGTGTCATTGACATAGAGGCTTAAAAGAAAGTGCAACTTGGATTCTATGTGCTATATTCTACCAAGCCCTTTTTTTCCCTTAACAACCGGTTTAGCTATTCTAGACTTTGATTGTCTGCACCTGTATATAGTGCAAGTGAAATCATGTCTTTATTAACTAGGCAGCAAAATCATGTTTAACTATGACGCTCAGACCTTATGTGTTTCACGATATTTTTTTATACTGAATACTAGCCGCTCTTAAATAGTTGTCAAAATTTTGCCTTCTTTTCCTCCTACTTTTCCAGTTTCTTTTTTTTTTTTTAGTTTTAGTTTCAGTTCCACATACCTCTCTTATTATATACTGGCACACATATATGTCAGCTTTTTTTCATCTGGTACAGATGCTGCATGCATAGATTATTTTTATCAGTCTTTGCGGTCATAATCGGTTACACATAAATGTGCCTTCCCATCTCTAGCTTTTTCTTCCAAATACAGCAGGTTTCGTTAGGTGGTAACATCTAAAAGACTTCATATTTGTTTCTGCTTACAGATGATGATAAGATTCTTTTACCCCTTAAGGTCTACCTTACATACGAGAAGATTATTCTACAAACGTAAGATATAAACAGTGATGCAGCGTAACAAGGATATTGGCAATTCTGAAATTTTGGTATGTGTCCGTGCAGCAACACTGTTTTTAGCAGATGAGTTCCTCATGTCATACTCGATAAAGCTGTGAGGTTGAAGCTTTGTGAATGTGAATATTTACAGCCATGGATTGCAGTGATCAGGAGCCTCCTATATCCTGACATTATAGGTGCAGGCCTCACATGGTTGCTGAACCTGCAACAACTATACTCCTACAATGGTGCCCTGCTTTGTTATGAGATGGACCTGGCATAGACAAGAGGCATGCATTGTTTTCCCTGTTTTTCATAAAGTTAATTTTAGCCTCTCTTTTCTGAACAATTAAGGTTGCTATTGTTTGCATGTTCACTCCTCTTGGAGTATGCTTGGACAAGATCTAAATTAATAACTACTGCCTCCCATGCCTCTGCATATCAGATGCACATATAGACTAAACACGAACCAAACATTGAGTAATCCAGCTTTCTGATCTATGCCAACATGCAACACATGTCAAGTCTGCATACAAAATAGACATGTGTTTCACAGAAAAAAAAAATGCGGATGTGTTGATTTCTGCATCATCTTTACAGATGCAGACCTGATATATGTCTATTTTGAATGCTCAATCCAGATCCCTTCTTCCAAGAATAAACAAATGCTAGGCTAAGTGTTATGCCATCAATTCTGATGCATGCATTTAGCTCAGAATTTTCTTTCTTATATGTTGCTTTGTACTTCAAATTCACTATAGATTTGAGTGCTTTGTGCATGTGAAAACTATATTTTTTCTGATGGGCCATATAGCGATCTCACACTTCCAAGTGACAATTGTCCTGGTGATGAAAATCTTTGTTGCTGTAAACCTTCTGATGAAAATTACATCTCATGTTGCTTGGGAATATAGATTCTGATCTTGAAAAGTCCAGGGCATATTTATGGAACTATATGTATTGCTAATCTATTTATTTAGCATGTATTTATATGTACTGCTGATATATTTATTCTCATATAAGATCCCCTTCTTGGGTTCTGTCAAATGTGATTTCCTTCAAGATTTGGCACTACACCCCTCTTCACCTGTCTATATCCTTTTCTGTATGTGCAGACAGCTTGGATTTTTGGAATGGATGGCATTTCTCGATGGCATGTTGAGGTTACCCTACTAGAAGAGATCAAATTATGCCATTTTGTTTATTGTCTGAGGCAACATCTTCCTTCCCTTTTCCAAATTATTTTTTTATTGTCCTAACTCTTAATTCATAATGAAAATGCTTCTTTCTGCTTCCCCCATACGGAGTATTTACATGTTTATTCATGGTTGAGATGACGAACCTTAGAGTTGCTACTTAGACTGTCTCCAACACTACCACCCAAATTGGAGACCCATTTACCTAGTTTAGGTGTCGCACAGTATATGGGTTAAGAACCCAAATATCCTTGTCTCCAACAGCGATACCTTTTTCTACCGCCGCACATTCTTCTCCTCCCTCGCGCCGCCCGTCTTCTCTCCTGCTCTCCCTCTTCCTCGCGCCGCCGCCCATCTCTCTCTCTCCCCAAGGCGCCCCTCTCTCCCTACTCCGGCGGTCGCAGGCGAGGACGACACCGGATCCCCGCTCCCTGACGACCGCGCCCCGAGGCGGACCTCGCCGGTCCGCGCGCCGGCTCCCCGCGGGAGTGCTGGTGACCCCGCACCACAATGGTGAGATCGACTGGATCCCCGCCGGCGAGCTCCTTCCACGGCACGGCCTCCCTCCCTCCGTCGTGCCCAATGCGAGATCCGGCGAGGACAACTCAGAGCACTGGCAAGGCAGCCAAGACGAGATCAGTGACGCTCCCACAGCGAGCTTGCCGCGCCCACGGCGAGCTCGGTGGCTTCGGTGGCGCTCCCACGGCGAGCTCGCCGCGCCGCGCCGGCCACGCCCTGACAGCACCGACCGCTCCACTCCGTCGCCTCCTAGGGGCCCACCACTATAGGCTTTGCATCGAGGTGAGAGGTGACACAAATATGGCTGCTGGTTCTTCCGGTACCCAAAATGCATGCTGTGACTGAGTAAGCTGTTGGAGATAGTCTTATTGTGGTTTAATACTTTATGCAGTGAGTTCTATCAGATGCAATTTCCTTCAAGGCTTCCACCAGCGGTGAAGCTAGAACAAAATAGAGGGTGGTGCATTTATCTTATAGGTTTCAAAAATTAAGCTAAAACCATGGTAAATTTTGATTTTGGTATTGGTTTTTCAGATCTGTATGGGTGCATGTGCACCCACAAGCTACACTATAGCTTCGCCCTTGGCTTCCACTACACCCCTCTCCTCCTCTCTGTATTATTTTCTGTATCTGCCGCCTGCTCTGATTTTTGCAAAGAATGGTGTTTTGTGCATTGCATTTTGTGGACTATGGTTTCCTAATTGCAACAGATCAAATGATGTTGTTTTGTTTATTTCAAAGGCTCCCTCTTACTTATATTGTTTTTATATTTTTTACTATTGGTGATTGATTCTTTGATATGGGATCAATACAAATTACTCTTGTGGTATATCATGGCTCCTTATCCTATACTGCAGATTTTTCATGCTTTTTATTTTATTAAGTAAAAAAATGGCTACAAGTTGGTAAAGCAATGTTCTAACAAGCTTTACCAAGTTCATTCTACAGTTTCTGCATAGCCCTTCAAAATTGTATGTAGTCGCTCCTTTACCTATCTCCGTTTGCTACCACTCCTTTCTACGTGTACTAACTATAGGGTCCTTACCTTTTGCATCAGGATCTTCAGGATATTGAAGAGATTCTACACTCTACCATTGTGCCAATCATACTTCACAAACCTCTCTTAAGAAAAGGTAAAAAGAAGAATTTGAGAAGCATCTGAAAGATTCCATGAAACCAATCGACTATAGTTGACATTTTTACTGCATTTGTTTAGGCTAAAACATTGGGCAAGGCAATGAAATCAACCTTTAAAGGCAGTACCTGATCGAAACTTAGTGTTTGTCTTTTTCCAGAAACAATGAGGGGACTATTTTTAGTTATTTGATCCCAATGTTGCGTATAGTTTCATAGCATATTACTGTGATCCAGTGGCAGTTGTGCCACCATGGACATAATACTGCTTATGGGTATAAGATTTTGTTCGCTGGTTGATATACTTAATGCTAAAATGATATATTTAGTCTTCGGTAATGTGAGGTGAACCTGGCTTAGGCTGTTCAAGATGTCATCGTTTACTGTTCACCTTCGCTTTTTTTGTTTGCTGTCGAGATTTTTCCACCAGGCGGTTCAGCGCTGGCGCGGCGGTAGCGCACCCATCATGCTAGAATTTCCTGATAGAGTAATAACATGCAGAGCGGTAGTTAACTTGTTGAACCATGGTTCGCACGGCGTCAGGGTCGCATGATCAAAGGCTATGGAGCAGGCAAGCAGCCGGTTGGTACTGACCTCTTTAGGTACTGTACCGAGATGCGTGTCATCAGTGAACACTATGGCTCTGTTCGCTCCAACTAAACAGCACATATTTTTCAGCTCTGGAACAGTATTTTTCCTCACAACAAATCAGCTTCAGCCCAAATCAGCTCAGCTTTTCAGCTGAAGCGAACAGAAACAGTACTAACTAGTAAAACTGAAATAACAGAGGATCAGCTCGGCAGGAACCAGGGTCAGGACTCTCAGTTTGAACGTTGCAACCCCAGCGCCAGCGGGGGGTCCATGGCCACCCATCAGCTCCAGACTCTCCTTTGGTAACAAGCTCCCAACATACACGGTCCCGAAGCCGGCGCGCGGGGGCCAGCCGTGCCCGTGCGCCCGTGCCGTGCCAGATGAGGTCACCATCAGGATTAGGGTGGCAAGGCAGGTCCCAGTATTCTAGAATTGTTACTAACAAACTGACGACATATCCACCGCTGCGGACTTCTGGTACACGTCGCTGTCGCTGTGTGGCTGGCTGTGTGCCGTAGAGGCAGCGGCCACCATGCTGTGCCGTTATAAAGCCTCGGCGCCTCCACTGTGCTTGTCCACTTCCCTTCAAGCTCAGCCGCAGCCGCAGCCGCCGCAGCCCACGATTCCATTCCATTACAGAGGACACTCCGCCCGCACGGCCGCACCACCCGTACAACGCCACACACTCGTCAGTCGTCACCAGGATCCAGGAGGAGGCCGCCATGGGCGCGGGCGACAAGCGGGGGCACCCTCTCCTGAGGGGAGCAGGCGCCAAGAGGGAGCGGTACACCCACGGGCTCTCGGCGTCCCAGATGGCCGCGCTCACCGCGCTCTGCGGCGCGCTGGTGCCATCCCTGCCGCCGCCGCAGGACAAGGACAAGGCCGTGGAGGAGTTTTTCCTGGCGTCGGCCGCCGACCCGCCGGTGCCCGGGGAGGTGGCGGAGCTCATGTCGCGCAAGTGCCTCCCCGAGGCGCTGGCGCTGGTGCGCGCGGTGCTGTGGCTGCTGGGCACGCGGCTCGGCTCGCTGGCGCTGTGCGGGGCCCCGTGCCTGTCGTGGCGGTTCCCGTTCCTGCGCCGCTTCGACGAGCTGCCCCTGCAGCAGCGGGAGGCCGCGCTCCGGCGGTGGAGCCGCCAGACCCTGCTCCCGCCGCTGCGCATGTTCTTCGTCATCACCAAGGTCTTCTGCCTCTACGTCTTCTACTCCTGGGTAAGCCTGCAACTTCCGTTCCACTCACTCGTAGAAACACGGTGGCTTTCGCGCCCTCTGCTGCCTGCCTGTGACGCTGTTCGTCCGCTAGCTAGCTGCACTGTAGTAGCATCGACTATCGAGCACGGGAATGCTGTGACGCTGGCCCCCGCAGTGCACCTGCATGTGCACGACCAAGGACCACAACAGCCCATAGCCAGATCGTTGTGGTGGATTCGTCGATCGACATTCGACCACGACGATGGTGTCTGTACTGTGCAGCAGCCCTTAGAGACTTCTAATTAACACCGTAGAATTGTAGGTAGATGAAGACAGTATATACTTGAGAGCAGCAGTACAAGATTACAAGTGTACAACAATGTGACAAACAAACTACAATTGCTGTCGATTAGTTGCCGTCAAGGAGAAAACTGGAAGAAAAAAATGTCGTCTACTGTAGAGTCGAAGCGGAGGGGAGAGGATTAGATAGTGCTTTACAGAATTGATTTACGACATTTATAAGATGATGGTGTCTAATGTGCCTGACCTTTACTAGTATCTTCCATTCTTCCTTTAGTAACCTGGAAATCTTGATAACGACAACTTGGAAAGGAACATGCTATAACTTTGTCTGAAGATCACTTTCAGTGAATGCAAGCAAGAATTGTAAGAGCAATGATGATATCAGCTGATCAACGAACTCTGACAAGGACGCATTTGTTCGTGTTCATCCTCTTCTTCTTGTTATTATTATTTTTTAATCCTTGTGTTCCATGTTGTGTGTGTCCTTGCCCTGCAGACCGACGAGAACTCAAAGAATCCGCACTGGCGCGCGATCGGGTACAGCCCGCCCACGGCCGGCGACGAGCCGGCGGCGGCGGAATCAGAGCGTCCCGAGAAGCGTCCACTGGACGACGGCGTCGTGGACGACGACCAAGGAGAACGACGCGTCCCTTCCGGCGTTGCTAGCCCAGAAGGGCCTCACGGTGGCCGATGACGCGGCGCGGGGCGTGTGCAGGGTGGAGTGCGACGTTGCCATCGTCGGTTCCGGCTGCGGCGGGGGCGTGGCGGCCGCGGTGCTCGCGGCGGCGGGGCACAAGGTGGTCGTCATCGAGAAAGGAAGCTACTTCACGGCGCGGGATTACACGGGCGTGGAGGCGCCGTCGATGGAGCAGCTGTACGAGGGCGGAGGGTTCGTGAGCACCCTCGACGCCAGCAGCGCTGCTCCTGGCAGGCTCGACGGTTGGCGGCGGCACGGCGGTGAACTGGTCGGCCTGCATCAAGACCCCCAACGAGGTCCGCGCGGAGTGGGCGCGCGAGGAAGGGCTCCCGCTGTTCGCCGCCGACGAGTACGCCGCCGCCATGGACAAGGTGTTCGAGCGGCTCGGCGTGACGGCCGGGTGCGCGGAGGAGGGGCTCCAGAACAAGGTCCTCCGCATGGGGTGCGAGAAGCTCGGGTACAAGGTGGAGTCGGTGTCGAGGAACTCGTCGGAGGCGCACTACTGCTGGCAGCTGCGGCTACGGCTGCCGCGCCGGCGACAAGCGCGGCACGGACAGCACGTGGCTGGTCGACGCCGTGAGCCGCGGTGCGGTCATCCTGACAGGGGTGCAAGGCCGAGAAGCTGCTGCTGCTCGAGCGTACTACCGGCGGCAGCGGCACTGGCCGTGCGGACGGCGGCGGCGGCAGGGCGAAGCGATGCGTGGGCGTGGTGGCGAGAAGCACCAACCCGGCGATCACGAGGACGCTGGAGGTGCGCGCCAGGGTGACCGTCTCGGCGTGCGGGTCGCTGCTGACGCCGGTGCTGCTGCGCGGGAGCGGGCTCAGCAACCGGCACATCGGCAAGAACCTCCACCTCCACCCGACGGCGCTGGTGTGGGGCTACTTCCCGGCGGAAACCACGCCGGAGCTCGAGGGCAAGACGTACGAGGGCGGCATCATCACGTCCCTGCACAAAGTGGTGGAAGGCGGTAGTGCTCCGGGCTCGCCTTTGGTCCGCGCCATCCTCGAGACGCCGGCGATGGGGCTGGCCGGCGCGGGGACGCAGTTCCCGTGGGTGTCCGGGAGGGACATGAAGGAGCGGATGCTGAGGTACGGCCGCACGGTGCACCTCTTCTCCATGGTGAGGGATCCGCGGGTCCGGCACCGTGCACGGCGAGCGGCGGGTGTCGTACCGCCTGGACGCCGCGGACAGGGAGAACATGCGAGCGGGGCTGCGCCGCGCGCTGCGCGTCCTGGCTGCGGCGGGCGCCGCGGAGATCGGCACGCACCGCAGCGACGGGCAGCGGTTCGTGTGCGGCGGCGGCGCCACGGAGGAGGCGGCGGCGCTGGAGGAGTTCCTGGACGGCGTGGACGTGGTGCGCGGGCCCCAGTCGAGAGCCGAGGCGTGGAGCCTGTGCTGCACGGCGCACCAGATGGGCAGCTGCCGGATGGGCGCCACGGACCGGGACGGCGCCGTGGACGCGCGCGGCGAGAGCTGGGAGGCCGAGAGCCTGTACGTGTGCGACGGCAGCGTCCTGCCCGGCGCCGTCGGCGTCAACCCCATGGTTACCATCCAGTCCGTCGCCTACTGCCTCGCCACGGGCATCGCCCAGTCGCTCGCTCAGGCGCGGCGCGGTCCGGTTCCTGAAGAGATCTTAGTCTGGTGACACCGCTACCGCCCTCGTGTCACGCACGCTTACTGCTGCTGCTGCTGCTGCTAGGATTTCCGTATTGTTCTCATGGAATTGCTGCAGAATAGCTCTGCAGTGATTCACTGTTCGTGTGGTGGATAATAAGAAGAGATGGAAATGAAGCAGATTTATATCTTTTCATCTCGCGTGTTCTGCTTGCTCGCCGTCGCCGCACATTATTTAGTTCGCCGGCACTGCGAGTCTGAAGAATCCGTTTGATACGATACTGAATTTTCGTTGAGAGTTGAGATTCATCATGCTCTTAACAAAGAGCCAGCAACGGAAAGTTTGTGGAAGCTTGTAGGAGCCGGCAGATCCTGCATGCGCGGGAACAGTGACCATACCGCACCGGCCGTGTGGCCGTCCATGTGATGTGCCGTTGGTCTGCGTACGTCGTCGGCACTGTACGCTCATGTTTCGGGCCAGCCTGCCAGATCACATTTTTACAGTACGCACACGAAGGGGCAAAGCCAACAGGCTGCGGCTTGCAAAGGCGACTGGTCCAGTCGTCCTAGAATGAATTCATAGAATGGGCGAAGAGCCGCCGACGCCGATGAGCCCCGATGGGATCCGATGATCCGATGAAGAATGAAGGCAAGGTAGCTTTCGACGATCCCTCGAGCCCAGGGGCTCCATGCCACACCCATCACGGGTTCTTCAACCATCGTGCAGTGCTTGCAAAGGCCCTGTCTCCAGTCTCCAAGAGCAGGAGTACGAAGCAATCAGAGGGGGGCTGGGCTCCCAGATGATGGCGACCATTCAGTGCCAGATTGAAAAATCGATACTGAACGGCCAGCCGACCCGCGGTCCACCGGCACATGCGACGGCAGCAGGTTTGCTAACGTCTGGTGTACTGTACATAACAGTTCCGCGTTAAAGAATATATACGGATGATAAAGTACTCTCAACTATTCTTTCTCTTTCAATTCTCTTCTCGTACTTATTTGCAAATTCGGAATGCATGGCTGGAAATTCAGGCCCCGTTTAGATCCCAATTACAGTTGCAATTCTCCACTGTAGCACGTTCGTTTGTATTTAACAACTTTTGTCCAATCATGGCCCAAATAGGTTTAAAAGATTCGTCTCATGATATACATGCAAAAAGTACAAACATATAAACATTTCGTCTACATTTAATACTCCATACATGTGCCGCAACGTTGATATAACTAGTTGCAATTGCAATTTACAGTGTATCTAAACAGGACCTCAGTCTCGTCGCTAGTCACTCTCATTTGCCTGCAAAGTTCATGAGGGTAGTCACCGTGGATGAGTCTGCCACCTAAACATGGCACACACACACCATTATGTGATGCAGCTCGTCGGGATCCTAGACAAGGTTGGGAGGATATGGGCGAGGTTGTGCCACGAACTAAAAGTCATCCTACTAGATCTAGGCTAGTAGCCCCTCCAACACACACATCATTGGCGTTGTCGTTGTTACCGCTGCAATATATTTAAAGACAATTCATCAAATTGATTTTTTTAAGATTCATGGCGTGAACTCATTATTATCACGATGTAACAACGTTCATGCACTGGCAACGTATAACAGGCACAGGCCATGTAGCAGAATGAACTGGAAACGTGGGCCCTGGCTGCGAAAGTTTTACCAACTAGGGTAGCAGCCTCTGCCCTTTGAACCAAATGGTAAATAGATTTGCAATTGACAATAGTGCAGCTGCCTAATGGCGCCGATAAATGTTTATTAACATGAGACCACAAAGTTTCGGCACTGGCAACGTTTAACAGGAAAACTAGGCCAAAATAACCCCACTTCAAAGAAGTTGCAGTTCACCGCTTCTGCCCCAATCCGAAATCGGTAAAAGAGCACTGCTCATCTTGTACCAGTGGAAAAAAAAAAACTTAAGATTGATACACTATAATTATTTGACGGATGCTTTTACAGCTTTCTCTGCCGCATCATCAAGATCTTCTGCAGTGATCAAAGTCATTCCACTTTCCTGCAAGATAGATATAAACATGAATGGTTTCAGACAACAAAGGACAGCGTCAGAACATATAAACTCAGAAGGATGCACCACTATCACCAACAGCTCTTACCTTAAGAATCCTCTTTCCTTGGTCTACATTGGTGCCTTCCAACCGAACAACAACAGGAACCTTCAGGTCAACCTGACAACGGGTGGGAAAATTAACATTTAACAATAATGTTCTGTATAGGAAAAACCTAAGACATACATAGCACAGACCATAAAAAAAACTTGACATGGGGTGTTTAGTTCAACAAATACCAACTTCTCATTTCTCACTCAAATTTCTGGTTTAGGGAATGGATTGATCCATCACCACTTTATCGGTCACAAACTCATGGCTAGCTTAATACTCCATCCCAAATTATAAGATGATTTGGCTTTTCTGCATACATGGCTTTAACTATGTATCTAGGTAGAGTGTATATCTAAGCGCACAGCAAAAGCTATTCATGGGATGACATAATGATAGACCATTCCATTTTAGGTGAGGTAATTCCTCAGCCAACCCCCTCCCCCCCCCCCCCCCCCCCCCCCCCAAAAAAAAAAAAAAAATAATAAACATGCTGAAGATGCTAAGAAAATGAATAGGACACCAAGGGCCATGACGGTGAAGTGCCTCCAAAGCTAATTTAAAATTAGACTGAAAAACATTAACATTTTTATTTAACAGCAACCACTAGCAGAACGAGCATACAGGATGATAAAAATAGAACCAAACTAATCAAGGATCCATGGCGAGGAATAAAAATAGCTCCAAAACGGAATTCATTGCAGTATGTATATTTGTATAGAGTGACCGAATTATATCGCAGGAAAACCATCCACAATTGATTTGTGACAATATTACTGTGGAATAGCAAGAGGCAGAGAAACAAGGTTGAGATAAGTATCTATAAGTGGAAAATTTCTGAAAACAGAGACGTGCAAATGAAATATTCAACAAGAAGTCCCTAGTGGTGAGGACAACTATTGCATGAGCACACTGATTCTACGGGGAAAAAGTATGCCAAAATTGTCAGGAACTGATGTTACAAATAAAGCTACGAAAGGCTAAAAGATGTACCAGTTTAGCAGCATTAACAATTCCACTTGCTATAACGTCACATTTCATAATGCCCCCAAAAATGTTCACTAGAATTGCCTTCACTCTATCATCTGAAGTCAGTATCTTAAAAGCTTCCACAACCTGGATAGAACAGAGATTTTATGCAGTGTCAAAGGCACAAGCGGCAGAGTAAGCTACAATGCCAAAACTGTGTCAGGGTTTAACATGGATCTCAAGGATATCATTCAGGTGATAGCAAATATTTGCAATGTACTCAGCATAGAGAAGGTAAAACGTTCAAGTAACGCTAAAATGGCATCCAATTTATACCTGCCCCTCTGATGCACTTCCACCAACATCAAGGAAATTGGCAGGCGTACCACCATGTAACTTTATAATATCCATGGTCGCCATGGCCAATCCTGCTCCATTCACCATGCAACCAATCTCTCCATCAAGACCAATATAGTTCAAATCTGCTTTGGCAGCAGCGACCTGTACAGGTATCAGTTCCGGTGCGGAGATTATATAACCAAAAAAAAGGTACTAGCTCAGAGGCAAGTTCTCACCACAAATGAAGTCTAAAACGAAGAAAAAAGTGCAAAAACACACTAGAAGAAAATTTGACAAGGAGAGAATGAACAGTGGGAAAGATAAGCAATTATATACCTCCCTGGGGTCTTCCTGAGTTGTATCACGCAGTGCAAATATTTCTTTCTGTCTAAAGGCAGCATTATCATCAAAGTTCAACTTTGCATCAGCAGCAACAAGCCTGTTGTCAGCTGTCTCCGCCAGAGGATTTATCTACCACATTAAACATCCAAATTATAGCATATAATAAGATAAAAGCATCAAAAAGAGGACCATTTCTCACTGCATACCTCCAGCAATGTGCAATCACTCTTGCAGAAAAGTTCATACAACTTCTTAATCTGTTCTATAGAAGACTGCCTATCCGCTGCCTTCAGAGCTAGACCATCAACAACTTTAGCTGCATCCTCATCTGTGATTCCTTTAAATACATCAATAGGAACCTGACATTCCAATAATTTAAATTTCAACATAGGTAACACAATTTGGAGAAGTATCATGTAAATATGAAACACAATAGAGCCATAAACTGAGGCACTGAGCCCAAATGATATTAGGGAACTTAACCTTAATAATCATATCAGGATAGTTCTCTGCAAGGTCTTCAATACTGGTTCCTCCCTTGCTGCAAGCAATAATGAGCTGAAATGGACAATCAGAAATGAGGATTAGAAAAAGGAATTTGACAAAATATATCATCCATTTCAGAAATGAGACTGACGAATGACAATGTGCATTAAGTTACTTATAGACTTCGTTGATTCAACCACCACAATGCACTGACTTATTTGAAGAACAAGAAAAGCCCACTAAATAAATATTAAAATGAACAGCAAAGCAAAGTAATATCTGAGATAAATGGCATACCGGACCAGCAGTTTTCCTATCAAGGGTGATGGCAAAGTACATCTCATTAGTAAGAGATAGTTTCTCACACAAGTAGACCTGCCGAAGAGAATGGAGAGCATCACTCTCAAGAAATCTTCATGTGCAAGGAAATATTGCAAACTAAAAGTATGAGGCAATGACTTTCATACAGCATAGTCATAAGAACAAAATTATGTAGAACTATTTTTTTAATGCACTGAGATCTTGTCTTCCATATTAAAAATGGAAAAATATAAATCCATCCATAAGGTTAAGGACAAAGCCATAGAATGACAGAAACAATCAGATATCATGTACACAGTATGGCTCCAAAGGTACTAATTCCCTTTCTCTAAAACAAATATGCATTCTCGGACATTTACACTGTCTAAAAGGCAGAAATTTTACTTCAATTTTTTTGACAATGTTAAAATAGTAACGATTACATATTATAAAATTACTAAAAATGTAGAAACAGTGGATTTAGATAAAATTTCACCATATATGCACCCCTTAGGATATATTTCTATGCACCCACAAGTCATTTGCACCCCCATCTAATTTGTTCTAGCCTTTGCCACTGTACTTCGTTATGTATTGCTGATCAGAGTTAACCTTTGATGGGAACGGATCTTAAAACAGGTTATATTAGGAGTACTTTTTATGACAGTATGGTGCAATCCTGCTGTTACTATTTCACATGAACATAAGAATAGAGAATGAAGAGAAAATGGATACTTGTGGTACTCTGTGTTTTCACAGAAGAGCCTGAATTTCATATTATTGACATAGTAACTCAAGTGCAGAAGGGTCAAAAGTAGGTAAATGAAAACTGGAGAACCCGCATGATGGAGAACGTTTGTAGGGCTCCTTTGGTTCACAGGTGAGCCACAGGAAAAACAAAGGAATCTATTCCTATCCTGCCGCTGACGTCATAGCCCTTTGGAAGCGAACGAAAAACACCGTGACCATTCCGCAGGATTCGTTCCCGTAGGATTGCTCTCTCACGGAACCACAGGAAACAAAACATGAGCTTCGAGTTCATGTTCGCGCGGAAGTCCGAGGCATCCGTGCGGAGCTCGCGCTTTGACGGCACCCGCACCAGAGCTCGCGCCGCTCCAGGTCCACACCGAGCCCGCTCTGGAGCTTGCACTCCGCCTGTGCGCGCCACCGCCATGTCCGCGCCGGAGCTCTCGCCGCCTCCAGATCCGCGCCGGAGCTCGCGCCCTTGCCGCCGTCCTCCTGAGCACCGGGGAGGGGGGGCCGTTGTCCGCCTCTCGGCCACGGGAGAGAGCCGGGGAGCCACGGCGGCGGGGCCGCCTGGATGGCCGCCTCCTGGCCGCGGGAGAGAGCCAGGGAGCCGCGTGGGCGGGGCTGCCGTCGTCCGCCTGGATGGCCGCCTCCGGGTGGTGGGGGGGGGGGGGGGGAGGTTGGGGGCGGCGCCACCATCCGCCTGCCGCCGGGATAGCGCGGCCGAGAGAGAGAGTGGGAGGAGGGAGGGAGGTGGAGTTTAGAAGTACTTCGTATATGCTCCGTCTCGGTACCAAAGGTGCGCGTACGTGTTTTTCCTGTGGATTCATTCCCATAGGAACACAGCAGCGAGTCACCTCAAATCCTATAAATTTCCCGTTCCTATCCTCCATCAATCCAACCATCCAAAGGGGCCCGTAATGTTCTTAGCAGCTCGGCACAAACAGACCAAGAATGAAGAAATGGTACAGCAAGTTCTACAGAGAGTAAATGAACTAAAAGGTAAACACACCAACAGAACAAGAGCAAGCATGCCATGAAGCCAATCACGGTTCAAGCAGAAACATATAAAAGCGAAAGATGGCCTGGATTAGTAAGTTCTAACCTTGCTCACAATCTTTCCCTCTGGACCAGTTTGTTTTGTTACCAGAATCTGGCCCAACATTTTACCTGCAGGACCAGTACGACTCATTTAACGACAAAAATACATACACCAAACATGACCGACTTGCACAACCTAATAGCAGAACCTAATGTGGGAGGAATAACCCAAATGAAACCAATCAACCGATCACAATGAATAAACAATCTTAAATTCTGCAATAAATGTGTGAACAGTGATCTATCCTCGCACCAATATTCCTGATACAGATCCACTTAGTTAAACGAGAAAGTAATCATGTGTGCTTCATCATACAAGCAGAGTTTCATGGTAGCAAATTTCAGCACAAGAAAATTCAATATCAAATTAGTGTATGAGAAAAAAAATTAAGTGTTTGGCCTTCACATGCATAGAGAGTAAAATTGGCCTCCTATATTTTTTTATTTTTTGGCTTTAATCATAAACAAGGGAATGCAAATTGTAATGACAAGTAAGTGCCATTATCACGAATAGCAACAGCTGATAGGCAAGAAATCTAGAAAATTCAAGGAAGAACTGCTATAGTTTTTTTTCCTTCGTTTAGTCACAGCATGCCAGCAATACACAATGAATTCAAGTACTTGCTATAGTACACACTTACTTGCAATAAATTCAGCTTCCTCAGCCTTAACAATATGGACACCACCTTGCAGCCCACTTTTGAAAGTTCCCAGCCCTCTGCCGCCAGCAAGGATTTGACTTTTAACAACTATCTGCAATGAGAACACCTCGAGTATGAAACTGTGACTAAATTGCAACGCACAAACTATAAAATGTCTAATTTTACCTTAGATTACAAGCAAGATACATGATGCTTACTTGCTTAGCTATATACGGAACTTTTCATAAGCATGCATACATCAAAAAGGTCAGAAATATCGCGCACAGCATTTTCATTAAAAAAATCATGCATACATCAGAAAGGTCAGAAATACTGCACATAGCATTGAGCAGAAGCAATATGATAATGCTACATACGGCATGGAAGGTTGTGTCATAGCTCCATTTGCATCTAAGATAAATGACATTGTTTTATGCCAAATATAAAGTTTATACCCACCAACTATGAAAATTGTCTTGCAAAACAATAGCCCCATTACCAAAAGCCACCTAAATTCCAGCACCCATAAAAAAAATCAATCATAAATTGATAACAATTCAACAACTCAGCCTAAATTCAGTAAACTACATTCTCCTGGGTCTAGAATCACCAAGACTGTCGCAACCCAGCCATGGACGACATGGACGACTGGCATTTTGGATGACGGGGCAATAAGATGAACATAATGTCCAATAACAGAAGATGAGGAAGCTGTAGCATCATCACCTCTTTCTCGCTGGGGAAGATGTTCTTCAAGGCGTCCTTGACCTCCTGTACGGACCCAGCCGCCGCACCTCTGGGCACGTTGATCCCGTACTTCCCCATCAACTCCGCGCCCTGCAGACCCAAACAAGCCACAAACCCTAATCCATCAGCCCCAGCCTCCACAATAGCACCAATAAATCCCACACAATACGAGAAAATGGGAGGGCAAAGTGTGGGATCTGGGAGGGCTGGGCACCTGGTACTCGTGGATGTTGAGGCGGCGGAGCTGCTGGTGTTGCCATCTCCCGGCGACGGAGAGGGCGCGCTGATGCAAGCTTGCCGAGCGATCCGCGAACCATGGCTGCGGCGAGGTGGGGATGCTCCTCCGATCCAGAAACCCTACAAAAGGCTACGAGCGTGGAAGACGCCTCTTTGCGATTCGATCTTTTTCCCCCCTTCTTTTTCACCAATTTTCTCTCTCACTTCTTTCTTGCGGAAGGGACACATTGGGGGGAGGCGGCGGGCTGCGGGCTTTGGGCTGGGGGCTGGCCGCATTGGGCGGCAGTACACGTGGAAATGGTTTTCTGTTTTCACTAGCTGACATGTGGGTTTGGTGCATAAAAAAAAAAAGACATGTGGGTTTGGTCAATGAAATGGGGGTGTAGGTGTTGAACAACAAAAAGCATGTTTGTTTGTGGAGCTGCCTCCGAACTAGACCAGGCTTAAGACAGGTGCAAATGGTGCTATTTGTGCTGTTCACCAGATTAAACATGTTTGTTCCATAAAAAGTTATATCTGATTGGCTAGTTTCCCAACAACGGGCAAAAATAGTGCCCATAAAAAGCGACAATGTGACTTTTTTTTTTAGAAAAGGGTTTGGATTTCATTAAATTAAAACTCCTTTTACAACTGAGACCTTAATATAAAATAAAATTACATTGAAGCACGCCACTAGATCTCTATACTTTATCCTCCTCGCATCCAGCTGCGTACATATCTTCACGAAGCTCCATCGTGACCATAAAAATACACCAGATCTGAACTCGAGAAATACAGTCCCAATCAACAGAAGATTCCACAAATATGGAGACCTGCAGAAGAAGCGCAGTATGCTCAACCACTGTAGGGAGTAAAGGGCGCCGAGAGCACATCGGCCATGTCTTCTGAAGGCTGAATCGAATATGAAATCCGACGTCGCCAGTATCACCACCAACAACCGGAAGGGCAGATCCGGCCGGAAAAATGATCTCGCAGAAGAAAAAAATAGATCTAATCTCTCCTCAAGAAGGACTATGCCAACATACCTCAATCTTAGGAGTACACCATCACCGAAAACGACGAAATATCCACCAACGATCCGGTACAAAGCAGGAAACCGGATCGAAAACATCGAAACAGCCAACCAACTCCAATTATTCTTGTGGAAAGGGAAAACAAAACAGAGAACAACCTAATAAAACAGTATATCTGCTAAAAACGACAGACCCTCGCTCCTCCTCACCACCGGCAAGGAGGCCGGAGGCGAGGGGAACGGGGGCCAAGCGGCGATGGCGGCGGAGTCACCCTTGAGAGGAAAGGGCTGAAGCGGCAGGCCTGGCAGCGGCTAGGTTTTGCATACGGGTGGTTTTAACCATTCAAAACCAAAGCGAGAATGAGACTAATACGTCCCCTTTGTCTTCATTAGGTGGGTTGTTTGGTTGGTTATTGAATGAATGCAGAAATATGCTCACATTGTGGATTGATGGATACGTTTAAGATAAGTTTCAGTAGCCATCCTAACTGGATGGATGCAGTACGTCTTATACCACACATGTCATCCTCAAACAGAGTTCATGTCCACAACCAAATGTTTTCACAGGGGATTATTGAATCCACCCATACAACTAACCAAATATTATTCCTTTCAAACCATTGTATCCACTCATGTAGGATATAGGATGCAGAATTGCCAAATCGGCCAAATACACACTAGGACAACCAGCAACCACGATGTTGGCCTAGAGTGCATCAATCTACGCATTCATCGAAAAAACTCGGTGGGGTCATTGGAGAAATCTAATTCCCTAACACATGGACTGGTCTTTGGATCTCAAGTGACTGTTGTACCATTTCTCCATTTACCGCCAGAGTTTTCTTCTTAGTCCTGAGGTTCTCTAGTTTCTTTTTGGAGAGCATCAGTCTCTTTTCTCTAGTGCCTTACATTGGACCTTTTTGATGAGACTTTTCCTTACTATAACCTCTTTGGTGGCAATTCATGTTCCGATGACTGTTCGTCTCGTCAAGAAATTTTTGGTGGGTTGATTTCCTGTGGAATTGAGTTGATGCTTTGTCCATTATCGTGCCTCTGCAGATCCCCTAACCTATATGGGTGACTCGGTTTTTAGTTTTCATTGTCTTTGGTGTGTTGTGCCCGTTTTCTCTAGTGCATCATCCTAGGACCACCGAAATTATCCAACGCTGAAAAAACAACAACTAACTTGCTTCTTCGTGTCTTTTCATCTGGATTGGTTCCATATTGTGACTTGGACTTTATATTGTCACTTGTAGGTCTTCTAATAATAACTGAAGACTTGCTTAAGGTATTGATCAGTCTGATCTTCATGTTGCCCAAATCCAAGCTAACCTTGCATCCATTTAAACTTTCCTTGTATGATATCAAACAATATTAATCCAAATGGTCATGTTGTTCCTCACACAAAATTCACATAATGGCCCACATAAGTACCATTTTCTCTACACCATTCCATGTGGTAGCTAAAGTCAAATACGTGAACTACTTGTGACTAGAGAATGTAGGAGTATATATTATGTTTTCTAACATTAAAAATTTACACACAAGAGATGCATGTGTATACCTATGTTTTACATTGAGCCATGTAGACATCATTGACTCCACATAATAAATATATTTGTATTTTTTTCATTTTTTTTATTTAGAAAGGAAAACTTGCATTCCAATTATAAAATGAACTAAACAAACTTTATTAAATTGAATATAGTAAGAAAACAGGCTATCACCCAAGAGGGCTTTGTTTTATGTTATAAACTCAACCTTTGTAGTTTGAGTTGCAAGAGGCAGTGCTAAGGCACCTATGAGATTTGGAATATTTGTGATAAACAAAAGCATCCACAATCCTCTTGTAGATTTGATAAAGAGAAGCATAGGTTGATTGCAGTCGCTAGGTGCAACTGATAGAAAGAATGATCAAACTCTGAAAATTTCTCGTGCAAGCATAGATCTTGCAGCTCTTCTAGAAAGTAGCTCCCATGCTCATCCATATGATCTTCCTTTTTGGACTCCAGCTCTGATCCTTTTAAGAATTAATCAAGAAGTATGTACGGTCTTAATCTGATGTGTTATTTCAGTATCTCGACTTTTGTCTCATGCTCATTTCAAGAGTACTGTACACATGTCTTGATTTGATGTGTTATTTCAATATGGGGGATTTGCCAAGTTCGACATGTACCCTTAATGCCGCATTGCTGCTGCTCTCTCTCTGTCAATAGGATAATATCACAAACAGCTCGTGTTTTTCTTCTCTTCCACGTCCAAATTGCTGCTCTATTTGTTCTATTTTTTCTCCTCCTTAAGCCAGTAATAACAACAAGGCATTCCATGCTGAATTGCTTCGACCTTCATATACTTCCTCCGTTTTTTTACTTATCATATTGGATTTTTGAGAAAAGTCAAAAAACAGTATCATGTTTGTGTCTTTGTGCGTGCCTTGAATAACATTAATACCCATGAAACTTAAGTAATATTATTTTTAGATGTCATATTTCATTGAAAAGAATTTGCATTCATGCATAACGCAACAAAAAGAGGGAGATAAATCAAGCAGAGGTAAAAAAGAAAGAACAATTAACTCATGGCTAACTACTTTCCTATCTATAGGTTGACAGTAGGAGGGTGTAAATCTCGGTGGTAAGGCGAGGCCACGGCCCCCTATGGCCCTAACGTGGCTGCTTAGGCGTGGGCAAAAATAAGTTCAATGATAGTATTCACTTATTAGGAAAAAATTAGGTAAGTCTATCTCGACCGTGCTTGGTGAGGACTATATAGCTGAAGTATAGGTCATAATCACCTATGCAGACGATTAAAATGATACTGTGGTTCATGTGTCAGCTGTACAGTCCTCTATGTACACGGTGGGAATAGACCTCACCTATATTTTTTTTCTCATGGCTGATTTTGACTACAGCTGAATTCTACGTCTAAATTGGTGTGACATGAACAAATTATTGTGTAGCTGAAAGTAAGCTGTACTACCTCATGCGAACCCATAAAATTCGACCGCACTAAATCACGAACGTTCACTACATTCAAATCGAGCGAATAATATTCCGACAAACACGGTTTAAAAACCAAAACATTTATTTCAATTGCTATAACTTCTAAACGGTATATTCATTTTTAATTCCGTCTGCACCAGTGTGTTCTACGTGAGAAGACAAGCAAAACTAGGACCACACTTGCATATGTTTTAAAAAATATTTCAATAACAATTTATATGTAATAACTTATCACATATAACTTATATAAAAAAAACTATAAAACATAACTTATGTACAAAAGTTATTAAACATAAGGGAACAAACGTACTTATAACTTATACCAAAATTTATAAACACAAAGGTTATTTAATAAAAAAAGAAAGAAATTAACTTATAACTTATACTTATATTTAGAAACACAAAAGCTAGTAAATACAACTTATGAAAGAAGAGCTGTCAAATACAACCTGTATACATAAGCTATATGTTATAAGTTAATACACATAAATTATTATTAAATAAGCTCTTCGAAACATAAGCAAGTGAGATCTAGTTGTGTTCGTCTCATCGTGTAGAATACACTGTTGCAGACGGAATTAAAAATGGATGCACCGTTTCGAAGTTATAGCATTTTAAAATAAATATTTTGCTTTTTTAAGCATGTGTTAGTGGTGACATCATCACGTGAAAAAGCGTGTGGGAAGAATGTGCACTCGAAAAAAAATCTCTAAGTAAACTTGAATTGGGGTGGACGGGAGGGAAAAGGAGAGGGTGCCCCTCGGTCGGATTATTCGCTGGAAACGAAACCAATGAATGACCTATGAAAAGGCAATTTGGCATAAAATTGCGAGTGGAACTTCTTCACGGCCTCTTGGGCGCTCAGTGGTCAGTTTAGACCCTTTTAAGTGAGTCTATAATGAGATTTTATGGGTTATTTCATCCACGCTAAATGAGGTGCCACATGAGCGTATTTACATTTTTTTCATGAATCAAGGAGGAGAGAGAGGGAGAAAAGTGTTCATGAAGATGAAACTATATAACACTGTTATGCAATAAAACTATACACTAAAAAAGACTTATTTTATGTTAAATTTCACATCTCTCCTATAATTGGATTCACAAACAAAGTTATGCCCACCCAAACAAATGTCCCCCACAGAGGACTCTAACCTTTATACACCCAAGAAAATATATACAGAGTTTTATCTCTATTAAAATCAAAGGCCTCGAGAACATGTAACCACGATCCAAGGGCTATCCGTAAAAGTTTGCGCAAAACTCACCCTCACTAAATCCGCGCCCCCTCCCCTGAAATCAACGCGGCCCACACCCCCCACCCCCCGGATCCCGTTCCCCGCGCACGGCGCCCCCTGGATCGCATGTCCGCGGCGAATCACGCCCCCCAAAGATCGCGTGTGCGACCGCCGCGATCAACGCGATCCCCCTTACACCGGCGAAATCGCGTGCGCCACCCCCCTGTCACGTTGGGGAACGGCTCTGGCGGCGAGGATCCGGCTCCCTAGCCACTGGAGATGCGGCGAGGATCCGGCTTCGTCATCGCCCTCGCCGTCGCGCATACCTCGGCCAACCTCATCGCCCGCGCGGCCACCGTCGTCCTCACTCGCCGCCCACGTCATCGACGCTCCGTCACCGACCCCTCGCTGTCACGCGTACCTCGGCCAACCTCATCGCCCGCGCGGCCACCGGCAAGGCCACCGGCCGCGGCAGGTTCTCCTGGCCCTCGGGCGCCACCTACGAGGGCGAGTTCCTCGACGGCTTCATGCACGGCGCCGCGAGGGACACCTACCGCGGCGTCCTGGACCAAGAACCTCGAGCACGGTGCCGGCAAGAAGCGCTATGCCAACGGCGACCGCTACGACGGCGAGTGACGCGCGGGCCTCCTCGATGGCTGCGGGCGCTACGCCTGGCGCGACGGCACCGAGTACGCCGGCGGCTGGCGCGCAGTCCTCATCCACGGCCGCGGCGCGCTCGTCTGGGCCAATGGCAACCGCTACTATGGCGGCCGCCCCCGCGGGCAGGGCACGTTCCGCTGGGCCGACGGCAGCCTCTACGTTGGGTTCTGGGGCCGGGAGGCGCCCGACGGCGCCGTCCACCAGAAGGGCGTCTACTACCAGTCCCCGGCGGCGACGAGCAACTCGCCCCGGGCACGCGACCCGAGGGAGGTGTTCGCACGGGAGCGGCCGGAGTGCGTGCACTCCGGCACCAAGGCCCAATCAGCGCTCACGTCTCTCAGATCCCTCAAATGGCTGATGCGCTCGGTCAGCGGCCGCGGGAGCTCGTCGTCTGGCCGGAGCAATGGCTCGGGAGGCAGCCTCGTGCACTTCTAGGGGTCGGACGGGGAGGTCAAGTGCGACCCTGGGGGACGACTGGAGACGGCGGAGCGTCAGAGAAGGGAGGGGGCTGCCACCGCCGTCGCCCGCTCTTGCTCCACACTTGCCCAACGGCGCGCCCCTGCGACTGTCCAAGCGCCAGGGGGTGACCATTGCCAGAGGGCACAAGAACTACGAGCTAATGCTCAATCTACAGCTTCGGGATCAGGTGCATTTCTTCGCTGTGATGATTATCGATTTGATTTTTCTGTGTGACCTACACCTACTCGATGAGCCTTAAATTTTTCCATCATGCATTGAGAATTTGATTAGTAAAGCCTTGTAGAGTTGTTACGTGGAGTAAGGGCTTCCAACTGTTACAACAGTCACAGAGCATGTTCTAGATTTTCATTAGTAAACAGATGATTGGGTGTTGTATATCAGGCTTTATTTTCACTGTCTTTAGAATTGTTGTCATTAGACTGACTCAGTTGCCTTTAAAATTAATGACACTATATTAGACTGACTCAGTTCTGATTCTTCTTTCTGAGAAAGTTCTATATGAATAGGATAATGATCCAGCTTACCTAATTTACTTTACCATTATGTATGCACTTTCAATTCTTGCGCTTTATTTCCTGAATGTGCTTTATGGAATAGGCATGCAGTAGGAAAGGCAAGGTCAAGTTTTATTAGACCTGAAATCATCAGCATTTGATCCAAAAGAGAAAGTCTGGAGCACACCAGAAGAAGGTTAGAAAACTATATTATTGCCTGTTGCATCCTCGTCACTTATTATTATTGTTTTAGTTTTCTGGAAACAGATAGCAGGAGTTATTATTCACTAAAGAGAAAATATATTTTTACCAAGATACAAAACTGATAGCAAGTGGATTCACTAGCACCAGGAACACTGATACCTAAACACCGAAAACACACAATTCCAATTTTACATACCAATGCCTAGCATCATTTATTTGGCTGACTTTATGTGTCCTTCGTACTTACTACTCAGGTTCGTTTTGTGATAATGGGAAATTTGTTCTGCTCTGATCATACTATCCATAGGCGATTTGATCTGAAAGGATCATCTCTTGGCCGTATTACTGACAAGCCACTAGCAGAAATTGATGAGTATACAACTCAGAAAGACCTTGATCTTAACTTTATCTTTCGGTTACAGAAACAATGGTACCAAGAGTTTCAAAAGTGTGAATATCTTGTGCCCGATTCTCGTGTCATTATGACCTAAGGAGTGGTCAGTAACCTTGTTACTTTCACCCTTGTGCTAATGTAGATGTTGAATATCTTAAAGCAGGCAAGTGGACAAGGACTGTGAGTTCCTCGAGCAGGAGAAGATTATGGATTACAGTCTATTAGTGGGTGTACATTTTAGAGGTAAGGAAGACATATCTGCATCTGCAGAGCGCAGGTTTGTTGAAAGCTAAAATCCTGACTTTGTTATGTGCATTCGTTGAAGGTGCCATTGACATCGATGGTGACAAACCTGCAACACCTCGTGTTTCAAGATGGGACAGGGATCATTTTCGTTCTGATCCAAATAGGTAATTATTCATAGAGCAAGCATCCTGTATCATGTTACCTTGTGAGGTAATGATGATTGAATTCAATGAATTTAGTGACTGAAGCTTATCTTTTAAAAATAAAAAAACTAAAAATGCTTATCTTTTATGACTCAATTGCTCCCTTATTATTGCAGGTTTTTTGAAGGATTTTGTTCCGAGTGCTCTCCAAATGCTCAAGTCATAGGGCGAAGGGAAGGAATTCATAGAGAAGATAGGGCAACAGCTACATGCACTGATCTACCACATGAGGAATCTATTCATGTGCTGCAAAAGCTGATAATTTCTGTGTATGTGTGGAGATATGTGGGAGCCAAGAGATGTTCCTACATGGTTTCCTATTACTATTGTGTGTGTTTTTTCCTACATTAGTTGGTTAATGCGAGAAATAACTTTATCGTGCCATCTTTTTTTTTACGCAAAAAACTATGGGGGAGGTCCCCACTGTAAGAAAAAATATTTTAAGCACCGCAAAACCGGGGGGGGGGGGGGCTTCACCTATACAACTTACCTAAGCAAAAGGAGCCACGCTCATACACGCTTACAAATAGAGAGACATACAAGCAAAAATAACCTGAAAGCCTCCACCCAAGCATGAAAAGATGATCGCAGATCATCTCTAAATCTAATCGACTGTAAGACTTATCGTGCCATCTTATGCAAGTGTTTTCCGGGTTGTATAACTCAAATACAATTGTGTAAGAGTTCAACAATGGAAAAATAATTTGTCATTTGGTTGTATACATGTGCTTCTCTAAATAAAATCGTAGCAGTTAGCACGGGCATTATACTAGTCTAGGAAAGTACTCTATCTATCCTAAAATAGATGTTATTCTCGCTTCCCGAGAAGTCAGCTTTTTTTCAATTTTAACTAATTTTATATTAAAAAGTATTCATATCGAACGTACACAGCTACTATCATTGGAAAGATCTTTAAATCTAGTTTTTTAACAAATTTACTTGTGAATAAAAATATTGCACATATTTTCTATAAATCTACTCAAAGTTAAAAAAGTTTGACCTACACGTTTTCGTAGCGTCATTTATTATGGGACGGAGGGAGCAAGATATCAAACTATGGTTGAGACTGACCTTGTCCCGAACCCAACAGCTGCCGAGACCTAATGACAATTCTATCCCGACTCCTCAGCCAAAATCCCACAGCTATCAAACCCACCACCTGCACAGCTGCCGTACAGGGCAGACTCCATCCAGAACGCGATGGCAGATTTGTTATTTCTAGGAAATCCAATGGGCGAAGATCACCCGACTGCCTATATATACGCGACCACCCTCCACCCTCTCCCCGGCCCCCTGCACCCGGCGCGCCCCATTCATTCTCCCTCCCTCCGTTCCCTCTCCCCAGCGGGCAGCGGCCGCACGCGGCCTTCTCGTCTCCCCTCCCACGCGATTCCATTTTCGTTTGAATCCGTGCGCGAAATTACGGAAGTGCCCCCGTGCCCCGGCGGGACCCACACGCCACGCCTTCCTTGCTCTCTTTCTCCGGCTCAACCGCTTCCTTTTATTTATCTCTTCTATTTTCGTGTCCCACCACCACCCGTCGCCGTCGGGCGATTCCCGTCTCTGGCTTGGCGAGCAAGCGCATCCAGGCCGTCCAGCTGTCGATCCGCGCAGCGATGCAGGCGCCACGTGGCGGTGGCTTCCTCGGGAAGCGGAAGGAGCGCGACTGCTACTACCCCTACCCCTCGGTGACGTCACCGTCGGAGCAGGCGGCGCTGCTCCAGCGGCAACCACCACCGTTCGCTAGGCCCGACCAGCGTGGCGTCAAGCCGGACCGCCCGGCGGTGAGGTTTGGCGCCAAGCCGCCGCTCCCTCAGCCGGGGCCCCAGGTCGGCGGCAACAAGCTGCTGGCCGGGTACCTGGCGCACGAGTTCCTGCGGTGCGGCACGCTCCTCGGCGAGCGCAGGCTGGAGCCGCCCCGCCTGAAGGAGAAGGATCCCGCCGCCCCCGCCCCCGCTCCCGCGCCGGAGCCGAGCAGGCGCTACGCGGAGGTTTCGCGGCTGCTTATGGCGGGCGGGGCCCGCATCCCCGGCGTCGTCAACCCGTCGCAGCTCGGACGCTGGCTCCGGATCAAGGAGTGACCAGGTGGCCATGCCGCTGGAGGTCAGGGTGCACGCGGCATGGCCGCATTGCCTACTGCTTCGCCTCGGCGGTGTCCGATCAGAGGAACCGTTGCTTTTGAACATAGCAAGCGGGTTCGTCATGTCTCTGTTGTCTCTCTCTTTTCCCTTCGATTTTTTTTCGTGTGGTAATTAGTAAATCATCAGAAAATCAGTGTAGTTGCTGGATGAGAAACTGGGGGCACTAGTACTGTACTGCTGCTAGCTTTTGCTGCGTCGGTTCACATTTGCTCCACCGGACCACCGCTGAAATCCTCTGCATCGGCAAAACCTGTGATGCATGGCGTGGATGAATGAATCCACCGTCGATGTAAATACATGACAATGCTTTGGTAGTAGCTTAAGAAGTGTCTGTTACTGTTACCAGTAAGTATTGCTAATTTGAATTGGCATCATCACTGCTTTCCGTGACTAAAATCCAAATGCATGGTTCCCGTATTTTGGTGGAGAGGATGCTGCCAATTTTACCTCTCGTCCGCGAATGGGCCTTTTGCTCGCACGCGTTTCTCATCTCGATCTGTGTTCGCTCCTTGTTTCGTTGAGCAATAAATACGGTATATAGGTTTCTTTCCATCTTGAGTTCTTCCTGCTCTGCAGACGTTACTGTGTCTGTGTGGTTTCGGAAGACATTCCTCCATCCTCCCGTTTGGAATCTGCGTGACTTGAATAGTTCAAAACAGGTTAGAGGCTAGACTAGTTGGACACTGTTTGAATCTGCTAGAGCTTTTCTCTGGGCAGCTCTAATGGTGTGCTTATGAGTTAGTAGCTCATAGTATATGTTTTCATATTTTAGAAGAAATAGAAAAGCGTCTTGATGAAGAGCGAGCTGCAATCTCTCCTAAACGCATTCCAATACTCATGTGAACCGAGAGGATGGATATTGGAATGTGTTTAGGAACCGAGACATTACGTCAAAATGTCTTGTGGGGATATTCATGTTATATGAAAGTTAACAGCGTTGCCCTCAGCTAGCAACTTATTTTAGTCATAAATCTAAATAGAGTCATAGTATTTCAATCTACTGCTAGCACCATTTTGGGCCGTTTAACTGTAAAAGGTGCATTTGTAAAAAAAAGAATATATAAGATGATAAAAATCGGAGCAGTTCATGGTCCAGTCTTCGCTGTTGTCATTCTTCTTGCCCCACTAAAGAGAGTCAGTTCTCGTTCATATGCTCCAAGCTGCAAATAACTCTGTTCAATGGTCCGCTCTGCGCTTTGACAATGGCGCAGCAGCCATGAGATTAAACTATGCGTAGTCAAGCGAAGGAACTTTCGGTGTAGCTTAGAGCAAGTATAGTAATGGGCTGTAAGCCAGGCTAAATACTGACGTGGAAGGAGAGAAGAGAAGGAAAGAGAAGAGAAGTGGGCTGTAAGCTTGTAGCCAGTTTGGGCACAGGAACCAAGAAATCTGTGAGAGAAATAGGTGGGCCATGCAGTAGATGTGAAAGGCTGACTACTATACGAGTGGACTAAGAGAAGGCTGTAAGAATCTTATAGTCAGCAAGTGGGCTGTATTAGCCTTGCTCTTAAACTACATCAGCTCTCAAAAGTATGTATGCATGGTTTCAAATTACCGGTTTATTGTACTAACTACGACATAGAATGAGATCAAATCACGATACTCCTCTGCTGATCTCTGGCTTGCTGCAATTCAGCGGCTCGGGAAACAGATGTTGAAGCTAGTCTAGCATCGCCCGAGTAGTAGCACCATCTGTTTGGCCTTACCAAAAGCTAGCTGTTCACCTGGGATGCAAGCAAAGCAATGCATCTACTCGGCTTTTGGCCGGTGTCATTGCCATCCTAGTGACTCAACCATCGTCTTCTTTTGCTGAGACGATTTGGTCAAATTTCCGTTTGCGTGGAGGCAGGTTACTTCCTCCGTCTCAAAATTAAGTGTCGTTTTTGACTTTTTAAAATTAACGTTTGACCATTCGTTTTATTTAAAAAAATTTATAAAAATATAAAAATAAACAAATCAAGATTAAAGTACTTATAATGAATCATTTCATAAGAAAATAATTAATTTTTTCATAAAATTTTTAAATAAGACAAATGATTAAAAGGAGATATTGAAAATCCTAAAACGTACGCGGCAAGGTCACCCGGACCTCACAAATTAAGGAGGCTCGTTGCTTGCACAGGATGACAGGACTGCTGGAGGAGTGGTTGGCCTCGGCTCTTATCCGACAGCGACGTTAGAGGCCGATAGAGCAGCAGCAGCAGCAGAGGAGGACGCGTACGCCTACGACTACGAGAAAGCAGGCGCAAGCGGAACGATGAACGGGCGGAGCAATCGGTGTGAACTAAAACCATGCATGACTGCTCTTTTCTGCATTTTTATACACAAAGTGGGGGTGGGAAGGGGAAGCATACACACAGAGGATGATAAACGCGGAACAATGGCCTGCTCATTTTCTTGCAAGACGTCGTGCAGGTGCAACAATGTTCAAAACTGTTCATGCACACGGATGCCTAACTTTTCTGCGTGGATAATAAATTCTCGGTGTCCTCGTCGAGGAGAAAAATGTGCTCGGCATCAAATGCATGGGTTCCAGTCGGCTATGCTAGAAATCCGTCGGTTCGGGTCGTTGGATGATCGTTGGATGGAACGCAGTCACGAGTTCCTCGCCTGCTACCTGCGCGGATGGATGCAAGGGCTGGTGTTCACATTTAAATACGGTTGGGCTTTTTTTTTCCGACGGAAGAAGAGTTATATTATATGATAGCTGGGTATATCAATCTGTTACAACCACTCTGGATCACAGAAAAAATACTCACGCTGTGAATAGCACAATTCAAAACCTAACCTGTTCGATGCTTTGCAGTATGCGGAATTGAGGAAATTCTTCTTCCTGGCATCTTCGTTCTTCTTCTTCTTTCTGCCACCGAAGAATTAGGAAGACTGATCTGAAACTTATTCTCTCTAGTCTTTCATTATGGCCAGATCTAGCCATAACAAAACGAAGAAGAGACTGGAGAAAATTATTCCATGGCGACGACATCATCTCCGCCACGATGCCGTCGTCCGGAAACAAAGGTCTCCATGTCGTCATGTTGATGAAGATGCTGACGTCGAGGTTGCCGCCCTCATCTTCAACGAAGCCGTCATGGAAAAAACGATTCCACCCTTCTCTTTCGCCGTCGCCGGAGAAGAGAAGAAGGTGAAGATAAAACTCCAATACCAAAAACTTTGGCATGTAGAGACACTAACTCTAATGAATCGATCTATTAGGAAAAACTTATTAAAAACAATGGATCCCCGCTCCCTTCAACCCTCGTCAAGATGTCGGAGGGGAAGGGAGGGGATCAAAGCCAACAGTGGTGGATGGGGAGCGGTGGCGGTGGTGGCTCTAGGGCACCGGCCGTGCAGATGTATAGGGTTGGGCTTGTCACGCAGCTTAGCGGGGTCGATCAGTGGTTTCATGCTTCTCCTTCCGCGAAACAACTTATAATGAACGATACAAGATACTTGCGGGGAGAAAAAAAAAAGAAAAAAAACTCCCCTAAGACCAAGACCAAGCCATCGAGGGACCCGCGTGATGCCCGGACGAGTGGCTGGCCCGCCGAGCAGCTGTCAGCTGGGCCATACTAGTAGTTTCGACTCTGCAGTGGGATAATAAAGATTTCAAATTTTTAGCAGTTGTCAGCTGGGTCATACTACTAGTTTCTGACTCTGCTGTGGGTTAAAAGGTTTTTTTTATACTCCTTCCGTCCCTAGAACAATACAACGCTCGTTTGAAAAAAAAAACACTCGTATTCTAACCCTCGCATGACTTCAAAATTTTAACTAAATATGAATAAAAAGATATTGATGCTTATAATGTATAATAAATATCGTTAAATTAGTTATAGAACAGATCTAATTGAGGATTCAAATGTAGATAATATCTTCTAAAAACTTAGATAATATAAAGATTTATTGACTTTTTAAAAAACGAGAATTGCATTATTTTACGGAGGTAGTCTTTTTTTATGAAAGCTTTGCCGACTTTACATCTGTACAACACGTAGGACAGTGTTAGGCAGCAACATATGCTGGTACAAACATGGACCGATCTAACGATGGGCTGCCATCTGTGAATCTGTGGAACCTCTCATGAAGTTCAAAAGAAATTTATAGTATTTTTAAAGGGTAGAAGAGGCTAGGAAACGTAATTCAGAGATTGAAGAAGATAATAGTCGTGACTTGAACTTAATTTAGACTCAAATTAAGTTAAATTAGTCTAATTCTATGTTTAGCTTAGGACCCCTAAGCATTTTCTTGGCTTTATCCCTTGATACAAACACAGGGTGAAAATATAGACAATCATGGACGAAAGCAATAAAGGCACGGGACAAAGCATTTGTTTAAGCACTTAGCGCAGTTTCCTGAGTTATATAGACATTATATTTCTTTACAATAGAGTTTTCAATAAAGTAATAACATGCCTTCGTTCACTTATCACAAATTTTGTTATCTTTGTTCTTGTAAATCTTATGCCATATTAGAGCACTCTCAACTCTAAGAAAACTACTCCCTCCGTCCAAGAATTAGCATGCTTTACTATCTTAAGTTTTATCAATCATAAATTTTAAAATATTAATATTTAAGATGTAAAATAAATATCATTAGATTAATTACAAAATACTTTTTTATAATAAATTAAAATATAGTCATAAATGCAAATAATATTAAATAGTTGAACAAAATTATATAATTTATTTGCAAATGTCGAGATAAATTTTTTGTCTAGTTAACCTATAGTTAAACAAAAATTATTAAATACAAACGAAAAGTACTACGTTATTAGAACTTAAACATTTTCCCAACTAAACGGCCCGAGGATGTTGGCCGGCGGCCGCGGCGCCTGCCACCATCAACCAAGACGTTGATATGGGGGTGATCTAGACGTGCAGCGCAGTGATCGCTGATCGATTTATCAGGAGGTCGCGTCGGGTCTATCCTGGAGAAATTTTTCTTACCCCAATTGTACAAGTTGACAGCGACGCATCTTTGGTAGTATGTATTGAAGTGTGGTACAATAGTCAGAGCAACCATAATATAGCGGTAAATCAGTCCATAACGATTAAAATACTCTTGATAGGTTAGCTGAAACATTATGAAAGTGATCTATAGAGCAGTCAATAGTTAAAGCTACCTATACCACTATGGACTACCCATAAAGAATAAAAAACATTACTCCTTCCGTCTCTCTTCCTCTTGCTCTTGCGGCCTGTTTAGTTGCCAAAAAATAAGACAAAAAGTCACTGTAGTGATCGGAGAATCTTCTCCAATAAATGTCCAATCATGACCCAAGTAGATTCAAAAGATTCGTCTCGAGAAAGGCAGATAAAAAGTACAAACATGCAACAACTGCTATTTCATTTAATGGTTCATTACATACGTAAAGAACTAATTGATGTGATGGAGAAAATTCTCTTTTTTTTTAACTAAACACGCCCTTGGTTATAGGCTGCTAGCTGTCCTTTTTTTTTTGTTTGTGGGCTTCATACTTGGATACATTCAGGTTTTAACACTCTGGCAACATCAATACCTATGGACTGTTGACATAGGTCCCACCTATATGGACCAAGTAGCCTAGATACATTAGATACATTGTGGATTGGTCTGACTATTATACCACACTTGAATACACACTACCAAAGTTATGGGCTACTCCTACTATTTTTATTTAATATAATAAAATATTACCATTAATTGCAGCATATAAGAATATTATTATGAGACGTTTATTAAAAAAACAGTAGAGGAAGCGTACCTTAGAATTAAAGTTTGGTTTTGATAGCCCCCGATAGCGCTATGCAGAAATTACCGAGTGTAGAGCGTCCGTTCGTGTGTGTGGTGGTCAAGAGAAAAAAAAAGGTTAGCCAAGTAAACTTTAGACTTCAGTTTGGAATTTTATCAAATGCACAGAGCAACCTAACCTATC
The DNA here is from genome assembly GCA_038502445.1 of Eremochloa ophiuroides. Classification (NCBI taxonomy): domain Eukaryota; kingdom Viridiplantae; phylum Streptophyta; class Magnoliopsida; order Poales; family Poaceae; genus Eremochloa; species Eremochloa ophiuroides. The sequence continues at coordinate 61,806,261 of JAHLJS010000005.1, read as the reverse complement.
TTCGCTGACTATCTTTGTCGATTCGGTGTTTGAAATTTTTTTAGGCAACCGAGGGTGGTCATTAACTCATTATTGATGGTCAACGACGGAAGGGAAGATGTGAAGTGGGATTATGGTCATTTTATTGAAGGATGGTTAGTGAAGGTGGTTGTATCTTCCATCGGTTAAGGATTATAAGGCCATATGTGATCCTAGTAATAATTAATTAGCTAATATAGCTCGTAATAAAATATTAACTAGCTAGAAATTAACCATTATTAGCTGCTATGATCTAATTAGTTAGATACTTGTTAATTGAGTATTTAGCTAATAACTAATTAGCTAAACTATAAGCTAGATTCATTTGATCCAAAAGAGCTAATTATTAGCGGTCAACTATTAGCTCTATAGAGCAAACGGGTCCAAGTCTTAGGTTTGGCACGACGTGTCTAACAATACCAAAAAAGTTTATGGCAATTTTGTCAAAAATATTGAGACATGTAATCCAGTCTCTCATAGGCGTAAAGAATATTAAGATATGTGATAGAGCAGTGTCAACACTCAATACCTATGTATGTAAGTGTAGGGACACATTGTTCATGTGTACATGTGTATGCTTTGGGTTCAAAAAGGATGGCAAAAAGAATCCCAAGTCGATCTTACAGATCTACAGTTCGAAAAATAATAATATATATTAGATCTGAGCAAAAGAGGCCTGGGCCACAAATGCTACTGGATAGGACCTGTATAATGGGAAGCAAACCTATAATTTTTTTTACCTTTTATTTGATGGGTATTACGTTCTATCGGACGTCCGGACGGATCTACTGGTTCGGACACCGTGGCTAACAGTTGTTTGTCCAGATTATTACTGATATATAGTACGTACTTGCATTTACTGTTCTACTTTAATATATGTTATTATATGCGCATCGCTACTACAAATAATAAAATGGCTTAAGACAAAATCCAAAATAAGTGTCATCATCAATATCTCATGGGTTTTAAATTTAAAAATTATAACTCCTAAACTAAATATCATAATTAAAATTCGATTGCACCATCGTGCTTCTTATATTAAATTCTTAAAAATAAGATCCCACATGAATATATTTTGATAATTTTTTAAAACATATATAACATCTATATATTTTTACAACATCAATACGAAACACTTGCAACATACTTATAAAACTACTGAAACACTGGATACGTACTTTTACAACATGCATGTTTCACCCTTTTTTCGAATGACACATAGCAGAGAAGGGGAACGGTCAGTTCTAGCCAGCCTATGATGGAGGAGGTAGACAACGGTTAATGAGAGGTTACGACTGCCAAGTTGGATCGGGTGTCGAAGTAGTTAAGAATAGAGGATGGCCGCTATGAAGCACGGAATGAGGCAAGAAAGATGAGCGTGCGGACAAATGGACGATGACAGTTGCTGGGAAGATACGAGTCGCACTGGCCATAGCAGAGGAGGGTCGCTGCCGGTGGCGCACCTCCTGATTCAGCCGATAGGCATGAAACATGCATTTAAAATACTAGCAGCAATACCAGATCTATTTTTGAAAATATCCAGATATAACACTTACAACATATGTACGAAACTACTGAAACACTCGAAATATAAATATAAAATATTTGGAAAAAAAACTAAAAACATTTGGAAGCTATTTACAAACAACACAACATTCAGACAACACATGTGAAAACATATGCAACATTCACATAAAACACTTGCAAACACTTATTTTAGAAAACAAGATAAAACGTCAGAAAACATATATCTAATTGGAATAAAACATTTTGAACAACACTTATAATATACATCTGAAACACTTGCAACATACGCAATATATACTTGTACAACATATTATATATATAAAGAAATAAAACATATATATAAATGTGAAAAATGAAGGTAAGGAAAAAATGAAAGTAAAAAAGAAAAAGAAAAAAGAAAAAGAAAAAGAAAAAAGAAAAAAAGAAAAAAGAATGAAAAAGAAAAAAGGAAATGAAAAAAATAAAAAACTGACGCGGGGGCGGGCGGCCCGCGGCGCTGGTTGTCGCACGCGCGTCCGTCCACCCGCCGGACGTCTGATAGCTATCGTTACCGTTTATTTTAACTACTTTTCAACTAAAAAGAGCGGACAGGCGCCTAGACCTTAGCCCAGCCTGAAATTGATGCAATACAAGTCTATACTACTATATATATTGCACTTAGTGCGGCCACAATTGGTTCCTATCTTTTGGAAGAGGTCTCTTCATCCCTAAACTATTGTCATGATATGTTTTTCTATCTTTAACTCCAAAACCAAACATCTTACACTCTCAACTCTTAGAATATTTAAATTACCTCCCTATTGGGTTAGAAGTGGTTGTCAATGGAATTTCATCATTTTTCATAGTTATAAAAGATCTAGTAAATAACCGCTATAATTCTTAATCCACAAAAAAAACTCAAAACTTCTAAAAAATATAAGTTAAAAATCTAAATAAAATATTTTGAGCTCGTGAAAATATCTCTAAAATTGTAAGGATGTGATTTTAGGAAAATAAAAATTACATGTAGAAAAATTGGAAGATTTCATAACATTCTAAATGAGGTCTAACTGTGTTTTGAAAACTTTCCACAACAAAATATAAGATGCATCCAGCAAAAATAAAACATGCATTTAATGTTGAATGAATAGGTGCTAGTTTCATCTCATGATTCTGTTGTGGAAGGTTTTTTTTGAAAATATGCTAAAACCCTTGATTTACCAACAAATGAGTGTAGGAAAAAGTGGGTCATGATGTAGTGATGCTTAGACACCGATTATCATATTTTGTATATTTTCCATTTTTAGGAATACTTTCCTACTTTCTAGACCTACATATAACTCTGAATACTTTTAGATAAATTTTATTTAGATTAATCGAGTCCCTGTATATCTCTAGGTTTTTACTTAAAGTTGTTAGAAGTTTCAAAACACTTTTCATGATAAAATCATACCACATATTTACTGTTTTAAATTTAAATAACATCCATTCTGATTTTTATAGATACACAACCATTGATAACCACTACTAATAGAAGCAGGAACATAATTTAGCACTCCCACCCTTCCAATTATAGAACGTTTTGGTTTGTTTAGATACTCCCTGCGTATAAGAAAAGGTGGTCGTTTTGGATAAGGTTTTGGTCAAACACTGAGAATCTAAATCATGAATAACTTTTAAATTGTTGAGTTTGGAAATATGAAAACTATACAAGTAGATTTGTCTTCAAATATATTTTCATAAAAGTATGGCATATATAATTTTTCAATAAATAATTTTATAGAGATATGAAGTTAAAGTTATGCTTTGAAGACCGTTTTATTGTCCTAAACGACATCTAAATCTTATACGAATGGAGTACATTCATTTTATTATATCTATACATCTAGGTATAAGTATATACATGATATATAACAATAGTTATGTATTAAAAAAATCAAAGCGTTTTAAAATATGTCTATCCATCTAGGTATAAGTATATATACATGATATATAACAAAAGTTATGCATTTAAAAAAATCAAAACGTTTTAAAATATGAAATGGAGGGAGTAGAAGGTACAAGAGGTCGGAATCTGAAGTTCGAAAACAAAAAAGAAAATACTAGCCCAAACGATAATTGAGCAGCGTCCACCAAACACTATCAACCACCTGCCCTCTTCACTCTTCAGCCCGCAGCTTCGCTGTTCTCCACGAGGCGGTGTGGGCTGGGCTGCTTCCGTGTTCCGTCCCAACAACTCCCAAGCCAGCGAGGCCCCCTCCCCGACGCTTCCGGCTTTCCGTGCCCTTTTCCTCCTTTCGCAGCTCGCAGGCGCAACAGATTCCACCCTTTCCTTCGGGTGGCCAGACGAATCTCGGAGGGAGGCAGGATGGCCTCCGATGGCCACCCGCCGGAGCCCGGGAAGGAGGAGGATGTCGCCACCACGGCCGCCGGGCCTGGCGCCAACGATCTGGACGACCCGCAGTTCATGTGCTGCGTCTGTCTGTGAGTTTGTTGCCGATGCGGCGTCCCCTCCCCCTCATTGATTCCTCCTCTCGTCGGGAGACTGTAGATCGTTTTGTGGTTTTGGGCGACGTCCGTCTGCAAATCGTTCGTGCTCGTAGTCGTAGCTTTTGCCCCCCATCGATAAGACTCCATAACCCATCATAACACTTTTAGGCCACGTTCGGTTAACCTGGCTGGTTTACTTGTTTATGTAATTTTGTCTAGCACTTCCGGTTGGAATCATTCCAGGATGGCATTCCGTGATAACCGAACAAACCTTAGGGGCAGAGCACGCTGCATTATGTTAAAAAAATAATTTTGAGATTGACCGTGCCAGGTCCCGGGGCACATTTACCTCCCCATTAACGGGTGGTGCTTGGAGTGGCAAGGTTTTCGGGGGTGCTGCCGACTATGGGGCGGAGGACCGGCAGCAGGCTAGGTCAGGGAAGGGTGGTTGTTGGATCTGGCCGCAGGAGACTTCAGCAATGAGTAGAAGGGGGTTGCAGCAATAAAATTTACACTGAAAATTTTGGGTTTGAGGCAGCTTGAAAAACAGCTGAGGGAGTAGGCAAGTGGCAGACTGAATGCATAGGAACAACATAATTCAGTTAGCATGCTTGCATAACTCCAATGTAAAAAAAAAAAAACCTGAGAACACTATCGAACAGAATGTAGCAAAACGTTTTCAAAATGATGACCGAGCATGAATAGGAGGTGAAGCTATTCAGCAACCTCACTGGAGTATAGTGTCTTGTGGAACAACATTAATTTTTCCTCAACCAGTCATATCACAAATGGAACTAATCAAACAGTGACCTATCCAAACTTAAAGAATATCTGATGAGTGATTACTCAGCTTGCTATGAGTTAAGTCCATGCGGTATTAGTGCCGGTTGGGCACCACAACGACGCCAAGCCCCCACATTGCTGTTTTTGTAACTGTATAAACAACATGGTAACACTGAATTCAGTGTATGCGTAAAAAAAAAAAAACACAATCTTGTACTTCTTTTTGTTTGTTTGGGATATTTGATTTGCATTCTGTGGGGCTATAATTCTGCACAAATATACCAATGATCTCATCTTTTTAACCAATCTGTTTTGCAGGGATCTTCTGTACAAACCAGTTGTTTTAGGTAAGAGTTCGTTTTTCATGTTTACAGAAAACAGCCTGACTATGTGTACTCCTCAAAACTTATTTATCATCTACTGGTGCAGCATGTGGTCATGTGTCATGTTTTTGGTGTGTCCACAAAGCTATGCATGTTGTGCGGGAATCCCATTGTGCTGTGTGTAGGCAGCCATATATACACTTTCCAAGCATCTGTCAGCTGTTGCATCATTTGCTTCTGAAGCTTGAAACTAATGATTACAAAAGAAGGGAAAAAGAAGTACTAGGTGAGTATTCTACACCCTAGAACCAATGTGTAAGATAATCTGCTGCTGTCCTTGAATATTTTGCTGCGGCAGGGAGTTCGCAAGTCAGTCAACCTTGCTGTCCTATCTAATTACTAGAAGCATGGCAATAGTGCCAAATAGTGGCAGCACAGGCCAAGTAGTGGTTTACCACAGCCAAATAGTTGATAGCTGTTAGCAAGTAGTGGCTAGTGGCACTAGTGTATCTGTAGTTGGTAGCTAGAGTTGTATATAAACCAAGCCAAGGCAATGAAAAACTCAGTTCAGTTTGCCACAAACCAGAGTGTAGTGCAGGTGTGTTGGTTGTGTGTGTGCTCTCTATTCTCACTCTCTTCTACCTCCAGCCATAGTGTGGGTGTGGGTGTGCTTGTGAGCTTCACCTGTGCAGGGATCTCTTGGGCCAATAATATGCAAGCATTGCATTTATTTATTGATAGGCCAAAACAAAGATAATTGTTCCGGGTAGGAGCATTGCAGGAGCAATATTTACGTTTTGTGTGTATGGTGTTCATGTTGGCTTAGGTTGTCTCATTGCTTTACAGCGATAGGCTTGGAGTCTTGCTGCTTCACCCAGCACATCCCCCAACCCCCCATTTTACTAGTTACTCCCTCTGTCCAAATTATAGATTGTTTTGGATTTTTTAGATACGTAACTTATGATATGCGCCTACATATATGTTATGTATACACACTAAAAATTATGTATTAAAAAAAGACAAAATGACCTACAATGTGGAACGGGTGGGAGTAGTAATGTGTGCACTTCCAATTTTAGTTAGGATTTAACTCATGTTCACTTTTGGCTTACATTTCAGAGGAAGAGAAGCGCATGGAAACATACTCTCCCCAAATCATTGAGTTTTTAAACTCCAAGAATAATGGTAAGAATTTTTCCATGTAATTACGGTTGTAGTTATCTCCACTTCCATAATATCTCATAAATCTCTAATAATATCTCCGTTTCCATTACACCTTGTAAGTCTTAAATACGAGTTACCCACTTTCTTTTCTTTTCTGTAAGTTGGAAGCTATGGGGAGAACAGAAATGAAGACAGTAAAGCTAGACTTCCACAAGAAGTTTCATTGAATGACAGCATTTCAGATGAGCATTCAAATAAAATTAAGTTGGAGGATGTTTCATGCCCTCTCTGTACGGAGATGCTGTATCAACCTGCTGTTCTTAATTGTGGTCATGGTAAAATCTAGTTTCAGAATAAAAACTACTACTTAACATGTTTTGGAGATATTAACTTATGTTGGTTTTGTAACTAGTGTATTGTGTATCCTGTTTGACGTCCTTGAATGAGGAAACATTGAAATGCCATGTTTGTGGAAGTCTTCACCCTGGAGATTTCCCTAATGTTTGCCTGGACCTTGATCATTTCCTGGAAGAATATTTTCCAGCAGAATATGAATCGAGAGGGCAGAAAGTTCAGTTTAAGAAGGATCAGTGCAATCGTGAAGCATCATCTTCAGGTAAGCTTTTGTTGGCAAGTCCTATTTCATTTCGCATATTATCTCCTATATAACAGGGCAAGATCCCTCATTAGAAGGAAAAAAAATGTAATCTTTGATGGCACTTGCTAGCTGATGGGATACCTCCAGTAACAGTAACTTATAGTCCCTAACTTATATGGAGAGAGTAATGAATCCAAACCATTCATGAGATTGAGTGGTACCTTGAATAAACTTGACCAAACCATGCATGAGATTGAGTGATACCTTCTATAAACTTGATTCGACAGTGCTAAATGTATATGGCTTGGACTAGCAACGGCATATCTTTCTCTTCTTAATATAAGAGATACACAGCTCTATGTTTGAGAAAAAAAAAATATTTCCAGTCCTTACAATAACACAAATTCTATTATGTGCTCTTCAAGGAACCCGAAAGCTGCTCAGGGTTGGCAGTGCCACAGTGGCGAGTCCACCCTGGACCAACAGCAACAGTCATGCTTAGGCCTCTACAATCAAGTCATAATTGTCACAAGATTGTCCGAAAAAGCTTCACATTGTCAAATAAAGACAAAAAAATAAGCTTCAGATTGTATTGTGTGTGGGAACTCATTGTAATCTTGGGAAATCACTGAGCAATACTTGTGGATGTAGACATTGTTTTTGAGGCGTCGCCTAGGCGTTGTGGCGTACCCTAGGCGCCGCAGGACGCCACAGGGTTTTAGTTACGCCATATCGCCTAGGCGTCGCCTAGAAGGCGCCTAGGCGTATCCCTAGCGCCACAGGACGCCACAACGCCTCAAAAACATTGGTTGTAGTTACGGTGTAATTTCACCTAGTGCTCCAAAAAACAAAAAGTCTATTGCTTAAGTTTTTGTTGGCTTCTAGCAATAATGTGATATAGATACTTGACATGGAAATTGTATAGAATATCTTTGATATGTTTTACTGTTTCTCTTCTATAAAATATGCATTTCTATTGAATTACTTTACTAAGTGTAATACTGTTTTAGTCATTAGACCTTTCCATTTAGGGACGAGTACTAGCATATCAGATCGGATGATCTTAGTTTGTGGATCAAGAGGGATGTAATGTTATTGCTAAGTCTTCTAATATTTAACAGTGTGTAGAGCTATTGCGATAGGTTGTAGAAATAGTAAATTACAAACGCAAGTCACTAGTTTTTTACGGACCACAGTAGCAGTTCAAACTGGGCAATTGCAGGTTCCACCACCACAGGATGATGCCAAACCACCTGTTCTGATTAGTACTGCTGTAGTCAGTGTCTAGGGTAACCCTTTTACGGGATTGTGTTTTTGAATCATTTTTACATAGTTTAAATATATCGGTACAAGGTTAGCTTTTCAACTTTTTTTTCGTCTTGGTGTAGATTGTGGTTCATTACATCATGCAATTTGAGATCGTAATTAGGCCTTAAAACTATGCCATGGAGCACTTAGGTACCCCCGTCCCCTTTCTTTGGTAACTAACTCAAGTGTTTATTGTGCTGTTTAGGTACTTCGGGCAGAAAAGGAAGCACGAGGGCACTGCATGATCAGGACGTGTCAAATATTCACTTTGGTGTAGGATGCGACTCATGTGGGGTATGTACAAGTTGTAAACTTTTTATCAGTTTTGAGCTTATCATTACATGTAAAACATACACGCAAAGCAAAACTTTACTGTCAGTTTCTTTGACTTCACAATCATTCCTTGAATTGCTCTAGAAATACCGTTAGCGTATGGCATTCATGCTAGCTGCATTGATGTTACTCACCAATTAGAAGACCTTGTTTCTGTGGAAAGGGTATATTCAAATCCTCCAGTTCTTTGAGACCAGCATTCATCATTCAAAACTACCAATAACTTACGTAAGAACAGTCATGATCAGTAACGTGCTGAATGTCTATACCAACGTGTGGTCTACTGTAGTTATCCTTCAATTATAGTACCTAAATCCTAAAGGTTACAGCTATTTATAAGAGTAGCTTCAAAAGGCTTGCTGTTTTACTGCAGAGGCGACTAGTCTTTGTTCTTGCTTTTGTATAAGTAAACCGATTATTCCTTTTCTTGGATGCAAAGACATCTGCTTTTAATTCTGTAGGCTTCGTAGAGGATCCAAATCGGCTTCTATCTTGTAACCTTTTTCTTTGGCAGAATACAGGATTGTAGTTTTTACTGATGGTAGTTTTATAGTAGTGCGTTCCGTGATGGACCTTATTGTCCTCTATTTCCAATCCTTACAATAACCTTAATATCAAATCAGACATGGATAACAATGATAAAAACGCTTTCGCATCATGTGTACTCCCTCCGTTCCAAATTGTAAGTCGTTCCAAGAATCTTGGAGAGTCAAACTATCTCAACTTTGACCAAAATTATAGAGAAAAATATGACGAATTATGACACCAAATAATTATACCATGAAAATATATTTGATGAAGAATATAATAGTACTTAGTTGATATTATAAATATTATTATCTTATTATATAAACTTAGTCAAAGTTGAGAAAGTTGACTCTCCAAGATTCTTAGAATGACTTACAATTTGAGATGGAGGGAGTAAAACTTTTTTTTTTCAGTTTGCTAAGATGAAACTGGTGAACACCATGCAGGTATATCCGATACGTGGTAAGAGATACAAATGCCAGGACTGCACTGAGTTGAATTGGCTTTGATCTTTGCGAAGCCTGCTACAACTCCAGTTCAAAGCTCCCAGGACGCTTTAATCAGCAGCACACCCCTGATCACAGAATGGAACTTGACGATTCAGCGCTCGTGCGAAGGATACCGAGAGGCGTGCCCGAGGATGGCCATGTGGGACTGATGATGCAAATGGTTGGTCGTGATGCAATGGTGCAAATACTCATTGATAATCAAGGAATGGAGGAGGGCAATGACGAAGGTCCAGGAGAGGCGATCGTTGAAGAACCAGTTGGTGCTCCTGGCGACATGTTGCATATAGTCATCCATGATCAAGAAATGGAGGCCAACGAGGAGGATCGGGAACACTAGATGCGAATTGCACAGCTGCAGCGAAGCCTTTTTTTGTTGTTGCTGGGGCAGGCTTTACGTATGTAATGTGAAGTGGAGGGATTGCACAAGCTTTAGATGTGGCTGGATCAGCCTGTTTATTTCCTGATTCTCTAGTCACTGCCATCAGATGGCCACATGATTTTATTTTTCCTGCTTCTGTAAATCCGTGCGGTTGTTTGTTTCAAAAGAAATTGCAATAAGAATATGCAGAACTATATTGTTATAAATCTGTACTAACTTTCGTTTTGGGGATGAACTGCGTGAACGAAAATAAACTGCCGACTTGTCCCGGCGGTGAAGCGTTAAAAAAACTCGTGAACTATGACCGACGCGGTGAGCCTCTTTCTACAGCGGGTGACTGGGGTTGGTAAACTGCGCCAATGTTACTGTCCGATCAGGTCGGATAGCAACCGGCCTCCGACCACCCCTCCTCCTACTGTTTATCTTCCCCAGGTGGCGCCCGCGCCTCCGCTCGCTGCCCGCATATGCGCCCGCGCCACGCTCGCTGCTCGCGCCCGTGCCTGAGCTCGCCCGCCGCCGCCTGTCGCCGCCATCTCCGGCAGCTTCTCCGGCGGGTATAGAAGGAAGGGGAGGCCTGGAGAGGAAGGTAGGCCAGGCGGTTGGGTTGCAGGGGGCGGTTTGGGGCTCTGGCGGCGGTGGAGGCGGCCGGAAGGTCGGGGCGGGGGCGTCGCCGGCGACGGTGGCCATGGTGGTGGCAGGGGAGGGGAAGAAGGGTGGCGCCGCGGCGTGCTAGGAGAGGAAGATGAACAGTAAGGCGTGAGGGGTGGTCGGAGCCATAGGCGGAGCTAGCGGGTGGCACGGGTGTGGTGCGGCATACTCTAGGCTGCTGCAACTGCACCTCTACGAGTGGTTCTGAAACCTGGAGCAATGGAGACATGCAGGACGGAGACGAAGACAAAGGTTGAAGACAACCATGGCCAGGTTCGGCCGCTCGGAGTGGCTAGTGGAAATGGCGCACTGGGCTTCAGCTATGGGCCAGGCCTATTGTCACATTAGTTAGTCTAAAAAATAAACAGAGCATAGTCAGGTTCACCTCCCACACGGCCTCGAGCCCTCGACGGCGGCGCTCACTTCGTGCTCGATGGACGCTGGCTACGGCCCGCGTGCCCTCATTTTGCGCCAGCACGCCGGCCATCGCGTCTCAGCTGGCGAGCGCCTGCTCGGCCCCGGTGGTGGAGGGCAGCCGGCGCGCCCTGTCTCCTCGTCCCCGGGCCTCACCTGCAACCGGACAGCCTTGCCGCCGCCCCGGGCTCCCGCCTCCCGGTCGGCCCCAGCTTCGCTGCTCCATACAGCCTTGCCGCAGTCGGTGAGGGCTTGTTTCCTCTGCGTTTTCATTGTCTTAGTGCTAGCAAGTTCCCCCTAAATCCCTAACCGTAACTGTTCTTTACTCTGATCTGATTTGTTAGCTAGTTATTGTTTGATCTTTTCCTTGATTTAGTTCAATTGATGCATCTTATAGATATATGCTGTAAAAATTAGGGCTGTGTTGGTCGATTATATATGAATTATGTGTGATTTGGTTGTAGGATTGTGAACTAAAAAGATGGAGACTATTTGTATTGTACCTGAAGACCTATTATGCCATTTAGTAGTTGTGTATTGAATTGTAGGGTATTTTTTATGAAAACTTGACCTAATTGTTAAATTGTTTTTACCGTCTCGCTTATGAAAATTTTGGATCGGCCTACCCTAGACAAAAATCCTGGCTCCGTCACTGGTCGGAGCGCTGCTGCTGTGTGACCATGTCGAACAGTAACACGACCCGGCAAACTGGCAATGCGCGGTCCGCGCGGGGCGGGCAGGCAGGCAGGCAGCCACAAACCACGAGAGTTCTGCTGGAATGATGAAGGTCGATCACAAAGCCTCTTTCTTCTTGACGAAAACTAACCGATGGCCCAGACTATATGTCGTTGTGGTTATTGGTGGCATATGGGATCGCAGGGTGGTCGAAGCACTACATATCAATATCTAAGTGTCATTTTGCTTATTTTATTCAATTATTATAGAAAACTCACATCTGGATCCATACAGAAAAGATGCACGCATTCATCTGCATGCGGATCGATCTGCATGGCGTTCTGAATTATTCATCATTTATTCAATTCCTGGTGAGCACGAAAACAAGCTTTGCTATGCATTATGGCTGTGTTCACTTCAGCTGAAAAGTTAAGTTGATTTTGGCTGAACCTGATTTATTATGAGGGAAAATACTGTTGCAGAACTGAAAAATATGTGCTGTTTAGTTGAAACGAACACGGCCTATGCAGCAGCTAGACAGCTAGCCGACATTGGGTAAAGTTTTGTAATGCTTTCAAGAGTATATGCTCTCACATTCCACACCATTAGATTCGTATTGAAAAACGTGCACGCACAGATCTCAATGTAAACCTGTTTTGTGATGTGTATGTGCACACTTCCTAATGCGAATCCAATGGTGTGGAGTGTGAGAGCACATGCTCATGCTCTTGAGAGTAAAAAAACCGCGTCCACCGACCATTGGGAGTCTCGGCGACTGTGTTGTCGAAGATCCGAACACGGTTGGTATGGTAATATAATCCTTGGTTATCGCCGAGCCGACGGTCGAAGATCCGGACACAATTGGTACGGTAATCCATGGTCACCGCCTCACCGGCGAGCCGACGTGGAGCACGATGATGTCGGCGTTAGGCATGTCTTTGAGGATTACCTTCTTAGCCTCCTCCAGGCCTAGCCCGTCTACCTCCCGGCCACGACGTCTTTTTGGCTTCCGTCCAGAAGCTCATCATAGCATAGCATGATACGTAGATTGAACGATTATTATGGATGGAGAGCTTCTTTTAAAAAAATCGTTCTTTTATAACGTGTCGTTGATTGGTTTATAATCTAGAAACATTTCAAGAATACGGTAGAGGAGAAGAAAGTTATGAGAATCACGGTTCTCTTTAATTAGAGTGATTATTAGACGCCCGGGTAATGACCCTTTCTAAAAGTGATTTGATACGTTCAGATCAGTTTTATACGTACATTTTGCAGAGTCCCATACATTCACTTTCTCTAGATCTTTATTACAGAAGGAGTACTATGAATTAATGGTTTTTAAAAAACTGATCTGAACGGGTGCAAACATTCCTTGTAGCACAAGGGTGGTGCTCGACTCCTCGTGATCTTGGGCGAACCGCTTCACCACAGGTGGATCACGTGACCAAGAATCTCTCGCTAAGAAGAAGAAAGAAAATAAAAGAAATCGTGCTCCCTTTTTTCAATCAAAAAGGAAAAAAAAAGAAAAAAGAAATCATGTAGCTGCTCGCGCCCGTGAATCCTAAGCAACGACGTGCGACGGCCTGAAGCACCGGGCGATGTGAATGTGCGGCAGGCGAAAGTGATGGTGGTGACCGTGGCGGTGGCCCGTGCCCGTGCCCGTCCCCGACCGACGACGCCGAGGCCTCCACGGCGCGCATGAACCGGTCGAGGGCGCACGGGACGACGACGGCGCCCTGGTGCGCGAAGCCGTACTCCTCCCTGGCCTCCCCGAGCAGCTCCAGCATCCGCGGGTGGCCCAGCCGCGCCACGGGCACCGCCACCCGCCGCGGGGCCTCCCCTTGCTCCCAGTCCCCGACCCAGAACGTCGCGCACCCCTTGGTGCCCGCCGGCGCCGCGCATTCGCCCGGCGCGTCGTGCCGCGACGACGGAGTCCCCGCGAGGAGGCGGGCGCCTTCTTGCACCTGCTCCTGCTGGCGACGCCGCGGCTTCATCGATCGGGTCCTCCACAGCAAAGCTCGCGATCGTCGGTGCCTGCCTGTCGTCTCCGACTCCGATCCGTGTGGCGCTGCGGGATCGATCTGGTTGGGGTTGGACGATGGAGCGGAGGGGGACGACACGCCGGATTTAAGAGGAGCTGAAGGCTGCGTGCGAAGCGTAGGTGCCTAGAGCGTACGCGCGCGCTCTCCGCTAGCGTCGTGTTCGGCTGTTCGCTAGTGTTGTGTGCCGACTCCTCGCGGGTTCTCCGTCGGACTCGGATTCTGTCCCACCATAATCAATCAATCACACAATACTTGTTATTTTATTAAGTTTTGAATTACTAGAAAAATAGAAAAAAGTTTACTTAACGCCAAATTGATCTACTTCACCCTCAACTATAAAACAGTCTAATTTGCCTTCTGAACTTTCCAAAATCGATCAAATTACCCTCAAGGCGGTTTTAGCAGCGGTTTTGCTCCAGTAACGACGGTTGTGGTTTTGTCTTTGTCTTTTTTTATTTATTTTCACTGAATCTTTGAAAAATCATACTAAATCATAAAAAAAATCATAAAATAGAGAATCCAATTTTATTGGACTCCTATATTAGTAGATATACACAGTGAATATATAATATGGCATGCTTTGGATAAAGTTTTTGTTATAGCTTTAGATTAATTGAAAAATCCTATTTTGTCTATATAATTAATTAGAACAATTCATAACCGCAACTTATATGGTCCAATTATTATGAAATTTTTATGGTGGACTAATTATTGTACGCTTGAACTATAGTAAAATTTCGTACTCATCGGAACATGTATAACTTAGTTATAGATAAAGCATATATTTAATATGCATGAAATTGGGACTAAGTTAAAATTTCTAAAATACAATTAAGTTTATAAAAACATGTTTCGTTAGTAAAAGATATATCCCACAATTAATCTAATACTTTATCCATTTCAATTATAAGTTTTTTTTTCACTTTTCTATATACATTGCTTTAACTACGTAACTAAACATAATGTACATATATAAGTGCATAGTGCGCGCGTGCGCACACACGCACGCATGCACGCACTATAAGCTAAAACATATTATTCCCTCCGATTTCTTTCTACATGATTTCGTTTTGAACAGCAACACGGTCTCAAAAAATAACTTTGACCATTATTTTTCTATAAAATGTTTATAAAATATATTCGATATATACTTTTATAAAACTACATTTCGAGATGAATATGCTTATATGACTTTCATATTTTCAAACTCAACATAAAAGAATTTATTTATAGTCAAAGTTTAAAATATTTAACTTAAGACAACTTGAAAACAACATCCTTTAGGAAAAGTGACTAAGTGGTTTGAAAACCGTTCTTACTGAAGCAAAAATTGACATCTAACTTTTAGGAACATGCTATTGGAAATGGTTAGAAAAACAACAAACATGCTCCCCTTTTTTCTAACCTGAAAAACATTTTTTTAGCATTTGTTTTTTTTTAACTATTAGAGATGCTGTACAATTTCCTATGATTCATGTGTCTATACTTTAATGTTCCCCTATATATCACCATATTAAATTACTCTATTTATATATATATATATAATATATATATAATAGCTAGGAAGTTGAATCATGTGTCTATACTTAAACGTTCCTCTATATACTTCCATATTAGATTACCATATTTTTTAATTAAAAAAGAAATACCAAAGCTAGGAAGCTGACTCTATTATTGAGGAGGACCCCATCCGGCTCAGGTGACGACGCCTTTGTCAGCACACCACACCACGGTACATGTGTTGGCAGCCCACACGTACGCTGATACGCAGTGGCGGCATGAAGCCGTTGCCCGCCCGCCCCCAAGCGCCAACGGAATGGAATGGATCGAACGGAACGGCCCTCTTGGGTGTTCTTCCCAACCTCCAACGCCTCCCCAATCCCCCACACGCAAACCTCATTTGCCGGGCACGCCGGGGCGCGTGAGCGCCACTGGGAGCGAAACGTTTTTGTTGCCGCGATGTGGGTACGCTGTACGCGGCCTCCGCATCGCGCGCGGGCCGGGGCCTGGCCGCGGCATTATTGCGCCCGATCGCGTGCAATACTAGTACTACTATACTGTGCAAGTACCGGCGCCGCGCGTCGTATCGTACTAGTACTAGTAGCATCGTAGAGACAGACATGGGGTGGCTGGGCACTCGGCATCAATGCGCGCGGTGGCAGTGCATGCCGTCTGCAGTCCGTAGAAGCGCTGTAGATGGCCAGTCCGGGGGCCACACACGGTAAAAACGCGGCCATGTTTAGTTTTCAAACGAAAAAAATTTACACTATCACGTCACATCGGTAATTTAGACACACTTATAAAATATTAAATATAAAAAGTAACTAATTACATTGATTATATATAAATTACAAGACGAACCATTTAGATCTAATTAGTTCTTGATTAACTTTATTCTGATACATTAAATAGACTAATTAGATTTAAAAAATTATCTCACGGTTTATAAACGAGTGATATAATTAGATTTTTATTAATATTTGAAAAACACTTTGACGTCTCATAGAACAAAATAACTTTACGCATGTGGATTTAGTGCCTGTTTAGATTGCTCATTTTTACAATTTTTTTTACTATAACAACGTTCTAACTTTTGCAGTAAGCGTCTAATCATAATCTAATTAGAGATTCGTCTCATAACTTTCTGTGAAACTGTTAGATTAATTTTAGTTTTTACCAACACTTAATGTTCCATGCATATGTTCAGTTTATTAGCGTTTATTTTTAGCTTTAAAATAGTTTTTTTTCTCTCACAACAAATCAGCGTTTAATTTCAGCTCTAATGAACAGAAATGTGATGGAAATTTTTGCTATTTGATGGTGTATTTAAACAGGGACTTAAACACCCAAAACAAAACAGTGTTTCTCTCAGCCGCAGCCGCAGAACAGAACAGGGAGACGTGCGCCAGCTGCCGAGCCTGCCCTGCGCGGTTATAAAAAGGAGTGAGAGAGAGGGCTTGGCCACACTAGCGGACGCTGCGGGGGTCCTGGCTGACTGACAACACTAGCGCAGCAGGAGCACGGTCGCCATGGCCACCAGGCCGGGCCCTTTGACTGAATGGCCATGGCAAAGGCTTGGAAACTTCAAGGTGCCTCTCTCTCTCGCTCGCTCTCATCTTCGCCTCCACTTTCGTTCTTCCTTGTTGGAAGCAACACGGCTGGCCATGGCTGCTGTGGTTGGCAGCTCGGGCAGTTTCGTTGCTGTTCGGAGTAGGACTGCCGTCGTTTGCTTATTGAGTGAGCATCAGCTAGGAGGTTATATTGTGTGTTAATTTACATATGGGGCGTGAGCAAATTAAACGAGATTAACTCTCTCTAGCTAGGAGTTCATGCATGCACGCATAAGCAGCCATCGCCCATCGACACGTTTCTGTACCGTACAGTAGATAACACCGCCCCACAAAAGGAAAGGGCTGTTCATGCTTTTAGTGTTGCTTCAGCAAAAGCAGCTGACAGTGACACCATGTACACTAGCTTACTGCTAGTAGGAGAAGGGGGCAAGGGGCCGGCAATTTCTTATTCTTTATATAAGAAAATGAAATAAAAAGACCTTCGTTTCATCATCCATTCCGTGTTGTTATGTCGGAGACAGAGTCCAAGCAATTTTATTTTTTTAAAATACATATGTATGGTATTATTGCATTGGTATGGTTAGCACTAGCGCCACCACCAGATCGATCCGATCATCTGAGATGGACAGGGGACTGGAATTTATGCCCTCGTTCATTTCGCTCTCAGTCCAAGGGTGCTTGCAGATGCAGTGGTCCTCTTCCGATCCTCAAGCACGGAACGATCCTCGCCATCAAAGCCAACCTCAGATGAAGCTTGCGCGCTGTTCGTTTAATTTGTGGATTAATTGTTCATGATGACTGGTATGCATGCATGCATGCAGTACTTGGTGATGTCTCCCGTGGTGGTCCACGGCGCGCGGCGGGTGGCGGCGGGTGGCTGGGGCGACATCGACCTGGCGTTCGCGCTCATCCTGCCGTCGCTGCTGCTGCGGATGGCGCACAACCAGATCTGGATCAGCGCCGCGCGCTACCAGACGGCGCGCGGCAAGCACCGCATCGTCGACCGCGGCATCGAGTTCGAGCAGGTGGACAGGGAGAGAGGGTGGGACGACCAGATCATCCTCAACGGCCTGCTCTTCTACGTGGGCTACCTGACGATCCCGAGCGCGAGGCACCTGCCGGCGTGGAGGTCGGACGGCGTGGCGGTGATGGCGCTGCTCCACGCCGGGCCCGTCGAGTTCCTCTACTACTGGTTCCACCGGGCGCTGCACCACCACTTCCTCTACTCGCGATACCACTCGCACCACCACTCCTCCATCGTCACCGAGCCAATCACCTGTAAGTGCTACTACGCTTTAAATGCATGCGTCATCATTTCTTATATCACTACAGCCGGCTTAATTATTGTGAGAGAAAAATATTGTTCTCTGTGTTCTGACCAAAGCAAGTAACAAAACACAAATCTATCAGTATCCTCTTTTAAAAATTTAGAGCGTCTGCGCTAACTGATATAGAAGTGAGAGATAAAAGCAATTAAAGACTACCCATATATTTATCTTTTAGATTCTTAGACTTCGTGAAATAGATAAGCTATTTATCATCGTTAGTGACTATTCTCTTTTCTTGATTATATGCCCACGTCAATAGCTACGTAGCTAACTGATATGAAGTGAGAGATAAAAGCAATTAAAGACTATCCACATATTTATCTCTTAAATTTTTAGACTACGTGAAATAAATAAGCTATTTATCATCGTCAGTGACTATTCTCCTCTCTTGTTTATATGTCTACGTTATAATAGGTAGGTGTTAGGACGCCAAACACTCCGTTTACCGCTACTAGCCAGGATTTACTGGTTGAGAGAGAGAGAGAGAGAGTAAAGGCGGAGCTCTGGCCTTTGGGTTCGCTGTAGTGGCTTTACTGAAGAAAAAAAATCTAGACATCGTGTACCTTCTTGGTGTCCCATGCTAATATAACATTTCATTTCATCCAATAAGAGCCTACCAGCACACCTCACACAACAAGTACAGAAAAAATGGCCACACACGTAGTGGAGGTCCTTGCGCATAACATCGTGTAGTACCTTCTTGATGTCCTATGCATGCTAATGTAACATTTCATCCAATAAGAGCCTACAATACATCTCACACAACAAGTACATAAAAAATGGCCACACACGAAGTGAATGCCCTTGCATCAAGATTCAAGAGCATCCATACATGGATACTCTAGATCGGAGCCGTTTACCCATTCATTACTTTCACACTGAAAAAAACACAGCTCCTCCCCTCCATCCAACCAGAAATGTCCTGGGCCTGTCTGCCTGTCCACCGTCGTCGTCATTCACTCCCCCCTGAGGCCGACCCTGATCCATCAACAGTGCGACCCCAGCGGCCCGCCCCAGTGCAGGACCACATGTGAAAAGTGATACGTGTGCTCTGATGCGTCTAGTGCATGCACTGGTCGGGCTGGGCCCGTCCGGCCCGCTCCGCGTCCTGCGTGCAATAAAAACGGAGCATGTGAGTGCTCTGAGAAATCTGCAGTGGCATGTTTTTGTTCGGCTAGGAGTGAAGACACCTTTCGAATGTGAACCCAATAAATAATGGGCAGGGAAAATACCGGAAGAACTGCTGAATGAAAGCGACTACTCTCGCAGCGTGCAGTGTTTCAGGATTTTAGCGATGAGACTGGCTTACCCCAGTTGAGGATCATCGAGACCAGCAATCTTAGGCTCTGTTCGCTAGGAGCTGATAAGCTGAGCTGATTTCGGCTGTTGCTGATTTTTTATGAGAGTAAAACACTGTTCCAGAGCTGAAAAATAAGCGATTTTTAGACGAAACGATAGATTTGTTTACTAGGTTCTTACCATGTATCATCTTGGGCTATCCGCACCGCTCTACTGCAAACCGCACGCTACTACAAATGTGGAGGTGCGCGGGCCGCACCGCGGACTTGCAAACGGCGCGGTATCGTTGAAGTCGGCACAGTGAAACGTGAAACGCTACCTCTGGCGTTCCTCTCTTCTCTCGCTATCTAATGTAGCGGGCCCCCACCGCCGGCCGGAGGGAGGCCGCGCCGTCGTGCTAGAGGGCACGCGGAGGCCGGAGGGAGAAGGGAGCGCATCCGCACGGACGAGCCCCATAGCCGGCGCGAAGGAGGAAGGAGGGAGGGCAGCCGCTGGCCGCCCGCCATGGCCGGAGCCGCGCTTGCGCCCGCCGAGGTCGTCCGCTCCTGCGCTCGCCCCCGGATCCCGCCGCCGCTGCGCTCGCCCCCAGATCCCGCCGCCGCAGTCGCCCGGAGGTGGAGGGAGGCCGTGCTGGGGAGTGAGCTCACCCGCCGCTGTGCTGCAGTTAGCCGGAGGTGAAGTGAGGCCGCGCCGTCGGCGAGGAGGAGTGGGAGGCGGAGGGAACGAGGTGCGGATACAGATCGCCGCGCGGCGCGTCGACTCACCTGTATCGCCCCTGCAGCGTGGGGCCAGTCTCTTTAGCGTGCGGTATCGCGTTTGGGGTGGTGCGGATAGCCTTACATTTTTTACTGGGTTTTTACCATGTATCGGTAAATTACATTTGAAACATGTAGGACATTGTACAAGAATCCGAAGAAATTTATAAATGTGTAAGGTAAAAATTAAAGGTAAAACATAGACCAACGCAAAAATGACTGACAAGGTAAAAGTTACAGTATCCTGTAAGCATATGTTGAAGCTGTGTAACACTGTACCAGTCATGTAGATCCTGTCAGTGGACAATTGCTCTCGATTGCTTATATACTATACTAATGCACTAACCTAATGCAGCGGTGATCCATCCCTTTGCTGAACACATGGTCTACTACGTCCTGTTTGCGATCCCCATGCTGTCGACTATTTACATTGGGAATGCGTCTGTTCTGGGCTTTGTGCTCTACATCGCCTATATCGACTTCATGAACAACATGGGCCACTGCAATTTCGAGCTGGTGCCCAAGTGGATGTTCCAAGTCTTCCCTCCTCTCAAGTACCTCATGTACACACCATCGTAAGTGCGATCCAATCTTGTTACGCAAAGGTTTTTGGGCTCATTGATTTCTAACCATCTAACAAAGACACAACGTTACAATCTTCTGTCGTTGTTGATTGTATACAGGTTCCATTCCCTGCACCACACGCAGTTCCGCACAAACTACTCGCTGTTCATGCCGTTCTACGACTACATCTACAACACCATGGACAAGTCATCAGACCAGCTGTATGAGAGCTCACTCAAGGGAACAGAGGAAACGCCTGACCTTGTTCACCTCACGCATATGACTGATCTGCAATCGGCCTATCATTTACGGATTGGATTTGCCTCCATAGCGTCCAGACCGTCTGACAGCTCCAAGTGGTATATGTGGGCGCTATGGCCTGTGGCGTGGCTGTCAATGGTGCTTGCCTGGGTTTATGGCTCCTCTACGTTTGTGGTTGAGAGAATCAAACTAAAGAAGCTGAAAATGCAGACATGGGCAGTACCAAGATACAACTTCCAAGTAATCAACTTCTCCTCTACATATAGCTTCCTTTCTATCTGATGGTGTGCGACCCACTGACAGTTTTTTCTCTCCCTACAGTATGGCCTGAGCTGGGAGAGAGAATCGATCAACGACTTAATTGAAAAGGCAATACTAGATGCCGATGCAAAAGGTGTCAAAGTTCTCAGTCTAGGACTATTAAACCAGGCAAGCAATTATTACTTTTCAACTCTTGTTTTGAAACTATAAGGCTAGATGCTTACCGCAGTGTGTCTCCTTTTCTTTGTACCTTCTGGGCGCAGGCGAAGCAACTAAACGGCGGTGGTGAACTATTTAGGCAGAAGTATCCAAAATTAAGAGTTCGCCTTGTCGACGGAAGTGGCTTAGCGACTGCAGTGGTGCTTAAAAGCATTCCTCATGATGCAAAGCAAGTTTTTCTTCATGCAGGCCCTTCTAAGATAGCGTGTGCCACGGCTTTCGCATTATGTGAGAGGGGCGTCCAGGTATGTTCATATCATCCTGCATATCTTTGTTGCATTGTAATGTCTCTATTTTGTTACAGTTTTTGATTGAAAATGGCACTACACTTGTTTGGTGGATCAGGTGATCATGAATCCGAAGAAGGAATATGATATGCTTAAGTCACAGATTGCGGATAGCAAAGCAAGCTATTTGAAACACAACAGCAACCACACGCCTCAGGTAAACCTTTTGTTTTAAAATGAGATTTTCCATTTTCCTATGTACTTAAAGTCTTAAAGGAAAGGTGCCAATTGCCACACACACAGACCCAAAAAAATAGAGAGAACCGATCAAGTTATATGCCCCATCATGAGGATGTTAATGGGCAGATATGAAATATTGTAGTTATGAAGCATGTCCAGTTAACAAACCTAATAGATTCTAAACGATGCTGGAAGTAAAAATAGGAAGTCAAAATAAAAACATTTTTCTCTCTCTTGCCATTACATTAAAAGAAAAGAAAAGAAAAGAAAAGCATTTAACTTAACCTTTGTCATGAAATGTGAATTTTGTCTACGCGTATCAAGGTAAACCTAATAGTTGTCTCCTTGCGAATTTTGTCATGGAATTCAGCTTATACTAATGGTGATTGCTTAAACTGCTGCAGATTTGGCTAGTAGACAACATTGACGATAAAGAACAGAAGATGGCACCACAAGGAGCTATATTCGTTCCAATCTCACAGTTCCCCATCAAGAAAATTCGCAAGGACTGCACTTACTTGAGCACTCCAGCAATGAAGATCCCTGAAACAATGCAGAATATCCATGCCTGCGAGGTAACATAGATAAATGAGTATAGTTATTCCAGTTCATCAAATTTGAGGAGGAAAAAAAAAAGAAATATAGGGATGCATTTTACCGAGTCTTTTCTGAGCATGATTTCTTTTGTTTCATTCATTGACAGAACTGGCTGCCAAGAAGGGTGATGAGCGCTTGGCGCATCGGGGGAATACTTCACGCCCTGGAAGGATGGACCATGCACGAGTGTGGGGATGCTATGATACATACTGAGAAAGCTTGGTCAGCTGCTATTAGGCACGGATTCATTCCTTTGACTAAAGGTTGAGAGCTTTCAGAGCCTGGATTCTGTAGCTGGGAGATGTATGCAACTGCAACTCTAGATGGCATTCGACAATGCTGGCAAACTATGTTTCAGCATAATTCTGCCCGGTATAAAAGCCAACTATGGCACGGTATAAAAGCCAACTATGGCCTTGACGAGTCGTCGGGGAGTCGCATCATGAATGCCTACCATGATTCCAATAGCTATTAGTAATAATTATACGTATGTTGTATCATTGTATAATGCAAGTGTGAGAAACTTCGTGCTACAAAAATTATAATAAAATTCCGATATGGGTTGTCCTTTAGAATCTGCCAAAGATTTCTCTGGCTGAAAAACGGATGGACTTTTTGATACGCAATCTTAAAATCTCCGGTGGTAAGAGCCGACTGCTATTTCAGAGCCTTTCAGGGATTCAGGCAATGGTACACGCGCAGTCATCCATCCGTAGTCCAAAGGAGTATGCTAGTATGTTTCTGGTTCAGAAACACGTAGATCTAGGAACGACGCGATCCAGATAGGTTGCCAGACCGAGAGGTGCAGTCGAGAGAGGAAAACTGTACAGGATTTGGTATACGGTGGCGGAAAGACCGTAGCTCGCTGAAGATAATCGAGTCCAGACGTCTTAATAAAATACGAGTGAAGTCGTGTTCTAGAAAAAAGATAATCCAGTCCAGACTTTCCTTACTGCAGCGGCTACGGAGCGGGAGCTGTGCGCGGCAGTCTCGGCGTTCGCATCCTGCACGCACCGCCGCTGACGATCGTCCCCGCGCAGCCCGCGCTTCATCGTCATCTGTCTCGACGGGATCTCGAGGCGGGTGGCAGAGATAGATGTCGTATTCGTGTTCGTATTCCTACGCATGCATCAGTGACGATGAAGTACGCGGCAGGCAGAGACGACGCACGCGCTGGGGGACCTGAGACACTCTGCGGCACAGGCAGGCAGCAGGCAACCATGAAATGGAACGAAGACGAGAGCAGGATGGATGCAGTGCAGTGTCGTCGTCGTCGTCGTCGTCGTCGGACTGCAGGAGGAGATGCCGTAGTGACGACACGAGTCGAGCAGGATTGGACCGGAGCCCAGAGATGTGCAGCTCAGCAAGACAGCAAGGCGTGTTTGGTTCACGGCCATAGCAGCTGTGCCGTCCCTGCGAGGGCGAGCGTGAGCTTCCGTCCAGCGAGAGCGAGCGCGAGCCGCCGCACACCGACGGGTCTTCTTTTTCCGCTGACCCGCCGGTGATACCTTCAAACAGATGAGCACCAACCCGGGTTCGATTCCAGGCTGGTGCAATGTCTTTTTTTTTATGCAACGATTCTTTTTCTTGTTAGTACAAGCTTTTGCCGTGTAGTGCGAGGACCGAGAGCCGATCTCGCTCAATCCTAAACAAGCAACGTCCCTCGAATCCATTGATAAACTGCGTGATTCAGCAGCCCTGCGCATGCAATGACACAATTGACTCTTCTTCTTTTGAGAATCTCTCTGAAGACGTTTAGAAACGCGTGAGCAATCTGCGTGACTGCATCATCGAGGCGACAAAATTAATTTCATGTCCAACAAAAGCGTGCAAGAACGGAGACAGACCATGAGCCAGGGTAGTTCGTATGATATCAGTTAGCACGCGACGTATTGCAATAAGATAGTCAAAACTACCAGAGGATTAACATGCTAATTGATAAAAAACCTTAAGTTAACCTAGTCAGATCCGTCGCAGTGCTCAGTCACATTCCAGACTTGCTTACATCAGGTCAACGTTTCTTCGACCAGCCCAGGCCCTGAATCAGTAACAAGACAACACTGTTTGTCCATATCCTAACTTTCGTTTTAAAGGTAAGCAAGGCATCATCTGTCTTGACGATGTCAGAATGGGACCCTTCATAACTCTTTACCGCCTTGAGTCTCTTGAATATTTTCAAGATAACACCTGAGCTCTAGATTTAGATCCTCCTGTGGCAGCATGTTAAACATTTACAGTAAGCTGATATAGCCTAATCGTCACAATATCACCAGCAAAACAACCTATTTAAACAAATTAAGCAATACAGACTCAGAATTTTCCGACACAAAAGTGATTGGGTATATATTTTATCAAGTTGGTGCCAAATCTGATTTGAGTACAATACCATGATGTATGCCAAATCTAATTTGGGTACAATACCGTGATGCGTGAGACCATATTAATTCGCCGGCAGAGAACCATGGACACATGAATAGACAGAGAACAAAATTGCCTAAAAGTAGGAAATAAACATTAAAGCACAAAATATCACCAGCAAACAGCACTTTAACCTAATCAATCAAAGTAAAATGACCACAAGCACAGAATTGGACACAAACGTGATTCAATATTCATTTACTTAAGTTGGTGCTAAATCTAATTTGAAACCTAGAGATTAATGACACTGAAGGTTGAAAGTATATTCTTTTCTCCCAAAACAAAGCTGGTAAAAAGGCAAAATATATAATACGAAGGCAGTCCTCAGATATCTTGAGCAGACCATTCTAATTCCCTGTACAATGTACTCCCTCCATACCCATAAAACTTGACGTTTTGGACAATGACACGGTCTCCAAAGCTTAACTTTGAGGTCGTATTTCTATAAAAAATATTTATTAAAAAGTGATATATGCATACTTTTATTAAAGTATATTTCGAAACAAATCTACTTATATAGTTTTCACATTTCTATACTCAACAACTTAAAAGTTATTCATTAGTTATATTCCAAATGTTTGACCAAAACCTTGTCCAAAACCTCAAGTTTTATGGCTATGGAGGGAGTATTTGCCTAAAAGTAAGAAACAGCATCATTAATATTTTTGTTGAAATTCTAACACAGTTAGTAGTAACTGACTTTCTTCCTTTAGAACTGAAGTAAATGACAGTTTAATGCACCATAAAAGCAACCTTCGGACACTTACTTGATATGCGCCTTTTGTCCCGACAAAATTTGCTTCCACAATGGCATTTGAATGCCTTGACAGGATGGTTGACATCATCAAAATCAATCTCATAATCCTGCGGTTGTAACGTGCTCAAGGTTATTGCATATTCTGTTAGATAACTGAAAGTAGGGCATGATATAGGTTGCCACTGCACCAGGTGGGGGGTAATGCAACCACGGCGGCATAAGCAGCATGGGAGTGTGCCAGATTGCACGTGGTGTGACATCTATGCAGTATGTTGGCTAATTTGTTCCGGTTGTTTAGGAGAATAGCATACATACTCATCGTCCTCGTTACATGGCCACGAGGTGAACCTCACCCAACCACCCCCCCCCCCCCCCCCCCCCCCCCCCCCCGCCCCAGTAGGGAGCAAGAATCTCTAAAGGCATACAATGGCCACACAATGCCCCCGATAAAACAAGATGACATCAAATTCAGGTAGGATGGAAGAAACTGGTTGTTCCACAAATTTTCCCCTGACAAATGTCCATTACACAACCATGTTCGTTCATTCACTTGATAAGAGCAGTAAAGTGCAATGGAGGATGAATAAACACTATTACAGGAACACCACTTACCCATGTAAGTTCTTCAAAGGGCTCTACTTCCCTTGCTGTGAAGAATGCCAGCTGATAAACAAGGAGCATGAAAAACAAGGTTACAAGGACTCAAATTTAAATTTAAGCTATAGCATCAGTAACAATGTAGCGTTGCACTTGTACAGTTGAGTTGTTCTTTATTTTAATTAAACTTTAGAGTGGGGACCTCCCCTGCTGTATTTTCAGTTCCAAAAAAAAGTAGCATTGCACATACATGATAGTAGTGGTGGTCAGGCGTCTCAATCTCAACAGGAATTGCAATAATATTGCAATCAAAGCATCTGCAGTATACAATAACATGCCAAGTTAGCATGTAGATAGTGGTGATTCGACACAGCATGGCATCAGATCTTTTTGTTTTGTGTACATGCTGGCATCAGGAAATAACACAACCAGCAACCAAATAATCATTCAACTACTAAATACTTTACATGCATATGTAAAGAAACAGATCAGATTTTTTCCCCCCTTTTTTTTTCAAAGAAAAGAGCCTGATCAGACAAAGGAAGAACAAGCACAAATGAATAACGACAAGAAACACAAGCGCAATCATGCAGGATATTAGAGATGAGGCCAAGTTGTGGTGTATGGCGGGAGCCAAAGGGCTTTATGACCATGACTGTTTTGTTGGTCCTTGGTATTATTTAGTTTTAGTGTTTTCTTTTATCATAATGATCATGCCCTTCTAAGGGGTTGTTTGAGTCGCCTAGAATCCTTATGCTCATTGATTAATGATACACACAGCTCTACTGCTTGTTCGAGAGAAAAAAGAAACACAAGCACAAACAGGTCTCAACAGCACATAGAACCATTCAGTTCATAAATCATAGAGCTTCACAAGAATGATAATGAATTACTGATAAAAGGAATGTTACCCTAGTTACGAACCATAAAGAAATATTACCTGTGGTTTATAAACCTCGCCACATTCCCATAAAAAGTACCATCTAGACAGAGGGCTTCCTCATCCTTCAGAACACCTTCAGTGCCCCAGTCAGCATCGAGGAGCACAGGATATGTATGCTTTGCTTTACCAGTCCTTTGGTTATTTTTCCCAGATAGCTCAGTGTTTCGCTCATGTAGTTCAGTGTTCGTTAATATTTCACCAACATACTCACAGACAAAAGCACCACGTGGAAGACTTTCAGCAGAGCGCAAGCCCCATCCCTTTTTCCCTGGAGTCAAGAACACCTGAAATTAAGATATAGGGCGCAAAAGATTAAGAAGGCATACATATAAGGTGTAGTGAGCTGTTTAGCAAAAGAGTAAACACAGAATCTCTTCATATTTCTCAATTTATTTACACCTGGTTCCACTGTATATGTGTTACTAAAAAAGGCTTTATTTATGATGATCAGGTAACAAAAAGATGCTGCATATTGGTAGCTTGCAAGCGCCATCATATCTGTCTGTTGCTCTCACTAGTGTCAATTTTATATCTAGCAGGAAAGGGTTATACCATGATCTTAAAGGGTAATAAGTTACTTCACTTGCCTGCAGCTTGCGAGTAATGCCTCGCTGAACAACACGGTTTCCACAATTTCTGGTGCAACCACATTTTCTCCAGCATTCCTTGATAAATTTCTTAATACGGTGCCCTTTACAAGCTTCAGGTTTTGTTGAGTCTACTCCCTTTATTTGTTCAATAGGGCAAACACCCCTGCAGTAGAAGTAAGATTTTTCAGTTGGTTCCCGGAGCAGTGAGACACAAGCATCTAGAAATCCTTCCACAAGCAGGCCATCTCTTGTGTATGCAAATTCGCCGCAAGTTTCTCGTGCACAGGCGCAAGGAAGTGGCTCTGCTAGACAATCTCCAAAACAACCAGAACAACAATTTTCATCTCCAATCCTAGCAAGTGAGAGGTTGATATAGGCATCTTGGAAGGTGGTGTTTTGCGATATATAGTGAAATGGAGGAGGAAGAACCCCATCCTCTCCACTGACTATTGGAATGCTCAAACACTCTTCACCCCTCGTTATATCATTGACATCATGATATTGTCTCTTGACGCCTGTGGAAGAGGAACCTTTTCGATTTGACTGCAATGGTTGCATCACTGGAGGCTTAGATAAAAAATCCCGGGGAGGAAGTATTTGTAAGGTCCCTGTCTCTCTAGTGTCATTGGGTCCAGAACCAAGATCAAGAATACACTGGCAAGTATCATCCAGTAGTTTCATGAAAGAGAAATTGGGTTCTAGGATCTTGTATGTCCTGAGGCATTTAGCCTCCATTGCCTTGCATATTGACTCAATGCCAGGCATTTGAAAATCAGAACCATTTGCCAAGGATGGGTTGAACAAGAATGATAGCTTCCCTTTTCCATAATTGGACAATTCTACCTCAAAGTTGGTAGAAAAAACTTTACTGCTTACAATTGCTTGGCTGCTACATGCATCAACCAGCTGTCCTTCATGCGCAACCAAAATACCTTTAAACTTCTTCTCAGTAGGGTGCTTGACACCAGAAATCATGTGAGCATCTTCATTTCCTGAATGATATTGTAAAAGCATAGAAAAAATGAAATTGGTAATAACAATGTTGAAAAATGTATCAGGAGTCAAGCAAAGAATATGGACAGGAGAGACACAAATATAACAGGAAATGAAACATATATCAAAATCATCATAATAGTTCAGTGTTCATTGTTTAAACATAATTTTCAAATCTGCAACATGTGAAACTATAGCATCTACCACCATATAAACATGAGATACGTACAGGCCTTTCCTCAAACTGTCTGGCATACAAGCCAGAGTTCTGTATATAAAAAAAACAGCAATGAAGTTAGCAAAATGATGCCCTAGGGTACTTGAAATTTACTCATCAGTTCTCTTAAACCAATAATGAATTTATCAGCCTACAAAAAGAAATGTAAGGCCACTAGTTTTTAGCTTCTTTTGTCAAACACATTGGAACATTCATTAAGGGCTTGATTGTATGCACTTGTACCCATCTCAATCCCACAAACTCACTATAAGATTATTAGAACACTCGTATTACACAAAAGAATGTTTTACTCTAATTCACTCCAACACATGTGGATTGAGGTGAATACCAGTCCATGTGCAGCCAACCAAGGCCCAAGAGAAACAGAAACAAGCCAACAACACAAAGACCAAAAAGCACTTTATATTCTACTCCCTCAATTCCAAATTATAGTTTGACCAACACACTTTAGCTTTGTCTAAGTTAAACTTCTTAACCTTTGACTAAATTTTAGAAAAATATATCAACATCCGCAAGTACAAATAATTGCATAAAGTACATTCAATGGAGAGTCCAAATTTCAAATGAAACTAATTTTACACATTGAACACACAAGAAAATGATAACTAGTTTCCCCTTTCTATAGCATGTTTACAACATCTCCACTCCACTCATTCAATCATGATTCACACAAGAAAATGGCTCCTGTTTTTGGATACCAATTAGGGAGGCAACATGAGCTAATTCTAGGCTAACAAGAGCTAATGAGGGCTAATTGGTTTTTAGAGTCCACTAGCCCGCAATTAGCCCATGTTTCATCTATTTTCACAATGTGGGCTAATTTTTAGCTCCAGGATCCAAACAGGCCCTAAGAACAAAAAAAAAGTTTCAAAAATAACAACAAAGGATGGAGGAAGTACTTAGAAGTAGCCAAGTTCAAAATATTTTTGCTGCACCCAAAGCAACATACTCCCTCCATATAGGAAAAGGATGTCGTTTAGGACAGCGACACGGTCTCCAAAGCATGAATTTGACTTCATATTTTTATAAAAAAAATTTATTGAAAAGTGATATACGTATGATTTTTTGAAAAAATATTTGAAGACAAATCTATTTATATAGGTTTCATATTTCCAAACTCAATAATTTAAAGTTATTTATGATTTATGTTATCAATGTTTGACCAAGAGCTTTTTCAAAACGGCATTCTTTTCCTATACGGAGTGAGTATATATTTATATAAGAAAGAAAAAGACCAATAATTGTGGGAGTCCAGAAACAAAAGCAAGTCTGACAATCGGATGCTGTGCACTGTTATAAAACATATATGAGATTAATCTTATAAAGATACATTACCATTATGACAGCAGTGTTCTAAATCTTTAGGACACACAACTGCAAGTGGGGTCTCAAAGGTGCAAGGATCTTGAACTTCCAGTAAAGTCGAACTGTTTTCACCAATTCTTGTAGTGTCTGCACGACTCATTTTCATTTCTAGGGATTCTGCTTCTCGCTGACATGGCACTTCAGCCAACTCTCTCTTGACACTGCCATGCACACTAGATTTAGCCTTCTGGCCATTCTCTTTAGTCTTAAGCTTCTTCCTACAGTGGTCCGAATCCAGATTCTTCTTCTCAGCTCGCTTTTTCTGCCCTTCCTGCTACAGTGACGAGTTTGCCTTAAATGTGGTAAACTAATGAACTAATAAGAAGAATGGTACCAATATGTATTAAATTAAGCATCATATCTCAGTTTCTTATTGCCACAATCATTGCATATCATTACGTTGAAAATATGATTGCTTCAAAAAAAAAAAAAACCCCCATTAAATGTCTAACTAGAGATCTGAGCAAAGCCTCTGCAAAGAAATCTAAGCAAGCCTCTACAAAATCAGAATAGAAAGCCAGAACATACTTCGGGATCTGAATCACTAAGTAAAGAATCAGCCAAAAGAGAATAGTTATCAGCTTCTATATGCTCCCAGCTTTCATATACTTTTAGCAGTTTTTTCAATGCTCGCATAGCAGTTTCCTTCGAGAAACCAAAATCAGCCATGTATTTAATTGCATTATCAAATTTTTCCCTGGAAGTCTTGGATAGTTCCATCCTGCTAGCAATGAAATCAAACAAGTAAGCTTCAAACATGATATGAAAAATGACCCCTCAAACAGCAGGTAATTTATTTCTAAAAGAATGAGAAAGATATGGAAACACATTTTTCACCAAAATCTCTATTCCTATGGATAAGGACATAGAGGGTCTTGCAGTTGCTCTGACGACGCAGGGCACTTAAAAATGTGTAACAGCCCAGAACAAACCCAATGCCTTTACAAAGAAACAGGCCAGAACAATCCCAAAACCACATCACTCTCGGAGAAACAGGTTGAAACCATCCCAAAACTATAGCACTCCCGAAGAAACACTCCAGAACAACCCTAAAAACAGGGCACAACAACTAACGGCCTGTTTAGATTCACTAATTTTGCAAAATAAGTTACTGTAGCAACGTGCTAACTTTTGTAATAAGTGTCCAATCATGCCCCAAGTAGACTCAAAAGATTCGTCTCACAACATTTTGCGAAGCTGTCAAATTAGTTTTAGTTTTCATAAACAGAGCCTGTATAGATTCACTCATTTTGCAAAATGAATTGTTGTAGCAACGTGTTAACTTTTGCAATAAGTGTCCAATCATGTCCTAAGTAAACTTAAAAATTCGTCTCACAACATTTTACGAATCTGTCAGATTAGTTTTAGCTTTCATCAATATTTAATGTTTCATACATGTGTATGAAAATTGATGTGACGGAACTTTTTGCATTTTGTGGTGAATCTAAACGGGCCTAAATGCTTGATGCTTGTGTCCAAAAATTGATGTGACAACTTTTTACGTTTTGTGGTGAATCTGTTTAAACAGGGCCTAACTCACAATACTCGCAGCAGCAGCAACAAATGAGGCAATACACACATGTACCTTACCTTGCTCACGGAAACGGAACCCACCGAACGGGACGAAGACCAGAGAACTGAACCACTGCGCCGCCTCTCCCACGCTTCCGCCGATGGTGAAGCGAATAATAAAAAAAAAAAACCCCGAACTAGTTGCAGCCAAAGCAACAGAACGCGTCAGAATTCTCGGAAACGGGCACCGAAAACCCCACCGTAAAAACCCCATTCCCAAACCACAAACAACACGCAGCAAAATGCAAACGCACGCACCCACTGCACGAACGCGTACCTTCCTAAGCGAGCCGCCGGAGGCGACGAAACCGTGGCAGGGACGATCGGCGCTCCTCCAGCGGCGTGATCACGCCGCTCGATGCCGGCACGCCTCCTGCGCGAGCCGCCCGAAACGAACGGCCCCCGCTACCTCTCTGCGACGGACGACGCCCGGCGGCGATCGCCGGGCTAGGGTTTGGAGGCCAAGCGATTCCGAGGAGGCGTCGTTGAGGCGAGAGAGGGGTTTTGGCACGAGGCGTGGCGTGAGAGAGCAGATCAAGCAGGTTGCCTGCCTTCCGAAACAGGGGAAGAGAAAAAGGAAGGGGGTTGGCTGTACGACTGGCCAGATGGCAAAAATAAGCGGGCTCAGACGACGAGGAGCAGAGCAACAGGGGCCAAAAGAAGACACGGTTTTATGCCCCCGGTGGCCGGTACGCTCGGCAGCCTCGGCTGTTCGTCTTCCCCGGCCGAGGGTTTTGCGAACCGGTCCCTAGAGAATTATCGCGTTTAGCACCGATAATGGTGCATTGGAGTCGTAGTACTTCCCGAAAGAATATAACTACGCATTATCTGTCGTAAAAAATAGTTCATAATTAATTAATTTCTATTAAATATTATTTATATTTATAACTATAAATTAATTTACTATGAAAACCCATTTCGTAATTAATCTAATAGTATTTATTTGATCTCATAAATATTGATAATTTTAATAATTTATAATTTATCAAACTTATGATACAAAATCATGACTCTGGAACATTCTTTCCTAAATGGAGGGAGTATCTTGTATGCGCATAATCGAAATATTTAGACTACTTTCAGCAACAACACCCAAAATAAATGCTTATTGTATACTTGGGTTGTGCTACAGTTAATGTATTTAATGTTAATTTTTAGTCATCTCAGAAAAATAGGTTATATATGAGAGAAAACTTAATTTGGGACTATGCCTCTCCTGACATCTAAAGTAGTGGGTCTCGCCTATAGATATTTTGTTCGATGTTGAAAGAGTACAGTCTAAAACTAATTTTGGGTTTAGATCTCCATGTGCATCTTTTATCGGAGATAATCTTAGTACTCTGTCTCCATACGATGCAGATTTCTTTTGGTAATCAAACGAATGATAAAAGAATATGATACCTATTTATACCGTCTTTTCCAACGTGTCCCGATTTTTTTTAAAAGAAATCGCATCATGTTTTGCCTTTCTTTTCTCCTCGCCTTGTACCAAAATAGCGATTATTATAGAAGAAAAGTACTTTTGCTTCCTCTTTAGCGGTTTTTTTTGTTTGTATCATGTGACATGCTCCGTCAATCTCATATTGAGAGTGTGTTTGATCTCATGAGCTAACAACTCCTTCCGTTTTAATTATAATTTATTTTATCTTTATCTCAAGTTTGACCACTTGTTTCATTAAAAATTACGAAATAACATTTTTTGTGACTTAATTTATTAATAAAATTTCTTTAAAAATAATTTAAATTTGATTATTTTTGCAATAAAAGTGAATGTGGCCTATGGTCAAATTTATGGTAAAAAAGGTCCAATGAATCATAATTTGCAAGGGAGAGAGTAGTCGGTAAAGTTTAGCTTACGAGGATCCAATAGGAGGGCTAATGAGTAAGATAAAGTATAGCAAAAAGCTTTAACTAGTTGTTAGTTTCTTGCCCTTCTTTCTCTCTATGTTAGCCTAGGATCAAAAAAGATATCCCTAAGTCCCTAGTTAATTGTCGTGCTCGTTTTTTTAGAAGTTACGTGTACCTAAGTTGTACCAAGTATATCGCGTCTTTGCTTGAGCTTATTAACCAAAATATACACTACCTTTCAACTCTCGAACGGTGTTTTTCTCTCATAACAAATCAGTAGCAACAACAAAACCGAAAATTAGACAACCCAACAGGCTGTATATATGGATATTAATAATAATGGTATATGATCATTAGATGTACTATTGAATCTATTTTTATAATAATTTAATTTGAGATATAAATGTTGTTGATATGTGATACAAATCTAGTTAAATTTAAAGAAGTTTGACCAGCACTCAAACCTTAAATGACATATAAATAAGGACGCAGAGAGTATGGTCAGCAATTAATTGGCTAATTTTTATGTGGCTATTTTTTAGACATGGCTTATAAGGCCAATTTTAATAGGGTTTTATGGAGATTTCATGTACATTAAATAAGGTGTCACATCAGCTTTTGCATGAAACGAAGAGGAGAGAGAAAGGAAAGGTTTCATCCCCATGAAACTTATCCGCATAGTTTCTAAAATATTACAAACGTAATGAAAGCTGTATTGAGAGGCTTATTGCGTTTGATCGTAACTTTTTTCTCCAGGAAGAAAGATGATAGGGACACGTGACACTGTGAATAGTAAAATAAGCAAAGAAATCGTGGTATAAAACTTTGCAATGTGAAAGAGACTCGTTTCACATCAAAGTTTATTGAAAACCGTGAGGTGAAACTCACCATTGAGACTGACCTAATGTTTCAGATGTAGGCACGCGCTGATTAAGGAGAGGTGAATGAAGTGTGGTGGGCCGGAATCGAGAAGAACATGGGCAAAGATTTGAGATATGTTGGGAGGAGAGATATATGTATTGGAAAGTGATGGCATTATTGAGGACAAAATTTGAATTATTAATGGGGTTTTCAAAGGGATTTCAATCTCAATAAATGACATCTCAATAATCAATAAATCATACAACGCATCAGTAAATCTGCGTATGTGGTGAGATATTAAGGAAGAGGGAGAGATAAACCTAATGAAATCCGATCAAACCTGCCTTGAGAGCGATGAGTTCTTGGGCCGCGCCGCGTGGATCTCCTGCGTCACCGTCGCACATTCTTCTCCGTTCCGATCCGGCGCCGCGGTAAGGTAAGTCTCGATGGAGTTTGAGGAGATTTCGTGCATATTAAATAAATGTTATATTAGTTTTTTTATAAAACTAAAAGAAGAGATAAGAGAAACATTTCTCCTCATAAAACGTATTCGTATTGTTTCTAAAACATTGAAAACATCGTGAAATCTATACTGAGACCCTTATTTCGTTTTATCACGACTTTTCTTCTGCGGAAAGAGAGATGATAAGGACACATGTGACCCATGAATAGTAAAATAAGCGAAGAAACATAAAACTTTGCACTTAAGAATATTAGATTAATTAATATATTAAATATTTTACAAGTTGTTAGCATGAGATATATTGTACTTCTTTCATTTTGAATTATAAGTCATTTAAATTTTTTCTGTAAGTTTAGCCACTCGTCTTATTTAAAATTTTATATAAAATCTCACTTCTTTTTTTTTGTTATGAGTTACTTTATTAATAATTATTCTTCAAGAATGACTAATTTAACTATGTTTACGTAACCTTTTTTAAATAAGACAAATGATCAGCTAAAAAAGTCAAACAACTTATAATTTATAATGGAAGGAGTAGTTACTAAAATTAAACATGTTTAGTTTAGATGTATTTTCAAATGACTACATAATTTACATGACACATAGACCACGACACCATATATACATTAACGGCTATAGTTTATCTTGGAAATAGTAAAATGAAACTCCCCACTAAGAAAGCTTGTTTCATTTTTCAATCAAGTAGCCTTAGAAACTAGACCGAATATTCCAATTTACGGTGTCAACACATATACATCTGTTGGTTAAGAAGCCATAACTTATTAGCCTTGCTAATGGGTTAAAATCCACCCTAAGCCATAACAAAATAGCTCCCTTGTTTAACCCACCCTACTTCATATCCTTTTAGCTTTAACCCAATCCATTCCAAATCATAAACTAATTGTACCTTAAAGTCTTATGTTTACACCTTAAAATTTTATTGAAATTGGCTTAAATTTGTTATAGATGATTTAATATAAGAAGCAAAATATTAATCTCAACCGGCATGACTAGATGTGTACCCTCATCAAAACAGACTCTAAATAAAATCTCACGTTCACACCTTAAAATTTTATCAAAGTTGACTAAAATTTGTTGCAAATGGTTATAGCAAGTAGCAATTCCATGCCAACCGACACTATTAGATGTATATGTTGGCCCCACATCAAAGCCGAACTCTAGAAATAAAACCTCGCATTCACACCTTATTTTTTTTTCAAAATTGATTGAAATTTATTGCAGATGATTTAATATAGCAAACAGTAACTTTATGCCAACTGACATTACCAGGTCAATATATGAGCTCCACATCAAATCCTAACCCATTTCTACTTAAACCCACCCCACTCCAACCCGCTAAGTAACTCAACCCATTTCTACCTGTCTAAAGTATACCCACTCGAGAACCCAACCCGCTAAACTCATTTTAACCCAATTCATTAGCAGACCTAGTATAACTTGTACTCCCTACATTTTAAAATCATTTTTCCATATCTCGTTAAATTTGTCCAATGTCAAATAAATAGGTTCGACATAATAATCCAACAACCATATTAATATTATAAAAACAAAAATACTTTGATCTCTATTAGCATGTATTTTTCAAATTATAGGTCATTGTACTCCAACTTAGAACAATCCACTTCTACAATCTATAGATCCAAATATTAGATACCATTCATAATCTTATATTACTATAATTTAATTAGGTTCCAAACAACGCTAATGTTGTATATTACTCTATTCTAAAAGGTGCCATCCTGCAATAAATAGTGCACCCACTGTCAATATCAAAACGTATCGATATTATGTTTTTTTACGTACACAAGCCTATACCTATCTCTATGAACGCACGTATGTATATCCTACCTCTATAAGCATCTCTAGAAAACTGAGTTGGACCAACAAATCTCGAGATTGACGAAGTTATCACGAGCGCCTCGTTGTCGACAGACATGTCGTGTACCACTGAAAAAATGGCGTCGTAAAATTCTAGAATAAATCCAGTAAAATACGAGCACATGTGTCCAGTCGGAAAGTTGAATCCGGATAAGCAGGTTCTACACAAAGAACCCCACATGAAGAATCCTTACTGATTGTACAAACCTTTTTCAAACTAGCTTCATGACTTGTACAATACCTCTGTGAAAATTGCCAATCCTTGACGTGCTAAACTGCAAAAGATGCCTTGAGTGCAACGGCCAACAGGTGCAAATTGCAACATACACCGCCAGGAGGAGACGACAAGTCACGAAGGCATCTTTCCATCACGTCCAGCAAACGCTGCAGTGCGGGAGTTTGCGTGGAAACGCGAGCCATGAAGTCGTTTTGGACTAGTATGGGATGCCCTCGAGAAGAGCGGCTCAGAGCTCCGCAGGTTGGCCTTGAAAATCGCTGAAAATAAGCGTTGATGTTAATTTTTTATGAGAGAAAAATATTGTAGAAGAGCTGAAAAATAAACATTTTAAGGTTTAGCGAACAGAGCCAAAGCTGAAAGAGAATCAGAGATGGAGCGCCGGCGAGTGAGAACATGCTGTATTTTGACTTTTGAGCCTAAAATATCACTCTATACTATGGTGCCTAGCTTCGATAAAAATAGAGTATGCTTTTATTTATAAAAAAGAAACGGGTTTCATATTTTTGTAAGATAAAATTATTTTCCAATATTAAATCATATTTTTAGAATTTTAAATGTAAGTATAACGAGTCAAATCAAGAACCTCAGGTGATATAGAAACTTTTGTAACCAGTAGTAGGCTACAGGCCCTCTCGCTTCTCAAGGCTGTTTTGACACAATATAGGATTTTTGACGTGATGCTACTTTAGCCAAACTGTTTAGAAATTAGAGAGGTAAAAACATTTTCGAGAGTCGAAGTCTAGGATTTTTTCTATAGAAAGAAGCAAAACCAACTCGCAAAGAAGAGAGGGATCGGGTCGGATGGATGTTCACACCCATTTTCAGTTTCAGTTGTACACCAATTTCAGTTTCAGAAACAAACACTACAGTGGGCTGCGCAAATAAATACTACAGTTTTCTCACCAGCAGGCAACTTTCACACAAGAGAGGTACTACAGTGCTCAAGTAAATAGCCATAGAGGGAAAGGAGACAGGCAGACAACATCGTGGAAATAAAATGAGATGTTATACTTTGTAGGATGATAGCAGCAAGATATGTTGCAATAACAAAAAGATAGTTCTGAGCATCAAGCAAGCAAATTAAATAAAAATAGTCAAATTTAGACGAGAGATCGTGCAGACAATATTTCCTCAAGCACCTTCCTACAATAAAATACCATGAGCAACGGTGTTCTGTAATCAAAGTAGTGAAAATATTCATCCAGAAGACCAGAAGTAAACCTGAAACAAGTTAATGGTATGGATAAGTCCCAGTCCATCTCTAAGCTACACGGCTGAAACAAAGGCAATCACAAAGAATACAGAAGAATGGTCCTAGCGACGATTTGCTATACTCAAGAAGCTACTACTTTCATGGGTGTAGCAAGCCTCGCAGCGGCCCAGCCCACAAAAACACCCTCTCCATATCCCACCCAAAGTTCATTCCGGGCTTCCGGCTAGGCCACGAGAACTGTGCCAGCTCCCGGGCGGAGCCGGCGCCACTACTACGCCTACGCGGGACGGGACGATGCGCTGCTCGCCACAGGTATCCCACCGCGACTTCGTCGCCGTGCTCTCCCGCTGCTCCACCCGCGCGCACCTCGAGCAGCTTCACGCCCACGCCTTCGTTGCGGGGCGCGCCGCCGCGCAGACCACCACCTTCCACCTCCTCCGCTTCGCCGCCCTCCGCCTTTCCTGCCTCGCCTATGCCCGCCACCTCTTCGACGCCACGCCCCACCCCAACGTCTTCCTCTACTCCGCTATTCTCTCTGCATATGTCTCCGCCGCAGCCGCCGCCGCCTCACCTTCTTCCTGCGCCCACCACGCCCGCGACGTGCTCGCGCTCTTCCTTCGCATGCTTCGTCACGGCCGCCCAGCGCCCAACCAGTTCGTGTACCCGCTCCTGCTCCGCGCCGCCTGCGCCGTCGGCGTCGGCATTGTCAGGTCGATCCACTCCCACGCCTGCAAGAGCGGCTTCTGTGGATACGATGTCGTAAGCACCTCACTCCTCGATTGTTATTCGAGGCACGGTATGATGGCCGACGCGCGCAAGCTGTTTGACGGTTTGACCGAGAGGAACGTGGTCACCTGGACCGCGCTGGTGTCCGGATATGCAAGGGCAGGGAAGGTTGGGGACGCGATCGTGCTGTTCGAGCGGATGCCCGAAAGGGACGTGGCTGCATGGAACGCAATCATCACAGGTTGCTCTCAGAACGGGCTGTTTGTGGAGGCGGTTGGGATTTTTGGGAGGATGGTGGGCGCGGGGTTCCGGCCAAATGCAACCACCGTTTCTTGTGTACTATCTGCGTGTGGGCATCTTGGGATGATGAAGATCGGGAAGTTGGTCCACTGCTACGCGTGGAGGTCCTGTGTTGGTTTTGGCTCATCCGTTCTGAATGGGTTGATTGATATGTATGGTAAATGTGGGTATCTGGAGGGGGCAAGGTGGATCTTTGATGAGGTTTCAGATAGAAGCCTAACAACTTGGAATTCTCTGATCAATTGTCTGGCACTGCACGGGCACAGCAAGCGTGCAATATCAGTGTTTAATGAGATGAGGGGTGAAGGGGTTGAACCTGATGTGGTTACTTTCGTTGGGCTGTTGAATGCATGCACTCATGGAGGGTTCGTTGATGAAGGCATCAAGTACTTTGAATTGATGCAGCATGAGCACGGAATTGAACCAGAGATTGAGCATTATGGGTGTATCATTGACCTTCTTGGCCGGGCAGGCCGGTTTCAGGATGCATTGAATGTTATCAGCGATATGAGAATTGAAGCAGATGAAGTCATATGGGGATCATTTCTCAATGCATGTAGAGTACACAGACAAGTAGAACTTGCTGAGTTAGCGATTCGAAAGTTGCTAGAGTTGGATCCAAATAATGCAAACTATGTGGTCATGTTGGCAAATGTATACAGTGAAGGTGGCTTGTGGGAAGAGGTGAGGAAAGTAAGAAAGTTCGTGAAGGAGGAGAATATAGGCAAGAAGCTTCCTGGTTGTAGCTGGATCGAGGTGGACCGCAAGACACACCGGTTTTACTCTGGTGATGATGCTCATCCTGAGTCAGATAATATATATGATACTCTTGAGGATTTATCTGCCTCAATGGAATTATAAAAAAAAAAAATACTGCCAGCTACCATTTTACAGAAACTTGCATAGCTGCATAGCTTTCATAATTTGTGTTCATTATTAGAAAGTCATGAGGATAACTTCTGTGTGGTAAACAAAGTGGCTTTCCTAAGCCAAACATTTGACCTAGCTCACACATTTATTGGAGGTACACAAGGTGTTCCATCAAAGCCTTATATGAAGCTACTTCATGGCAACAGGTACAGCAAAAGTTAGTTCTAATGCCTGAACTGGACTGCACCTATCTATGTACAGGATCTTTGCTTTTCTGTTTCAAAAATGCCATTATGCAGACATGGAAGTATGCATATATTTTCATTGATTCATATTGCTTATTAATTAAAATTATCTATTTGCACTACTTTATTTATATTATTCATTTGATGCTAGAGCACAAGTGCTTCTATCAGCCATATATTCAACCCACATGAAGAGCTTAAAAAAAAAAAAAAAACCCTTGACCTGCGGGGGGACATGAAGAGCTTTCTATATCCCATTTACACTAACTTTTGATCTGGCCATTTACCCATTGCTTCATGTTTCCAATCATGCTGTCAGTTTGGGGTTTTCTTGGCTAACATCTGTTTTCCTTTCCCTTATGACCGTTTAATTGCAAAATGCCGTTCCTTGTTAAGAGATGGGGGTGGCAGCTAGCCTCTTATCTTCTACATATGAATTGCCACATTTTACATGCCAACTAGAAATGGATAGGTGCCCACTTTCATATCCCCTGTTTCCTAAAAAATAAACCCAAACATGTGGAAACGAACATATGCTAATGAGGACAAGAGGCCACAGATGATTGATGTTAACTCTGTACCATGTGCAACTATCATCTTTGAAGAAAAAGAACCGATTTTGATTATTCCATATTTCTTCCAACATATGCCAGTGTGTCCTCAGTTTGCGGTGCCAAACTGGTGGGATAATCACCCAATTTAGTGTGACATTGATACATTTTGTGTGAAATGATTGAAGCAAACTAAAATTGCCAGTAGTATATTTGTCTTATTCTTTATACTGCCAGTGTAACAAATTACCATGCTTGGAACTATCTTGTTGCTGATAGTTAGTCTCTCCACACAGTTATGTAGCTGCTGATGATAATGGAACATGGGAAGGGTGTAAAAGAAAAATGAAAAAAAAAAAGAATCTGGAGTCTGTAGAAGAGCCTTGCGAATGCTGATAGAATGATAATCAAATTACATCTTGTACCATTTGTGGTATCCATTGGTGACTACTGGTTAGATATTCACATTTCACAACCATTGTATATAGTGGAAAAGACTGAAGCAAAGTAGCAGAAAGGTGTTGTCCAGTTACTTGAACCAGTAGTATATTTTTCGCAGTCATTGTCCTGTTGATATAACAAATTGCCATTCTTGGAACTGTCTTTTTGCTGGTACTCAATGTCTACTCTGTCCACAGTTCTTCAAATCCGATGAGAATGGAACATGGGAAGGCTAGATCAAGAAAAAAAATGAAATTCAAAATCTGAAAGCTGGAGAAGAACATTCCAATCATTGATGGTTAAGACATCCTTCCCATGCACCAGCTAGTGATTACTTTTTTGAACTTTTCATTTGACAACATATGTCTCCATAACTATGTTTAGGGTTTGTTTGATTGCACAATAATCCATCCCAAGCCCCGTGGGTTGGGATGTTGCATGCTGCACCTTTGGAAGATCATGTCTTTTGATGATATGATCATGAGGCCCAAAACTAGCAAACTGTGCAACCTGCAATTGAGCCACAAGTTTACCCTCATCTCTTCATGGTACATTCTCAACTTGATATTATCTCATACTTGGTATGGTTTCATAGGCTGGTTTCAACAAAACCTATATATGCTCAGTGGTAATTATCAATCACTGTTATTTAGATTGACTATTTGATTACTTATTATGCCTTCTTTTATGTACTGCAGTACAAAGGTGTAAAAAAAGGAAAGGTGATGGGAGAAGCTGAAGGTGAACCAAAGAAAACTGCCATATATTGCCACCAACTGTTTCAGATTTACAGAAGCCAATTCCTTTTAGTCTACTCAGCTTGTGGAATTCTATTGCAGATGCTAGTATCAACCATGCTGTACCCAACAAGAAACTTTGAATTTAGAGATGTGAGACCTGTTTGGACAACCAATAACCCTCCTAATTCAGTTAAATGTATGATGGAAGTCGGAATCAGTTATACAGCTACTGGTATTACTAGCATTGGAAGTGCCAAAGCGTTTCCTTGGATGAACTGTGGTGTGCCATTGTCCTAAGAATATTTTGTGTCCGTGCTGTACCATTCCATAGCTGTTTCCTTTTCTTTAGCTTAGCTGCCTAGCTGGGTTCTTATTGGATTTATTATCCCAGTCGTCCCCAATCTATTCTTCCAACGCACAACTTTTCCTAGTTTTATTAACTTGTTCTCAATTCATTTTTGATCGTATCACTTGGTCAAAACGAGATTCTTTGATCGAAGATAGATTAAGATTCAAGGCTCTGGATGGAGTTATGTGATAATCGTCATTTCCATATCATGTCATCTAGCTCGTATAGGGTCACATGGGAGCATCATGCTGGAACATGGGTAAATGACCGCCATACATTGCCACTGCAATCCTGGCAGAGAATCAGAGATGATGGAGGTAGAAAGGATGGTGCAGGTTATGGAACTAGTATGCAAGGTACAATGACATGGACCAACAACATTTTGAAAAGTAGAAAAGAAGAATAAAAGCACTCTATCGGCTTGGTATGGAATGATTCGAATGCGGTGCAATAGCTTGCCATGTAAATTGCGAACGGTATCTGCCACCCTGACCATCCAAAACCAGCCAAATTATTTAGTCAATTGCAGCATTTAGCCCGTGTAAATAAATGTAGGATAAGTGACTGGAGTGAGATGGCCGGTCTCAGCAACTTATCAGGGCTTTGAGTTGTTTCTGGTGATCCTCCATGTTTCCAGTTCAGACTTCAGAGCTGCATAAAAAGAGACCTGTGGGGAGCAGGGATGCCGTGAAGATTCTG
This sequence comes from Eremochloa ophiuroides, assembly GCA_038502445.1. Lineage (NCBI taxonomy): Eukaryota > Viridiplantae > Streptophyta > Magnoliopsida > Poales > Poaceae > Eremochloa > Eremochloa ophiuroides. The sequence continues at coordinate 61,762,805 of JAHLJS010000005.1, read as the reverse complement.
CACAGATGGTCATGCACATGACAGCCATCGACGGCGAACTCGGGAATCGGAGCAATTTTAGAATCCGTGGAGGCTCACTTTATTGCCGGTCTTTCTTTTTCGATGAATGCACTCAGTCTTGGAACGAAAAAGAGAGTTAGCATATGCTAATTTGTATGATGTCAATGTCTTCTTTTTGTTTGAAGCTCAAAGAGGGGAAACAAAGTAATCTCAGACAAAAGTAGCATATCTCATGGTCGTTATTGTACAATCATCAAGTAGGAGTAAAACATACGATGAGATTTTAGACCCAACACAACACAAAAGAGCCACCTGCGTGCATTCTGCACGGTGCATATGTATGTGTAGTAATACGTTGTGACACCATGCCACTAGAACTCGCCGCTGGACGCGGCCGCGATCTGCGTGCTCTGCATCCCCATCCCCTTGGGCCTGCTGCTCAAGCTCATGTCGTCGTCGTGGTACGCGTACGCGAACCCGCCGTGGCGCGTCTGGTCCATGCCGGCCAGCTCGTCCTCGGCCGAGACGCGGAGCAGGCCCAGCTTGCTGAGCGCCAGGAACAGCGGCGCCATGGTGACGCTGACCCACGCGGCGATCACCAGGATCATCACCACGTTCGCGGCCAGCAGCCTCCCGCCGCCGCCCATGAAGAGGCCGTACGGCCGCCCCGGCGCGCCGCCGTAGATCTGCTCCACGTACTCCCGGCGCGCGAAGAGCCCCGTGAAGAGGACCCCCCACGCGCCGCAGCCGCCGTGCAGCTGCGCGGCCTCCAGCGGGTCGTCGAAGCGGAGCCTGGCGGCCAGCGCGTTGAGCCCGATGAGCACCCACGCCGACACGAACCCGCAGATGATCGCCGCCCAGGGGTCGACGACGGAGCAGCCCGCGGTGATGGCCGCGAAGCCGCCCAGGAGGCCGTTGCAGACGTCCACCACGTTCCAGTGCCCCGTCTGGAGCCTCTTCCCGAACAGCGTGGTGAGCGCCGCCGTGCTGCCGGCGAGCGTGGTGGTCACCGCCGTGCGGCCCACCGCCGACCACTGCCCATGGACGCTGCTCCCGGCGGGGCCGTAGCTCTTGAGGATGGTGAGGAAGGACCCCGGGTTGAAGCCGAACCAGCCGAACCACAGCAGGAAGGTGCCGAGCACGACGAGCGACGCGCTGTGGCCGCGCAGCGCCACGGAGCGGCCGGCGTGGTCGAACCGCCCAATGCGGGGGCCCTCGATGAGGGCGCCCCAGAGGCCGGCGACGCCGCCCACCATGTGCACGACGCTGGACCCGGCGAAGTCGATGATGCCGGAGCCGAAGAGCAGGTTCCCCGAGGACCGGGTCGCCGAGGCCCAGCCGTCGGCGGACCAGACCCAGTGCGACACCACCGGGTACACGAAGCCTGTGAGGAAGGCGGAGTAGATGAGGTACGCCACGAACTGCGTGCGCTCGGCGATGGAGCCCGACGTGATGCCCGCGGCGGCGATGGCGAACGCCCACTGGAAGAGGAAGAAGTCGTAGTCGAAGCCGGGCTGGGGAACCCGCTTCAGGCCGAAGAAGTGCTTGCCGATGAAGCCGTTGGACGGCGCCCCGTACGCGAACGCGAAGCCGAAGAGGTAGTAGAAGAGCGCGCCGGCGGCGGCGTCCAGCACGTTGGTGAGCATGATGTTCATGGTGTTCTTGGCGCGGACGGAGCCCGCGCAGAGCATGGCGAACCCGAGCTGCATCGCGAACACGAGGTACGCCGAGAAGAGCAGGTATGTCGAGTCCACCGCCGACGTCGTGTCCGCGAATTGGTTGCACAGGTACTCCGTCGCGTTCGCCGCCGCCGGGCCCAGAAGCGGCGCGAGGGTCGTGGCGCACGTCGCCATCTCCACCGGCGGCTTGCTCCCTCCTCCCTCCTTTCTTCTTCTTCTCCCTCTGCAGTCTGCACTACACGGGGAGCAGTGGAGAATGAAGAAGTGCAGGTGCGGCGCGAGAGGGAATGGCCAGCGGTGGCGTTGGATTTATAGGACGGAGGAGCCGTGGGATCATCAGGATTCAGGATTCAGGAAGGGCGTACTGGTTGTCGTTGTCGTTCACTCGTTCTTAGTTTGCAGGGGCCCAGCTGGCAGAGAATCTTCCGCCGAGACTGGCATGTGGGCCCCTTACGGACACTGATGGCGTTTTTGTTCAATCCGGAGGATCTGAACTGGTACCAGAAAATTTTGGTGGGATAATGGCCAGCACATTGTACCAGATGTTGTGTACAGATACTCTATCTTGCACTGTTACAAATATCGACTAGAGTTTGTGTATTGTGGCTTTGAAAGATCTAGCCTATCACGTGAAAGCATCTTTAAATCATATGTCCAGTTGAGATTATAACAATCTCACAAGCTATCTTCACCAAAGCCTTTTCTATCTACTATCTCAAGTCTCAAAATAAATTAATTCTAAAATCACTATTAAAGTATGTTGAGTTTGACCAGGAAAAATAACATCGTTACTATTTTGATCTCTTAGATATTAATTTTTTTTTCAAATTTAATTAAATTCCAAATATTTTTATTTAAGACAACTCTAGGATGGATGCAGTAGCTTTTCAGAAGCCCCAATCTACAAGCCGCTCTTCTCACTATCTCTAGCAGTCTTTTAAGGTGAATCCAACAACTGGAATCTAAGCATGAAACCAAAATGTCAATGGCTCAATGTAACGTCTGTCTATCCAATCTCTAAGCACGTCATTTTTGACTGCGCGGCTCTTATTAAATCGCATATCCTTCGAAGTTAGAAGATATGGATCGGATTTGAGCGCCGACCGACCACTTAATGTTGTGCATGTATTTCGGTCTATAGCAAGTATATTCATGGTTCATACTGTACTTTCTCCGTACCCATATTACTTATTGTTTTAGACAAGGTTTTAGAAAAACATTGGAAATATAAATCTCATAAATAACTTTTAAGTTGTCAGGTTTGAAAATGTGAAAATTATATACTCTCTTCATATTGGATTTAGAAGTCGTTTAGGACAACGACATGGTCTTCAAAATATGACTTTGACTTCATATTTCTATAAAATATTTATTAAAAAGTGATATGTGCATACTTTTTTAAAAGTATATTGGAAGACAAATATATTTATATAGTTTTTATATTTTTAAACTCAACAATTTAAAAGTAATTCATAATTTATATTCTCAATGCTTGACCAAAATCTTGTCCAAAACAACTTCGTTTTCCGATACGGAGGGAGTATAAGTATATATATTATTTTTCAATAAATATTTTTATAGAAATATAAAGTTAAATTTATGTTTTGGAGATCGTACAAAACGACACGTAATACGGGTATGGTATCTATCAGACATTGTATATCCCTACTTCAACTTGCATGCATGTACTGTTTTTCAAACGCGAAATCCCATGTCGAAAAAACACCCTGATGTCATCAGGACTGCAAAGTCCGGTTGAGTATGAAGGTTTTAGCAATTCCCATAGCTGTCTTCGTTTAATTACTCAAAAGCTTGGGAAACCTGCACATCCCTACTCTCTGAAGCAAATAAGTCGCCATGGCTATCAGGCGTTTGCTTCGAAATTGGCTACCACCAGTCCACGTATCTAATTCGTCCAGACGTTCACTGTCGAGCGTGGATCAGCAGCTCATCAGAACCGTGATGCAAAATATCGTTGTGTTCGCCTGGACCACGGAACAAGAACAAAAACAAAAACAAACGATCCCGATATGAGATGAGGAAACGACACAAGCGACGTGGACCTGTGGCCGGGGATCCGACGCACCCGGAGAGGTCGTCGCCGATCGGCGTCGGCATCGCCGCGCAAAAGTCCACGGCCTCCTCCGCTCCGTTAAAAAAACCCGGATGCCCGACGCCATCACGCCAGCCGGGCGGGAAGGCTAAATTAACCGGCGCCATGAATGAACGAAAGAGTCCGATTTGTTTGACAGTCTGCGCGATTACAGCAAGAGGTTGACAAAATAATTTCCACTTGTGGGTGGGCATCATCAACGCTCGCTAGCAGCAAAGTTCCCTTTTGCAAGCGCGATGATTCGTCCGGAGAGCAGCCCTGACGCCCGCCCTGTCTGGCTCTGCGTCTGCCCTGACTAGTTTATGGTGTGTCTAGACTCCGGAGACATGGATGTTCTTCGTTTGACTTTGGATTAAGAAAAGCGTTTTTATGCTTTTTTTAACTGCAAGATGAACTGACACCAGTACAACGACCACAACGGATGCTGATGGCATTGTTAGACTATTGATGAGTTTTCAGGCAATTGTCCTCTGCTGCCATTTGCTGAATAAGTAACCTGCTACTACATGCTATACTAAAGATTGAATATTTCCATAGTTGCCACGACAGCTGAGCTGCGAGACGACTAATTTCTGCTTAGCGCAAAAAGTCCACGAGTAGTACGAACAGCAATAAACAGGAAAGCAAGACCGCAGCGCGCGCCGCTGCCCGTAGCACGAGTCCTAGTAGCCAATCAGTCGATGCGGAACAGGATGGTCTGGAGGCACTGCAAGCCACCGAACGACGACGCTTCGACGGGCTTCTTCCCGGGTCCCCTCGCCTCCGTCACTGGCGGCGCCGCCACCGACCTGGCCCTGCCCACGCCCTCCTCCCCATCGCGCTTCCTCTTGTTGCCGCCCTTCGTGGCCGCGGGCGCGGGGGACGAAGTGCGGCGAGTGCCAACGGCGGCGGCGTTCCGGGGCGCCTCGATGAAGATCATTGCCGCGATGAATGCCCCCATGGATCGGATTCGAATGCGCGGTCTCGGCGGCGCACGCTCGGGCGCGGGTTGCGCTGCTCGTTCTGCGCGGTGTCAGCGAGAACAAGTCCCAGCCAGGGGCGGTGTTGGCGTCTGCTTGCCCGTTCGATTGGGACGTCGGTGGCCGGCGCGCGGGATTTATAGCGGCACGGACTGACTGTTCAGTTCGGTTTCGAACGCGGAAGCGAGGACGATGGGCCGTGTATGTATAGATGGCCAACGGGCCAGCCCGGCCCGGCACGGCATGGCCCCAGGCCAGCGCGGCCCGAGTAAGGTCGGGCCGGCACGGCATGTCATGCCTAGCGGGCCGTGCCAAAGAGGCCCACGTGCCTCGGCCTCGGCCCAGGCACGGCACGCCGGGCCGATTTTCGGGCCGGGCCGGCCCGATGTGAACGGCGACTTCGGCAGGCCGGGCCGGCCCGAGCACGGCGTCTCCTCGGCAGAGGGTGCCGCCGCCGCCACCGCACCAGAGAGGAGGCCGCCGCCGCGTCAGAGAGAAGAGAGGCAGCGCCGCCGTCATGCCGGAGTAAAGAGAGGCAGCGCCGCCGTCATGCCGTGGGCGTGGTCGCGTGGAGGAGTGGAGGCCGCCGCCGCCGCCTGGCTCCATGCCGCGCTGACTGCCGCCGCCTAGCTCGATGCACGCGAGCGCGAGGGAAGGGGAGGTGTGCACGCGGGGGGGAACTGGGAGGAGTGGAGGACCGAGGAGCGAGGGCGGAGCGTGGCGCCGCGGAGGCCGGCGGGCGACCGCGACCGCGAGACGTCCTGCGTCCAGCGGCGGCAGGCAGAGGGGATTAGGGAGTCGGAGTGGGATGTAGAAATTAGGGTTGTGTTGTGCTTATATATGTTGGGCTGCTCCTGCTTGTTGGGCTGTCGTGCCGCTCGCTGGCCGACCTCTAAAAATCATGCCGGGCCGTGCCGGCCGGCGGGCTTAGGGGTCAGCCCAAGCACGGACTGCAGCATCGGGCCGTGCCAGCCCGGGCCCGTGAGTCACCGGGCCGTGCCGTGCTCGGGTCGTGCCAAAACGCCGTACCGTGGGCCGGGCCGCCGTACCTCGGGCTGCATGGCTAACTATACATGTACGTGAGAAGGCCGAGCGCGTATTGGACCACGACGCGGCAATTTCACGGTCAATTTTAGTTGGAAAAAGTCTACTTTTGTTTCCCCAACTATCGCGAAAGTTTATTTTTGTCCCTCAACTTCAAAATCAGATAAAACACGTCCCGCAACTTTTAAAACAGTGCAAATAACGTCCCTCGGTGGTTTTACATGGCAGTTTTGCTACAGTAACGGAGGTTTTACTATAGTGACTGTTGACATCTACTAACGTCGCCAAATATAACTATATAACTTTTAATAATAGAGACGAGATTAGAAAATATATGATAATTAATTAACTGGTCATTAGCAACTAGCCACTTATCTATCACCAATATTCTTAGGCAAGAACTAAGTCGTCATCCCTAATTATATATGTTAAGAATAAATAAAAGTTCCATATACTATTCAATGTGACTTGGCAGAAATATATAAAATATAAACTAAGATCAATTCTGCAAGCGGACAGATAATTATATCATTGTAGCATTTTACCTAAAGTCTATCAGATTGTCGATTTATATTTATACTATTAGGAAGAACTGGATAAACTTTAATCTATTATATTGATAGTGATTGTATATAATGGATAAGTGACATTACCGATGTCATTTACTCCACTCATAACAGGTAGATGTCACAAGATAATAAAGATAAATAAGGGTGATAAGTATGATCAAGCATCATAAATAAAGGATAAACATCAGAGCACTTTCTAGTCATAGTAATAGGTAGCCAATGGATAAACTAAGAAATTAATATCTAAGGTAATTCTATAACTACGCCAGTGAATAACTCTAATAAGTGCAATTACATCTAGCAGTCATTGTTAGATTAGTCCTATATCATGATCACATGTAAAGGGCATCATCTAGAAAGGATGTGAAACAGAGTCGTCACCCAACTTCGCGACCGTGTCTGTTTGCCTACATACGGGGGGTGGACTACAGAGGACTCAACGCAGCTGTCACCTACGCGATCTACCACACGATCCAGCACATCAAGGTGCATTCGCAGATAAACAGAATACCTAGACACCACGTCTACATATTGTTCATCATCTACCCATCGATCGTATGGATAAACGCTATACGAGCAATTACATGAATTCAATAAGATCAAACCAACTATACTAGACATATAATCAAAGTAGACAAAGACTATTGTAATCAAGAACATATGAACAATTAAGAACAATGTTTCCCTAATCATAATGAAGAATACAATAATAGAGAAAGAACTAGAACTATACCGAACTCTGCGCTCCAGACGGATGCCGGGGCTCCAGATCCCACTGAAGAACTAGAACTTCTCTACTTCTAATCTAAGTAGGTTAGAACTATGAATTAGATGGCTCTTGATGAACTAGGAGGCTCTTGATGGCTTGACCGAAGACTTGATGCCTTAGATGAATGATTCGATTCCTCAGGGGGGTCTACCCCTTTATTTATAGCCCGGTGGGACGCACGTACGCCGTAGGATCAAACTGACTTAACCAAGGGCCGAGATGACTCCTCAAAGGCGGTGGAAGAAGACTCCAGAAGGCGGGGGCGAAACCCTAGGGGGGCGTCGCTCGCCCCCCCCCCTTGGCGTCGGTCGGCCCCACCTGTCAGGTGGTGGGGCCCGGTTGCTTTGGGTGTTCTCTAGATCCTTCCCACGTCCTGATGATGATGTTTCCTTCGCGGTTAAGTTTTGTGTCTTTTGTGCTCTTTAATCGTTCTTTTACGCTTTTCTGAAATAGCCCCTGAAAAATACAGAACATGCAAAACTCGTGGAAATTATCAGTTAAAACCCCAGACTAGTGTGTATTCATATATCCTTTGGTGTCTAAAGTTCTAATAAAGTTGACGTTATCCACCGTCAACAACACCCCCAAACTTACCTGTTTGCGAGTCCCTTAGCAAACAAACTAAACCTAATTACTAATGTAATTGGATCAGGAGTTGCTATAATGCTTTCATATTTTCCAAGTACACATGCTTTCAAACAATGATTCTCCTCTGGTTTAAACAATAACTGCTCTAACCTTTAGACTTACCCATTTTACCTTTAACTATGGAGCTTTACAGTTTTCGCGTAAGTCTTGAGCAATTGAAAGATAGAACAATCAAGTCAAGCACTATGTAGCAAATTCTTCATAGTACCAACATTCCAGAGTTTTATAAGTTTTCGAAATAAAACTCAGAACTTAATTGTATGACACCCTCAAGTCCCTTAATATATGTGGTATTTATGGATCTCACTTAGGCATTAACAATGTCATGTCTTCCTATCGCTAATAATATATAGTGGAGCTTATAGGAGTGGCAATAATAAGAATAAGCATACTTGCAATTCATATGTTGTAAAGTCAAACAATGGATTCATAGAGAATCGAGACATGCAATCAAACCAAAATGTGCATGTGTATGGAATATGGTGGATAGGTGTATATGTGTATACAGTGGCTAATCCTAATTCTACTTATGCTCTTTTGAAAATAAATCTCTCCTTTTAGGATTTGCAGGAAAATATGAGCTATCTTTATTCTTTTCTTTCTCTCTTTCTTTCTTCTTTCTTCTTCTTTTTTTTCATTAGAGAGGCGGGCATCTAGTACCCATTATTTTAATTGCTAGGACACTTGTCCATCTTTTACTCCTTTTTTTCATACTTTTGCATAACCACATGTATCCTTTGAATATAAATAATTGGAGGGATAATAATAAGAACTTAGAGCAATTAAACTGGGGCTGTCCTATAGGGTATATTTTTGGGTGTTTACTCCCAGTGTAGGAGAAAATATTTTCATGGTGAACATAGATGAAAGTGAAAATGGTTGCGATTACTCCCAGAGTAGGAATAATGCATGAGTGGCTGGAGTGTGTAAGTGATCTTAGTTTTAAAAGCATGACAAGACTCTCATGAGGTATACAACAAAGGTTGACTGAACTCAATGCAAAACAAGCAGCATAAATGTGCAAAGGTTTCCTATCTAAATGTATCATATATGTTTTGGTAGGAATTCACATTTGGTCATACAAGAGCTCATCATGTAGATTTTAAGTTTTCAAAATAAATCTCCAGAACTTAGTAATGTTAGGAATAAGATAAATAGCAGCTCAGACTTTCATGTATCATATCAATCAATCACCTAGACTTAGCTCAAGCATATGCCTCTACAAGTTTCAGGTTCAGAGTAAAATTTTAAGTTAAAACAGTAATATCCAAAACTCAAGAGAATTTAAGTTTGAAAACTAGACACTTGAAAGGTATGTGTTTACACCAAAATTTGGTTTGGAGATACTCCTCAGTATATTTTGAGGTATGAAAATCAACACAGCCAAGAAAACCAGGGGAAATGGCGCACATCATGACCTGAAAAGATCATTGGTTGATTTGGTCATTGTAAGTATGTCTGGCCGAGAAATATCGCTCTAAAGGGACTACACGAGGCCATCACGTATATGCAGGAAAGGAAAGGATAAATTATTTAATATATTTTGAAGAAGCATGATGGTTCAGCTCATCAAGAGAAAATCAAGGGAAGCTACACGTATTGCCACGTGCTGGAATCCATACATGATACGGCTCCTGGTTGCCGCCGAAGATAAGGAAGGAAATCTCAACAAATTTGGCCAAATAAGCAAGTAGCAGCTGTAGGGCAATAGATTGGAATATTTGTAAGCTAGGCGTCGACATGCAGGTTTTGTTTGATAGAGAGTCCATCATGTACACGTCGCGTGCACATACTTACGGATTGTAGGCCGGAGACTAGACGCCCTTTACCTATATAAAAGGGACACAACATATTGTAAAGGAATCTATCAACACATCAATACAACACAACTTTTGGCTCCGGCCAACAAACCCTAGAGTCAGTCGAGTCCGGCGAGTTACCTCATCCAGGCTGGGTGTCATCTGGTGGACGCAGGCTTGCTTATAAGTGCCGTCAACCCCCTGTTAAACTATGTCTTTTTAGCGTCATCCGGTGGACGTGGAAGCATGGCAGACCAGGGTCCTTGCTAAGCTCTGTTTCTTTGGCGTCATCCGGTGGACGCGGGAAACATAGTGAGTCAAGGATGATTCACGCTGGTTTACTTGATCAATCTGTGTTAACCGTCATCCGGTGGACGAGATGCAGATTAGGATGGTTCTCACGTGTGGATTAGTTATCGATTCGTGTTTGTTTGCTGGATTAATCTATTAGTTAACGTCATCCGGTGGACAGGCTATAGATTAAGATGGTTTGCATGCATGGATTAGTTGTCGGCTCTAGTTAGATTTGACAGTTTAGCTAGATTCATTAAGTTACCGATGTTGCTTATATTTATTTATTGTTTATTTATTTTTAAGCATCATCACTTGCCCAATCTTGATCTGTTTTTTATCGGCTTAAATCTCATGCATCTGTCTTGCTTAATGAATAAATAATAATTGAATATCAATTTTAAGCGAGTGAATTTATTTATCATTAGCCGGTCAGTTCAGATCTAGATTGTATACGAGTTGCACCCAAGTAATAAGATAACAATATTTATATTTGATGATTAATAGGTTTAAGTTGCGGTTTACATCAAGGCTGCCTCGACCCGATTCGATCCCCACTGTTGTAAGACAACAAATTAGATCTATTAATCTGAGAATCAAAACATTGTTCATCTTATAGGCTTGTATGTTGCTCGTATGTATTGAATCGGCTAATTAGCCGATTTTACTCTGCTTTACATTCAAATATCTTATGATTGGATTAACTTGTCATGCATGCGTTATTTACATCGTGATTTGTCTCATGCAAGTTATTATCACCATTGTCATGTGTGAATCGGTTATATGACATTATAATGCTTATTTCATGAAAATCGATTCATGCATGCTAAAATCGACTCTTTAGTCGATCTCCACTCGTATCGGCTCTCAGAGCCATACATTCGGAACTGTCTGGCTACGCCGGCATGTTTCGCCCTAAACTACTGATAAGCTTTCTCTTCCTTGTCAATTGCAGGTCAAATTGACTAGCACGCTTGGATCCAGATTATTGAAGCTAGCTGGATCTGCCGGACCCTTGCTCCTGTGGATCGTTCCGGCTTCGCTAGTGTGTTAGCTGCAGAACCGGATTTTGCGTCAACACACTTTTTGGCACGTCTGGTGGGACAACGAGCTTTTATCGGAAGTCAGATATATCATCACTCAAATACATCTGCCGATTCGTGGTTCTGCAGCAAGACGTCAATGAGATGATGTAAAGATTTTAGATTTAATATCTATTGAGTGACGAGATGGAGAGTCGGCCACGGGAGAATTTTAGAAGATACATTCCAAGGTCTCATCTGTCCGGATGAGCCGACTGCTCCTCAAGGATCAGAATCCAGAGGGTGTCGTATGTACGCGTGTTCATCATGGAATGCAAGCAAATGACCGCATGTTGAGAGTTCGAGGCGAAACGGAAAATCCGAGAAGAACGCGTGTCATCTACAGGAAGCTATTTGTGGCGTACAGCAACAGCAACACGTTGACGCCCTGAGTGATAAGCTGGAAGAAGTTCAAAGCTACTCCACTACTCAGCAGATCATTACTTTGTTTGGCTAAGCATACACAGAGATGGCCAGATGGGTAAAGGCTACTAAAGTGCTGCATGCTGTGCTAAATTGGGAATCTATTGAGCATGACTTATAATATGGCCGAACATGCATGTGTTCGGATGATAGGCAACAAGTCAGGAGAAGTGCGTCAGCAGAGCAGTGCAATCAGGTCAAGCAACTAAAAAAAAATATATATGCAGAGGTATACCTCTTAATGATGATTGGCTTCCATGATATGAATCTACGTTCAGTAAAGGAAGTAGGCAAACTGCAGCCCATTATTTCTCGTCGGCACCATCGTCATTAAATCGACCGGTTGCCTGACTGACTCCTACTGCCAGTCACAGAGCACTGCAGTAGAATCTCCTTGACTGTTCTGATTCTGATGCCGCTCACAAGACAGACTCTGGGGATCGACTATTCGGAATCGATTGTCGGCTAAAGGCGATTGTTTCGGGGGCGGATCTGCTGTGCACATACTGTATTATTTTTGTCGCTGCCGAAGTCATGAAGGATTACTGTGGATCACTCAGTGCAACAGATGGACAAGACAAATTGCGTCGGTTGTTCGGCAAAAGTACAGATTATCTTTCGAGGACCTGGGTCTCCGCTGTTTATTTCAATCGGCTATTGAACAGCCGATTCACCAAAATATCGAAGTTGACAATCGTGCTTATTGACTCGATAGCCGATTACAGTAGGCTCGGGGGGCCGGTTCCATATCGGCTAAAACAGAGGTTCAACTTAATCGGCTCAAAAGGAAATTTTGTGATTGACCACAGACTGACTGTTATGTCATCTTGGGCAGAAGAGCTGAGCAGAATTCTCAAAAGCGGCAGACAAGCATTAGTCCTGGTGCGACAGCCATTTTGCTTAGTGAGATCATCATGATTTCATATCACCCGTATTCTTCTACACTGAATGCGAAAACGCCGATAGAAAAATCTGGCTAACTATAAATTAATGCATCAAGCGACTCAGTATACATTGAGGAGATCGACATATATCATCCAAGCACGACGCAACGACTGGTGAATGCAAATGTTAATTGGTGCAAGGTCCTACAAAGAGAATATATGTCAGCCGTGGTTTTCATTGGTGGCATCGTTTGTTGCAATCGGTTATCATCGGTTGTTGCTGACAGCCATCGGGCGCTGTTGCCATCGGCTATCGTCTCGTATTGGCATCGAGAGTCATCGGTGTTTGCTATTGGCCATAATCGTCGGTTGTTGCCACTAGCTATGAATCACACTGAATTCTGTTGGCCGATAGCTAGGAAGCAAAAGATGCTCATGCTATTTTTTATGACAGCCGATGTGGCGATGTCAGTGAAGATATCCATCGGTTTAAGGAAGATCAAGGCATCAAGATAATGGGGCATATATGGTAACCAGATTTCATAATGCCAATTGTGCATAAAGGTCATTAGCTGACTGAAAATAGATGGCGGCTATCTGCACGCACAAGAAAACGTGGGAAAGAAATTGTTACCTCAGGGATGCAAATACAATGTTCCCATGGGGATAGCTGATGAGGCCAGGAACGTTAGCGGATTAATACAGCTGAGAAGGATCGTGAATAAAGTTCATCATCTGCTTATAGGAAATCTAAAGTGGTTTTCATGCTGCCTATCGGCTTGCAATCAAGAGAAGAGACAGAGAATACCTGAGAATCATGCTTCTTCGCTTTAGCCACATTCAGGATGGCCAGAATATTTTATTCTACATGTTAGCCAAGCTGTACGCCTACACATATCCTCGACACAGGTAGAAGTTATCCAGAATCAAGTGTTCGGGTCGATAGCATGCCAATGTACAAAAGCCGATTATTGGCCAAGTCAACAGAATCCCAAGTCAGTCGGCTCCTAAGAAATTATTATTTTTAAGAGAGAGAGCCACCATCAGTTGATGATTATCTTGCTGCTACAGCCGAGTTTGAATGCTGGCTGGTTAAACCTATCATCATCTACAAAAAGACGGATCAAGTTGAAAACAACGGCCAATCGTGCAGATACTACACAGATCGGCTAGCAAGTGTGTGCATGCGCCCAACATGATTGCCGATATCCATGTATAAGTCCTATTTGGATCGGCTCATTCCTGATCGACTGAGATGGAAATTCAAGTGCTCAGCAATACTTCCTTATATGGGCCAGTCACATACAAAGAAGAGACTGATGGGGGTTTGGTAGTTTTTGCAATTAGCCGATCAGGCAAAGAAGCCGATCAGACAAAAGAATAAACCATGCAGCTGATGTACAGTACATGCATGTCCTATTGGCACAGGAACCAACACTGAAAAATCCTAGAGAGGTGAACACGCTCGGCGTCTCGTTCTCCCACATCGGCTATGCATGGGGGGCCTAGCTCCTCCAGGCATTCACTTGCATGGCACCGAGCTCATTCTTGTGCTCCACGGCACACCCGTGTTGGCCTCGTCATCATCGTCAATGAGCTCATCTCGAAGATTAGGCCAACAATTGCTCGAGTTCTCCGCCAAGCTTCTTACAGAAACGTTCCACCAACATGGTCATACACATCTGGAGTCAGCCCCTGATAGAAGTACATGATTAATGTATTCATCGGCTGTGAACGCGTCCCAAGTTCTTAAGGTTACAAGGTTAAGCAGATGGTGATTATATCGACTTGAGAGATCATGGATGAATGCTATCGGCTCATCGGCGCGTATGAAATCCTAAGCAGCCATCAGATTGCTTATTGGTTTGGATAATATCGGTTGAAAGTTATTGTCGGCACATGGCAGGAAATTAGTTATTAATAAGGCGATCACCGTTCACAGCTGCCAATGGAGTTAACGATGAACTGGTATCTATGGCATATTCACGGGACAAGATTTTCTAGTAATTGGATTGCATTGGCTGCAAAATAGATCGACTATAGCCCAGCTGATATCCATGAAGGGATTATGCATAGCCGATAGAAGTTTCTTATCGGCTAATTAGCTGTCGGTTGCGAGGAGATGTGCATTGGAGTTCCAGTTATCCAGCGTTTTTGAAAAAACTGCGGGTGCAGCAGCAGCGTGTCCAAGTGCTTCCTATATGTTAGCTACTAGAGATGGCATGTTTTGGGTAGAGCATAAGGTGCTTTGGGCAATCTGATCCTGAGTTATTGACGAGTGGCCCGATTTGGAAAGATCAGAATGACCAAGACCAATGAAGAGCAACAAAGCCAATGACCGTCGTTGGTTCGAAGCCGATGGAACAGGGGCGTGGTGATTCAACGCATACGGAGTCTTTGGGTTTCAGCTGCATGCTTGGTGCCGACATACAAGGAAATTGGGTCGGCTAAACAAAGGATATATACCACGAGGATCAGAGCGTACAGCAGGACTGCTGAAAGAAGTGGAGTCTGACGCATGTTGGGTTTGCACACTGCTATAGAAAGCCCGCCGCCAGAAATTCCAAGCGTGCATATCGTCGATCTATTCTTTGGCCGTGTGCTGATGTTGAGGATTTAATAATTCCAATGTAAGTCGCAGCAATTCAGCAGCGGGTGCATATATAGAGGGGGACCGTCAATCCAGGAGAATGCAGCTAGGTTGCGACGGCCGATTGAAAGAAGTTACTAGCATCTTATCGGCCTGGAATGAAGGAGCGTGCGTACAGAACCAAAGACCGAGGCATGACTTTCCGCTGTTGGTCAGCCGAGAAGATGCGTGCGAGGAAGCTCAGCGGCAAAGTTCAATATCCGTCGAGCAGGCTGTGTACACAATGATCATGAGCGTCCTGATCAGCGCTGCATCGATTCCTTCGCCGATGGCCAGCCAGTCACCTAAGGGCATACAATTCAATGGAATCTACGACCAATTGACTAGTCCAACCAAGCATAGCTGATGGGTTCGAATTGACGGCTGCCGTGGCCAAATTGATCATGTGATGCCCAGTGTGTGCTACCACTAACGGTTCAGCATGGAGTCCCATGCCAACATATAGAATCGCCAGTTAAAGTGGATGCCTCGGGGAGGTGGAGTTTTAATACACAGAAGTCAGGACAAGGTTGTTTGGCCTGATCATTCCGTCACCATCATCAGGGATGTCATCGTCATACTGGAGGTCGCGTTACCTGGAGGAGTGATGATTGTCAGTGTCTTGTATCTCGAACACCGTTTCCCAAGAGATCAACTTCTTTTCCCCCACTGGCTATTATGATCGATTGTTACAGAGCAATGACACGCGGAACTGTGACTGATCGGAGGAAGTGACCCCGATGAAATATCCGAGCAGGAAGAAAGGCCGATCTTGCTTTTGTTAGTTTCCAGCAAAGTATGGCCGGGGGTATAAGTGGTTCGGCCGTAGTGGATGGCAGCAGGCATTAAAGCAGAGCTGATGGTTTTGAAGGTCCAAGGCAATGGAATCGGCTGCTCCAAACCGTTTGAATTATGCGCACATCGAAATCCATGGATATGGTCACGTGGGATAGAAGCAAGGCAGAAGACGGTGATTGTGCTTATTACCTCTCAACAGCCGATTAGAGTTATGGACTTGCGAGATCAACTCCTAATCGGCTAAGATAGATGGAAGTCAGCCAGTGCCAGTATCGGCAAATTGGTTTAATATACATATGCTGATCGCTTCATTGTGAGCCATGGCTCAAGTTCTGTCTGGAATTTTTGGATGGAGCCCGCGAGTACATAAAACAGCTGATGTCGGTGGATTGAAAATGTATCAAAATATTTTATTGCATTAAACCGATCGGCTAAAAACTGCAAGGAGGCCACGAGTTGTCATTGCTCGGAAAGGAAGGCACAGAGTACGCTGGATTGATCAGGCTCGGAGTTAAGAAAGATAAGATAAATAAGCCGATCATCAGCTAGGCCAAAGTTATTTCTTGATGGAGTGGAACCCGGACTCGCCATGCGAACGCATTGCACGACATCGAGCGATCTATTACGGAGAAACAAGACGAATGACTTTCATTGGCTTCTACATCTTCAATAATGGTATGTGCAACTCTGTCCTCATAATTTTAAAGTTAAAATCTTGACAATGTGTGATATAAATGTCTTAGTTTATCCATGGTTGAAATGATAAATAGATGCTCTGATTTATGCTTCACCTATGTCTGGTTTATAACTTTAATTTCTCTGAGATTTGGGTTTAGTAGCTATAATATTTGTTTTGAAGTCTTTTAAACTTGTGGGTTGCATAAAGTTCAAACTTTGTTTAAAAGTGGTTGTAGAATAAGAATGGGAATAGAGTTTGCTATGACATTATTCTGAGAGATACTTGACATCCGGAGAATTTTCTATACAATTAAATAAAACTATCATGTTGAGCTTTGTCAAACTGTCGTGACCACTAGTGTAGATTATAGTCATAAGCTCAAGATCAAGTTTCACTTACACTAAATGTTTCGTACCTATATTTCTTCTTTGATTAAGATTTATGAGGCTATAAAAAATAAAATAAAATAAAATAAAATATAAAGTTCAGAAATAAAAACGACAGACAAGTGTCTGCCAGAACCGAGCTACAAGATGGCCAAAAGGCCCAATAGCCTCATAAGTTTTAAAATGATTAGAAGGAATATGTGTGTGAGAAAATAAATTTAAAAATAAAAGTTAATAAATTCTTGATTTAAGCATATGCCTTATATCTCCTTATGGTCTAGTTTTTGACTTTACAAAATATATGGTATGATTTTCTAAAAGAAACTCAGAAATAAAAACGACGGACACGTGTCCGCCAGAACTGAGTTATAAAACACAAAACTCCGGAAGGAAAGAGATCAAAGAATGAAAGATAAGCAGATTCTGTGACGGTTCTGTTTTGCAGTTGCCCAAGGACTTAATGAGAATTATAAGCCCCATGGTTGATGAGATAGAAGGATGAGTAGAGTGCCATTTTATTCAAATTGAAAAGGAATTTCGATTATAAATCTGATACTCTTGAGATGTAATCGGCATTGCAGCATCTCCTGATCAACAATACAGAATGGAGAAGACTATGATATTTATACACATGCATTTGCTACTAACCTATTTCCACATGTGTTGGAGACTTATTGTTTTACAGGCAAAATTGTGGAAATATGATGAGAACAAGCTATTGTTGCCAGTGGGTTTCTCGGCTCTTTGAGAAGACCACCAGATTGGAATAATTCGAAGCATGAGAATTCATACTCCGAACTAGGAGGGCCTGTGTTTACACCAAAATTTGGTTTGGGGGAAATGGCGCACATCATGACCTGGAAAGATCATTGGTTGATTTGGTCATTGCAAGTCTGTCTGGCCGAGAAATATCGCTGGAAAGGGACTACACGAGGCCATCACGTATATGCAGGAAAGGAAAGGATAAATTATTTAATATATTTTGAAGAAGCATGACGGTTCACCTCATCAAGAGAAAATCAAGGGAAGCTACACGTATTGCCACGTGCTGGAATCCATACATGATACGGCTACTGGTTGCCGCCAAAGATAAGGAAGGAAATCTCAACAAATTTGGCCAAATAAGCAAGTAGCAGCTGTAGGGCAATAGATTGGAATATTTGTAAGCTAGGCGTCGGCATGCAGGTTTTGTTTCATAGAGAGTCCATCATGTACACGTCGCGTACACGTACGTACGGATTGTAGGCCGGAGACTAGGCGCCCTTTACCTATATAAAAGGGACACAACATATTGTAAAGGAATCTATCAATACATCAATACAACACAACTTTCGGCTCCGGTCAACAAACCCTAGAGTCAGTCGAGTCCGGCGAGTTACTTCATCCAGGCTGGGTGTCATCCGGTGGACGCAGGCTTGCTTGTAAGTGCCGTCAATCCCCTGTTAAACTATGCCTTTTTAGCGTCATCCGGTGGACGTGGAAGCATGGCAGACCAGGGTCCTTGCTAAGCTCTGTTTCTTTGGCGTCATCCGGTGGATGCGGGAAACATAGTGAGTCAAGGATGATTCACGCTGGTTTACTTGATCAATCTGTGTTAACCGTCATCCGGTGGACGAGATGCAGATTAGGATGGTTCTCACGTGTGGATTAGTTATCGATTCGTGTTTGTTTGCTGGATTAATCTATTAGTTAACGTCATCCGGTGGACAGGCTATACATTAAGATGGTTTGCATGCATGGATTAGTTGTCGGCTCTAGTTAGATTTGGCAGTTTAGCTAGATTCATTAAGTTACCAATGTTGTTTATATTTATTTATTGTTTATTTATTTTTAAGCATCATCACTTGCCCAATCTTGATCTGTTTTTTATCGGCTTAAATCTCATGCATCTGTCTTGCTTAATGAATAAATAATAATTGAATATCAATTTTAAGCGAGTGAATTTATTTATCATTAGCCGGTCAGTTCAGATCTATATTGTATACGCGTTGCACCCAAGTAATAAGATAACAATGTTTATATTTGATGATTAATAGGTTTAAGTTGCGGTTTACATCAAGGCTGCCTCGACCCGATTCGATCCCCACTGTTGTGAGACAACAAATTAGATCTATTAATCTGAGAATCAAAGCATTGTTCATCTTATAGGCTTGTATGTTGCTCGTATGTATTGAATCGGCTAATTAGCCGATTTTACTCTGCTTTACATTCAAATATCTTATGATTGGATTAACTTGTCATGCATGCGTTATTTACATCGTGATTTGTCTCATGCAAGTTATTATCACCATTGTCATGTGTGAATCGGTTATATGACATTATAATGCTTATTTCATGAAAATCGATTCATGCATGCTAGAATCGACTCTTTAGTCGATCTCCACTCGTATCGGCTCTCAGAGCCATACATTCAGAACTGTCTGGCTACGCCGGTATGTTCCGCCCTAAACTACTGATAAGCTTTCTCTTCCTTGTCAATTGCAGGTCAAATTGACTGGCACGCTTGGATCCAGATTATTGAAGCTTGCTGGATCTGCCAGACCCTTGCTCATGTGGATCGTTCCGGCTTCGCTAGTGTGTTAGCTGCAGAACCGGATTTTGCGTCAACAGTATGATAACAGAGCAACTATTCATCATCTCCAAGATAAATTTTAGTGTTCATCAATTTTAATTAATTTTAGCTTAGACTGACTGCGAACATATTCCAATATAAAACTAAGTGTTTATTTGGTTTTAATGATTTTTTGATTGGACTCAAAAAGACTCTATAATTTGTGGACCTTCATGTGCCCACATATTTTTGGTATTTTATGACTATATAAAACAGACTCAATAATCACCTAGGTATAATTACCTGATAACTAGGGGATGCTCCTCTCCCAAGCTTGATGTTTGCAATACTTGGTGTTGAATAATCCTTAGAGTGAGCTAGCCAGTGGTAGTCCTGGTGGGTGCTACTGATAGACTCTCTCCTTAGTCATAATATTATTCCTGCATAATTATACTCCAACAAGAAAACCAAAACTCGAGGTTTGAATTTAACAAGGGGTTAGCGGTCAGCCAATGAGTAATTGATTATTCTTTGGGTTGATTTTAATTGACAGATTCTAGCAGGATTCTAACAGGATTCTCTTTTTAATGTTTTCTAATTTCTTATGCAGCAATCAAATATGTATGTATGCTATATTTTTTTTATGCCACCACGGAGAATATTTATTCCCATGGGGTTTAGGATTTTCATAATGCAACAAAGTAAATACAGATGCTACTACCATTTATCTATATATTTATATTATTTTTGTTTTTATTTTTATGCCGTCACAGTAAATATTCCTACAGGGTTACCATAAGTTTATTCACATGGGGCTTTAGTATTTATGATGCAGCAAATAAAACAGTAAATATTTTGTTGTTTTATATTTAATGTACAAAAGTGATTGTACTAATAAATGTGTTAAAGTAAAATTACTAATGAATGCTAACTTAATTAGATAACTATCATTCTAACCTTATGGTTGGGGTACGGAATTTAAAGTCTACCGACAGGACTTAGATAGAGGAGAATTCTTACTTAGCAGGTTCATCGTCTTACCTCAGTCAATTCTCCATTTTGCGGTGGTATAGTAGGTGCTTCTTCTTTCTCCTTTCATCTCATTTTTGTCTCTTCTGTTTCTCTCTTTTATAGCTCCAGCTTTTCCTTTTCACACTCCTTCAGGTGTGCTTCTCTTGATTCTTCATCTCTCTTCATCCATTCTTCTAATTGTGCATGGATCTCTTCTTTCTCTGCTTTAGCAATCTGATCCATCCTTTCAGCTTCCGCTTCCCATTCACTCCAGCGTGGTGCTTTTACGGCTTCCTCTTGCTCCTTGTAGCAGTCTTCATACTTCACACAATCTTGCCAGGGAATTCCTCCCATCCACAGTGAGGCTAGGCAGCTTGACGATGAGCTTGGCGTCTTCTTCTGTTGCGTTGCTTCCTGTTCTGCTCATGGTTAACAAGTGTTCTAAATTGACAGTGTACCTTTCCTGTGGGTAGGTTGAAGTGGATGTGTCCAGACCCGATGTAGATAATAGCATTGGCGGTATAGAGGAACGGTCTTCCTAAAAGAATAGGTGATTCATCGTCTCCCTGCATGTCAAGGATTAGAAAATCTGCGGGTATATATTTATCTTGAAATCTTACCATAACATCCTTAACCACGCCTTCAGGGAATCTTAGTGATTGGTCTGCCATCTGCAGCTGAATATATGTTGGGTATAGAGGTAAATCATTAAACAAATCATTATATAACTGTTTGGACATTACGTTGACGCCTGATCTAGTGTCGCAGATGGTGTCGGCAAAAGTGGTGTCCCTGATTGTGAATTCAATGATTGGTACACCTGGGTCACCTTTCTTTGTTGGAAATGGTTGGGGGAGCATATGATCATTTTCTGTGTTGAGAGTAATGATTAGTTGAGCGGTTTCTTCAGGTACATGCTGGGGCTTGTTCTTCCTCCATCTTCTATTGTTCTTCTTCTTGGGTGCTGGTTGTTGTTGCTCTTCTTATTGATGAAATTGCTTCGGGACTGCAGGAGTCTTTAGGATGCGGTTCTTGAACGAGAATCTCTCTATCTTGTCCTTGATGGAAAGGACAATCTTGGCATGTTCCGCATAGATGATGGCTTTGGTTGTGCACAAGAATGTCGTCCCAAGATAATGGGTGCCTTCTCATCTCCTTCTGTCTCCATAATCACGAAGTCAACTGGGACATATGATTGCCCCACTCTGATAACAGCTTCTTCTAGCACTCCCTCGGGGTAGCAAATGAACAGATCTGCAAGCTGCAAATGCATATCTGTGTATAACAAAGGATCACCTAAAATTTTCTCATAAATTACCTTGGGCATTATGTTGACACTTGCGCTGAAATCGCAAATAGACTCTGGAAAACTGTGACATCCTATAGAGAGAGGAATGACAGGTCTCCCAGGGTCTCCCATTGTAGTGAGTGATCAATCCACTGTATATCTGCAGGCTCAATGTTGACAATTCCTAACGCAATCACCAAGGCAAAAGATATCCCCGGCAACGGCGCCAGAAAACTTGTTGACACTAGATATAACACCCAGAGAAATCAGCAAGCGTACGGATATCAAGGTAGTTTTCACCAAGGAGTATTCCTAGGTATCGAATTTCCACAGGAAACATGAAGTAGACTAGTCAAGAACTAAGTGTATCCAAAGATAGGTGATAAACAGGGTAGAGAGGATCAATGTGGTTTCTTTATCTAAGGAAAACCTAAGGAAGACTTTAATTGCCACTACGGGGCGAATGCGTGGTCCCAAAAGATTGGGATTACTCACATTCAGAAAAGCCCTACGCCAGTAAAACTAGACCGAACATGGTGGAATCCAGAGAATCTTAGGGCTGTCACCACCTAAGACCTACCACTACTATCCGTGGGCCTAGCCGCATTCAGAGATAAGATTTACCCTAAACACCTCGCTTGATCTACAATCTTACTACTGTAATCGAACGTTACTAACTAGAGCACCTTAACCAGACGGTGAACAATAGTAAAGCAATAAAGTAATACTTAAGTAATACGAAAAAATAAAGTTAGCACACAGAAGAAGACTTTACTCCAAGAAGAGCTTCATCCTCCGAGGTACAAGTGGAGAGGTCGCCGACAGGCCCAGCTCCTCCTCACTCTCACCCTCTCTTCTACTCCTCACTAGGAGAGCACTAAGGCTATGACTCTCATGTGGAGAGTGTGTATCTAGTGGTTGTTCTCTTTACAAGTGAGGTTTTTGGTCCTATTTATAGTGCAGGGGAGCTCCAAGGGTACTTGTAGGCGCTCCGGAGGTCGGTGGCCCGAAGTGGTAGGGCGGGCGCCCGGTCGATTTCACCAACTTGCGATCCAACGGCTGTGGTTCCTCCCCAAAGGTGGTTGCAAGGTCGTTTGATGCCTGTTTTGCGGTTGTAGAGTCGGTTTGTGACCCTTGGAGGATGACATGTGGGTCCATGGATCCTTGACACCTCCATCTTGCACCATTGGTTGAAAACCGACTTTGATTGATGGCTAGGATGGCTTCTAGGGACCTTCACACGAATTGTGGACGTGGCAGGAGACAGAGGCAGGGCGGGTGCCCTGTTGACAGGGCCACCAGACTGTAGATCTTGCACCGACCTTGGATCGACGGAGGATAAACTTGATTTGGCATCTCCCATGGATTGCTGACGTGGAACGTGGCAGTGACAGGGTGGGCGCCCTACAACTTGGGCCAAATTGGCTCATCTTTGGTGAGTGCATAGGCCTCTCAGTTAGCTTTCTAACGCCTGGTCATTTTCCTGATTCTGAGTCCGGATGCATCTTGAGCATCCGTTTTACCCGGGACTGCTCCTGCAGCCCGTTCTCCGATCTTCAGAAAGTGTAACTTGATTGTCCAGCCTCCGATTTGGGTGAACCAAAACTCCATTTCAAACTCCTTGACTTGGTGTAGTCACAATAAGCATGGATGAATCCTTTTCTCCTTATATATCGCCGTTTTGTACTTACTTTGCACCTACACTCACATAGCCATCACAACTTATGGAAATGGTTAGAAATAAAAACCTTTGACTATGGTTCGTATTATTTTTATGACCAAATTAGGCACTATTGACGGTATAAAATGGGGTGTGAAGAACCGTCAACAAGCTCCCCCACACTAAACCTTTGCTCGTCCCGAGCAACGCATAAAGGTTCAAATGGAACTTTGATGTAGAGCAAGACTTATGAAGATAGGATGCAAGCATAAAAGATATTCCAAGTCATACTCATACCTATTGATTTTGAAGTGGCTACCATTTCACCTTGAGTGGTTGAAAAGTGGAACAGCATGACATCAAGTCATCACTATCCCCATGAAGCACTCTTGGAGTTTTTTTTATGATTTTTTGAAATTAAAAGCTTAGCCCATACTTCTCCTCAAATGGGACTCTCAAATCACTCATTGGTATATATATCCTCACCAAGGAATTTTTTTTCTTTGTTGCCTTTCTTCCTACTCTTAATAGGCCTATGTGGAGTTTTAGGTATGATAAAAAGTAAAGCACACTTGAAATGCATATATTGCTAAGTCAAACAATGGATCTATGGAGAAAAATGCCATACACTCAGATCAAGGTGTGCATGTGGAATGATCGTCATTACTCCATAGTAATGATTCCTTCTCCATCCTTTATTTCAGAGCATGGCTAGTGTTTTTTTACTAAGGACCGAAATTGTGTCCTCATAATTTTTTTTCATGGGACATTTTGTCCTCTCTTTTTTTCAATGCTTTTTCTCTTTCCTTTTTTTTTAATACTAGACAATGCCTCTCTTAAAGAATGATGGAGAAAGATCATGCTAACAAATGTGGAGTATTTATTTGGTGGACATGGAAAAGACATGTTTTTACTTACTTCTAGTGTAGAAGCATAGCATATATTTGGTGGAGTGTATGTGACCTTGATCTTAAGTGTATGATAAAATTCTCAACACAGGTCAACAAAGTTTGACAAAACTCAATACAAAAACAAGTAGCATAAGTTGAAAGTCTTTCATCATGTAGCATGATATTTGGCTTTGGTAGGAATTAACACCATTGAGGAGAAATAAGGCTTAATTGTTTTGATGTTTTATGAAACAAAAACTTCCAAGACCTTTCATGGTAAGATAGGATTCTTTTAGTCTACTATATCTCACTTCACAACAACTTAGTTGACATGTTTTTCCTAATATAGTTATGTCCACAAGTAGCAAGTATATGAACTAGGAATAAAGTTTATGTGTAACACCCCTGGTGTTACTGTAACTAAAACCTACCATGTCATCATGATTGCATTTAAATCATCCCGCATTTGACCCTGTTAAGTTGCATCAACTAAAATCAGTTTTATTCTTGCATCTGATTGGGAATAGGTAAATTATAGTGATTTGATATGTAAATATTTGTATTGGTGTGTAATTATCTAAATCCAATTGGAAAATAAAAAGAAAGTCATTTTTAAACCCTAAATCAGACCCAGAGCCCTAATTTAAAAACTAAATGGAATTAGTGGTGGGGCCTTAAACAAAAGTTGTAAATACTTAAAAGTTGAGCAACTTCTATTTGGAGCAATTTCAAGGTTATTAACAAGAATTTCAAATAAAACCAAAATTTATGCTTTAAAGTTTAAATTTGAAATACAAATTCAAAAATTAGTAGGAATCTGATGATGGTTTTTTAATAAAAGTTTTAGCCCTTGCAAGATGGAACAACTTTCATTTTTGAAGATTTTAAAGTTTACCAGTAAAATTTTAAATTAAACCCAAAGGAGTGTTTTAGAATTTAAATTTGAAATGCTATTTTAAAAAATATGAAGAATCTAACAAAACTCAATTAATAAAAGTTGTAGGGTTTTTCAAGTGGAACAACTTTTACATTTGGGGATTTTGAACTTATGCTTTGAAATTTCAAATTAAACCTTAACCAGTGTTTTGGAATTCAAATTTGAAACCCAACTTCGAAAATTAACAAGAATCTGACCAAACTTCTTTAATGAAAGTTGTAAAGCTCAACAAATATAACAACTTTGATCTTGGAAGATTTTCAAGTTATTGAGGAAAATCTAGAGAATTTAAATGGATTAGAAATTAAATTCAAAATCCCTCTTTACCCCCTTTTGAATTATTCAAAATCCGTTCAAAATTTGAAATTGGTTCAAAAACCAAAGTTGTGCAGAATTAAGAGTACTACAACTTTTGTATTTACGATTTTCTGAGTTCCCACACGAAATTTGGAGTAATTAATCGAAAACAGTAGAAAGGATAAGGTCCTGCTACAGTAGACGGACACAGGAGCTTGCCTCCTGCCTCTGTTCGCGAACAGAGCTTCGCGTCCGACCGCGCGGCGACGTCGCCCGGCGCTGCCGGCTGCCTGTCGCCGGTCGTGTGGAGTCGTGGGGGTCCCGGGAGCTTGTACCCCCTCTTGTTCCCCTCTTCTCCCACCTTATTAAGCCGACGGCTGCCCGCGTACCTCTCCTTTTTCCTCCATTGCCGCCGCCGTAGAGCTTCGGTTCATCGGCAAATTCGCCGTTCCCATTGAGCCACTATCCAATTTCTCTTGCCAGCAGACTTACCACCTCCTGGCGCACTTCCGTGACCCAACCGTATTGCCTCTGGTCTCTTGTGTGCGCCGGAACGCCATCTGCGCCTCAGAGTTCGGCCGGAGCGCCGCCGTGACGTATCCCACCGCGACGAGGCCGTCCCTGCGAGGTAGGTTCCTTTCCAGTCCTCGTTCCATGCCCTTTGACACCCAGGAAAACTTATAGGCCCGCTTGTCTCTATATTACCGCTATGTAGCCGACGGAACGTCGACGACACCCTCAGTTCGCCCCGCCGCCGTGACCTTCAACGTCGACGAACCCTCTCGGACCGGCGTATGCTCCAACTAGCATGCGCGTCACACTCTGGTGAGATCCTGTTCCATTAGGTACAGTCGGTTTGGTCCCTCGTAGTCTGCTACGGCCGGAACGCGCCTTTCCCGACGAGCTCTGAGCCGGCCATCCACCATAGTCGCGGGAGAGCTCGAGTCCGAGCCGTAGGTGCCCTCTGTAGTGTGACTACGGGGTTGACAGCTTGTGGGGAGAGAGACGGTGCACTCGGTGTCATTGGGGAGCCGTCGTCGGCAAGCCGCCGCGAGCGGCGCTGCCGCCACGCGTGCGTGCCTCTGCTCTGCTCGAGTGGAGCAGAGGGGAGGAAGAAGGGGAGGCCGACTGGGCCAGGTTCGGCCGTAGTGGGCCGGCCCAGTCGGGCGCGGGGAGAGCGGAGGGAGAGAGAAGGCTAGGCCGGTCTGTGGCTGGTTGGGCCCTCTCGGGCCAGATTGGCTTTTCATTTTCTCCCGCGAATTATTATTCCTTTTCTATTATAAATTAAAATGAATAGTACTGTCATTTGTTATTTTCATAGGAATATTTATGTTGAGCTAAAAATAATGAAAATAATTGGGTATGCTCTCTGAAGTATGTAGTATTTTATAAAAATATTAAATATAAGATTTGGACACTTTTTGTAGGGACTAAAAATCAGCATATTAAATGATAAATGCAATTTTGGGCAATTTTAATAAATTCCAGATTAATCCAAAAATCCTAAAAATTTATGTGGCACTGTTTTAGGGTAGAACCTATCTGTGGGATAAGTTTGGGCTCAATTTGAAACTATTTGATCACTTGTTAAATAAATATTGGGTTAATGGGATATTAGAATTGATTTAAACAAATAATCCCTGTAGTTTGGTGTGACTTTTGGATTGATTGAGTTCATGGATCTTTCACCATTGTGATCCTTGACAAAAGTAAGGAAGTCACTTGTTAGTTGTAGTAAAGGTGTGCAGCGGCTTTCTATGACTGTAAAAATGGTCAATAAAAATGAAAATACGAAAACACCATTTTACTTTATGAGAAATATTTTGCAACTTTACCGTGAAGAAAAGTTGTACTCAAGGTCGTTAATTAAATGTTTGTTCTACATTTTCAATTCATGTCATTCCGCACCATGTAAGTATGCATCATTATTTTACGTGTAGAGATCGGGTTCGCGGAGGAAATTCTTGATTGCTCCTCGACGGAAGAATCATTCGTCAGGAGAAGTCTAGGGGTTTCTCTGGTTTTCTAACGGAAGTGACAGACCTGCAACATAGGCAAGTCCCGGTGCATTCAGCCCCTCTATTTATAAAATTTTTATAACTTAAGTTAATCTATTGCATTAGGTTGATAGGAGTTGTGTGATAAACCCATTGATGCATTACCTTCCTTGACCACAAAAATCCTGAACCTGTTTTGAAACAAAATGATTTGAAAAATGTTTAGCCCTACTTAAATAAATTAGATTTGCATAAAATGCTATTTTTGAGCTGTGTGATATATATATATATATATATATATATATATATATATATATATATATATATGCAAATGATTAATTCATGAAAAAGGGAATTGGTATATTCTCGTTTGGTGACTGTGCACCTGATCAGTACATTGTCACCGGCGAGAAGGATTTTCTTGCTTGGTGGTTGTGAATTTGGGTTAGAGTCCCAATGCTTGACCACCGGCGGAAAAAGGGATTTGAAAACCGTTAGGACACTTGTATTTAGGTTAGAGTCCCAATGCAATGTCACCGGCGGAAAAAGAATTAGGGACCGTTCGTTGTAGGCCTGCTGTGATCGAGACTTTGCAACTAGCCACATACTACGGAAAGCCTCTGACTCCGGTGGCCCTACTGCTTGAACCAACAACCACGCACTGGGAGTGGAGAGATGGCGAGAGTAGCGTGTACCCTCGTGGCCGGCGTGCCTGGAGAGGAGAGGAGTACTGTGCTCTCGGGTGGCGCAGGACCGGTTCAGGGGTAGGATAAGCCGTGGTAGGCGGGGTTGGCATATGTAAGCTTAAGTGCTACATATGCAGTGTGGATAGGGATCCCCAGCTGGGTACTAATCGATTCGAATCGTCGTTGCTCCTCGGATATGGAGACTTGATCCTTTGACCTATAATTGAAAAGTGGTTCGGAACTAGGTGTTTTTGAGAATAATTAAGAATTTGAAAGTATGATGATATACGAGAATGAATTTGGAACTATGGATTATGATCAAAACAAGATTGAGTAAAATGTTGAAATAGGATAGTAATGCTTTTCTGCAAAACGTTTTGACTTTTGCTCAAGCCTTACCTTGACTTCCCTCAGCCTGCATTCCTGAGTCTCATTCCTTTTTCTTAGTCGGGTAAGTCTTGCGGAGTACCCCAGTACTCAGGATTTGTTAACCCCTGTTGCAGGTGAGCCGAGAGTACGGTTCTACTTGAGACCGTGCCGGTTGGCGGATCAGGCTTGGATGATGAAGTGTATGATATAACCCTTGGGCACGGTGTCTAGTTGTTTGATGCTACTCCACTACGAAACTCTGGTTTAGAATATTGTAAGCTAGATTTATAAACCTATATTAATGTAACTCTTCCGCACTCTTTACTCTGATTCATTTCATTTGTGAAAATTGTTGTAATACTGCAATGCTTACAATGAGGTCCTCGGGGAATTAGGGTTTCCTAGGGAACCCGGCAGGCCACCTAGGTCAAGGGGAAACTCGTGCAGACTGATCGTGGGTCCTTAGGGACGATGACGGTGCACGTGGGCCCTATGATTAAGGTGGTTCTGTCACATTATGCCAGCCAATCTTTTAAAGTCATGTTCATAAGTTGGCAAGGTTCTATCTCTCTCTTTTTTTAAGTTTGATCTTTAACACGTAAAGCTTTCAACACATCAAACATTATAAATATAAAGCAAGAGTGAGTAGAGGGAATGCAAACCAGCGTGCCATAGTGGCAAAGTCTTTAAAAGTGGCAAAGACAATGATGCAACCCCCCCCACACTAGGACTTTTATGTCGCTTGACATCAAAAGCCTAGTGTGGATGTTAGGACCTCCTTCAGAATGTATTCCATTGTTGAATGTTGTCTTGCTCAGATTATTGTCACTGTGTTATTTTAATCCTTCATTCTTCTTCTTTTTTTTTATCCTGCAGGATTAGTGACAAGCATACCCGAAGGATACGAGCCCACAAGATTCTCTTGTTCCCACATCACAAAATCATTGTTTATCTACTACCTCTATTTTTACAAGAGCATAGGCTTGTTAAGCAGAGCAATTATTCATCATTTCAAACAAACTTAAAGTACCATCTTAAGGCATGTATATAGGGCAAGATGAACATCACTTCTTTTTGCATGAAAACTTTGTCCACATGTTCTCTCAAAATTACCAAATCTTGTCTATACAGTATAATTTCAATTTAATGCAAAATAGACAGCAATGGATGCATATAATAAAGAGTGATGTGATAATTTCGTACCTAAGTGGGGAGGTATTCCCCCACACTTGCCCTTTCCAAGGAGTTGGATGTCTTCTTGTGGATAAGTCTCCTTTAATTATTTATTTATTTAAGATGCAAACTTTTTTTTGAAATAAACCTATTCTAAAAGCATAGTCCTTCTATAAGCAATTTTTATTGAAATGTAAACATTCAACCTATCACTAAAGATGCACATTGAAAATGGAAAGATGATGATTAAGGCTGAGCAAACTATGATGAACAATAAATAAACGGGTTATATCCCGGCAGTGCTTTGTTTTAAGTCATAAGCTTGACCCTTGCAGTTGAATTGCAAGCCTTGGAATATTTATGATAGACAAAAGCATCCGCAACCATTCTTTTTTAGGTTTCATTAAGAAGGAACATAAGAGGGTTGCAAAGCTCATAAGTGCTAGGAGAGAATGACTCTGAAGATTTCTCAAGCAAGCATGGATCATGTGGCTCCCTTGAAATATATCTTTCATACTCATCCACCTGATCTTCTGTTGTAAATTCCAATGTTGATCCCTCGAGGACATGATTGTCCATGATCTCTCGGCTAGGACATTCTAAGGTTGGATCTTCATCCTCATCCTCCATCAGAATGGGATTCCCTACCTCTAATGATTTTTGCTTCCTTTCAAGGTCAACCAAAAGGTTTGGATTGCCTCCTTGGTCCAAATTATCAATAAAGAAGCAAGGATGGTTATATGGGGGATCAAAATTAGAGGTGGTAAATGATATTGGTTTGGGGGATTCTTGCACCATCAAATCTTCAGATGAATAGGAAAGATAACGATTTGAGATGAAGGATGCTTGAGATCCTTTTTGGATGGGGTGATTGAAGGTATCTTCATCATCGAAAGAGAGATCACCCTCGAGTTTTGATGGAAACTCCAAAGGATGAATTTCTTCCTCCTTTGGTGTCTCAACGAAAGGTTCAGGAATTAGGGTGACAGCTAAAGGTATGGATGATGGAATTGATAAAGATTTAGCTATCAGAACTTCTTTTTCTATCACAGGGGTTGGAATGTCCTTTTGTTTAGGAGAGTCATCGTCCACATCGGTGTTGGGACAGCTTTCTAGGATCCTATCAAGGATAGCTCTCCCCTCACTACCAGAAAGGCTTAAGAAGGCTCCGTCGGAAGCAATATCAAGGAATTGTGCAGATTTTTTACTAAGACCTATATAGAAGTGTTGTGAAAGTATAGAATCGGGTATAGTAAGATCAGGGCCAGATGTGGAAAGGTCTATCAAGTGGGCCCATGTAGCACCTAAATATTCCTTGTCTTTTTGCTTGAAAGTTATGACTTCTTTTCTAAGATCAATCACCCGGGAGATAGGAAAGAAGGTCAAACAAAACTTAGATTGAAGAACTTCCCACTCTCCGTTTACACTATCTACGGTTCGAGTATACCACAGTTTGGCTACTCCCGTCAAAGAGAACAAAAATAGCTTCCACTTAAGGGTTTCATGTGACATACCAGAAATGTGCAGGCATGAACACAATTGTTCGAACTCCCGAAGATGAGTATATGGGTTCTCATCTTTCTCCCCAGAAAAAGATTGTTCCTGAACTTTAGTTATGAAAGGGGGACTAATTTCATACCCACTAGCAATGATGGGTTTTGATGATGGAGGCGGCTCCAATCTAGTGCTCTTTGGAGCAGCGAATCGGAAGATAGATAATTCTTCCATAAAGGATGGATGAGGATAAATGGTTTGATAGGTAATGGGTAAAAGATTTTTTTTAGAACAGAGTCAAAGATACTTGGATGACTGGGTTGTAAACTAGAATAGCTACCGTTCCCTAGCAACAGCGCCAGAAAACTTGTTGACAATTCCTAACACAACTACCAATTCTAAAGATATCCTCGGCAACGGCGCCAGAAAACTTGTTGACACTGGATATAGCACCCAGGGAAATCCGCAAGCGTACGGATGTCAAGGTGGTTTTCACCAAGGAGTATTCGTAGGTATCAAATTTCCATAGGGAACGTCAAATAGACTAGTCAAGAACTAAGTGCATCCAAAGATAGGTGATAAACAGGGTAGAGAGGATCAGTGTGGTTTCTTTATCTAAGGCAAAACTAAGGAAGACTTTAATTGCCACTACGGGGCGAATGCGCGGTCCCAAAAGATTGGGATTACTCACATCCAGAAAAGCCCTACGCTAATAAAATTAGACCGAACGTGGTGGAATCCAGAGGATCTTAGGGCTGTCACCACCTAGGACCTACCACTACTATCCGTAGGCCTAGCCGCATTCATAGGAAAGATTTAGCCTAAGCACCTCGCTTAATCTATAATCTTACTACTCTAATCGAACGTTACTAACTAGAGCACCTTAACCAGACGGTGAACAATAGTAAAGCAATAAAGTAATACTTAAGTAATGCGAAAGAATAAAGTTACCACACTGAAGAAGATTTTACCCGAAGAAGAGCTTCATCCTCTGAGCTACAAGTGGAGAGGTCGCCGACAGGCCCAGCTCCTCCTCCAGCTTCTCCTCACTCTCACCCTCTCTTCTACTCCTCACTAGGAGAGCACTAAGGCTATGACTCTCATGTGGAGAGTGTGTATCTAATCGTTGTTCTCTTTACAAGTACGGTTTTGGGTCCTATTCATAGTGCAGGGGAGCTCCAGGGGTACTTGTAGGCGCTCCGGAGGTCGGTGGCCCGAAGTGGTAGGTCGGGCGCCCGGTCGATTTCACCAACTTGCGATCCAATGGCCCTGGTTCCTCCCCAAAGGCGGTTGCAAGGTCGGTTGATGCCTGTTTTGTGGTTGTAGAGTCGGTTTATGACCCTTGGAGGATGACATGTGGGTCCATGGATCCTTGACACTTCCATCTTGCACCATTGGTTGAAAACCGACTTTGATTGATGGCTAGGATGGCTTCTAGGGACCTTCACATGGATTGTGGATGTGGCAGGTGACAGAGGCAGGGCGGGTGCCCTGTTGATAGAGCCACCGGACCGTAGATCTTGCACCGACCTTGGATCGACGGAGTACAAACTTGATTTGGCAACTCCCATGGATTGCTGACGTGGAACATGGCAGTGACAGGGCGGGGGCCCTATGGACAGGGCGGGCACCCTACAACTTGGGCCAAATTAGCTCATCTTTGGTAAGTGCGTAGGCCTCTCAGTTATATTTCCAACGCCTGGTTATTTGCCTGATTCCGAGTCCGGATGCATCCTGGGCATCCATTTTACCCGGGACTGCTCCTGCAGCCCGTTCTCCGATCTTCAGAAAGTGTAATTTGATTGTCCAGCCACCGATTTGGGTGAACTAAAACTCCATTTCGAACTCCTTGACTTTGTGTAGTCATAAGAAGCATGGATGAAGCCTTTTCTCCTTATATATCGCCGTTTTGTACTTACTTTGCACCTACACTTACATAGGCATCACAACTTGTGGAAATGGTTTGAAATAAAAACCTTTGACTATGGTTTGTATTATTTTTATGACCAAATTAGGCACTTTTGACGGTATAAAATGGGGTGTTATGAACCATCAACACTCAATATGGTATTGGGTTGCATTGTGAATATCAACAAGGTTAGCTGTTTCCAAATCTTTCGGCTCGCCCGGAATCTTACCTTTGTCAAATGGAGGGACAGCAGCAGCTACCTGAGCTAATTTTGATTCTAACATTTTATTAAAGCTATGCTGATTCTTTATAGCAGAAGCAAAGGTATCCATTCTAGTATTAATATTTTCTAAAGCTTTATCAATAGAGGCTACCTTTCTAGACATTCGATCTAATAATTTAGATTGACCAGCAACTAAATCTCTTAAAGGTGGAAGATTGCAATTATTGTAATTATTACCTTGATAGTTACCTTATCGAGGTTGCTGATTCCACCCTTGTTTGGCTGGTTCCATCCTTGACCTTGTTGAGGACGATAGTAGGTGTTATTGTTGATGAAATTCACATTCTCTTGCAACGTAGGGCAGTTGACAGCTGAATGCCCATAATCTCCATATTCTTCACAGGTCATGCGAGAATCATTAATATGCATGACTTCCTTTTTCTCTATATCGAGCTTCTTCATGATGAGGTCTAGCTTGGCAGTGACCATGTCAGTTTCCTTGAGATGATGGATGCCTCCTCCTCTCTTGCGAGGTTGAGTACGTTCTTCATTATAGCTTGAATTTGAGGCCATCTTCTCAATAAGTGCTTTAGCTTCTGGAAGCTTAAGTGACGGGAAAGCTCCTCCCGTTACAACATCTATGGACTCACGGGTGCTAGAGATAAGCCCGTGGTAGAAAGTCTGCATCAATAGCCAATCCTCTATCCCATGATGAGGACAGTCTTCAATATAGTCTTGGAATCTTTCCCATACTTCAGTGAATGATTCGTCATGCTGCTATTGAAAGCTTGAAATTTTCTCACGCAAAGCATTTGTCTTGCCTGTAGGAAAGAACTTTGTCAGAAAAGCAGTTGAGCATCGGTCCCATATAGTATTCTTCTCTTTGTTGGTGTAGAACCATTGCTTAGCTTTCCCCAAAAGTGAAAATAGGAAATGATAGAGTAAAATAGCATCTCTTGGTACTCCTCTGATCGTGAAGGTGCTGTAGATCTCTAGAAAGTGTTGTGTGTACTTGCATCTTCATGAGTTTTTCCACAAAATTGACTGGCTTGAACCATGGTGATAAGAGCAGGTTTGAGCTCGAATCCATTTTCCCCAATGTTGACTGCTGGTCCAGTCTAGATGTTTTCTGTTGTTGGGGCAGAGAACTCGCGCAGTGTCTTCTCAGGCATGTCTTCAAACGCAGAAGCTAAATCTTCTCCTAAGTGTTCTTCTTCCAATGTTAGAGCTGGCTCCTCTGATGGACTAGCTTGAGCAGCGAAGGGTGTTCTTGATGGTGACTCGAAATTGTATCTCGCCTCTACAAAATTCTTCCTTCTAAGGAGTTTCTCTGGATAATCAGTGAAGTTGTTTGGAAGAGAAAAACCATTCATTCATCACCCTGCATAAGATAAGCAAATGATAAAAACAAGGGTGTGCCTGTTTGAGTTAGAGCTCAATCGGTAACACAATCCTATCTAATATTTTCTAAGTTTACTGTGCCTTACCCCGGCAACGGCCCCAAAAATTCTTGTTAACATTTACTAACGTCGCCAAATATAACTATATAACTTTTAATACTAGAGACGAGATTAGAAGATGTATGCTAATTAATTAACTGGTCATTAGCAAACAGCCACTTATCAATCACCAACATTCTTAGGCATGAACTAGGTAGTCATCCCTAATTATATATGCTAAGAATAAATAAAGGTTCCATATACTATTCAATGTAACTAGGCAGAAATATATAAAAAATAAACTAAGATCAATTCTGCAAGCGAACAGATAATTATGCCATTGTAACATTTTACCTAGAGTCTACCAGGTTGTCGATTTATATTTATACCACTGGGAAGGACTGGATAAACTTTAATCTATTATATTGATAGTGATTATATACAATGGATAAGTGACATTACCGATGTTATTTACTCCACTCATATCAGGTAGAGGTCACAAGATAATAAAGATAAATAAGGGTGATAAGTATGATCAAGCATCATAAATAAAGGATAAACATCAGAGCACTTTCTAGTCATAGTAATAGGTAGCCAATGGATAAACTAAGGAATTAATATATAAGATAATTATATATCTACGCCAATGAATAACTCTAATTAGTGCAATTACATCTAGCAATCATTGTTAGATTAGTCCTATATCATGATCACATGTTAAGGGCATCATTTAGGAAGGATGTGAAACAGAGTCATCACCCAACTTCGCGACCGTGTCTGCTTGCCTACATACGGGGGGTGGACTACAGAGGACTCAACGCAGCTGTCACCTACACGATCTACCATACGACCTGGCACATCAGGGTGCACTCGCAGATAAACAGAATACCTAGACACCACGTCTACATATTGTTCATCATTTACCCATCGATCGTATGGATAAACGTTATACGAGCAATTACATGAATTTAATAAGATTAAACCAACTATACTAGACATATAATAAAAGTACACAAAGATTATTGTAATCAAGAACATATGAACTATTAAGAACAATGTTTCCCTAATCATAATGAAGAATACAATAATAGAGAAAGAACTAGAACTATACCGAACTCTGCGCTCCAGACGGATGCCGGGGCTCCAGATCCGGCCGAAGAACTAGAACTCCTCTACTTCTAATCTAACTAGGCTAAAACTATGAACCAGATGGCTCTTGATGAACTAGGAGGGTCTTGATGGCTTGACCGAAGACTTGATGCCTTGGTTGAATGATTCGATTCTTCATAGGGGTCTACCCCTTTATTTATACCACGGTGGGATGCACGTGCGCCGTAAGATCAAACTGACTTAACCAAAGGCCGAGATGACTCTTCAAAGGCGGTGGAAGAAGACTCCAGAAGGCGGGGGCGAAACCCTAGGGGGGGCGCCGCCCGGCCCCCCCTTGGCGCCGGCTGGCCCCACCTGTCAGGTGGTCGGGCCTTGGTTGCTTCGGGTGTTCTCTAGATCCTTCCCACGTCCTGATGACGATGTTTTCTTCGCGGTTAAGTTTCGTGTCTTTTATGCTCTTTAATCCTTCTTTTACGCTTTTCTGGAATAGCCCCTGGAAAATACAAAACATGCAAAACTCATGGAAATTATCAGTTAAAACCCTAAACTAGTGTATATTCATATATCCTTTGGTGTCTAAAGTTTTAATAAAAGTTAACGTTATCCACCGTCAACAGTGACAATGGTTTGTTCTTCTTTTTTTATTTATTTCGGCTGAATCTTTAAAAAATCATAGTAAATCGTAGAAAAATCATAAAAATATAAAATCTAATTTTGTTGGACTTTACATGAGCAGAGCTACATACTGAATATATAATATTGTATACTTTAGTACAAAGTTTTTGCTATAAATATTTTGTCTTTCTCTTTTTTATTTATTTTGACTTAATCTTTGAAAAATCATAGTAAATCATACAAAAATCATAAAGTGAAAAATCCAATTTTGTTGGATTTCACATGAGCAAATCTACATAGTATGATATACTTTAGTCCAACAAAATGGTTATAGAAGCTGCAGTTATGAATTATTTTAATTAATTATAGAAAAAACATAGATCTAAAACTACAGCAAAATACTAAAGTATACCCATATTATTTGTTTACTGTGTAGATCTACTTATGTGGAGTCTAACAAAATTAGATTTTCTATTTTATAATTTTTCTGAGATTTATTATGATTTTTCAAAGATTGAGCCAAAATAAATAAAAAAGAAAATACAAAATCTTTATAGCAAAAATTTTGTAATAAAGCATATCATATTATATATTCACTATGTAAATCTACTCATGTGGAGTCCAACAAAATTAGATTTTCTATTTGTTGATTTTTTTTATGATTTACTATGATTTTTTAAAGATTCAGCCGAAATAAATAAAAAAGAAAAAAACCATCGTCACTGTAGCAAAACCTCTATTACTCTAGCAAAACCGCCATCTAAAAGCACCGAGGGACATTATCTGTATTGTTTCAAAAGTTGAGGGACGTATTTTGTCTGGTTTTGAAGTTGAAGGATCAAAAGTAAACTTTCGCGATATTTAAGGGACAAAAGTAGACTTTTTCCATTTTGACGTGTTGGGCGAGGTGGGCTGGCGTGAGCCCAGGGATAAGGCAACCAGGAGCCCACGGTTTGAATCGGAGCCCACTGACCAGTTAACAGTCCTTTGCTTCGGTGTCTGTTTGCTCAGGGATTTACCAATGTACTACAGCCGCATTACTGTTTTTATTAGTCGCAGAACCGTACGAACAAATTACATGACCGTGCAGGTCGAAATGCGTTAATAACAAGATTAGGAGTGAGGGGGAAAAGACGCGTGATCGATTGCGTGAATAAAAGGGCAATCACATACATACCTTTCATATGGGCACATCGTTTCATTGCTTTTAACAACAATACACACACATCACAAGCTCAGATTAGCTGGTACTACAGGTAAAAAGAAGTGGAAACCGTGCATGGAGATTGGAGACGACCTTAGGAACGAGGAAACAAAGCTACACCCGCTTCCGCTGACAGGATGCTGTGGCTGTGCCGGCGTCAGATCAGTTCGATCGGCCTCCGGCTGAAGACATTTATTTTGGGACTGAAGAAAAGTCAAAACTTGTGACTAATATTAGGTTCGCCAAAACTTGGCCTGCGAGGAAAAGTCAATCACAAGTAAGTTCATGTGAGGTGATGTTTAGCTGCCTTGCCAAATTAGTATACTATTCACCGGCAAGTGTGTTTGCACAAGCAACATAAATTTGAAGCCATGACTATAACTTTATAAGAATTTTGAACATTTTTCTCTTTCGTTTTCTTTCCAAAAATTGGATCATTTTAACACTTTCTCTAATAGATTCCATGACAAGAACTTAAAGTTTGTCCGTTCGCTTCTCCAATCAGACAAGAATTATGTTTCTTTTCAACCATATAAACTCATATCAAATCAGCATCAACCGAAATTAGTGTTTCTTTTCATACTAAACAGTCCTCATCTTCAAGGATTCCGGTTTTGGGCATCTCCTTCCTTCACGAAACTCATCTAACGTCATCACGTCCGGCTCTCCATGGGATGCAAATCCGACGGCGAGTAGAATTGTGGTAGTAGATGGGAGTACTCTTGTCAGGGAACCTACTCCTCCATTATAGTATTCGAGAACGCACCTGGTTTGCATCTTTGCGTTCTTGTTTGACGAAACCACAAATCCAGAACCTGATGATGCATGTAAGCATTTCGTAGCAAAAGAAAGAATTTCGGCTCAAATCTTCCTGAAATTATCTAGGCCTGAATGAAGGCACACGCCATTCGATGTTAGCCTGTTACCCACGGACCGCAAGCTGTTGGCTCACGAGCAGTTTCTTCTAGAGCGTGTGATCACTCTGTTCGGCTGGCTGGATTGTACGGCTAGCTCGCTGATTGTTCTGAGAGAAAAACACTGCTGAATAGCTAACTGATGCTGGCTGATAAGTTCAAGCCAACAGAGCGCCGCTCTGAACCACCTCTCCATTCCGTAACAAAGCATCTGAGATCTGACATCCTAATACAGAGAACTAATAGAATACGCGCTGGTACTTTCCAAAGTGACATCCTAATCCTTATACTGATAACTAATACTCGACGCACGCAGATTATGACCAAGATCTCGCAAAAATATATAGCTCGTCACTGCCAAGTGTTCTCTCTGCTTTATTATTTTTGTTGGGCCAGAACACTCTGAAACACTGCCTGCTAACTAGCTAAATATCTTGATTCATACAAACACGATGCCATAATTAATCCATAAAATCAGTTACCTTCATCGGTGCGATATATTCCTGCTATTCATTCATATCGAGCTAACGGAGAATATATGCCATATTGGAGACGCTTTCCATAAAATCAATTACCTTCATTCATGTATTCCTCTGCTATTCATTCATATCGTTTCCTCCCCGCTTCATGTACGCGCGCACAGCAGGGTGAAAGTATTTGCTTTGTTTGATTGAGACGCTTGCTCACGACGAGCTAATGGAGGTCGCCAGCCGAGCCGAGGCCACGCCTGAAACGAGCCGGAACAGGATGCGTCCGTCTCCGTCCGGTCTGTTCAGACTTCAGCTGGCTACGGAAAGGGCAGCATCTCGACATGCAGTTATCGCCGTGCGGTGTACTAGGTGTAGTTGGTGGACCGTAAATGCAGGAGAATTTTGGTCGGCGACTGGTCTGGGACTAACGGAGTTGTACAGTGGGGCTTCGGGGGTGGATACATCTCAAAATTTTTGTGAGTTGTAGCGAGAAATCTTTTACAATAAGTATTTAATTATAGCCAAGTAGACTTAAAAGATTCGTCTCGCGATTTATAGGTAAACTATGCAAACATGCAAAAGTTTTGTGTACATTTGATGTTCTATTTGATATTCTATGCATGCACTGCAAAATTGATGTGATAGAAGTTTTGGGTTTTTGAGAGGAACTAAGCACCCCCTTCGTATTGTTTTGCGCTCAAGCTTTGGCATATTAGGCGGATCCGTTTGGGATACACGAAGGAGCTCCACATACTAATAGTAATAGAACAGTTGTTCGTTTCAGAGGCTTATAGTAACGATTAAACTAGTGAGAACGTACAAAAGCTCGAGCTGGCGTCATGGCAAAATTCATGCAAAAGGTAATCTGCTCCCAAACAATGGGTGCCTCGTTGACAGCCCGCGTGCAGAATTGCTTTTGTGGATAGCCCTGTCTGTCCCTGTCGATGTGCTCATGTGCAACAAGTTCAGCCAGTCACGACAAAAGACATAAGCAGCCGGAGTAGCAGTCAACCCAAAGCTCCTTCACCCACGTGTTGCAGCGGCACTTTCGGTGGCCGTGCTGCACAGGACCACCACCTCCTCCTTCCAAGCCATGGGCTGGCTGGCCTCACAAATCAAAGGCTAGGAAGCTGCCGCTCCAGGCGACCAGGCACCACCGGGGTCCGCCGGACCGCCACTGCCCACTGCCACTCAACCCAAGTGCCGAGCTAAGTCACTGGTCACCCAGCGCCCCGTGGCCAGAGCCATG
This sequence comes from Eremochloa ophiuroides, assembly GCA_038502445.1. Lineage (NCBI taxonomy): Eukaryota > Viridiplantae > Streptophyta > Magnoliopsida > Poales > Poaceae > Eremochloa > Eremochloa ophiuroides. The sequence goes on along the minus strand of JAHLJS010000005.1, from coordinate 61,722,567 downwards.
GGCAGTACACGGACGCATCTAGCCATTAAGGGCGTCCACAATGGTATTACTTACGTAGGTGGCTGATGTGGAGGTAAGAGATAAAAGTAAAGATTATTTTATATATCTTTTGTACAAAAGATTTACATATCTATCTCTCAGTTTCTTGAACCACGTAAAATAGATAGGCTATTTGTTCGTCGCTAGTGACTACTCTCTCTCCTACCTTTTGTCTGTCCACGTCATAATAACTAGCCAAATAGCCAGCCATTGCGGACGAGGGTAGATGAGATATGACCATTAATAGATTTCGGGATATGGATATCCATGTGACCTGTTTGGTTAGATGGATGAGATCAGTCATTTTTTTTAGTTGGAGGGATGAGATTGCATGGGATAAGAATACATAACTAATTATATCTATTATTTAGAAATAATAACAACTAATTACACCCTAATAAATATGTACCGACACTAATCTTGCCATTATAATCACTAATTTAAAATAAAATATGTTAATTAGCACTATACTACTCTAATTGTCACACTAAACATGCGCTAATCAACTTATGGATATCCTCATCCGCCAGATTTCTGAGGACCAGAATATCTAGCATCTGCTCAGAATATCCCCTATTGTGGATATTTAAGTTCAATTAGTACATGCAACCAAACACCATATGTTCAGGAATATTTATATCCCAGGATATCCATCCAATTAAGTACACCCTGATTCCGAGCTCAACCACCTAGCCAGGACTTACAGATCCAGCTAAAAACACGGCTAGCTACCAGCCAAGTATTTCAAAACATGGCTAGTCACTGTATGCTCTTTCGCACGGTCACATATCCTCGTGGTCGTGGATTTCGTCACGGATAACGCGGACCCTACTATGTACCGATGAATGTGAAGACTGAAGTTGATAAGTTGATAATATACCCCCTCCGTCCTTAAAAAAAAATATCGTTTTGGTATTTCGAAACTTTGGCTATCCATCTTATTTAAAAGATTTTCATAAATATTATTTATCTTATTATGACTTACTATTTTATCACTAGATATATTTTAATTTATTTATTATAATTTACACAAAATTTTTGAATAAAATAAATAGTCAAATACAATATCTCAAAGTTAAAAGAAGGTGCATTGAGAACCCTTGTCTCGACGAGCTACCATGACCCTTGTCTCGACACACATTGAGAACTTGTTGTAATTCCTCTCTTATCTCGCTGCAAGCCTGCAACTACTCCCTCCGTCTTAAAATAAGTGTCGTTTTTTACTTTTTAAATTAATATTTGACCATTCGTCTTATTTAAAAAAACCCTTGTCTTGATCCGTCAAGCCACAGTCCTCTCTTATCTCGCTGCAAGCCTGCAACTACTCCATCCATCCTAAAATAAGCGTCGTTTTTTATTTTTTCAATCAATATTTGACCATTTGTCTTATTTAAAAAATTACAAAAATATAAAAATAAACAAATCAAAATTAAAGTACTTCTAATAATGAATCATTTTATAATAAAATATTTAATTTTTTCACAAAATTTTTGAATAACACGAATGATCAAAATGAGATAGTCCTAAAATGACATCTATTTGAGGACGGAGAGAGTACATTTATCGTCATCATCGGAGTGGTCTCTCCACTAAACCAATGATTATGCCCAATAACAAAATATGAGTTTTATTTTTGTCTTTCTCTTGTAATTAGCTATCTGAAAACTCAACATTTGGTGGGAGGAGCATAGCAAGCGCGGAATCTAGGGGAAAGTTTATCAAGTACTCCCTCCGTTCACTAATAAGTGCACCTCTAGAAGTTAAACTTTTTTCTTTGAACTATGTACATAAAAAATAATATCAATATATATATCTTTAAACAAGTTTAGTGCAAAACTATATTCTACGATCAAAATGTTACTTATTACACATTATATTAATATTCTTTTGTACAAATCTAGTTAAATTTAAAAAAGTTGACTTTTTCGATAAACGTGATAAGTAAGTACTTATTTTTGGAGAGAGGAAGGAAGGAATTGTTTATATGAAGTCACGAGTACAAAACTAATGGAAGGCTGTGTTTTTTTTTCCGTTGCAAACAAACAAATTAAGGCCCTATTTACTTGGTGAAAAGAGGTGAAAAGGTGCACTGTAGCACTTTTGTTTGTATTTGACAACTTTTATCCAATCATGGCCTAAGTAGACTCAAAAGATTCATCTCGAGCTGGCCAGGCAAAAAGTACAAACATGCAACAGCTGCTACTCCATTTAGTGTTCCATACCGGGGAAAAGTACAGTCGATATGATGTGAAAAGAGAATAAATTTTGGAAAGTAAATAAGGCCTAAGAAGTTTTAAAGAGCTCTTGAATGCAGAACGGGTTGGTCAGATTTTCCAAATCTATATACAAAAAGAAAGAAATAAAGAAATATAAAAAAAAAGACAGGGCAGTCCAAGGGCGCTGGTCAAAGAAGCATTCAAAGTGAATTGCACTCGGAGGAATAAACAACAAAGGATACTTTGAACAGCCCCCGCATTGACCGGGTTTCTTTTTTCTCAGCTTCCGGATGAATAACAACCTACTACTGGCCTACGCTACGCAGGGGCTAGATGCCCTGCACCCCGCATACCTCAATTTTTTACACGACAGAGAAGGCGATTAGAGGAGACAGACACAGGCTACGTAAGCAAATTAGCTAGGGAATTAGGCTAATCAGCACCACGATTAAGCTAGCAGGCGGGCGAATCAATAGTAATCGGGGATCATCAAATCAGTGGAGCCGCGCGCGGCGAGCGATCTGAGGTCAGGACGAGTCGAACTTGTAGTACTTGTCGACGGCGGCGACGACGTCCCAGGTGCAGCTGAGCCCCTTGGGGAAGACGACGAGGTCGCCGGCGCCGAACTCCACGCACTCCGACGACCCCTTGATGTGCGCCCGCACCTTGCCCTTGAGCAGGTAGCACGTCTGCCGCGCGTCGAACTTCACCGGGAACTTCCCCGTCGGGCAACCCCACCTGCACGACGGGCACGGCCACGGCGGCAGCCATTATTACATACGCCGTCAGTTGTCAAGGCGATCAAGAAAAAAAAAAACCCAAGAAACTAACGGACGGTGATCGGCGGCAGCGGTACGGTGCTCACTTGGGCCAGGACTTGACGCCGAGCTGCTGCAGGCGCGACTCCGGCGGATTGCGCTCGACGGCGATGGAGAGGCCGCCGCCAGGAGGGTCGGTGTCCATGCTGTCCGGGTTCGACCCCGAGGCGGCCATGGGATGGGAGGGAGATCGACGGAGAATGGTCCTAGCTCGGGAGCAGGCGGAGGAGGAGCAGCAGTTATGGAGAATTGGAGAGTTTGGTAGGCGTTAAGGGTGAAGTGAAGGCCTGGATGGACTCCTGGACTCAGTTGGGAGCAAAGGCTTTCTTTCCTCCTCCTGACGCCTGTTACGCCTGTATTAAACCGGAGCCGGAGAGCAAAGAATCCTTTCTGTTCTCGGTTACACTAATATAAAGAACGTGACAAATATTTTATTCTTTCTTTTGCACATGTGCCATGTGCACAAGATTTGGGCGCTGTGGACTGAGATAGACTTTGAAAAGCTTGACATGTGTAGGTAAGTCTTTCATAGAAAAAGCCACTGCCTGTTGTACATATATTTCAGATAATTGTTTTAAAATACTCCCTCTGTTTGAAATATGAGGAACCAAAGTTTGTTCTAAGTTAAACTATGTTAAATTTGGCTAACTTTACAGAGAAAAGGTGTTAATAACTATACATCAAGAGATAAAATATGAAACTAGTACATTTATAATGTATTGAATGATGCTAATTTGATGTCACAAGTACTATTGTTCTTTTAAGTTTGATCAAACTTATGACAGTTTGATTTTGGACAAACTTCGTTCTCTTGTACGTAAAAGTATAGAGGGCGTAGATAAAAAGAAAGTAATTATAGTGCAATTTAATACAACAATTTAAACTTTCGTAGAAAAGATAGCAATTTAAAGCTTAAGTACTTAAACCCCAAAGTAATTGTAGTGCAAAGCCAATTGATATGCAGTGTTGACTATAGTAACAGCAGTAACCACGAAAAATATAATACCGCGTTGGTGAGTTACTGAAAAGCAATAGATATATGTTCAAATAACCGGCATCCAACTAACAGTAACAAGTGATATTGGCTATTATGGTTCCTCATTAATTAATGGCGAAAACACCACAAACAGTAAGCCGAAGCATAGGATTTTAAAAACATCTATGGAGGATTGGAGCTGTTTGTTTGGTGAATCAAGCCATCTTAAATGAGCTGTTTATTCGTGAATCTATTGCTCAAATACAGTTGGAATGACTTTTGTTCTCATAGTAGTACTAAATAATTATTAGTTTGTGTTTTCCAAAAAAAAACTATTAATTTGTGAGTAATGACGTGGTAAAGGATCAATCTATTTTATTTTGCAAACCAAACAGAGAACTGAACTGAAATGATATTGGACTACCTCGTTCGGTAAACCAAATTATACACCCCACTAAACGAAGGATGTGTATTGTCTACCACTCTCCCAAGGAACAAGTAAGTCAATAAAAATTTAAAAAGATATAAGCAAATATCTAAATCTTCACCCACAACTTAAGTTGAAAGTCTTCTAGCTTGGTCGACGAACTTATTAAGTTGATTGTTGAGAAACATAGACCTTGTATGGTTGTTAAAGTTTTTTCTTTCATGTCCTGCCCCCTTCTCTTCTAATCATGGATTTAGCATCTCACATTTTTTTTCTTTTTGGGTGGAGGGAGGGGGCTGTCTAAATAACAAAAATGCATGTGCATTGACCCAGAAAGAATTAAAGTAAAATGACCATCTACACCCCTGAAAAATTAACTAGAATAAAAGATAACATATACACTCGGTGGATAAACACACTATCTTGATGAAAGGTCTCAAATACCTAGAAGGAGATGAATAGCTTAATAGAAGCTTAAAAACACTAGAGCAAAAGGTTAGACACAAATAAGCCAATAAAGTGTTTTGCTCTAGCCCTACTTGAAAATGCAAGCCACCTACTACGAGCTAGTTTCTATGACCTCTAAGACATTCAAGGGCTATGTCACTACTTCTATACTAGTGAGCTAGAAAAAAAAACTAACTACAACTAGGTACTCAACTAGTTGGGGAAGCTATAACTACACAAGCTAAGAACTAAGAAAACAAAGTACAAGTGTAGAAGAGATATACCAAGCCGGCAAGAGACAAATCAATCACAATATGAAAACCAAGGCGAGATAATGATTTATCCTAAGCTTCACTTGCTTGCTAATAAGTTAGTTCCCGTTGTGACAACTCACTCACTTGGAGTTTCACGCGTTTAGAGGCATCACACGCATAATCCACGCTCGGGTGCCGCACAACCAACACAAGATAAGAGTACACAAGTCACGAGCAATGCACCAAAGTTGCTTTTATCGCTCCGTCGGGGAATAAGCATGAGAACCCCTCACAAATCACCACGATCGAAGCCGAAGACAATCACCTTCCTCCGCTCAACGATCCTACTCGGAGTACACATCCTATGTTCTATCTATTACTCTGGGTATCCCCATGGAGGGTTTGTTTTATGAAGATCTTGACAGAGACCAAAGGGATGTTGATATACTATGCTTCAGGCCCTATAAGGTAATATCCAACGCACAACTAATTGTATTGCTCGTTGAAATTGTCTTGATCGACTGGCTCCGCATATATAGCTGGGGAGCCACGCTACAGAGTCAGTTACATGGCAAAGTCCTACTCAGAGTATGCATTCTATGTTCTATATACTATTACACAGAGTCCGAATGGTTTTGGTGCAGAGAGGAGGGGAACTCTAAAATTTGAATTTGTGAGTGATTTGGGGTACACTCGGATCATGCTGAGTTACTCTCTGAAAGGATCGAGGATGCCCAAGAGGAGGGTAAATTGGGCAACTAATAAATTTTTCGCAAATCAAATCAACTTATCGCCATTTGGCCAATCTCACCCCACAAGTGCTTGTGTATAACTCTAAGCCTTAAACAAGTTATGCAACCTAGACCCAAGTCCTATCACAAGTATACTACTATAGGAATGTAGAGAACACAAAATAAATGCGGAAAAGTAAATGAGTAAGAGATTGCAAGCCGAGTTTTTCCCAAGGTATCGGAGAGTCGGCACTCTCCACTAGTCCTCGTTGGAGCATCCACGCAAGGGTGTAGCTCCCCCTTGATCTTCGCAAAGACCAAGTGCTCTCTACGGGCTCATCCTTTGCCTCTCCGGCGCGGTGGATCGTCCACAACCGCTCACAAGCTTGGCTTGGGCCACCCACAAGCTCTCCAAGCGGTCACCAAGCCTCCAATCACCACCGAACCGTCTAGGTGACGCCGATCACCAAGAGTAACAAGCCTAGACTCTCACTTGACCAAGAACAAGACCAAAGAGGGAGATGGATGCACACAAGTTACTCTTGATCACACTCTAGGGAAGAAGCTCACAAGCAAGTGGGAATCACTCAACCTCCCTAGGGCTCTTGCACTCTCACAAAGTCACAAGGGTTTCAGCTGAACAAATGGGCAAGAGAGCTAGAATGAAGCCAATGGTGAAGTATAAATACTCCCCCTCTCCAAAACTAGCCGTTTGTACTATTTTCAGCAATCTGCGAACCGTCGGACCGTGTGAATAGTGCTACCGTTGGACTATACCCCGCCAGTCCGACTCTCACAAACGATCTGAACTCGGCACTGTGACAGAGAGGCGTCGGACTCACCACAATGGTCCGACGCACACCACCGGACCACAGTCTGACACCCTCGAGCTCTCGGGTGAACTCCGACGCTCACCGTCGGACCTAGTCCGACGCTCAAAAGCGCTCTCGGGAGCTCTCTGCGTAAAAACTGCCACCATCGGACTGATGCAAGCATTGGTCCGACGCACGTGACCTCACAGTCCGACGCTCGCCGAAGAGATCCCTGGCACCGTCGGACGCTGGCTGATGGTCCGACGCCCATCCAGCCAGGGTCCGACGCTCCCTGGTGTACTGGGGTGCAACCAGGGGCTGCCACGTGGTCGTCGTACTCTAAGTATTGGTCCGACTACCGTACTGCTCAGGGTCCAACGCCCCAAAAATACTCAAAACTTCGCCGAATTGAAAACTTTCCAAAACGAAATTTGATCCTCTCTATCTCAAGAGTCTCCCTGAGCTATCTAGAGCTATGTTGGACAGGTGTGCATCACATCTACACTCTCTAAATTTGCCCTAAGTCAAGCTACCCATCCAACCCCTCTTAATAGTACGGTCAAAAATAAAAGACCTAAACTACTCCAAGTGTCTCTCAGCTCCAATCGACACTTGGAACGAGCCTATCACCGTCTTGTCTTCCGTCCTTTGAAAACCGAAACGAATTCCATCGTTAGGGGCTTGAACCTACATGTTATTATGACATAACCTCTAGGTTATCCTGCAAAACACACGTTAGTCATAATAACCTCTTTGTTGTCATTAATCATCGAAACCACTAAGGCCTAGATACTTCACTCTCCATGGTGAAAAAGCGCACCCATGGGTGGTAGCCCCGGATTATCAAGCAAATAGATTTTTCCATTAACGTGATAGCTCTAAGAGTGCTTGCTGACTGATATCCATGGTGTGCATGCTGAGAACGAAGACCCAGACGAACATGGATCTAGAAGATGAACAGTAGTGAGGTGTTTTTGGGCTGCTTGCTGTTCTTGATGTGCAAGATAGGGTCGAGTAAATTCAACAGTAATATCAACCCATCAACCACACAAAGTCGTCATAGTCTCATGGAGGCAGGAAGCTCACATAAACGTCGTCATGGTCTTGGTTCTTTGCCTTGGTTCATGGCACCGATTCTATTAACCTCTCCTTTGTGAAGGGAGCAACTAAGCCCCCTTGGGAGCGCAGGATAGCAAAAGCATAAGAACAAGAAAAACATAAGATTATGATAGGAATCGATATGCAAATGAGGGGATTAGAAAACCTAGGAATTTTGTTGTTGTTGTTCGGATGAGCCACAGGAAACACACAGGAATCTGCCTACAACTAGAACCTACACAACCGAAAGAGAAACAGAGAGCTTGAAGTGGATTCTTTTTCCTGCATTTTTCCTCTAAAATTGATTGTCCCACCAAAGAGTTGAACAGTAACTATTTCTATTAGGGATTCAATTCCTATGATTTTTCAACGTTTCTCCTGCGATCCGAAGGCTGAAATCCAACTGTTTCTACAGTAACTATTTCTACAGGAATCCAATTCCTCCAAGGTGCAGGCTGAAATTTAAATAGTTCGATCCACTGTGCAGATACTATGCCAGAAAAAATGTTGCAAGTCATCCTTTCACCAGAAACTGTAACAACAAATTTCTATTTTTTTTATTTGAACTAACGGATATAAAATGGGGATAATGCCTATTTCATTTATAAAGAATGATAAAGAAAAGGTTTTACAGGCTGGCGAACCAGGAAAGCAACACTCTTTCGAGCACAACAAATTCAGGAAACATACACTAATCTTACACATGAAAAAACTGACCAGCACACACAATCTTTCAAACCAATCTGAGAATCATACAATGATTGGAATAACCCGTAAAGCTAAGAACCATACAATCTCACATAAAACACTGCTCGAATCGCTACATAGAACTATAGAAGTAACAATTGACTTGTGACCACACACACCCCTGCATCTTTATGGTCGTTTCCTTGACAGACCCAGAGACAATATCACCAAAGTACAACTAAACATCTACTGAAGTTAAGAGACATATCAATATATACAGCTGAGCAGATATAGCTCACCATAAAAAAAAGTGTGCAACAGCTTGTTACGAAAAAAAACCTATTGCGTGCGATTTTCTCAAGGAGAAACTGGCAAAGCTAGTTTTCAAGGGGTTTCAATTTTAAAATCCAGAACTCAGACACAAGTTCTAAGATGAAATATTTCACAATCCTCTATATACTAACTGTTAAATACACAATTTCAAAGAAAAATACGCAATACTGCATATGAAAACTAGAAAAAAAAATACACAATCTCACATATGAAAATAATTATCTGACACAACTTCGGTTTGTCATAAAAACCATAAGTTAGCAATGACTTGTGCCCAATACATGAACCATGAGCCACTGACCCAGTTTTAAGAACCTAGACGGCAACAATCTCAACACTTCTTTTTCAATATATACATATTTATTTATTCAGTAGGGGTTTGCCCTTCCTTTTCCTTTTTTCTAAAAAAACTGACTGATTCTATAGGCATTGACAATGTCATGGGCAGTCGGCTAGGAGTATGAGAGGCCCGTTAGAGGGTTTTTATTCTAAAAGTAAAAAGAAACCTAACTAATCCATAGACATTGACCATGTCATGAGCAGTCAACTAGGCCTGGTAGTACAGGAGACCCATTAGGGCTATGGTTAGAGATTGATTAATCCTCTTGCTTAGGAGTCAAGTATATCTATACAAGAAGATGTATCAATAAAAGGAGGCAAGAAAAAAAATAGATCTATTATCCCAGTCCCCTTCTATTCCTGCCTTTGTGGTCTGGTGCATATTAGCTGGCTGATTTCAGGCTGCATGGGTTAGGGTCATCCAGATAAAAGACATGGAATACATAGATATGGAAGCGACTCTGCCCAAATGCTTATCAACAGCTTAATATAAAGAAACATCAAAGCAGGTATTGTAGGTGTGTAACCTCACTGTATGCCCTACAACTTATGATCAGTGGCAATAATAACTGTTTAAAGCCATGGTAATTTATTTTAATTTGGCCTTGGCAACCACCCAATTCTGATTTCTGAATAAAACTTCAGGAAGCAAATGAAACTGGAGTTGACTGCTTCCAATCCATTGACTCTCCTGAAAAAAAAAAGTTGTGGATGAAGCTTGTTGCCAAAAGCCTATCGATACCAAGGAGCAACAGCAATTGCTAAATAACACTATGATACAGCCTAACAGAAGCTAGGATAGACTTCCAATGTTTAATGTTGGCATTGTAAGTGTTTTTTATTAACAAGCTGGAAAAAACAGTGCAGCCAGTTTTGTTGTCTCCCGAGGTCAATTCATACCCTGCATAATGATGCTTATGGCAATTAGAACTAGGCATGCTCTCCCAATTTTGTCCTCTGCAGCGCAATTCATACCATACTATCAGTGACTGTGATACTACTTGGGAACAATGGTGATGCTTATGGCAATTAGAACTAGGCATGCTCTCTCAATTTTGAGTTCTGAACCAAAACTCTAGTAGACAGTGTAAGTATGCAAATTCTGATTTGATGAATAATGGAAAAGTTTCTATGAAGCAGATTAAAACTACTTCCCTGTAATACCAGATTTGCATACTGATGCAATGTTTTAAGAAATGTGCCTATGCTAATGTGATATTTCCACTTTAACACCACAGAATCAAAGGTCAAAGCATCTATGAATTGTCTGAATTGTCTTCACTAGCCGGTTAAATTGTTGACAAATGGGAACTTTCAACACAATTTGTTAACTAACCCCCAAATTATATTCTATAAAGCAAATAGTAACTGACAGCCTACGCAACTCCAGAGACAGATATAGGCATTTAACGACCTATAACAAGTCAATCGAGTAACATAACAAAGGAAAGTTCAATAGATCATACAGATAGAACCAAAATACCAACAAAGATGCGGAAGAACACATGCACAGCACAGTGATCAACGACCATAGGGCACAAAGGGGGACAAAAGGTACTTATATTGATCCCTGAGCATTCACGAACCATAGGGCACAAAGGTAATACTGATCCCTAAACATCTTGAGATTGCTCAAACGAGTCTGAATCGATATACGCTAATTAAGAGATCCCATCACGATATCGACATAACACGAATCGCGACCCACGACCAACCTCCGTTACCGGACCGGGCGGTTAGTTCCCTCAGGCGAGGTCGTCGTCGTCGAAGTCGGCGCCGTCGAAGCTGTTGAAGAACCCGGAGAAGAGGAGGGGGCCGCGGGCCTCGCCACCGCCGCGGCCCGCGCGGTGCGGGGCGAGGTACATCTCCCCCTCCCCGTCCTCCTCGTCGAGGAGCCCGGCCCCCGCGGCGCTGAGCGGCGAGTCGTCGATGTCCATGAGCGTCGAGATGGCGTCGTCATCCATGGGCGGGTGCGGACGGTAGGCGGCCGGGGAGTGGCTAGGGTTTTGGCGGTGGTGCGGCGGGGGCGGGTGGTGGCGAGGGTGGGGCTGGTGTTGGGGCGGCAGCGGGGGTGGCCCGCGTGCGCTGCGGGACCTCTGGTGATGGCGACGCGACTCCATGCCTCTGCCTTTGTGCGGCTGATATTTGGCCACTTGGTGTTTGAGATTTGTGCTGCCCGGCCGGTCCAGTGTACGGTTTTTATATTGGTCGTATACAGAAGAGAGTCCTTTGGTTCCACTATATTACGGCAGGTTTTCGTGTTCCTTTTTTTTATTCATTATTAGTATTATTATAATAAATATAGTTACGTAACTATATAAATAAAATATAAATCAGCAAGTTTTATATTTATAAAATACATATCTATTTATCTCTATCTCTAGTCTTTATAATATTTAATTTAATAAGAGGGAAGAGATTTTTCTATTCATCAATAATTTACCTCTTATAATACTTTCATGTATCTCATTTACTATCTCACTTAGGGGCTGTTTAGTTAGAGAAAAAGTTTGGATTCTGATACTATAACATTTTATTTGTATTTGATAACTTTTATCCGACTATAGACTAACTAGACTTAAAAAATTCGTCTCGACATGTATAGACAAACTATGTAATTAATTTTTTTACCTATATTTAATGCTCTACGTATACATCTAAATATTCAATGTGACGAGAAATCTAGAAAAAAGTTTGGAAACTAAACGCACCCTACTGTAAAAGGCAGGCTTGATGTGTTTATGTCCCATCAATCAGTCACCTATTACTTTCTCTAAGGCCCTTTAGTTCAACAAAAAAATTTTAGATTCCTCGTCATATCGATTGTTCTCTACGTATGGATGAAGCATTAAATAAAGTAGCAGCCGTTGTATGTTTATACTTTTTATCTGCCTTTCTCGAGATGAATCTTTTAAGTCTACTTTAATCATGTTTGAACAAAAGTCGTCAAATACAAATAAAAGTTCTACCGTTGTAAAATTTTCCAAAATTTTCAAACTAAACGCAGCCTAAGTCACACTCTCTCACACACATGCTAACACGTGGCGTAGCAGGAAAAAAAATTCATACACATCTCTTCCTTTATAGAAAGAACACTTAAATTTTGAGCTCCAGCTCCCACTCTACTTCCCCCGCACCACCAACTAGAGTTCAATCCCAACCCATACACTGTGTTTGGTTCTATGGATACATGGATATCCCTGTACATAGGATGTTTGGTTGGATTGATTAGCTGAACATGGATATTCACAATAGGGAATATTCTGGGTAGATACTGGATATCCTGGTCTCCAGAAATTTGGCAGTTGAGAATATCCACATGTTAATTAGCATATGTTTTGTGTGGCAATTAGAGTAGTATAGTGCTAATTAACGTATTTTATTTTTAATTAGTAATTATAATGATAAGATCAGTGTTGGTGCATATTTATTAGGTTATAATTAGTTGTTATTATTTCTAAATAATAGATATAATTAGTCAAGTATTCTCATCCTATGCAATCTCATCCATCTAACCAAACAAAAAAATGACTCGTCTTATCCGTCCAATCAAACAGACAATATAGATATCCCTATCTCAAAATCCATGGATGGACATATCCCATCCACCTTTGTCCTCGAACCAAACACACCCTCCTAGGGCGGTAAAACCGAACATAGAATGGAGACAGCTCCAAAATCAACAAGTGAGAACAGGTGAATAATGCTTTCTGTACTACTACTACCAGCTAGTGAATTTTGCACCACGAGTGGGTTTGGACGGCTTAGCACTTTGGTTTGGTTTAGATCTTTTCTTCATTTGAGGTGATCTGATTTTTAAAAAAATGACTTCTAAATATTGAGAACTTAAAACAGATTTTTCAGGTGGTAAATGATTACAAATGAAAAGGTAGTGAACTAAGAAGTACTAGATCTCTTCAATTAATGTAACTTCGATATTAAGTGTACCTATCTGACTTGATTTGGAAAAATATGAAATTTTATTAGGTTGCACCTATTTTTAGGTGAGTTCAAGTGTCAACTAAAAATGCTTCTAGAGGCAGCCAGAAAGCCTAGCCGTCTATAGAAATGTTTTTTTTTTCCAGAGATAATTCGGTTTTCTAATTGTCTCTAAAAATATAGCGTATTTCATGTAGCCCGACTTGGAAACTGTTTTTAGAAGCAGTTCTTGATAGACCCTCTCTATTAAAAAATGAAGCCATTTCTAAAATTTGTTTCTTTAAGTAGTGGACGAGCATGATTACTTGTTTACTTTTAATTTGGCTGTGTATATGTTCTTTGGGTTCAGAAATTACAGAGTATCTTTGGAAGACATTTATGACAGATTTAAGTAACGTTGATCCTCCACATGCATCTTGGAAGCACATGTTCATAAATCAAACATGACAAGCCTTTTTTTAAGGAACCACATGATTCTACTGACCTTGTGAACCAAATAAATCACTGGTGGTCACCAACACATGAATACAATCCGGTAGATTACCATGCATGAATACTATGTCATCCTAACACGACCTACCAAATCTAGCCACTTCAGATGCTACTTTGTTGCATTTGCGCGGAAGAGACAAGCTTCAGAGACTCTGCAGCAAGTAAAAGTAAGAGTTGATCCAGGCCTCCCATCGTTGATAATCTGAAATCAGCAGCCTGCAGATCTTCTGTCACCATCCTGGCATCTGTTTCAAGCATTACTCTGTCAATGCCCAGGTTCGTTGCTGCCCTCACCCTCTGATGCACGCCACCAGCTCAGCTTGCCAATTGCCATGCTTCCATCGATCGCATATGCTATTTTCCACCACCCCCTCCTGGATAACGTCTCCTTCATAATGGCTGCGTTCGGTTGAGGGTATAAGCGCTTATAAGCGCTTATTTTTCAGCACTTCAGCAGTATTTTTCTCTCACAAGATTTCAGCACTTCTACAGCACTTCAGCGCTTATCTACAGCACTTCAGCTTCACCGAACACAGCCAATGTCTGATAATATAGCCCTAACTGCCTTGCGATTGCTCCTTGCTGAAACCACCATCACATTTATCTTCATCTTACCTACCAGGGGATGCTTCCATAGCACATTTGGGGCGTCCTTGCCTCTGTTGTATTGGTGGTCTGGGCTTGACTAGCTACCTATATTCTGTCATTTGGCCCATGGAAAATCAGTTCGTTTGGGCTGAAAACAAACGCTGATTATATTTGATGCTGATTTGTTGTGAGAGAAAATTACGGTCATGCAAACAGTGTCATACTGAAAATAAGCGTTGTAGTACGGTCATACCGGCTCCCAGTGACCCCCTTGGCCCTTGCGTTATAAATTCTAATAACGAATATGGATGGGAATATGGGATCGTGATTGGAGCATGAGCATGACAGAATGCAGTGCTCGGAGGCCCCGATGCGCAGATCGTCCATAATGGCGAGGGACTTTAGCTGCAGCCTGCAGGTAAAAAAACGCGCTAGTTGTAGGTACTGAATGGGCCTTATTTTGCTATAGTGGGCTGAACCACGATCTTCCTAATGGGCTGTAGTCACCGATTCCTTAGTTTACGAGTCCTCCTGTGCAGAAAAGAAAAAATGACTCAATCTTCGTCGTGGATGCAATGCAATCTTGTTAAAATAGAGGTCTGGATGGAGGCTATCGGTTCATCACACAACAGCGAACAATATCACAATAGACTTGCCATCTCCCACCCCCCCCCCCCCCCCCTCTCGCAAGAGAGATGGCTGTCTGTACAAGACAGTAGAAATATGCGCCACTTACAATCGCTGAATGCGACAAAGGTTGGACGATCGGAAGTGACGTGCAAAAGTGGCCACCATCGGATTAGTGGAGCCTTTTACTCTATGGTCTCGTACTCTATGATAAAGTCAGCTCGCTCCCCGGCCCGGCCTTTATCGGAAAGGCGAACGACAAGTCCTTTTCCGGGAGCGCGCGTGCGGGCATCGCATTGCATGGGATGGGAGCCATGGCCCATGGACCAAGCCACTATCCTCGTCACATCCTGTGTATTTGTCCTCTGCTCTGATCAGCATCTAGTATCAGCACGAACCTCTCGAGTAATCGTGCTGTGCCTCTGAGTAATACAAATGTTAACCATAATACTGGATGTTTTTTAAGTGCGATGTCCAACTGTTGACATGTGGATCATGTTAAGAGTACTCCGTACTAGCTGCAATGAGATTGTGAGACGGATTGGGTCACGACGAAAAAAGCAGCGGCGGCCTCTGCTGCTGCTGAGTGGTGACGACGACAACGTACGCCGTGGACCACGCACGCTTTGCATGCATATGCGTTGAAGCGGGCAAAGCCAGAGACACGGTCACACACACGGACGTACGTGCGCGTCGGCACGTGAACATCCATCCATCCAACCGGCACATGCACATGCACATGCATGTCAGCGCGCTCAGGGCAGCCCAAACCACCAACACGACACGACGGCACATGGGGCATGCAACGAGCGACCACTGCTGTGGCTGGGCCTGGGCGCGCTAGCTGCCACCGCCCAGCAGAGATCAATCAGGCTTCTTCTCATCTCAAGTCTCCACGCAGCGCTTACCTGTCCGACGAGACGAGACGAGCCAGCTCTCCTCAAGGGTCTCCGCCTCTCCGGGTCTCCTATATCGTCGTCGTCTGCCCCTGCGCGAGAGAGATGCACGGGATGGGCAGATGCCCCCTTGCGACGCGTAAAAGCGGGCGCGGCCCCCTCGGCGGACGCCGTTTTCGAGGGGATCCCACCCACCAGGCTTTTTCGACAGGGGGCCTGGGGCCTTTTCGCCTGCGCCGCATGGTTTTCCGTGGGGGGTGCCGCGGCCACAGGCGGCCGGAGCCGGACGCTGCTGGCTGCTCGCTCACCACCGTCGCGCCGCCCCACCCATCCATCATTGCGCGGCAGCAGCGGGGTGCTGGCGGCGCTGGCGGGCACCGTGTACACGTGAGCGGAGGCAAGACCACTCGATCGCTCGCTCGAGCAGGAGCAGCAGCGTCTTCTCGTGCGTCGCAGACTCTGCACTCGGGTGCTCCTGTTGCTGCTCAATATACGTAGTGGCGTACTCAGTCTGCGCGTAGCTTTTCGCGGGCTATGATGATTTCCTTGTTCGTGCCATATCATACTATGCTCTTTTTGCTGCATCGCCCATCGATCGAGTCTGTGCGACTTGCCTTGGCCTGGAGCGACCGTGGCTTTCTTCTTGGCATGATGCGATGCGTGGTTGTTGCGTGCTGTTGGCACGCTCAATGCGTGCGTGCTCCTACCTGGATTGCATGCGGTGAAGAATATACTGCAGGATAAATCATCTAGGACGTGTTTATTTCCCAAACTTTTTCTAAATTCTCCGTCACATTGAATTTTTAGACGTATGCTGGAGCATTAAATTTAGGTAAAAAATAACTAATTATATAGTTTATCTATACATGTCGAGACAAATCTTTTGAGCCTAGTTTATCCATGATTGGACAAAACTACAAATGAAAGTGCTATAGTATCAAAACCCAAACTTTTTCTCCAACTTCCCCAACTAAACGGCGCCCGAGTTTTCTCATGCTTATATATGCTTGGACCCTCCAGGTTTTTAGAAAGTCACCTTGTTACCCATTTGATTTAATACATGGTTATATACGCAGAGTCCCTGTTGTTAACTTAAGCCACTTTGTTGCCTTATCATTATTTTAGCCTTTGTATATAACCTGAAAAAACGTATACTAATCATCCATGCGCATACCTGGTTTCATGGCTAAATAAAGCATGGTCAAACATATAATAATGGCTCTGTTCGGCTGCCCATACCAGCCAACATCAGCCAGCCAATCAGCAGTGTTTTTCTCTCAGAACAATCAGCTAGCCAGCCGTACCATACCAGCCAGCCGAGCAGAGTGCATATACTAATCATCCATGCGCATAATTCTGCTCTTATTTTGACGTCGATCATACTACCAACGATAACCAAAAATAAAGCCACCTGATCGATGTTACTTTTAACAGTCTTTTGTAAACTTACTTCAAGAATCCCCCCCCCCCCCCCCCCCCCCCCCGCCTGACATAAAGCTCTTGCCACTTTTTGGGCAGACACCACAAAGCAACAGCACTGCACACCACTCGACTCGAGCCCTACCTAGCTAGCTTAGCATAGCTTCCCACTAATCTCTAGCAAGGTTGCCACTTCCTAATTTCTCTTTTTTTTTAATTTCTCCCTGTATCCTTAGAATTGAATTCATTTTAAAAATCATAATTTACATAATATTAATTAAGTTAATATGGTTATAAATAGATTATATTTATATATATTATTATTGGCTATACGAGAGAGATATTTATTTGTGTAGTTTTACCGTGTGAGCGAGTTGAAGAACGTGCTATAAATTGTAAGGTGGAAATCTAACACGGTGATCTATATAATCAAATTGTATCTCTCACCCTATGAATTTGAGGTAGATTAATATATTAACTTTGAAAAGTGGTGGAGTGTCACATTCCAAGAAAAGCCTAAATTATTAATTAGATTTCACCTCCAAATGAAAGGATGCAAACGGTCCCTAATAAGATTCAGCACCCAATTAACTCCAACGAAAACTCAAAACACTCGATGCAACTAAACTATATTTGATGCACCAATTATATTTGGAAGTTTTTGTTGTGAGCAGGGGAATGATGGAAAATCATTTTTTTATCTATAAAGGGCATGAATAGTTGATTTGAATTCCAAGTGGTAGCTCGAATTCATTCACATTTTTCTTTTCCTTTCAAAAAGAATTTTAGTTTCTTTTAAAACTTGAGAGGTGGTCGAGGCGTGCTACTCATGTTTTATTTACAAAATTTAGTTTGAAAAGAAGGGGAGAAAGAGGAATTGAAGTTCGCGGAAATAATGGACGAATTCTAAATGCACGCACATGCTACCAAAAAATTTTAAAATATCGGATCCTTGGGATATTACGGGGCTCTAGCTGGCCATGGCGGCCAGGCCGGCTACAAGCACGTTACTAAACACTGTGGACGGGTAATAATAGCCGAAAGATTAGAGAACAAATGGCCAGTTTAGCGCCGGGGTCTCCTGGACTTCGCGTGAGCGCGTGCGCGGCTCATGGGAATCTCGGGCGTGAGATTGTCTCCACGTGCCGGATCGCGTTCCGTCCACGCCCATCCATCCCATCGTGCGCCGCATGGGCAGTGGATCCGTATCGCTCTGATCTGTTGCATGTATATGGAGCATGCCAGTCTTTTCAGAAACACTTCATTTTTTTTCTCTAAATTTCTATATTGAGCTTTTTCCTCAGCACATATCCATTTTGGATCTTCCGTCGAAAAAAAAAACCGTTTTGGATCCGTCCTGTTAATGAATCGCACTATCTATTACTAGTATAGAGCTCGTGCATTGCAACCATACTTGTAAATTCCATTCCGGTACCGGCCGGAATGGCCGGAATGCCCCGTTCCGGTGTCCAAACCGGCATAGAAGGGCTGCAATCCCGTACCGGGTCAAATACCGGTCAATACCGGTCAATACCGGCCATTCCGGTCAATTCCGGCCGAAACGCCTGTTCCACCCATTCCGATACCGGACTAAAACCAAGTGACGAAACACTTTTTCCATGTGTGAGTTATGGAGTTTAGAAAAAATATGTGAGTTTAGAAAAAATGTCAGTGTGATGAAGCGTAACTATGCCATATGTATATATTTATATGATTATTTATGTATATGTATATTTATATATTTTTAATATAATAAAGTCCGGAATGGTACACCGGTATCGGTCGGTACCGGAATGTTCCATTCCAAGAGTAAAAACGGAACGGCCTCCGGAATGGAATTTACAAGTATGATTGCAACGGGTTATTTCTAGGTGGTGCACGTGGAAACCAAACAACAATATCTATTATTAGTTTAAGCCTCAAACAATATTATTTCACCATGTTTACGATCTAATGCACACTTAAGCATAACAAGTCACGTCTTAGATACGACAGTGTGCCTGTGTATTGCTACGAGATAGCTAAACTTGTGTACTAAAAACATACATATCACACGAAAAGATATAACAATACTAAAAAAAATAAATACCAACATTAAAATGACATTTAATCTAAAAGTAAAATTTCGTGAAATTAACGTAGTCATGGAGAGTGCAAAATTAATGTAGTCACGGAGAGCGCGACACGCTACAAAGAAGACACTTGCACTCTGTATGAAATTGTACATGTAAAAACTTTTCACAGGATGCAGGATCACTCTCCAAAAGCATCCTATGGATCACTACACTTGTCTTCAGGGCAACCTATAAAACACAAGAACACATTCTACATTATTGGCTACTAAGGTGAAAGGCTGATGAAGACCTTCAAAGTGAAGCATAACACTCGCCCATAGGAATTATGAACTCCAAAAAACAATTTTGAAAGAGTTGATGCTAGGAGAGCTGCAAGATAACAAAAAAAACTTAGCATAGCACATTTCGAGTCATGCCATCTTAACTGACCTCCACATATAGTTCAGGCAAGTCAAAAGGAAACCATTCATGCAAGTCCATAAACCAGATGTACAAGCCTAGCTTAGGAACATTCGAAGTAGATCAAGGTTAAATACAGCAGTCACCCACCTGATCCATCTAGTAGGACGAGCAATCAGAGATTAAAGAATTTTCTACAAGTTTCTCATTCTATAATAATGTGATCCGAGTTGAGATGAAGCAAACAGGTAGAATCGACAAATGATAGAGATGAAGCAAACAGGTAGAATACAAAATCAAGTAAACAACAGAGGGTTACATGATAGAGATGGAACACCTACCATCAGCGCCAAGTAAACAAAATGATTCAAGAATATGCAACCTGTAGACAAAACTTTTACTAAAAGAAATATCAGGAAGATGCTAAAAGAATATGGCAAGGAGAAATACTAACTGCTCTTTCGATTCCTTGGACTGTTTAGATTTTGTTGCCACATCTTTCATCTCGGAACTAACTTCCGAATATTGCTTTTAAGCTTATCCAATATCAGATGAAACCAAAAGCTCTTGAATTCTTGGCAGTAGCTGCCAAAAAATACCATGATAAATATGCCAATAGATAATCATATATGCACACAAACTTTTCTTAACACTTTTAGCTACTACGATTCCCCTAAACCAATCAACATTACAGGATTGTTATAGTCATAATGCCCCTGAAACATATCATGACAAAAATTTTGCTTTTTCATTAATTATAGGCTTGATAACTTGTGCTTTTTCATGAATCAAGAGCAGTAGTGAATTGGTCCAAAGCAACCTTGTGTCTATTGCTCAAGAGCTACAGAAAATGATTTCTTCAGAAATAACTTTAGGGAACAAATATTGAGCTAGATTGCAAAAGCAAACCTCGACAATAGACTGAAACCACCTCGATTGTTTTGGTTCCATGTAATTAGGCCAGACCTCTATCAAAAGTTTATTCAACCATTCACAGAAGTAATTAGTCTCAGAATCAATAAAAATGTACCGATAAAAATAGGAGAAAACGAGCATACTACTGTATTCAGTATAAGATGCTTCCATCTTTTGTTCAAATCTTCTACAGTTGTCCTCCTCTTAAACCTCTCATACTGTGATTAATCATAAAACAAGGTAAGAATACAATAGAAAACTGTAAGAACACGGGCAAAAACAATTCCTAATAAAACAATGAGGCAGGTGAAGAAGCATAATGCTGTTTGACATTAATCTTTCTCTGGAACTATGAGCAACTTTCACAACCCAAAGGACAGATCATCATTATCAAGAAAAGTGAAATTGCCATGCTAAGTTGCAAATCATCGTCTCAAAAGTGCCTTTTTAGATACTATGTTTCCACTGTATTAACAGTTCAGCAAGGTATCAAAGAAATTGAGCAAAATCCATCAGAATCCTTAAAGAAATTTAGATGAGATAACATTAACATATACCTGAATGGTTGCCCAAACGGCAGCAGCGAGGGGAACCCAGTTCGAGAATGGCACAACCCACCGTTCGACGAACCACACAAAAATGCCAAGCGGAATCATTTTGCTTCATGCCCTTGACTTCACATTTCGTCACTATCATTGTCAGCATGGACATGAGCTAACAAGTGCACTAATTTATTGAAACATATAATGGAATTGTCTGAAAAAACTTATTATTAATAATTGATAACGACATAGCAGGAAGCAAATTACATCTAGAGCATGATATTTTCTTTAGAAATTAATAATCTGCAAATAAATAATGAGACTTAATGCAAGTATATCGGCTACCAAGCAGTTAACAGGAAACTTAAAATCTACAAATAAAAATGATCAGATATATAGGTATGCTTCCTTTGTGCTACCTGAATCAAGACAACAAAACAGCAGTCAACTGAATCAGCGTTCAGCAAATAGCAAGCCCGAAAATACCTTGGGCAAGTACAGCACATGCACCATGGGCATCGTGGATGTGAGAAACCTCTCCAAATTCCTATTCCCGCCACCGTTGTTGCAGCCACATTTTCCTCGGACCCGTAATTAGCTGTCGAGAGGTGGTTCATGGAGTCATGGTCCTGCATGTTTGTTCAAAGCAGTGAGAACATCACATAAATCAGTTGCTCCTCAAGCGCCGTCGTGGTTATCTCCTGTCCGCTGAGGTGACCCAAATCTGCTTCTCAACTATGGTAGCGGTGTCCTCCTCAGGCCGCGGGGCGCTCACTCGAGTACCCGATTCACACCAACACGGAGTGTAGCATGGCAATGAGCAGCTTGCTGGTGCGGCCATGGATCTCGGAGGGGTGCTGGTTGCGGATGCGACTGGACTCATGTGCCTGACCGACAGGGCAGCAGTGTCTTTGTTCGGGCATCGCCGCCGCCGCCCCGTGCACCCTGATCTAGATCGTGCGCGGCCGGTTCGTTTTCTGCGGTCGCGGATTATGGCGGCGTGGGCAGCGAACGCGGTCGTGCCCTGCCCTCCCTGGCGGCGATCACGTCTCGCGGATTATGGCGGCGTGGCATGCGCTCGGTCGCCTGCCTGGGGCGTCGATGGCTGGGAGGGCAACGTGGGCTTCGGGGATTGGGCCCGAGTAATTTTGCTCGTACCTGTGCTTTTGTTTTAATTAAATCAATCGATGTTTTATTTGTTGCGATGGGGATTCGAGCCTGGGTGTCGGGGTGTTTTTTTTGTCGTCGCGGGAGGTGGAGGTGGAGGCGGAAGGAGAAAATGAGTGATGATGTTTGGTCCAGAGACTATGGACCTTGGATCTGAGTGAGTAAGAGATTAGGGGGGTAAGAGTACATTATGAGCGTTGGATTAAAGAGAATTAGTTTTGTGGGTACACATTTTGGAGTGCGTTTAGTGAAGATTAGGAGATAGACTGTGGGAAGGATTTGGTGGGGTGCACGTAGCATAATTCTAACCAGTGACTTTTATGGCTGTGTTTAGATCCCAGTTGCAGTTGCGATTCTGCACTGTAGTACGTTCATTTGTATTTGAATAACTTTTATCCAATCATGGCCCAAATAGGCTTAAAAGATTCGTCTCATGATGTACATATAAAAAGTATAAGCATACAAATATTTCATCTATATTTAATGCTCTATGCATGTATTATAATATTGATATGACTGGTTATAATTGTAATTTGCAGTGGATTTAAACAGGGCCACGATCACGAAGGGTCAACGTGGTTGGTACTCCTACAACTGAACAGCGCAGATCCCTGATCGAGTGACTGCGACGCTTACCTGCGTCTACGCGTACTTTAATATGATTTTGATGTGCACGAACTCGCCAATGGTTTTGCTCGCCCAAGAGTACTCTACGTACGATCGAGTTGCTCCAACCCCCGACCTGAATTTTTGTGGTCAGAGTCAGAGCTCTACTGAACGGTGCGGTACAAATAGGAGTATAGGAGTACAGCATATATACGGAAAGTTTTTTTGAAAGCTATACGTACGGAGAGTTGCTACCCTGCTCTCTTCTTGTTCTTGAGTTCTTGGCTTCCCTGCCTGCAACGGGGAGAACAAATTTGATGCCATCAGACCGGGAATCGGACCCTACGTACGGTTTCCATGCATGCACATATACGCAATTAATGGCTAAACTTGAACCGAGTTTTTGGTACAACTGCTAGCTAGCTACCACAGTTCTGTACAGCGATGTAGAACAGTCCATATAGATTGTGATGCACCAGCGTATGCATATACAGTTTTGGGTACACGGTTGGCAGTTGCAGACTTGCAGGGATCAAGGGATGCCTATCGGCCGGAGATCTGAGAATAAATGTTGGCCGGAAAGTTCGGCACTTGGACCGAATAATGGCACGATGCATGCTTCGAAACCGATTTGGTCAGCGCTGATAAGAGCAACCATGGCAACATTGACACCCGTTTTTTTTGTTTAGAAACTGTTCGCTGGGAATTCATGAGTGATCTAACTCGTTGAACTACTTTTGTAAAAAAAAAATCGTTGAACTACTCCATCTTGCTTTCAAACCGTTTTTTTTTGGCAAGTAATAAGCTTTGAAACCAATCTGGAGTATCTCTTCTGTAACATGCATCTTGTATTTTCGAGTTTCAACTGTTGGGGAATTATATTAGAGACACTGCTAGGTCAAACCATGCACGAAAGCGTGAACAACCCAATTACTACTATTCCTGTTCAAGAACAAAAACGAAGCCATCTTTTTTATTCTGCCTTGCTCGCAATTCAACTATTACTTTGTCACGCGTATACCATCTATAGCCACGACTATTCAACTATTACTTTAATTGTCGCGCGTATCGGCGTATACCATCTATATGCACGACTATAGTATGAAAAGTATCTAAACCTATTATTGATGTAATTGTGTGATATTATGTACTACATGAATATATTTACATTTTGGATAAATATTCGTCAATATATAAAGTTTTGACTTATTGAACAAAATAGAATTGTGTTTTCAATGAATATACTCCATTCGTTCCACAATATTAGTCGCTTTAAGAGCCCTTAGGATACCAGTGCTAAAGATAAAAAGATGTAAATGCCTCTACACCCCCTATCACATGACGAGCATGTCATCCTCCTACATTGTGGTTGTCATGTCATCGTTGACGCCGTCGCCGTTGGCGAGAGCCGGCCGCCCTCGTCGGTGCTGCGGCTGCTTCTCGTGTCCAGCGCTAGGGACAGCGAGAGCAAGCAGCTGTCATAGTCTTCGGAACCCATTGATGACGACCAGGGATCACCACCTTGTTGGGCCACGGCGGCCTTGCTCGGTGTTGTCTCGAGGCCGCGTGGGAGGCGGGGTGCCTCCGCGGAGCTGTGGTGGGTAAGAGCCGTGCCGACCATCTGTGTGGAAACCATCATTTCATTAGCATTGGATAAGTTAATTTCTTTTTTAAAAAGAGGTATAAGTTATTAAATACTTATATGAAATGTAGTCAATGTAAAATATTAAACATGTATATATATTCTATAATACTAGAAATTAATCGTTCAAGTTAGACCCTGTTTGGCACCGGTAGCTTCGCCGTGGAGGAGCAGAGGAAGGAAGGGCTAAATGTCGGCCACCTATCATCGCTCTACTCCATAGAAGAGAAGATGAATGCACTTTATTCTGCATTTATTTTGGAATGCTAGTTGGTGCACACATATGAACAAGAGTAACAATTGTTTACACTGTTGCTAAGGTTACAAGTTAATTTGGATGTCGTTCAACATTTAGTGATACCGATTTATGTCGTTACTAGAATGCGCAAAATAGAGAATGCAATGAAATGTCTACAGAACTAGTTGTAAAATGTAGGTGAAAGAAGTATAGAAAAGAAACATAACAACTGATAATGCGACAGATTAACTACTAGTTAAACAAAACTATAAAAGTCATTACCGCAACACGTGTCCTCGGTCAGAATCATGCTACAGCAAATGACAAAAACATGAAAAACTAATGACCTCGATTACGTGTCCTTGGTCAGAATCATGCTACGACAAATGACAAAAACACGAAAAACTAATGACCTCGATTAGAGGCCTGGGTTGCTTGCATGGACCGGTTGGCACTTGCCAATTCGTTGCATTGATGAGTTTATGACCGGAACAAGTAGGCTGCCACCAACCGGAAACCAAACCATTCCCCTCCCGCGTAAAACCAAAAAACCAGCACCAGCTCCCAAAGCCCTAGCATTTCTCGCTCCATTTCCTCCTCCTCCTCCTCCTCTCTTGGCTCGTACTACTAGTCAAAACCCCATCCGCCTCGGCCGCTCCCTCCTCCACTTATTACTCTGCTGCCTGTCTCTCTCTCTCTCTCTGAGCACAGAGGTCAAACCAAAAGGCGCACCCCGCCGCAACCCCTGCCCAACCCACCGCCGCCACCGCTCTCCTCTGCAAATGGCGGCTCCGCTTCCCCTTCAAAACCGGCTTTCCCTTCTCCTCCTCATCTCCATCTCCCCCGCAATCTTCGCCTAGTAGTGCTGTGCTGCTCTCATTCTTCCCGCAATCGAAGGTTCGAGTTCATTACACGAATCTGCGGCCGCGAGAGTGCCGGGGGAGCGAGCAATGGACGGGGTGTGGAGGAAGGCCAAGAGGGCCCTGGGCGCCAGCCTCTGCGTGCACCTCCCCGCCGTCGCCGCCGACCGCGAGGACGGCGCCAGCGAGCGCCGCGCCTCGGATGCGCTCTCCCTCGACTCTACAGCGGCGGCAGCGCACGCATCGGCGCCCAACACGCCGGCCGCGCCGGAGGCCGCCGCGCTGCGGAGGTCCAAGTCCGGAGGCAAGTCCTCTAAGGTGAGGCCCCATTTCCAGCCTTCCCCTCGATAGTCTACTCTATTCCGTTCCGTCATTTCCTTGTTAAGATTTGCGCTTGGTTCGCCGGCAACTTGGCGCGCGAGGGGGCCGGGGGATCCTAGTTCCGAGATGTAGAATGTTGGAGGGGTGGAGGCCGGCTTGCCGACCGCCTGCATGTGTTTTTGGTTGGAGCTAGGTACGGATTGGAGCAATGTGGCTTCGCCTCATCGCCTGTGAACGATTTGTCTCCAGATGCGGTCTTCTCCTGGCCGGCAAATTTTGGATGATTTGATGGGCGGGCTTGGTTTGGATGCTCGTGCTCGGCGCCCAGCATTCTTGTATGCATCTGATTTTTTAATGCCGTGCCTTTGTCTTAAGCTGCGCATTATTTGTCATTTGTTACTTTGTCCTTGAGTCGAGATTATCTCGTACTGTCCCTGCGGATTTGCTTGCAGGAGCATCTAATCTGTTCATAACAATAACCCGGTTTAACTTTTCCCAAAAAATTTCACGAGAGCACATCTAAAATAGAGGCACCTTTACAAGATGTCACTTTCTATTGTGAATATTCTGATCCATGCTATTTTCTCATATAACCTTTTGTTCTATTCTGATGCACAGAATCTCCTATTTCGTTCTCTTCTCAGATCTCAGCTCCAGAGATTTTTCTGGGGTATTTCGCAGTCAGTTTGCTAGTTTTGCGTAGAATATCCTTCCGAGGCGCCTTGAGACGGGTCAATGCCTCTTGCTTTGTCCCGTGTGATATGCATAGCTTAACGAGTTAACGTAAGCTTCTTTTTTCTACTACCTCAACTTGCTCCTCCCCGAAAGGGAAAGTTGCTTCCTTTGCTGACCACCAACCTGCCAACTTCCCATTGTGTTCACGTGTATCATCTTCACACCTTTACTAACCTCTTATAATTTTTTATAGGTTTAATTTTTAGCTTGGGTTGCTGTCCATTAACTGGAATATCAATTACTAATATTTTTTGCATTCATCTGTTTTTTTAAAGTACATACATGTATACAGTTGTCATGGCTGGTGCGTGAGTTCTTTAATGGAAATCTGATTTTTTTTTCGTGATATAATCTTTGTGTCGTTGAGTGTAGGCATGTTTGCCTTTATTGAAAACTTCACGCTTTTTTTGTTTATAATGGGGTGACTTGGTTACAATTGTCCTTGGAAGTGCCCCTATTTGACCAGCAACCTCACAAGTATTTTTCTTTTTCCATAGGGTTGACAGTTATGCACTCGACAGTTCAAAATTTGCTTGTCCTGGTCAGATGTGAAGACTAAAATGCTAGAAAAATAAACAATAAATTATTTCCTTATGTGAGGCCTGCATAATCCCCTTTGAAAAGGCTAGCTTTCTCATGTTACCAAAGTTGACATTTTGGCAAACCAACATGTGATGTGTGGTTTGGTCAAATTTTAGTGGCAAGGATGCAAATTTGACAATCTTTTGTCTGTTTGTCTAGACACGCTTTGAGTTTTCTGCAAAGCGCCGCAAATGGTGACCAATAATCAATATTTTGCTTCATGTATGTTTGTGTGTTTTCTTATACATCTATGAGTTGGAACTGTACCATGTGTTAGTATCAAGTCAATAGAAAATGCTGGCTTTAGTTGTGTGATGGTGGTTAATTTGATCTTTTGCTTATTTATTCTCCTTTTAGTCCTTTAATAAACACTATTCTGGTTGGTTTTATTATACAAGCAGTGGTAGGATTTACTTTCCCATACAAATATTTTATTATGATGACTTGAATCTATAAAATTAAGTATCCTTGTTATCTCTTTGTCCAGTCCATCCTCCTTTCTAAGGATAAGGTAAATAGAGAAACTAACGCATCTTTTATTGTTTTCTCAACAGAGAATGTGTGCAATATGTTTTGATTCCATGAAGCCAGGTCATGGGCAAGCCCTATTCACTGCTGAATGTTCTCATATGTTTCACTTCCACTGCATCTCCTCTAGTGTGAAACATGGAAACCATGTATGCCCAGTTTGCCGGGCAAAATGGAAAGAGATCCCCTTCAATCGCTCATTGTCTTCTATAGTTCCTCGTGGAAGAGGTGGACTGAATGTAAACCAAGCTCAATTACCCCAGCAAGGTGGCTACATGGCTCTTCTCCGCCAGGTTCCAAACCGTCAGCGAGATGGTCCGGTCTTGGTCACTTCTGAGCCAGCAGACTTCAATGATGATGAACCTTTGCAGAAAATGGAGTCTGCTAATATTGGATCTAGTAGAACTGTTGAAATTAAGACATATCCAGAGTTTTCAGCCATTCAACAGTCATCTCAAGATGACTTTGCTGTTCTGATCCATCTGAAAGCCCCATATGCTAACCCAGAGCAGGTCACAGGCAGATCAGTCAATGCAACCTCAATTGGTTATCCAACATCTCGTGCCCCTGTTGATCTTGTTACCGTGCTTGATGTTAGTGGAAGTATGGCTGGCACTAAACTGGCACTCTTGAAGCGAGCCATGGGTTTTGTTATACAGCATCTTGGTCCATCAGATCGCCTTTCTGTCATTGCTTTCTCTTCTACTGCGAGAAGGTTGTTCCATCTCCGACGGATGTCACACTCTGGCCGGCAGCAGGCCCTGCAGGCTGTCAACTCACTTGGTGCTAGTGGTGGCACAAACATTGCTGATGCACTGAAGAAAGCTGCTAAGGTTATTGAGGATCGAAGCCATCAAAATCCAGTATGCAGCATCATTCTCTTGTCTGATGGCCAAGATACATACAATATTCCCTCAAATCTTAGGGGTGCCCGGCCAAATTATAGTTCACTAGTTCCATCCTCCATTCTGAATCACACATTTCGCTTGGTACCTGTGCATGGGTTTGGTTTTGGAGTAGACCATGATTCAGATGCTTTGCATTCCATTGCGGAGGCCTCTGGTGGTACATTCTCCTTTATCGAGGATGAAGGTGTGATTCAGGATGCATTTGCTCAGTGTATAGGTGGGCTTCTCAGCGTTGTTGTTCAAAATATGCAAGTTAATGTGGAGTGTCTCCATCCTGGTGTCCAGATTCGCTGCATCAAATCTGGTAGTTACCTGAGTAAGGTGTCTGCACATGGGCGAAATGGTTCAATTGATGTTGGTCATCTCTACGCTGATGAGGAAAGGGACTTTCTACTGTCGGTGAGCTTACCACATTGTCGTGAACAGACCACACTTTTGAAAGTTGCTTGTGCCTACAGAGATTCATTGACCAATGAAGAGATCAAGATTCAAGGTGATGAGGTAACAATCTTGAGGCCTAAATCACCCATATCTGAGCCAGTTTGCATGGAGGTTGACCGTGAGAGGAACCGTGTCCGTGCCGCTGCTGCTATCGAGGCTGCAAGGGCTGCTGCTGAGAGAGGTGCTCTTTCTGATGCTGTGTCAATTCTTGAGAATTGCCAGAGGATACTTTCTGAATCTTTTTCAAGCCGGAGTGGGGACCGCCTTTGCAGGGCCCTTGATGCAGAGCTGAGGGAAATGCAAGAGAGGATGGCTAACCGGCAACGCTATGAGGCTTCAGGGCGGGCATATCTGTTGTCTGGCCTTAGCTCACATTCTTGGCAGAGAGCCACTGCACGAGGCGACTCCACTGACAGTGACACACTTGTTTATTCCTATCAAACACCATCCATGGTTCACATGCTACAGCGCTCACAGAACCACTGCCCTTCACAGGTCCAACAACCTAGGATCTTGGTGAAACCCCATCCAAGGTAGAAGGTAACTCAGCAATTCGGCATTATCTTGCGAACCAAGGGCTCGTGGTGAAGAAATTCAATTGGTATGGTTGCTTAATAGGTTGTAGTGTAGTTCTCTAGCACCTTTATTTTGCTTCTCTTGTTTGAGTCATGGTGGTGGTATACCAGAGGCGGTGAGGTAGGCTTGGAGGTAAATATAATCTGGAGGGGGTATACTGGGGAAGGTAAGGTGGTGCTTTGGTGGTAAATACATTGTGGGGGGTATACTCCTGTGGTGTTAAGAAATAAGTAGACTAGTAGATGAGGGGCTGGAGAAAATGTGTAGTAGCTTCTACGGGTGTGGGGCTAGATAGTTTAGTGGAGGTCAGTCCATTGTCAATGTCTGTTTTTTCCATTTGTTGTTTGGTGATGTAGATAAGAGGGATTGATCTCGGGGCGGTATATCATGGAATCTCTGGAATTTTTGATTTTTTTGGGTTGTCAATGCTACTCCATGGATTCGAACTTTCAATTTATTAGCTGGTGTCCACCAGCATCACATGCCCGTGAGGTGTGTTTCAACTTGCAACTAATTGTTCACTTATTTGTCGTGCTTATTGCATTGGTTTAAGTCTGGCTTGAATTTGGTCAGCTTCTCCCGTGGATACATGATTCTGCGCGTCAACTGAATCAAATGATCTTTTGCGATAACATGTATTCATAGTTCATATTCCTCCAGTTGATTGAGCAATTATAATGCAACCATTGGCTAAAAACGTTGTTAAAGAGCAGTAGTAGACAAGCTTATTGATTGGTATGGTTAACATGAATGAATGAAATATCATAAACAGAGAAACTATTAATAAAATACTCCGTAGCATTAATTGTAACTGCATCTATGCGTCATCTACCACTGTTAAACCTAGAGACCACAATGTTTCTGATAGAAGATCTTCTATCAGTTTCCTCCCTGTATAATGTAAACCAAGAAGATAATTCTCTACTCCGACGAGTCCTGCCGCGTCCTGAGCTGCTTCCTCGCCTTCTGCAGCCTCTTGCCCGATCCGTCTGGCAAGACAGGGGTGTCATACCTCACCGCGCACGGCGGCGACGCCTCGCCGCGGCCCAGGCGGGCCTTGCACTCGATCACCAGCTGGTCGCAGGTGGCGCAGTACCTCGCGGGGCCCAGCAGCTTGACGTCCACGTCTGCCTCGCCGCGGCCGAGCTCGTCGGCGAGCTGGTCCCGCGCGAACCGCGGCACGGGCACCGCGGTGCCCCACGCCATGACGGAGCCGACCTCGGTGCCGTTGGCGTTCCCGTTCTCGCCGCAGAACCCCGGGACGGGGCCGCTGGCCAGGCGCACGCCGCGGTAGGACACGACCGCCGTGGTGCCGCGCGGGACGCACGCGGTGTTCCACCTGCGCGGCTCCCTGATGCGGACGGTGAGGTCGAACGCCGGGTCCAGCGGCGCGGCCCCGTGCACCGCCGCGCCGTCGAGGCCCGAGAAGCCGGCCACGGCGACGCTGAACTCCGGGGACTTTGCGTCGTCGAGGGACAGCTGGTTGGCCCAGTAGAGAAGGGGCGCCGCGAGCACGAGCGCCGCCAGCGCGCCGAGGAGTGCGGGGAGGATGTTCCAGAAGAATTCCCTCGCGTTGCTGCAGCAACCGCCGCCGCCGCCGCCACCGCCGTGGATGAGCGGCTCGGTTCCCGGCGCATGAGCTCCCATGGCGATGCGATAATGCGATGCGCGAGATGCCTTTGTTGATCTACTATTTCTTGTCTCTCGTCGGGGGATCTCGTTGCGTGCGTGTGCGTGCGTGCGGGTGTAGGGTTGGAAGTTGGAACCGGCGGAAGGCGTTGGCTTGGCACTTGGCCTTGACGTGATTTGTGGGCTATTTGTGTATGGGAGATGAAAGGCTCGACGAGTTCGGTAATGACACGGCCGGGAGCTCGCGATCCTGTACAGGCCTGCTATGCTGTGCACCGGAACGTTTGTGAACTGCAGAAAACTTGTGTCCTGCACGGACTATTTGTCCCTGACATACTCGGGTTCTGCAAATCTGCAATGCTGTGCCCGTGCACTCGTGTCCTGCACGGGCTCTTTGTTGCAACGTGACATATATATATACTCGGCCAGGCCAGGTCTATCGTCCCCCTCGAATCGAATCGAAGAATAAGTCTCTCCTTTTTCATCATCATTTTTTTTTCTGCTCCCATCCGAGCCGGACCGGCCCAGTTTGAGCGCCCTCTGGCCCAGTTTGAGCCAAACGCAAAAATTGTTTTTGTAAACGGAAAAAATTATATGCTCCCTAGGGGAATCAAACCCTGGTCTCCAAAGCTAGAAGCATAAAGGCTAACCACCAAGCCAATTGGCTGATTTGATATTTACACGGTAATTTTTTATATTTGATAGCGTGTGGCTCTCCAACTCTCCTATGCTCGCTGCCGTCTCAGGCCGTCGTTGGGCTCTCCAACTCTCCTATGACCGAACTAGAAAACGGTTAGACGGTCTATGTGTCTCTTTAGTAGGTCATATTTAAATTTTAATAAGACATATACTTAGTTTAATTTAGTTTTATGTGGCATGTTGATATTAATACCATATGGTAAAGTGAAAGAAAGCAACCGGGTAGGATGCAAATAAAACAAGAGATATTATGCTAAAAAATTTATATCTTTATTGCTTTTTTTTTTGGCAAAGAGAGGTTTAATATGCAAGTCAAACACGTATAATAATTTTTTTTTCTAGATTGGTTACGAAACCAATTGAGTTAACGAAAAAGTTATTTTAACACTCTTCAGCTGTAACACACGGTCATTAATAATTGAGTTATACACTCTCGTTGCAACGCACGGGCACTTTTGCTAGTCGTCTATCGAAAGTCAAAAGCCTAGACAAAACAGAGCTCGCCATGGGCGCGTCCAGCGAATTCGACGACAGCAGCAGCAAAACTTCCTGCCTCATCTACTGCGCCTACCTCGGCGCCATGGCGGTTTTTTTTAGGGTTTCTAATTTTCTTCGTGTCCGACTCCGAGAAGACGCCGAGATACACCGCCGCGATCACCGCCGTCTCGGGCCTGGACCCGGAGACGGACCTGCAGCAGAGCCGGGCGGCGCCGGCGGGCACACTCAGCCCGGCGTTCAACCTCACCGTCGGCGTCGCCTCGGGCAGCCTGAGGGAGGGGGCGCGCATCAGTCCCGGCACGTCCGTCAAGGTCACCTACTCGCACCTCCGCCTCCCTGTCACAGTAAGGCCTGTCAGTGGAATTCCAAGAGATGGGCCGAGGAGCAAGCGCACAAGAAAGCCGAACTCAAGAGTCTCTGGCCCAGATTGGCGGATCTGCGTGACTACGTCGACTCTCTTCGGCTTCAACTTGATGCGATGAAGTCGTCCGCCCCTGCATCTCCAGTTCTTACTGGCGATCCGAGATCCGGTGACACTAAGATGCTGGGGTCTGCTCATCTGGACCCGACCTCGTCGAAGGCAGCATCTGGGCCATGTGGCCACGGCGTTGAACCTCATCCACGGAGTGATGGTTCGGGGGTTGTCTTCCTGACAACTCACTAACCACCTCCGGCCAATGGTACGAAAACTTGATCTCCTACTTGCTCTTCTGGATATGAGTCTTGTCGCCATGCTCACTATGCTGCTTGTTCTCACATGGGTCCTACTATGCCTCAGTTTGACTTTCCTAAATTTGATGGTACAAGTCCCAAAGTGTGGATCAAGAAATGTGATATGTATTTTGATCTGTACTGTATTCCTTATGAGAACCGGGTCAAACTAGCCACTATCAACTTTACTGGACCAGCTGACTTTTGGATGCAAACCATAGAAATTAATCTTAAAAAGTGCACCTGGCCTCAGATTTGTCAAATTGTAGTTGAACGCTTTGACAGAGACCAGTTTAATCATTTTATTCGCCAATTTTTTCATACCAAACAAACTGGCTAAGTTCTAGAATATATATCCTTGTTTGATGATCTCATGCACCAACTTCTTGCTCATGACCCATTAGTGAATCCTGCTATTCTTACCAACAAGTTTGTTGATGGGTTGAAACCTAAAATTAGAGCTGCAGTTCTATTACATCGCCCCAAATATCTCGATACTGCGAGTGCTCTTGCCATTTTGCAGGAAGAGGTGTTATCCAGACCAACTGGTCAGGAGTACAAAAAGCTGGATTCTCAGCTCCCTGGCAAGTTTGCTTCCAAGCTCAATCCAAGTTCGGGGAAACAGTCTGTTCCTGGTGGCTTTGGCAAATCTGGATCCTCTGAGGTTCCAAAGGAGACTTCTAAATTTGAAGAAAAACTATCTGCCTCGATGGTTTACAGAAAGTCTAAAGGCTTATGTTTCAAGTGTGGAGGCAAATGGGGTCCTCAACATAAGTGCTCCGCTACTGTACCTTTGAATCTCATTGAAGAAGTATGGAATATCTTTGACAATATTGAGGATGGAGGTCAGTCAGTCCATTCTGATTCTGATGATGAACTCATGGCTCTTTCTAATCAAGCTGCTCAAGGCACTCCTGCTTCTCATACACTGAAGATTCATGCTTACATCCAACAGAAGCAGTCCATTGTGTTAGTTGATTCTGGTAGTTCTCACAATTTCATTAGTGAGCGGTTGGCATCTCAGTTACAGCCTTGGACCCCTTTACCTCATCCTATGACAGTTAAGGTAGCTGATGGTGCACTTATCAGTTATACTCATGAAATCATCAACTGTCAATGGTCTGCACAAGGCTTTCTCTTTACCACCACATTCAAGATTTTGCCTCTGCAATGCTATGATGCAATACTAGGCATGGAATGGTTGGAGAGATTTAGTCCTATGCAAATTGAGTGGAAGAGTAAGTGGCTGAAATTTCAGCATCAAGGATTAACCATACAGCTTCATGGTATTCATGAAAATACTTCTAGGCACTCTAAAGTCACTGTGAATCAGTTGCTTGCTATGGATTCTCAAGAAGCCTTGTGGGGAGTGGTGCAGGTGTACTCAGTGGATCCTTCCACTACTGGTGCTTCTGACAGCTTGTCTACTGAGATACAGCAGTTAGTTGACAAGTTTAGTGACTTATTTGCTAAACCTACAGGTGTTCCTCCTAGAAATCTTACCCACACCATTCCCTTGCTCCCTGGTACTCAACCCTTTCGATTGAAGCCTTATAGATACACTCCCTCTCAAAAGGATGAAATCGAAAAACAGATCCAGCAGCTGCTTAAGTCAAATATGATTCAAGAGAGTTCTAGCCCGTTTGCTTCTCCAGCCTTATTGGTCA
Source organism: Eremochloa ophiuroides (assembly GCA_038502445.1). Lineage (NCBI taxonomy): Eukaryota > Viridiplantae > Streptophyta > Magnoliopsida > Poales > Poaceae > Eremochloa > Eremochloa ophiuroides. The sequence continues at coordinate 61,687,690 of JAHLJS010000005.1, read as the reverse complement.
AAAAGAAGTCAGGGGAATGGCGTTTATGCGTGGATTATCGACGGCTTAATGCTTACACCATTAAAAACAAGTTTCCATTGCCTATTGTGGAAGAGTTATTTGAGGACCTGCATGGAGCCAAGTGGTTTACTACTTTGGATTTACGATCTGGATTTCATTAGATTATGGTCCATCCTGATGACCAGTATAAAACTGCTTTTCAAACTCATCACGGTCACTATGAGTATAAAGTTATGCCTTATGGCCTTACTGGTGGTCCAGCAACCCTTCAGTCTGTCATGAATACAGTCTTGGCTTCTCTACTGCAAAAATTTGTTGTTGTATTCATTGACGATATTTTGATTTATATCAAGTCTTATGCTGAGCATTTGGAGCATGTTCAGTTGGTTTTTCAGCTGTTACAGGATCACAAGTTTAAAGTACGGCTTTCTAAATGTTCCTTTGCCCAACAGAAACTTCATTACCTGGGACATGTCATTAGAATCCATGGAGTCTCTACTGATCCCACTAAAATTAGCAATGTTCAGCAGTGGCCTACTCAAACCAATGTCAAGGAACTACGAGGTTTTCTCGGTCTTGCCAGTTATTATCGCCGGTTTGTCAAAAAATTTGGCATGATGGCTCAACCCTTGACTGAATTGTTGAAGAAAGGAGTGCTGTTCATATGGACTGTCATAGCTGAATCTGCCTTTTAGCTGTTGAAACACGCTCTCATTTCATCTCTTGTTCTTGCTCTTCCCAATTTCAGTAAACCATTTGAGGTTGAAACGAATGCTTCAGACATGGGAATTGGAGTTGTACTTCAGCAGGATGGTCATCCTATTGCCTTTGTCAGTAAAGCCTTGGGTCCTCGAATGCAAGGTCTTTCTACTTATGAAAAAGAAAGTTGGGCTATTTTACTAGCTGTTGATCAATGGAAAGCTTATCTGCAGCCAGCTGAATTTGTTATTCGTACAGATCATCGAAGCCTTACTTATTTGACAGAGCAAAAGCCTAACACTTATTGGCAATAGAAAGCTATGACCAAGCTCATGAGCTATCAGTTTAAGATTTGCTACAAGAAGGGTAGTACTAATTCTGCAGCTGATGCTTTATCCAGAAATCCCCAACCACATGCTACCTTGGATGCTATTTCTTCAGCTTAGGCTCCAACTTATTCATGACAGCTATTTTGACAATCCTGTTGCACAGAAACTGTTGACTGAACTGACATTAAACCCTACCTCGGGACATTTTACTCTAGTTGATGGCATCATTAAATATAAGTCCAAGCTATGGTTAGGTCATTCTGACAACTTACAGACCAAAATTCTGGAGCAATTGCATGCTGGTCCCTTGGGAGGTCACTCTGGGGTGTTTGTTACCTATCAGCGAGTGCAAAAACTTTTTTATTGGCCCAAGATGCTTCAAGCCGTCAAGAAATTTGTTGCTGCTTGTCAGGTGTGTCAGCAGGTTAAGTCTGAACGGGTTCCATACCCCGGTCTGCTCAAACCACTTCCTGTACCCACTCAAGCTTGGCATACTGTCACTATGGATTTTATCGAAGGTCTTGCTATGTCTGCAACTTACAACTGTATCCTAGTGGTGGTGGATAAGTTTTCGAAGTACTCTCATTTCATCAAGATGAAACATCCTTTCTCTGCATTGCATGTGGCCCTAACAGTACATGTAACATGTTTATCGACTTCATGGTATGCCCTTGGCCATTGTTTCTGACAGGGATAGGATTTTTACAAGCCAACTGTGGAAGGAACTTTTTCAGCTCTCAGGTACAAAATTGCACATGAGTTCTGCTTATCATCCTCAGAGTGATGGTCAATCTGAAAGAGTTAATCAATGCATTGAAAATTACTTGCGCTGCTTTATTCATTCCTGTCCTAACCAACGGTCTCAGTGGTTGCATTTGGCCGAATTTTGGTACAATACTTGCCAGCATGCTTCTTTGTAGCATACTCCATTTGAGATCTTGTATGGGCATGCTCCTCGCCATTTTGGCATTGATCCTAACCAAGACTGCATTGTTCCTGAATTGGATCAGTGGCTGGTTCAGCGCCAATCTATGAATGCTTTATTGCACCAACAGCTGCTCCACGCTCAACAAAGAATGAAATATCAAGCTGACAAGCACAGGTCAGAACGATCTTTTGCTGTCGGTGACAAAGTCTGGCTGCGACTCCAACCGTATGCTCAGAGTTCTATTGCTTCTCGGGTCAGTCCCAAACTCTCATATCGCTACTTTGGACCTTATGAGATTGAAGCCAAGATCAATGACGTGGCTTACAAGATCAGGTTACCACCCTCTTCTTCGGTGCATCCGGTCTTCCATGTGTCACTGTTCAAACCGGTGAAAGGTAACCATACTCCAACTTTCGTGCCTCTACCATCAGCGAGACCATCTGTTTTGTTCCCAGATATGATCCTCGATCGTCGTGCTTGCTCCAAGAACAATCGACTACATCACCAAGTTCTAATCAAGTGGTCTGACCAGCCCCCGGAATTGGCTACCTGGGAGGATGAAGATGACTTCATTCGCCGTTTTCCGAGTTTTACGGCTTGGGGACAAGCCGGTGCTTATGGAGGGGGGATGTCATAGTATGGCCTGTCAGTGGAATTCCAAGAGATGGGCCGAGGAGCAAGCGCACAAGAAAGCCCAACTCAAGAGTCTCTGGCCCAGATTGGCGGAAGTGAGTCCAAGCCCAGCTGCGTCTGGAGTAATGCTGATGACAGCTGTAACAGACTTGGTTAAAAGAGGGGAGAGGCAGTGATTTGGTTTTCGTCTTGGTTGTTGCCGAACTTTGGCGGCGAGCTGCGGCTCGAGTTGGCCGGCGGTGCCAATTCCAATCCTGTATCCTATCTTGACGTTGCTGTGATAAACTATCGATCCTAGTAGCACTCAGTAGTGTTACACTCCCCATGGCTAGCGGCCTTGTGCCGGAGGCGTGCGTGGGGCCCTGAGAGTCGGCTGTCCTGCCGCCCGTCGTCGTCCGCGGCCGCGACGTCGCCGTGCCGGGGTTCCTGATTGACATCCTCTCCGAGGAGATGAGCAGCGGGGAGGCCATGTTCGAGGTCCAGCTCATCGAGAGCGACAAGTACGGATTGCGGGGCGTGGCCAAGGGCTGGGGGAAGGTGGGGGACCCCGTTCGTCTGAGTAGTGCCTGACACGAGGATAGAAGAACTCAGTTTCATCTTTTATTTTTTTCTTGTTTCTTTTCAAAAATGTAATTTAGGTTTGCTTTGAGATATAGAGAAGTAGTAAAGAGTAAAGCGACCAGATATGAAGCTCTCATGGATCTTGCTTGTAAAGTTTTGTTGCTCGGGATTTTATTAAGAAGGCGTTTCGTATTGCTAGCAGATTCTTTCGACTTGATACACTGAACAACTACTTTTTATGTGATATGTCTACATATGTAGTAAAATTAATATATAACAAAAAAAAATTCAAAACGAATTATAGTTTGAAACGAAAAAAGTACTGCACATGCGAAGCAAATAGTTTTCGTCGTATGTTTACACAACAAATTCAACAAAAAGATTTTTTTAATAAGAGATCCTCCTTATATTTTTTCCATACTGTTACGAATACAGATTTTTAGTGAAAAAAAACTCTAACAAACTCTTTTATTACTAGTATCTCCCTTGTGGTCAAAGATGAAAAGCGGAACCGCACACAACATATTGAGAAATTGTTGGAGAGTGAAAATATATAGAGAGCACTTTTTATTCATTTGGCTCCATGAATTTAAGGAGTGAGTTTAAAAACCCATTGATGATGCTCAAATGAAAAAGCTTGGATCGTTTTATGCTCTCAGGACCTCCTTATGTATAGAGGGCCTTGCTAAAGCTGAGACTCGCGGTGTCTTCCTAATGACAAGCGTCTAGTTTGGAATGACTAAAATTGAATTCTCGGTCGGTCTACCACGAGAAACAATTTGGAAATATTGAAATTGTATTCTTAGTCGTATGTTAGGAATTATACATGGTCGGATCCCATTGCGAAGCCATTACAGAATTACAACATTTCATAACAAATTACATCAGAGTAAAAGGGCGGAAAGATTATAAAGTACTTAGATTACAAACCATTTATCCAAATAAAATTAAGGTACAGTTATTACAGACCATAAATAAAAGTAGGTAGCAGTGGAACGACGATACAACATAATTAAAAACTTAATAACCAGAACCCTGCCCAAGGGTTCAACCTTACTCCTCCTCACTTCCCTCCTGGACAACTGTCACATAGCAGGGGGCAAGCCGGACCTCCGACTGCTGTATCCCTACAACATGGGGTTAACAAACCCTGAGTACTGCGGTACTCCACAAGACTTATCCGACTAAAGAAAAAAAGTGTGAGACTTAGGGATGCAGGCTAAGGGAAGTCAAGGTAAGACTTGAGCAAGAATCAAAGGGTTTTACATAAAAGCATTACTATCCTATTTCAATATTTTTATCTCAAATCTTAATTTTAATCATAATCCATAATTACAAAATTATTTTCATATTTCATCATACTTTCCAATTCTTAACTCATTCTCAAAACACCTAGTTCCGAACCACTTTTCAACTGTAGGTCAAAGGATCAAGTCTCCATATCCGAGGAGCAACGACGATTCTAATCGATTAGTATCCAGCTGGGGATTCCTATCCACACTGCATATGTAGCACCTAAGCTTTCATATGCCAACCCTGCCTACCACGGCTTTTCTACCCCTGAACCAGTCCTGCGCCACCCGAGAGCACATTACTCCTCTTCTCTCAAGGCACGTCGGCCACGAGGGTACACGCTACTCTCGCCATCTCTCCACTCCTAGTGCGTGGTTGTCGGTTCAAGTAGTAGAGCCACCGGAGATAGTATGTGGCTAGTTGCAAAGTCTCGATCACAGCAGGCCTACAACGAACGACTCCTAATTCTTTTTCTTCCGGCGACATTGCATTGGGACTCTAACCCAAGTACAAGTGTCCCAACGGTTTTCAAATCAATTTCCCGCCGATGGTCAAGCATTGAGACTCTAACCCAAATTCACAACCAACGAACGGAAAATACCCTTTTCCATTGGTAACGATGCATTGGGGCTGCTACCCAAGTGCAAAATCACCGAACGGACTCATATCCCTTTCCTTTCTCATGATTCATTAGTATCATATTCCCATAAGTTAAAAATAGCCTTTTTATGCAAATCTAAATTGATTAAGCAGGGCTAAGCATTTTTCGAACAATTTTATTTTAAACAGGTTTCAAGGGTAATATATCAAGGCAGGTAATGCAACAATATAGGTGACAAACAACTCCTACGACCTAATGCAATAATCGACTCAAGTTATAAATATTTTATAAACACAAGGTGGGGCTGAATGCACCGGGGCTTGCCTTGGATTGCGTACAGCGTCGGGTCGGGCTCGGTTCCACAGATGTTGAATCCCTGAACGACCTCGGGAGTCACCTCCTCCACAGTGGCCTCAACCTTGACTTCCTCGGTGACGGGCACTACCCGTATGCAATGATGCATGCTTAGCATGGTGTGAAGATAACGAATGCAATGCTCAAAAGTAAACTATTTAGTCCTTGAGTATAAATTTTCTTCACGGTAAAGTTGTAAACATTTTACAGAAAGTAAAATGGTGTTTTCATACTTTGTTTTTATTGACCATTTTAACAGTCATAGAAAGTCGCTACACAGCTTTACTACAACCACCTAGTGACATCATTACTTTTGTCAAGGATCACTTATGGTGAAAGATCCATGGACCCAATCAATCCAAAAATCACACAAACAACAGGGATTATTTGTTTAAATCCATTTTATTATCTAATTAATCTAATATTTAATTAACAGATGATCAAATAGCTTCCATTTGAGCCCAAATTTAACCAACAGATAGGTCTTAGCCTACAACAGTGCCATATAAATTTTCATGATTTTTGGATTACCCTAAAATTTATTAAAATTGCCCAAACTTGCATTTATTAATTAATGTGTTGATTTTTAGTTCCTGCAAAAAGTGTTCAAAACACATAGTTAATATTTTTGTAAAATACTACACGTCACAGAGGACCTCGAAAAAATTGTTCATGCCTCTAGGTGCCACAAAAATATTACTATAAAAAGATGAAAATAGAGCACTATTCATTATAAATCAAAATAGAAAAACCCTTTTAAATTCTCCGAGAAATAGAAAAGGGAATTCAACCCGAAGCGGCCCAAATAATCCCAGGCCGCCCCATGCGGCCCAGGCACGTGACCGCGCGCTGCTCTCCCTCTCTCGGGGACGCTGACAGGTGGGGGCCCCCTGTCAGCTCCCTCTCTATGCTCCCGCAGCGCGCGCGTGTGCACGCGTCTGCCCGCCGGGAATCTCGCCGCCGGCGATCCCCGAAGCGAAATAGAATACCGAAACATGGAGCCTAGAACCTAACGGACTCCCTCTCCAACCTAACCCCTACCCTCATCGCCTCCGACGAGCTCTAGCTCGCCCATGGCGGATGCGTCGGCACAGCGGCCCCGTTACGGCCGCTAGGGTGCGGTAGAGTTAAAAGAAACGAGCCGGGAAGGACCAGGAGCTCACCACGGTCCTAGACCGGCAGACGGTTGGAGCAGAGGCGGCGCGGAACGACGAGCTTGACACCGAGCAGTCCTACGGCGGCGTTCACCGACGGCACTCTCCCCGTTCCGGCGGACCTAGGGCATAAGACGACAAACCACCGCGTGCATGAGCATCACGATAAGCCAGAGAATCTCAAACGCCATAGAACTAGGGAAGAAGCTCACCGAGACCAGCTAGGCACGTCGAAACGACCTGCGGCGGTGCTCCGGCCGGACCCGAGGACGACGACAGGCGTTCCCGGACCAACGGGGCACGAAACTTTGCACAAGTTGAGGCTCTCGGTGCGCAAGGGAGTAAGAAGATCAGCCGCTCGGCCAATTTTGAAATGGTGGACGGGTGCTAGCCAATTCGGCCAGGGCAGTAAAGGTGGTCGCCGGCGTGCAGAGATGGAGAAGAGGAGGCAGGGAGGCGACCGGGTGCTTTTAAGGTGGATTGGGAGGGGGCAGAGGTGATTCGGGGCGGCGCAGGGTCCCCTACAAGCACGGCTACGACGGGGCGGGGGAGGGGGCACGCGGGCGGCCGACACAGGCGGCGCCACGCGCGCTCGACGCGGGCGGCTGCCGGCGCTGTGGCCGAACAGGGGAGGGGGGCAGGATACTGTAGCCACTTGAATGCCTTCAAATCGGTTTTTTGCCCAATCCACCCAATTTCTGTGCATCAAGTCGAAAAAGTGTAAGTACCAAAGTTGTAGGATTTCAAATTCTGAACAACATTGGTTTTGGGCCCAAACCCAAATTTTGAATAATTTTGAAGATATTCAAAAAGGGGTAAAACTAACATCTGAATTTTATTTCTAATTCCATTAAATTCTCTAATTTATTCTCAACAACATGAAAGTCTCCCAAACTAAAAGTTGTTCTATTAGTTGATCTTGACAACTTTCATTAAGGCTATTTAGTCAGATTCTCAATAATTTTTAAATTAGTATTTCAAACTTGAATTTCAAAGTAGTAATTAGGGTTTAATTTAATTTTCTATTAAAGAACTTAAAAAAACCCAAAATAAAAGTTGTTCCATTTAAAAAGATCTATAACTTTTATTAAGACACCATCACCTGATTCTAAGTAGTTTTTGATTTAGGGTTTTATTGTCTGATTAGGGCTTAATTTGGATTTTTCTTTTACTTTTATTTTTAATCACCAATTAGGGATCCAATTGCAACATCAACATTATTCATAAATCAGTCACTCTAAAGTCTCTAAGCACAATCATATGCAGGTACTTAAAATAAACATGATGACATGGCATATTTAATTAGCCGTAATACCCGGGGTATTACATAAACACTAGTATTATTTACTATAAGCTCGGTTAAACTTGAGTTACTTTATTAGACGTGTTTCCCATAGTTGTATTATCAAATAGACAAAGGGAGTACAAGAGAGCATAGGGCAGCAGGGACCGGCTTGAAGAAATTGTCAAACAACAGAACCCCCTTCCTATACTGTTCTTGTTCTCCAAGGTTCTCTCTGTACCTAGTTCTCGATCTCTATCTTCTCTTATCCGATCTCCCTTCTCCGGCGTGAAGTCCTGTACCGCTACCGCTACTTGAATCAAGTTATCTCTGTTAGCCGATCCACTGAGGTCGCTCGACTTCTTGTTCATAGGCATCCTCGGGGCGTGTCTCGTCCTCTCATTGGGCGGTCTAGCGGCGCGTATCTTACCTGGAGCGTCGCGGACGAGGCGAAGCAGCTGCGTTAGGCGAATGTTGTGGTGCCCCGGGGCGGATGTGTCCCCCCGATACTTTGCCGTCCGATGATCTTTAAGATACTTGCAACAGCAGACTGACGGATGTGCCGACAAATTCAATGAAGGTTATAAGCTACATTAAGACGAGGCGTTTACGGTTGTTTCGGTGTAATTATTATGGCAAACTGGACACTCCGTCATGCTTCCGTTATGCCTAATAACTGCATCTATCTGCTGTCGGAGGTGTACTGTATAATCTTCTACATAGCTCCTGGCTTCTCTCGCACGCCTTGTGTTCACTTCCATTTCTTCCATTATCTTGCTAGAGCTTGTTCTTTTTGGCTGAAAATAAGCCACTGATTTCAGCTCGTGCTGATTTGTTGTGAGAGAAAAATACTGTTTCGTGGCTGAAAATAAGCGCTGATTGGTCAAAAGAATGGCAGGTTATTTTTCTAAACTACAATTGCGTTATGACAGAAAATGTAACAGATCGATTAGTTGCTTTTGGATGTTGTGGTGGCATGTATGGTTGTTTGCTTTTCTTTACGTAATTCCTGCCAATTACGTAATGCTTTTCTCCCATCAGATCCCCCCCCGCCCACCTCCCCCGGTTCTGTAGCGGCCATTGATTCGAATCGGAGGCATCGTATCTTCATTTTGCTAACACCAGGTATGCGCGGCGGCTCCAAAAGGATTAGAAGATCTATTTATACGCCAGATCCCCAAACGAACGGAATCGAGACGGATTCGTTGCCGTCAAATGGTCTTCTTCAAGATCTCCACGATCCAGAGGTACTGTTCTTGATCTTTTTACTTGCCCGAGTTTTAGATTCATTTAGCAGGGCGCTTATCAGGCTCAAATTTCTTATGAAGATAGACACGTAGAATTGTTTTGCCAATCTGTAGGTGTTATATGGGGACCAGTTTTTTTTAGGCCTTTCTGTTTATTTCATTGCTGCAGATCACGGGGCAGTGTATGCATGACAGCTCTGGTCATGAGCCCGGAGTCTTCGTGTCAAGGTGTTCTGTTCGGCTTATACATGAGGTGGTTTCGAAGTTTGATGCCAGGAAGAGGCAAATGGTCGAATCAATTGGTTTTGGTGGACTTCTATATTTTCCAGACATCAAACAGGTCAAAAGAAATTTTGCACTTTGACTAATGAGCCGTGTAGATGAGACGACGGGTGCAATAGTCGTGGGTGATCATATTAGGATAAAGTTCACAAAAGAAGACGTGGGCAGTATCATTGGCATCCCCTGTTCTGGTTAACTAGTCTTGGATCACCGCTTACACTATCGGGATTCCAAGTGTAAGGTGTTACAGTCATACATGGGGAATGAATTCAAGGAGCACAGGAGTATAAAGTATGTACAGCGAATTCTTGAAAGATCATACAATTATCCGATGGACAAGTTTGATGAGGATGTTTTCCGGGTTGCCTTTGTGATATTTGCTTGTTCGACACTCTTGTCTCCATCGTCAAAGCATGACTATGCATCTGTCGATTATTGGAATGCTATTGAAGACCCAGATTCTATTGCAAAGTATGACTGGAGTAGTTTTGTTGTAACTAACTTGTTAGAGGCAGTCACTAAACTTAAGCAAGACCTTAGCAGCAGCATTAGATTCCCAAACATTAGTGGTTGCTCTATCTTTCTGCAGGTATCAAATCATACTATGTTGCATTGTATTTTATTGTTTCATCTACATGGTTTTTCTTTCTAGCATTAGATTCCCAAATATTAGTGGTTGCTCTATCTTTCTGCAGGTATCAAATCATACTATGTTGCATTGTTTTTTATTGTTTCATCTACATAGTTTTTTTTTCCTATTTTGTAGTGGTCCTTCCCATAAATTAGCTGGTAACAGCTCTGACCTGACGAGTGGGAAACGTTTTCTGAACTGGAACACTAATGCTCGTTGACTGTTCAAATTTAGAGTAGCATTTTCTTTACTTGATTTTTTTTAACGTCATGTTGTTTGGCTATAATCATTCATCTATCTTGGGGGAACAATCTTTTGGTTCTTTGGTACTCCCACCGCCCTGCACCCTCAATATTATATCTGATCTTACCCTGAGGTGGTTCCATTTACTAACATTGCAGGTGTTATATCTTGATTCTTTGGATTTAGGCGGGGTCTCCATGCCACACAATTCATTTTCCGAGGATTAGGGAGTTTGTGTATGAGAAGTATCGAGCCATGACAAATGCCGATAAAAATTTTGCCCAGAGCTGTCCTCCAGTGCGAGTTCCCTTTAAGCTGCTCTCTATTTGGAGCCAAAGTCACTATTTCTATCTTTCCTGTTATTTCGTACCCCCCTCTCTCTCTCTCTCTCTCTCTCTCTCTCTCTCTCTCTCTCTCTCTATATATATATATATATATATATATATATATATATATATATATATATATATATATATATATATATATATATATATATATATATATAGTGTTGGTAAGCCGTAGTCGCGGAGACCCTGTTCTTTTTTCAAAAGCTTGGACGGACCCGTTTGCCTAGACCCGTGAGCCTTTTTAGCCGAAGATAGGCGTTGTTGGCGTTGGAGCGTTGGAATAGGCGTTTGAGCGTTGGATTAGGAAGCGTTGGATTATCCAAGCCTAAGAAAAGAAACAAGTTGGTCTTAATTGTGAGGTTTAATTACTCTGCCGTTGGACTAGAAACCATCTACTCTACAGGTTGATCGTAATTGTGAGGTTTAGTTACCCTGCTGTTGGACTGAAAACTACCCATCTAAACTTCTTTATCTTCGTATAAGATGTCTTGGTTAGTAAGGACGCTTACTGCTTCTGACCGGTCTATAGCCTCGTGTAGCAGTGATAAGTCGGTTAAGACTATGTCCGTGAAGAATGCATCGTCGGTTTGTTTTGAAGATATTGAAAAAAATATTGCTAACTGAAAAATTCCTAAAATAAATATTAGAGAAATTTATCATGTAGGAACTTTCTCTCTTCGTTCTGACTATTTCATTAAAACCATCGAGAAAATATTTCGTGTTAGTTCCATGCATGAAACCCTGCATCTTCTTTCTGAAAAAGAAATAAATGATATAAGAGTTAAACCCTAGTATCATTATCTACACTTCGGATTAGTCAAAATAGCCATCAGATCCCTAACTAGAAAATGTTTAAATGTATTCATCTTGGCATGCCTAAGGGATTGTAGAAACAAAAGATTTCAAGATTCTTTGCTTGGGATGGTTGAAGCCAGCCTCAGCAATGGTCCAGTGTTTTTTAACACTTTCCCAGATTTCTCAGTATCCTTATCAGATCCAAATATCCACAAAGTTCTTACCCTGAATTTACAAACATCAAATTTTGATCTTGAACCAGTAAGCAAAAATATCTCTGTAACCTACAGGATATGCTATAAAGCCATGACCTCCTTAGCTCCATGTGCAAAGCAAAATACACCCAAAGGCTTGAGAACTCTACTCCAAGCTAATCCTAAAAACAATGTTATCACTCCAAAAGCCTTAAAATAGGACGAAATAAAACTTCCCGAAAAGTGGACTTTGACCCAAGCAGTTGAGCCACAAAATCTTGAATAAACTGAAGTCCAATCTGTCACTGAGACTCCTCCCCATGTTGAGGTAATGTTCACTTCAAAAAGAAAAGTATTTATCTAATCCAGACTCTCTGTTAGTATTGACAATAGACCCTAGATGCGGCCACAAAATATTGTCTATGCTACATATGAAGATAGCTCGTATGAACCCTCAATCTCTGATTTTGACATCAATGTTATTGAAGTTGATGACCCTGAATGTCAAACAGATTGTGTCATAATTCTATAAGAAGAGGAGTTCCAAATAGATAAAGAGATTCTTCTAAAGGAAATAGGTCTTCCAAAAAATAAAGCCAAAAAGGAAAGATATTTCAAAAATGTGGATCGACCTTTTAGGCTAAAGATTAGAGAAGTTTGGCATAAAGAAATGATTGAGCAAAAGAAGAACATATTCTTATTTGATTGGTATGAAAACAGTCAAATCAGACATTTTGAAGAGTTCTTCAAACCAGGTTCTCAGCAAAAAAAGAAAAAATTGAACCAGAATCTGATAATGAGAAGATAACCATGCTAAAAAGAACTCCTAAAGATTGGAAGACTACTAGTGGAAAACAGATAGAATCCGTACATCCACCATTTGAGTCTATCCAGCTAGAAGCAAAGGGCGAAAGCATCAAAGCTTTGCCCACTCAAAAACTTATCCAAAACTACACATAGTGAACCTATAAAAGCTGAACACATAGGCCACCTTGTGGAACAACAAAACTTTTCAAACATATCTTTGCATGCCCTTGCCCAGCAAACGGATCGCATAGAATCCTTCCTCATGGACGGAACAAAGCCCAACAAAAGCGAAGTAAAGGTAAATCTTCCATCTAACTCTCATTCTGATATTTCCAATACTCAAGTAGTTACCCCACCTTTTGTTCCCACAAATGTTCTCGTCTAGTATCAAACTTGGAAAACAAAAGGCTTTGGGATCCTCTATTTCTGAGGAACTAGTCAATGAGTTAGCAAATAAATTGGGAAATCTAAAAGTCAATAAAAACATCAATCAAATCACTGATAAAGGAAGTGACGATGTGATAAATAGAATTAGGACTTTCAAAACTACAACCCAAACGGCTATGACAAGGAATTATTATCCCAGGCCAACCTATGCAGATCTACAGTTTGAAGAACTGCCTCACATAGGCAATATGACATGCTTCAATGGTAAAGAAATTGTTGAATGGAATATTGATGGGTTTGTAGAATATCAAATATTTACCATGTGCCATCAAATGATTATATATGCGAATGCATGCATTGCAAATGGAAATAAAGAAAAAGAAGCAGCCCATATGAGTGTCATAGGATTTTCTGGACAATTAAGGGGCTGGTGGGATCACTACCTAGATGAAACCCAAAGAAAATCCATAATAGATGCTGTTAAAATAGATGAAAATGGTAGACCCATTATCCTAACAAATGACCAAGGACAACCTCTAGGAACAATCTCAGATGCCATATCAACCTTGCTCTACAACATAGTTTACCATTTTGCTGGAAACTATCAGGACATCTATAAAAATAATAGAGAGCAATTGATTAATTTGAAATGCAAAACTATGTTAGACTTTAGATGGTATAAAGATTCATTCCTATCAAAATTATATACACTTCCAGATCCTAATCAGGATTTTTAGAAAGAAAAATATATATCTGGTTTATCTCCCTTATTTGTTGAAAAGGTTAGAAATGCCTTAAGAAAAGAAGGGGAAGGGAGTATAAATTATCAGAATCTAGATATTGGAAAAATAACTCAAAAGATACAAATGGTTGGTGCAGAGCTATGTAATGATTTGAAAATCAAAGAGCAGCTTAAAAAACAAAGGGCAATTGGGAAAAGAGAATTAAGAGATTTTTGCTATCAATTTGGTTTCCAAGATCCCTTTGAATCTAAAAGGAAAAATTTACATAAAAACCATAAAATAATTTATGAAGATAATAAGAAAGCCAATCACCCCCTTATTAAAAGAAGGTATAAAAAGATAAATAATAAAGAAAATACTTTTAAACATTTTAAAAGAGAAAACAGGCCAAATGACCTAGTTTGTTTTAAGTGCGGACAAAAGGGTCATAAGGCTTCAAATTGTTATAAATCAAAAGTAAAACAAGAAATCCAGGCCTTGCTTGAATCAGATACCGAAGATATTAAAGCAAGATTGGGCCAAATCCTGAATCATATTCAAAGTGACACTGACTCTGAAAATGAAGAAAATACTGAGGTAAACTGTTGTGAGAATAATGAATGCTCATGCTATGAACAAGGAACCTCTGAAGAAGAATCAGATGAAAATATATTGGTTTTAACTGATCTAGAACAATTTATTTTAGACACCTTTAGCACTGTTCAGGACCCTGAGGAGAAGAAGGTTATCCTTAAAAAATTTCTGTCATGGGTAAAAAACAACAAAGAAAAGTTGGTCACTGAAATCCAGAAAAAGAAATTCTGTTCTGCAGATGAGGTCTTCAAAAGGGTCAAAGATCTAAAGAAGAAAAATAAACAATTAAGGCTTGATGATCTTGCGAGAGAATATAATTTTATTAAAGAAGAACTAAGAGATCTTAATAAAAGAATTCAAATCCTAGAGCTTAATGCCAAGGGAGACTGCAAAAATAAAATTATTGAAGAAGAGCCTCAAGATGATGAATTAATTGGCTCTATAAGAAGATATTTAGAAAAAATGGTACGCCAATGATATATCATATGAATTCCATGATGGGTTCAGGTCCGCCTATAACACCCTACTAGATTCTGGAGCTGATGTAAATTGCATTCGATAAGACATTATCCCCTTCAGGTATTATGAAAAATGTACTCATAAGATTCACTCTGCCGAAGGTCACTTGATAAAGGTAAATTACAAAGTCCCTGAAATAGACATATGCATTGATAATATTCATATTAAAGCATCATTTTTATTAGTAGAAAATTTAAAACAAGATGTTATTCTAGAGAGACCTTTTCTTTCTTCAATTCGTCCCTTTATGGTTACTGAAGATGGTATTCAATTTCAAATAAACGGAAAAGAGGTAAAAATATCATTTTCCTCAAAATTGGAAGAAACAAAAATTAATCAAATTTCAAAATATATTCATTCAAAATCTATTAACATGGTATTTTCTAATAAAGCCTTGGTACCTGTTACACCTTATCAAAAAATGATCCCTCTTCAAAGAAAAGGTTATTCTCACAAGAAGGTTACAAATTTATATGAGAAAAGATTTTTAATACTAACAAAAAGGATTTTCTCAATGCAGCAATATCTAGAGATGGCTCCTCCTCTGAAGTACGAACATCTCATAAGGATGAGTACGTGGAGGTTGCCGGCGCTTCCAAAAGGAGATCGTGATTGTTTCAATCACGACTTTGATGTAAATGAATTGTAGCAAGGGTTACTGAACTTGCTCTGGCAAGTCAAGACCAGGAAAGATAAAGCTCATGCTCTAAATGGGCTTGCATATTATTTCCAAAAGATAAGCAAAGGGAATTATTCTTGCACACAAGGTGATCTCTCTGCACAAAAGAGATTTCCAGAATTATCAGATGATCTTTCCTCGATGGAAGAAAAAATTCTAGACAAAGCAGATGACTATCTTGAAGAGGAGTCCTCAAAATTATCAGATTTCAAAGATATTCTTATGTCAGGAAAGAGATCTCCAAAGACATATGATCAAAATGATCCTGATGCAAAATTATTGGATCACGATGCATCCATATTCCATGCAGATACTTTCCTTCAAAAGAAAATACAAAAGAATGAGATGTCTCATGATGAGACCATGCACACAAAAGATATATCCACTCAAATTTAGCCACATAATATTTAAGATGCCTTTGGTCATCACCAAAATTATACTACCTATGATCCTACAAAAGATATTCCTAAAAACCACCTTGCCTTGCCCAAAAGAAACAAGACATACTCAATACCTACGAGTGCCCCCTATGAGCTACTCATTCCTAGACTTAGCTTCAAAACCGAGCAAACCCTTTCAATCCTTTCACAAGAGATTATTAATCTAATCTGGGAAAAATACCACCCGAGACAGATGAGTGTGTTTCTTGGCCTCCAAGATTATTTTCTAGATTTATACACCAAGAGAGACAAACACCGAGGAATATCTGTCAATATCCATATGTTCCCATTTCTCTACCTTGATAGCAAACTAATCATCCAACCAAGGCACAAATATATCATTCTTCGGGTTGATATAAATCTAAAATATTTCAGAAGCTTGCCAACACATTCTACTGAAGAGATCTCTCTGCAAACAATGATAGATCAAGGGTTGGTCCATGCAATTTATGGATCAATAGAAGAAATTCTCTACTCTATAAAAGAAGCCCGCAAGAAGCTATGTTATGTCAAAGGAAAATTCAGGATAATGTTCTATTCATCTCCCCCAAAGTTCACTCCACCAATAAGACCTGCAATGCATGATATCTATATCGACAAGGGATGTTACAACTTCGCTAGTTGTGAATATTATTATGATTTGGGAGTAGACTATAAAGAACTACTCTCCAGAGATACGAATCATGACAACTGGAGGATTTTAAATGAAGCCAAAGAACTTGAAGAAAATATCAGATTTGATCCTTCATATTATATGGTTTTCCAGAATAAAATTATGAGGATCTTTCTTTCAGGACTTCAAGGAAATTCTGGTACAATTACCAGATGTGTCGGGTGACTGATAAAACCAGATTATGGCAAGGAGACAGAACTACGGAAAGAATATCGCTAGTTTATGTCTTGGCAAGAGATGTGGCAGCCAGATGCAATTGATGGTATAGAATGTGCGCCAATGATAGACTATGAAGAGGATGAAAACTAGTGTAGTGACAAGATAAGGCTTCGTCATTATTGAAGATAAGGCTATCTTTATCAAAGTCTAAAGGTACATCATGAAGACATTTTTGCTAGTCAAAAAGTGCCATGATAATATTTATGAATGGACAAAAGAAACATCATGAAGATGCTTCATCATCACCTTGGCGAAGTCAAAGAAATAATTATAAAGATTCCCCAATAATGCAATTACAAGTCAAAAGTATCATCATATACAACTACAAGTCAAAAATATCATCATGATGAAGGGGCTCCACTATACCTTTGCCATCCCTATATAAAGAGAAGAAGAGGCAAGGGAAGGGCAGCGCTTGAACCACCACTTCAACGATCACTTGCATCCACAACATCCGCCTCACTCCATCCATCGTCCACATCACCATTGTATCATAGTAGTAGTATTGTATCCTAAATAAAGGACTCATATCTGAGTCTATGTGTGAGAGTTTGTAAGAGTCTAGTAAGAGTCTATAATCAAGTCAAGTTTGTACTAGTACGTGTGTATCAAGAGCCTGGTGTACTACTCAGGAGGATCCACCTTCTGACTATCAAGGTACCTAATATAATCCAGGACTATGTTTTATTAAGCATGTTCTTCATTTATCATATGTGTGTTCTTGTTATGTTGAATATATGATTGAAAATCCAAAAAATATTTACACTTATCCATTGTTCATGTTGTTCTGCATTGCATCCTTGTTTATGTTCTTTATCTAGTTTATTTACTTATATATTTATTTGTTGTTCTTATTTATGTTCTTTATTTTACTTGTTTAAATAACTATTGCATTATCACTTGCTTCCCTGCATTCCATATAAACTCCAGAAAAACCAAAAAACCCCACCATTACTCCACCATTACATTACTCCACCATTACTCCACCTTCCCGGACATACCCTCCTTATCCTACCTAGACCTGACCACCTGGGTGTCCATCTGGTATCGGAGCCAGTGTGTGCCCGAGCTCCCTAAGCCATCTTCTCCGAACGGGGGGGGGGGGGGAGGGGGGAGAGAGGGTGTGGTAGTAAGCCGTAGTCGCGGAGATCCCGTAGAGTGTTGGTAAGCCCGTTCAGATAAGATGGCTTGGGGAGCTCGGGCACACACTGGCTCCGATACCAGATGGACACCCAGGTGGTCAGGTCTAGGTAGGGTAAGGAGGGTATGTCCGGGAAGGTGGAGTAATGGTGGAGTTTTTTGGTTTTTCTGGAGTTTATATGCAATGCAGGGAAGCAAGTGATAATGCAGCAGTAATTTAAACAAGTAAAATAAGAACATAAATAAGAACAACATACAAATATATAAGTAAATAAACTAGATAAAGAACATAAACAAGGATGCAATGCAGAACAACACGAACAATGGATAAGTATAAATAGTTTTTGGATTTTCAATCATATATTCAACATAATAAGAACACACATATGATAAATGAATAACGTGCTTAATAAAACATAGTCCTGGATTATATTAGGTACCTTGATAGTCAGAAGGTGAATCCTCCTGAGTAGTAGACCAGGCTCTTGATACACATGTAGTAGTACAAACTTGACTTGATTATAGAATCTGACTAGACTCTTACAAACTCTCACACATAGACTCAGATATGAGTCCTTTATTTAGGATACAATACTACTACTATGATACAATGGTGGTGTGGATGATGGATGGAGTGAGTGAGGCGGATGTTGCGAATCCAAGTGATCGTTGAAGTGGTGGTTCAAGCGATGCCCTTCCCTTGCCTCTTTTTCTCTTTATATAAGGATGGCAAAGGTATAGTGGACCCTTCTTCATGATGACATTTTTGACTTGTAGTTGTATACGATGATACTTTTTGACTTGTAATTGCATTATTGGTGAATCTTTATAATTATTCCTTTGACTTCAACAAGGTAATGATGAAGCATCTTCATGATGTTTCTTTTGTCCATTTGTAAATATTATGATGGCTCTTTTTGACTAGCAAAAAGATCTTCATGATGTACCTTTAGACTTTGATAAAGATAGGCTTATCTTCAATAGTGAGGAATCCTTATCTTATCTTCAATAGTCAGATATCGCTTCCTGAGACTCTTCTTCTTGCTTTAATGGTGATAAGTAATTTGGTACTTCTTGGCTGCATTGCGCTATATCTTCATTGCTGTCTTGAGTAGGAGATTTAATTTGTAATGGTTGAGGAGTATCATCCAACATTTTAAACATCTTCTCATAAACAAGCAATTTTAGATCAGCTTGATACAAGTTTGGTTGATTTATCAATAATTCTCTGGTGATGTTTTCCTTTAGCTGAGCCACATTAGATTTCTTACTTGTCGATTGGTATCTTCTCTTGTCAATAATGGCTTTAGTGTTGAATTTATCCCACCATCTTGCATAATACTTTCTTCTGAGAGTTGCTGGGAATTGAGTTTTATGAACCTCAAATTCCCACTTAACAATCCAAAGTAATGATGTATCCGTGCAAAATTGCATAAGTATAAAAGGGTAGTCCTTCAAATCGTTCTTGGATTCTTGGGTGATCAATTTGATAATTTCTTCTGGCAGTATTTCTGGGTTGCACCAGCTTTAAGCCACCAATTATTGAAGAACCATAGTGGTATTTTACCATATCCTTCCTTGAAGCGGACAAACCATGAGTGCTTCTTCTGAAGATTTTGTACAAGTAGTACTCTTTCCCATGCCTTTTGATAGTCCCAATAATTATATTTTTTTTGAGGCATGTGGCAGAATATAAGGTTTTAGCCACATAGGTATTGGAAGCCCTGTCCCAATCTTCCAGATGAATAACCTTCTGGATTAATAACTTTGTAAATCCCAATTCTTCTCCTTTTTTGTATGGAATATTTATGCACTTTGTGTTTCGCACAATATTGCTTCATAATAATTTTGATCTTTACCTGAATACTCAGGTATGAAATAATAATCTTTGGGGAGATATTTCCCTAATATTTTTTGAAGATCAAGATCTGAATCATTAAATTCTAGAGGCAATATTATTTCCTCTACATTCTGAATATATTGAGATGCATTTCCATATTTTTCTTGCGTCATGGGGCTTTTAAATATTTTCCCTTGATAAGATTGTTTGGAGGGAGAGCTCTCATTGAGTCTCGGCTTGAATGATAATTCTCTTTTGATTGACATATCCCTGTAAGAATTCACGGGATAGAAAATCAGGGAGTGAATTTACTTCCCCCTTTATGTGCGCAATATCAAAGTCAAAACATGATAATATTGATTGCCATCTGGCAAATATCTGTTTAGAGGCTAAATTCTCCACATCTTTCTAGAGAACATCTTTTGCAGCCTTGCAATCTATTCTCAACAAGAATTTTTGATTGAGAAGTTCTCCTTGAAATTTTGAGACAACCTTTACAATTGCCAATATCTCTTTTTTGATAGTGGAATAATTTTTCTGACCATCATTCCAGGTTTCCGAGGTAAACCTGATAAGCTGCTCTTTAGAATCCTTTCTTTGTTTTAGGATTCCACCGTAACCATAATCCGAGGCATCTATTTCAATAATTTTGAATGCGTCATGATCTAGTATATTTAAGTAAGGCAACCTTTTAACTTTGCTCTTAATCTATCTTACTGCCTGAGTATGTTTTATGGTCCAGGCAGGAGAATTTTTCTTTAACCTTTCGGTTAAAATCCTTCTATCTTTTGCCAGTGCTTCATAGAAATCTGAGACATAATTAGAACAACCTAGAAATCTTGCAGTTGTTTCTTATCTTTAATCTCATCAAGAAATTTATCAGCAAATTCAATGACTCGGGTAACAGGCAAAACCTGGTCATGTTGTATCTTGTATCCAAGAAATTGAATATTGGTTTGGAAAAGTTTCATTTTTTGTGTAGATACTACAAGACCATTTTGGATTATAATTTTGTGAAAAGTGTTTAGATGCTTCCAATGCTGATCAATATTTTGTGAGAAGATCAAAACATCGTCTATATAGACTATAATGAAAGAAGTATATGGCGGGAAGATCTCATTCATTATTTTTTGAAATTCAGATGGAGCATTTTTTAATCCAAAAGGCATCACGTTCCATTCATAATGGCCAAATGGGGTTGTAAAAGCAGCTTTATATCTATCTTCTTCTCTTATTTGAATTTGCCAAAATACAGATTTCATATAAAATTTGGAATATATTTGTGATCCTTGAATTCTTCGGATCAAATCATGTTTATAAGGGATTGGATACCTTATCCATTGCAAAGTTTTATTGAGAGGTTTATAATTGATCACTAACCTTGGAACACCTCTCTCTTTTTCAGCAGCATTTTCTACAAAGAAAGCTGCGCAACTCCAAGGCGAGGAGCTTTTCCTTATTAAACCCTTCTTTAGTAGTTCATTAATTTCAGATTTGCAAATTTCCAAGAGTCTACTATTCATTTGGATGGGCCTTGCCTTGGTAGGGATCTTTTCTTCACTAAAATTAGATACATATGGGAGAGCAACAACATGTTTCGTCCTATGCCAAAAGGCAGAGGGAAGATCAGAGCATATTTCCTTAACAAATTTTTCTTCTAAGGATTTTATTTTGATTTTGAAATTTGGATCCTTAAGGGTTTTGTCTATTCTTGTCTTCTTAATTTCGATGGCTACCTCATTGATAAATTGTTCTTTGTGATAGATCACTTCTTTTAAATGATTTAATAAAGTTTCTTCAGGCTGAGAAGTGAACATCAATTCAATATTTTTGCATTTAATGCTAAATTGGATACTTTGCTCAGTCACAAGAAAAGGACGTATTAATGATAAAAATGGAGTTCCTAAAATTACTCCTTGATTGAGGTTTTTGACCAGTAAAAATGATGTTTTTAGACATACTCCAGAGATGCAAACATGGACTTCAGGAATTTTGTGGCTTACTTGGAGTAGATTGCCATTGGTAGCATGGACCTTATGAGAAGATTTTTCAAAATATCTGAATGGAATAATTCCTTCTCTGATGCAGTTTACATCTGCGCCTGAATCTATCAAAGTTCTATACATGAAGTTGAATCCATCATGAAATTTATATAAAATCTCAACATACCATTTTTGCTTGAAATATCTTTCTATAGAACCAACTAGTTTCTCTTTCTGGGCTTCATTATCGTCTTTGGAATCTTGGAGTTCGATAGTTTTTGTCTTTCTTTTAAGGCTTCTTAATTCTTTTTTTATAAGATTATATTCTTTCGAGAGTTCTTCGAGATCTAGTTGCTTATTTTTTCTCTTTAAATCTTCAACCCTATTGAAGACCTCATTTGTGGCATAAAATTTCTTTTGCTTGATTTCATTTATTATTTTATCTTTGTTTTTTTTTACCCTTGATAGAAACTTTTCAAGGATAATCTCCTTTTCTTCTGGGTTTTGCACTGTATCAAAGGTATCTAAAACAAATTGTTTCAAATCAGTGAGAACCAAGAGGTTTTCCTCTGATTTTTCTTTTATATCTTTAGATTCTGGTTCAAGCAAAGCTTTTACTTTTGGTTTATGGCAATTTAGAGTCTTATGATTGTTTTGGCCATACCTTTGGTCATTAGACTTGGGCTTTCTTTTAAAATGTTTCAAGGCATTTTGTTTCTTATATATCTTTTTATGCCTTCTTCTAAAGATAGGGTGTTTTACTTTCTTATAAACTCTTTTATGGTATCTATTTGACCCCTTTCTTCTAGATTTAAGTGGGTCTTGGAATTCAAATTGATAGCACAACTCCCTTAATTCTCTTTGTTTTTTGAGCTGTTCCTTGATTTTTAAATCATTACATAGGTTAGCTCCAATCATTTGCAGTTTTTGGGTGATTTTACTTCTATCTAGGTTTTGATGTTTTGTACTCCCTTTTCTTAAAGTATTTCTAACCTTTTTAGGAAATAAGGGAGATGGATCAGGTATATATTTTTCTTTCCAGAAATTCTGATTAGAATCTGGAAGTACAAATAATTTTGATAGGAACAGATCTTTACACCATCTAAAATTTGACATGGTTTTGTAACTCAAACGCTCTCTATTCTTTTGATAGTTTCCCACTGAATGGCAAACTATACTGTAGAGTAGAGCTGATATATCATCTGAGATTGTTCCTAAAGATCGTCCTTGATCATCTATTAGGACAATTGGCCGTTCATTTTTATCTATTTTAACGGCATCAATTATGGATTTTCTTTGGGTTTCATCCTTTTTATATCCCTTTGTCATGCAAGAGTTTGTATATATAATCATCTGATGGCACATAGTAAATATTTGGTATCCTACAAACCCTCTAGCATTCCCTTTAATGATTTCTTTGAAGCATATTATACTGGTTATGTAGGGTAGTTCTGCGTAGACTGGCTTTAGATAATAATTTTTTATCATTCGGAAAGATCTAATCTTGTTTATTAAATCTTTACTTTCTTCATCAGTGATTTAGTCATTTTTGGTGATATTTAAATTTTCTAAATTGTTTGCTAGCTCGTTAATTGGTTCCTCAAAAACAGAGCATCCCAGAGTTTTTTGTTTTCCAAGTTGTGAGACAAAAGATGGGATAACTGTTTGGGTTTCAGGATAAGAGCTAGATGGATGATTTACTTTTTCCTCACTTTTGTTGGGCATTGTTCTATCCCCAAGGATGGCCATTATGGGGTCTATTTGCTGGCCAGGAGCACACAAAGATGTATTTGAAGGGTTCTGGTTTTCCACAAGGTAGCCTATGTGATCTACTTTTGTGGGTTTTCTTGAGTAGTTTTGGATATGTCTTTATCGGGCATGTCTTAATATTCTCTTCCTTGGTTTTTGCTTCTAATTGAGTGGACTCAATTGGTGAGCAAGCAGATTTAATCTGTCTTCCACTGATTGTCTTGCAATCCCTAGAAGCCTTCTTTGGGCTGATTATTTTGTCATTACCGGATTCAGGTTCAGTCTTATTCTTTTGTTGAGAATCTGGTTTGAAGAATTCTTCAAAATGTCTAATTTGACTATTTTCATACCAATCAAAGAAGAATATGTTCTTTTTTTTCTCAATCATTTCTTTATGCCAAACTTTTCTAATCTTTAGCCTAAAAGATCGATCCATATTTTTGAAATATCTTTCTTTTTTGGCTTTATTTTTTGGAAGACCTATTTCTTTTAGAAGAATCTTTTTATCTATTTGGAACTCACCTTCTTCTAATGTTGTGACAGAATTTGTTTGGTTTCTAAGATTGTCTATTTCAATAACATTAAAGATTGATACTACTTGGGAATCGTTTTCTCGTGTAATTTTTAATTCTTTTTTAGTTTAGAAAACAGGGATTCATACATAGAACTAATACTACACGTATTATGATTATACAATGCATTCTTTTCGGACATAGTCTTAACCGACTTATCACTGCTACACGAGGCTATAGACCGGTCAGAAGCAGTAAGTGTCCTTACTAACCAAGACATCTTATACGAAGACAAAGGAGTTTAGATGGGTAGTTTCTAGTCCAACGGCAGGGTAATTAAACCTCACAATTACGATCAACCTGCAGGGTAGATGGTTTCCAGTCCAACGACAGGGTAATTAAACCTCACAATTAAGACCAACTTGTTTCTTTTGTTAGATTTGAATAATCCAACGCTTCCTAATCCAACGTTCAAACGCCTATTCCAACGCTCCAACGCCAATCTTTGGCTAAAAAGGCTCATGGGTAGAGGCTCACGGGTCTGGGCAAACGGGTCCGTCCAAGCTTTTGCAAAAGGAACAGGGTCTTCACGACTACGGCTTACTACCACACCCTCATATATATATATATATATATATATATATATATATATATATATATATATATATATATCTATATATATATATATATGTATATATATATGGATGGAGAATACCAAAAAGCTATCAATTACGCAGGTTCGATTCCTGCCGGATGCACTGCCTCTTAAAGACAGAAACAGAGCAGGGAAAGAAGGTAGCATAGGGAACTTGCTTTTGGATTCTTGAAAATAGAATTTAGACTTGAAAGTAGCTCACTATGATCAAATTGCGAGAACGTGAAATCAGCATTAACCAGATTGCCTTGTTCAAAAAACTGTTTATAGTTGTCAATTATATAAAAAGTAGTGTGTCCAGGGTCCTCATATATAGGACCTGAAAAATAACCATATTATGTAGTCCATTTTGCTAAAACACTGGTTAATTGCAATGCCTCATGTAATATATATATATATATATATATATATATATATATATATATATATATATATATATATATATATATATATATATCATGTGATGGCCATTATTTTTTTACCTTTGTTCTTCTGTAACAGGGTGCTGTAATATCAGGCTCTTTCCAAATGAGTGATGCAGAATTATGTGAACACTTGTCATTGAAGAATACGCCGTATGATCTTTCCAAGTGCAAACTTGTATGTATATATTGTTATCATTTTTCCGACATGGTTTTTTAGTCATAACAAACTCATAATCTATATAATGACGAATCGGATTACATACGCAACTCAGATGATATTTCTATGTTGGCCAGGTTTTCTTCCCTGCGCTTCTCTAGCATCGATGGGTTTGTTATGTAAGGTGCCTCGATATGAATGTTATATATGCATTTGATCCCAGTTATCATTCACCCTTGCCTGACAGCAGGGTCCTGGTACATGAGCGGGCTGCCCACTTGCTTAAGATTGCTATGCAACTTGTGGGACGTGACGTATGTGGGTTTAGCCAAAAACACTGGTTATCTACAAATAAGTTTGTTGAATCTTCTCTTGAATGTACTCTTCTTTGAGTATGCTGGTCCGATCTTTTGCTTTGCTTTCTGCAGTACATGCCACCTGCACCACCGATGCCTTGTTGTAGGAAGAGTGCTTTTTATTGCAGCTGCCATTCCTTGGCACTGGTCTGTAAATTGATAGATGTATGATTATTACAGTTGTAAATGATCATATTGTTTCATCTATCAGATACATTCGATCCTAGCAACGATATAGTTAAAACAGTTCTATTGGAACAATGTGGAGCTGGGGTTACCTGTTAGAATTGTATCTGGCCTCTTGCCTCCCATGATGTTAATGAAATTCTCGAATGCCCATTCAAAATCACTTGTTGTTTCGTGGCTGAGGAGCACACCGCCAAATATTATGGTCTGGTAGTGGCTGTTCACTCCCACAAATATACCGAAAGGAAGGTTGTACAAGTTTGTTCGGTAGGTTGTGTCAAATGTAACCATGTCGCCGAAGTGCTTGTAATCTTCTTTGTTTTTCCCTGTGCACCAAAGCATCGAGGTAATCCTGTTTTGCTCGTCCTTCCTGACTCTAATTTCCAACATTGGGTCTGCTTGTTGCATTTGGTTCAATAGCTCCATTGTCTTCATCATGTCATCCTTGATGTCTTGCGCAATCTTTGCGCAAAGCCTCCTAACAGCTTGTTTCCGGATTTGAATTCCAGATTCTTCAGTTGAGACATCAACTATGCTGCAAACACGCCCCACTGGAACATTGTTTTTCCTGAGCTTTCTAATGAAATCTTTGGTAACTGGATCTATGAAGCTATGTGATCCCTATTGCTTCCTCTCCCCATAACTGCCCGACATAGGATGGTTGTGTTCTTCAACAAGTCTGCTTACTATCCAAGAATGGTTTGAAGTCCTATGTAGCGGTGTAGCCGCAGCATGGCTTTGCATCCTGTCCTGGCAGACGCTGTCCGGGGGTTCCTGCACAATCCCTGCAATTTGGAAAGCAGAATCAGCGACCAAATGTATCTGCATGAGATGTTACCACTCTGTTTGGCTGGCAGGAACGGTACGGCTGGCTGGTTGATTGTTCTGAGAGAAAAACTCTGCTGAATGGCTGGCTGTTGCTGGCTGAACCAGCCAGCCGAACAGAGGGGTTTTCTCATGACATATGACCTTTGCATCAGTAGATATGACTTTACAAATCATTTTGCTTACCTCACACGAGCAAACAAAGTCCCTCCCTGTAGTGTAGTTATTGGAGTTAGTTTTGGATCGGGAGTCTCTTATTCCGAAACCCATCTCCCACGAATAGAGGTTATAGAATTCCTTGGCTTCTTCATATGATGTGAATGTTGTGCCTTCGTATGGTTTGAATACCGGATCCCCGCCCCTGCTGCTTGCTGATTCAATTGCTCTTGTTATTGCACTACACCCGGAAGCATCTAAACATGCATCTGGCCCTTCTTTCCCTCGCTTCCTGAGAATAGTATGGAGGCAAAATTATTTTTTGGAGTAATGTATGTATAGAATTTTTTGCTGAGAAAGTACAAAATCGGAAATCCAGAAGATAGTCACTATCTGTCCTTACCTTTTTTTTGTATGAGAGACTCGTAAGAACGGCTGCTTCTTGCATCTGGGGCGAGTTCGAGGCTGTTTGGGTCAGCACCGACCCTCCGCCACCACCGCCGCAGTCCGCTTCTTCATCTGGTGCACCACTTATACGCAGATCCGGTTCCACCATGGTTTTGTTGCTGCATCTCTCATGGAAGGCCTTGTTCGTTGGCCTCTCTCCGAATACTCTGCGTGGGGGAGCGAGTCTAGCTTGTGGCGGAAGGCACCCCGAGAAGACAATTCGAATTTATTCCGGCCGTATCGTTAACGGGGACGGCGTGACGGCATCGTTACATCATTACGCCCCGTCGGATGCATTACATGCAACCAGTGGTACTTTTGCGCATACAGGCATCGTTCCATCGCAGCCGTTCGTCGCCGGCCTCGACCCGTCGACGGTGCAGTGCTGAGCCAACCCGGAGTTCAACATAACGGTCGGCCTCACCTCACCTCGCGGAGCTTCATCAAGGGCTCGTGCTTCCACGACGGGTCGGCGGTGCGCCGGTGCGGGTGCGGGTGTACTACGGCGGCGTCCAGCTCGCCGGCGAGTGGTTGCCTATGCTACCTAGACTCTGCGTGTGCCCGCGGCGGTCCGAGGAGCGAGCGTCCGTGGTCGCCTGGGGCATCGGTGTGCGCGTGCCGTGGTGCCGTGGCTCGTGAGGGGCGCGCTCGCCCGGGACCTGCGGCGCAGCCGAGTTCGACGTACGTCGCGCTCATGGTCATGAAGCCCAGTGATGTGGACGGGTGGCAACAAGGGGGTGACATGCAAGGGCAAGGTGGGCCAAGCCGCCGCGTAAGTGATGAGATCACAACCGTCATCTGCATGAAATACGTGAATGCTTTCCGAAAATCATGGTGGTATTGAAAGCGAAGGACTTTACAAGGTTGTTAAGTTTCAAAAATTAACAAAAACAACCAGAAAAACTCATGCTGAGAGAGGAAGCATTGCGACTTTGCAAGACATCCAGGCGCACGCAAAATTTGACTCCCTCTTTGATCTTTTAATAAATCAACAGATGAAGCATGGAGTGTTTATACACCCAAAGATGCACACATTGCTTTTCTTTCCCCTATAGCTCCCACAAAACAACCAACAGCATAATATGACACCGCCTTGGTTCGGAGGCCTATATATTTTGCATGCACAAGCACAACGAACTAAGTTCTAAGGAATATTATGTACCTTATGCATGCACAATCAACTAAGTTCTAAAAACTAACTTTACTTGTTCTTGTTTTGGCTTTCGAGAAAGGTGCATAGTAAAAAGAAATTAATAGGGTCTACTTGAACTAGAAAAAAACCCTGAATTCGACAAGTTTATAAACTAACCCAATATAAACCAACAAGGATGAAAATCACTAACGGGTGTGGAGGGGAATCGAACATTGGTCTACTATAGTTTGGACATTGGGGTTGCATCTAGTGATCATCTCACTTGATTTGTTGCTTTTATCGACAAGGACAATTTGTTAACCCTGTTCAACAGGTTGAACCACGTGGCAGAACCACCAAATAGTGAACAAATAGCATATGATCGATTCAATAACCCTCCACAATGTTGAGTGAACGAAACCATAAAAAAAAAATTAGGATCCACATGTGAGAATCTAGCATCACTCCTCGAATGCATGCCACAACTTTAGTGCCCATTATGGGTCCCACATAAGAAATTTGAGAATTTTTTTGAAAGCAAGTGCCAATCGTGGTATGGTTTCGAGAGAGATGGCTTGATGAAATTTGGTAATGCTATAACCCGGGCAGAGTGTGAGTTTGGCCTGACGAGGTAACGCTTGTTACCAAGTACTGTATCGTCTTTGTATTTATTTCTTTTAGTGACTCTCTTAGTGAAATACGTGTGTTGCACGGTCGCAAAAAAATATAATCCGGGCAGAGCGGCAGAGCTCATTGCAGACTTCGACGGGTTGGAAAGGAGACACTGTCATTATATTATATAAAAAATATAATACGTGTGACTCTCTTGAGAAGTTTTTTTATCAGCCTTCTTGAGCAGGTTGGAAAGGAGCTTTGCAATAATGACAGTGTCTCACAAACTTGGCCAAAAAAAAAAAAAAAAAAAAAAACAAAAAAAAAAACCAGCAAGACCTTACTTCAATACTAGCTAAGTAACACGTACGGAAGTGCATCATACATACAAAACTTCTAGGCAGGAGACGGTTCTCTGCATCCCATGATTGAATCAGATCAGAGAGCTCAGAAAGCCCCATCGCCCGTCGTCTCGAGGTGCCCACCGTCGGTCGT
Organism: Eremochloa ophiuroides; assembly: GCA_038502445.1. Taxonomy (NCBI): domain Eukaryota; kingdom Viridiplantae; phylum Streptophyta; class Magnoliopsida; order Poales; family Poaceae; genus Eremochloa; species Eremochloa ophiuroides. The sequence continues at coordinate 61,658,408 of JAHLJS010000005.1, read as the reverse complement.
CTCCTCCTCCTCCTCATCGTCGTCGCCGATGTACAAGTAGGGGTTCTTCTCCACCGGCTTGAAGTTGCAGAAGACGAACAGGTAGAAGGCGAAGCTGGCGGCCTCGACGGCGACGTCGACTCCCCAGCGGTACCTGTAGCTGAGCAGCGCGAGGAGCGCCGACACGATGATCCGGGTGAAGTAGAGGTAGCCGACGACGACCAGGTAGAAGCGCTTGAAGAGCGTGAGCTTCTCGAGGTTGCGCGCCGCCTTGCCGTCGGTCCTTGAAGCCTCGCGCAGGCCCCGGATGGACCACACGACGGGGAAGATGACGGCGCAGCAGCAGGCGACGTCGACGAGCAGGAAGACCCGCGTCCACACCACCCAGCCCCGCCGCGTCGGGTCCGTCTCGCCGATCACCACCAGCATCAGGTTCTCGATAACTTGCAGCGGGATCACGATCATCAGCACGCTCTTCTCGCGCGCCTGAAACAACATTGTATGCGAAGTGGAGATCTGATCGACGATATATAGGATTTTTTCTATCTAGAAATTGAATTGATGTGAGACCTGGAGGTAGGGTTTGAGGAAGGACCAGCCGGTGCCGATGAGGACGATGACGGTGAAGAGCAGGACGCCCTGAAGAGGCCGAAGACGTAGAAGGCGACGTCCCAGCCGTGGGACGTGCCGGTGCGCGCGATGAACCACGCGTCCTCGGCGGCGCACGCCGACTTGAGCGCCTTGAACAGCAGCAGCGCGCCCATCACGGCGTGGATCCGCTCCGCCGCGGCGCGCCGCCGGGCGCACGTCCACGCCCACACGGCCAGGAACGCCAGGTACGTCGCCGCCACGCCCGCGCAGATGCCCGGCAGCGGCTGCAGCCCGACGGGGAGGTAGTCCCTGATGGTGATCCCGCCGCCGGAGCCGTCGCGGCGCACGTTGTACATCTCGGTGCGCACGTCCATGGTGACCTCCGCGCCATCCTGGCAGTTGCTGAACACGACGGCGTACTCGTCGGGGTAGTCGATGGTCACGGTGGTGGTCACCCCGCCCGGCGGCACGTCGCTGAGCCGGAGCATCGGGAGCGCGTGGTCGCTCGTCAGCACGCAGAACCGGCCGCCGCCGCCGCCGCCTCCCGGATCGGCGGCGGCGTACTCCGTCTGGTTTTTGATCCCTGGGAACTGGGCACCGGCGATGAGCACGAATCCCATGAGGCTGGGGTCGACGCCGCTGAGGTGCGACCCCGGCCGGAGCTGCCACGTCGCGCGGCTTATGGAGACCGCGGCCCTGCCGCCGCTCGCGAAGCCGAACTCCTCGAAGAGGATGATCGGCCTCGCGTCGGACACGATGGCCGTGGTCGTGATGTCGGCGTGGGCAACCGGAACGAGGAGGGCGGCGGCGGCGACAGCCACCGCGACGGCGACGGCGGTGTCCATGGACGACTTTGCCCGCGAGTGTAGGTGCAGATCGCCATGCAACGCTAGCGGTAGATGGATCGTCGTCGCGCAAGCATCTCAGCTGGCCGATCGTTCGAGAACAGGAACCATTGTGGCACGTGCGTGCATGGCGTTCGCTCGGGGAACAATGGCAATGGAGATGGACAAGATAGCGGCTAATCGATGAGCATGGCGCGTTTTAGGGGGAACGAGATCCTCTAATATAGAGCTCCTTCTACTGCAGAGACGTAGATCACCGAGCCCATCCGTTTCACATCCTGCGGCCTGGAGAAAAAGCAAAAAGTAGAGGGGAAGGAGAAAGCAATAATAGCGCCGGATGGATAGAAAAAACGCAGAGTCTAGTAAAAAAAATAGCAGCCTACAACAGTGACTACGCCGGGGCCTCTCGGTTAGTTTCACGAGTGAGTTATTTTTTAAAAATAGTTAGTAACTTTTTTGAACTAAACTATTTTAGAAATATTATTTGGTAAAATAGATTCGCCAATAATTTCATGCAAGGTTGAGAGAGAAACGAGGAAGAGAACTGGGATAAGCTATTTTTTTAGCTTCACATCAACTCATCCCTTTACGAGAGGAGAGAAAAAAGTTGTTTGACAAAAAAACAAAACAAAACTTGTGGGTTGTACCAGATAGGCTCTAAGAATAACGGCGGTCATCCCTGAGCGAACCGTAGTGGTGACTGATGACCTCGCGTGCATCTCAGCATATCTGGGCATGTGGCCATCAATCACGCTCAAGGATGGTCATCGCCATTCTTAGGGTCTGTTTGGTATAACTCATAAGTTTTTTTTACTAAACATCTTTTTTCTAAACAATTTCATGAGTGAAGTTATTTTTATCTCCTCTCATAAAGCGATGAGTTGATGTGAAGCTAAAAAAATAGCTTATCTCAGCTATGTCTCTCATTTCTCTCTTAACCATGCATGAAATTGTTGATGAACTTATTTTGCCAACAATATTCTTAAAATAGCTCAGCTTCTAAAAGGTTGCTCATTAAATTATTCTTTTTAAAAATAGCTTTACTTGTTGTGCCAAATAGGTCCATAGTCTGAGCTCGCCGACCACTACTATGGCCTTGTTTAGCTCCCATTTTTTTCCAGATTTCCTGTCACATCGAATCTTTAGATGTATGCATAAAGCATTAAATGTAGATAAAAAAATAACTAATTATATAGTTTATCTATACATGTCGAGACGAATCTTTTAAGTCTAATTAATTTATGGTTAGGTAAAAGTTATCAAATACAAACGAAAACACTACAATATCATAACTCAATTTTTTTCACAATTAAACACTCCCTAAATGCACGGCCACAGACTGATCGAGAGGCCCCGCGAAGTCAACTGTCGCAGACCGCTATTTTTTATTAGATTCTGCGCTTTTTTAGTTCATCTGGCACTGTTATTGTTTTCTTCTTCCCCTCTACTGACTGTCTTTTTTCCAGACCGCAGGATGTGAAACAGATGGCTTCCGTGATCCTATGTTCTCTGCAGTAGAAGGAACCCAACTTAGAGGATCTGGTTCCGTTTTAGGGAGGGCCGAGGAGGAAAAAAAGGACTTGTCTATGCCTCACCCGGGTGTTTTAGACCTTCATGTCACCCAGATGACAGAAGGACTTTTAACACCTAAATATGTAAAAGCATAAGATTTGGGTGACAAAAGTCCACCCAGCACCTAGAAATCTAATACCACAAAATGTACATCAAATAGATAAAAAAACAAATTTCAGATAGGCAGCAATCAAATGCCAAATTTTTTTTATATAGAAGGCAAATTGGAAGAAATTCAAATGGATAAAAAGACAAATAAATTTCAGATTTCAAATAGTCAAAGAAACCAAATTTACACCATTAATAAAAGAAATTTACACTTCTATTTATAATGTAAAAACTACATTAATATGCTATAAGAAAAAAAATATAAATTTGCATGATGCTTACAATGTACTCCCTTCGTTCCGAAAATACTGTCGTTTTAGACTTTTTCTGAACTGTGTTTGACTGTTCGTCTTATTCAAAAATTTTGTACCAAATACAAAATCAATAAATAATTATTAAAGTATCTCTAATGATAAAATGAATCATAATAAGATAAATAATATTTATATAAAATTTTTGAATAAGACAAATGGTCAAACGTGATGTTTAAAAAATCTAAAATGAGAGTCTTTTTTAGGACGGATGGAGTATTTTACTAGTACTCTAAACTGTGCTCTCGTGCTCCCGTAGATGAGTTTCGTGTGGACAGACCTCTCCCGTGCATGGACTGCGTGCATGCCGGTGCATGCTGCATGCAGCCCTGCTCTGCTGCCGGTGCCGGCACCGCTGGGAGAAGGCACTGCGCCGTCTCCATCAGCCCTCTGCTGGGAGAAGGCACTGCTTGCAGCTCGCGTGTCACAGGAGTGCAGCGCTCGTCTGCGTCGCTCGTCATGCCGCAGCCCGCAGGACACCTACTCCCCCTGGCCGACATGCAGATGGATGTGTGACCCGCGCGTCACAGAGACTGGAGATGAGATGGAGCCGCTGGCGGCCGTCGCTTCGGTGAATCAGACGGTCCATAATTCGGGTGACATGAGAACAAATTTTGCCTGGGCAATGTATAGCTTTCTCAAAAAAGGACATACTTGCTGTAGGCGAATGTCGTTCAAAAATTAATTAAAGACCATAAATAGAAGAATCTCCTACGGATGAGCACGCCCGCAACGGCGTGCAGACGCCGCTCTTATCTCGTGCTGTCCAAAGGTGCTGCGCGATTCGTGCTGGCCAACTGGGTGGGAAAAGCAGTGGGTGGGAAAAAGAAGGGTGAAGAGGATGGTTTGACTAGCGCGAATCTTAAAGAAGCAATAGCCGCAGGATAAGAAATGCGTGCGCATACCGTTTCGAAAAAAACCGGGTTGGAATCTCCTACCCTCCTGGCACAGAATGAAAAGGGGGCAACATATACTGCATTTGCCATATAGTACAGTATACAGTAGCCTATTTTTTTTTTTTGAGACGGTAAAAGTTTTGTCGAATTTTTATTAGACGTGGAGTATACAGCAGACTATGACTATAAGATTTGATACTTGGGATATTGTTTAGTTAAAAATGAATAGTCTTTTTATATTCCAGCCTTCATATGAGCTACGCAAATTGGGCGATTGGCCGAGGATGGCTGGAGCAGAGGTAGACTGACCGCTAGTTGACCAAGAACCTGGTCCTGGAAGATTATGCAACTTTGGCTGGAGCAGAGGTAGACTGACCGCTAGTTGACCAAGAACCTGGTCCTGGAAGATTATGCAACTTTAGCTGAGCATTTTTCTGATGCAAACTACAGATTGTGACGGTTTCAATTATGGTTAGTGTTATGTTGTACACGTAGTGAAACCATCTGATGTTCGGTATCCATATGTAGAATTACAAGAGCAAAGCACAACGAGACACATTACGTAGAGGTACTAAACAGTAGATGACTAATCAGCAAAACAAATTGTCTGACACGACATTACTGCCAATACTTGATGAGTCATGAACCTGAAATAATATGGAAATCGAAAACTAGACGACGGATATATTACTATTATCATCTAACAAGGAGTACGTAGGAGTACGCGAGTCTGCACACACATGAATCAAACTGATCACTGGAGCATCAACACGAGAGCAACAATTGTAGCCATTGCCGCCGCGATGGCGACAGCGGCGGCGGCAGCGATCGCTGCGCCAATACCTGAGGAGGCGTCGAAGCAGCCCGACCCCGACGACGGCCAGGGGCGCCTGCCGCCGCCGCGGCCCGGCTGTGCCGGAGCTCCAGGCGCCGGGCCGGGCGCCGCGCCCAGGGCCGGGTGCAGCATGACGCGCACGATGAGCCTCTGGCCTTCCTCGCAGTGCCCTGGCTCGCCGCTGATGAAGCAGAAGAAGCCCGGGCGGTCGAGGCGGAACCTGGTGGCGCCGTCGGCGAACGCGGCGAGCGGCTCGCTGGCGTTGCAGGCGTCGAAGGCCTGGCGGTCCACCACCAGCACCGAGTCGTTCGCGTACTTGAAATCTGTGAGCGAGGAGGATCGGATCAACCATACACAGACACGGTTAATTATCTTACACTAGCTTGCATCGCATCAATGATGCATGAACGAATACTCACAGAGGTGATCGCCGACGTGGAAGCGGTTGTTCATGGCCCACCAGTCGTAGCTGGTGTTGGCGTCCGGGACGCGCCACCCGCGCGGCCCGCCCACGCGGAACTCCAGCCCCGGCGGCGCGCCTGCGTCTGCGTCGGCGGCGACGACGACGCCGGGAGCAACGACGAGGAGGAGGAAGAAGACGCCGGTGAGGGTCATCATCAGCGCGGGGAGAACGCGGGAGCTTCCGGCGGCGGCTGCCATGGATCTAGGGAGGCTTTGCACTTGACTACTTGAGCTGCGGTGCACTCAGGGTGGTGAGAGCGCGAGGTGGTTCGGGGAGTGGCTTGGTGCTCTCGATCGCGCGTGGGGTGGAAGTGGAATGGAATGGAACTACAGGTGCCTCCGCGCGCGTTTTAGAGGGGCTTGCAGGCTCGCACAGTTGTACTATGATGACCTGCTGGGTCGCGTCGCGTCGCCGGTTGTAGTTTGACTGCGCGCGCGCGCGTTCTGTGGATTGGTGGGGACTGGGAACGTGCGTGCGCGTGGCGAGGGGAGCCGAGGACGTGGGCAACGGAGAGCATCCACAGGGGCGGCTGCAGTTAACGCACCATGGCTAGCTTGCCAACAGCCAACCTCCATGATCCGCGCGCGCACTGTACCGCACTGCAATCGTGCAAAGAGCAATACCTGCATATTGCTCTTTGCACGGCCCTCTCTAGCTCGAAGGACACTGACCGGACACCACTCACGGCCATGGCGCCATGCATAGTGAGGGCGGACAGCGGTATGGTCATTTGACACGATCTAAAGCAAAGCATGACACGAAGGGGGTGTTTGGAACGGGGCCGGAAGGGTGGCCTGCGCCCCCCAGCTGCAGGCGCCCGTGTTTGCAGCCCATGGGCCGGGGCGGGGACAGGCTCCCAAGGTGCAAAAAGGGGGCGCCGGCCTGGCTCCCGGGAAACGGCCACCCCCACCGTTTTCCTAGGGTACGGCTGTGGGCGGCGCTCCATGGCGATTTGGGGCACGTCGGCGGGACGGCGGGGTGGCTCGCGCAGGCTCGCGCGGGAAGTGCGAAACCTCCGCGCGCGCTCCGCCTACTGGCAGTTTCCCTCGCCTTTATAAGCCGGGGCTGCTTCCCCGCGCGCGCTTCATCTCCCCTCCTCCGTTCCCCTTCTTCTCCATCAAATCCCATGAGACACCGGCGGCTAGGGTTGAGTTGCGGTGGCCGTCGGCGGCACCTGGTTCTCCGGCGTGGATCTTCTCCGTTCCCCTCGCTCGGATTTGGTGCTTGGCGACGCCGCCCCTTGATTTGAGCTGGGACTCCGGGAGGCGGCGGTCTTCTTCCTCGTCTTCCTCAGCTCGGGTGGTACGCGCGGGGTTGCTGTGCACCTGATCTGCTCCCTTCCATTCCGGATCTACTTCCCCTCGGGCCGGATCTGCTTCCTCTTCATCAACTCGGCTTCTTCGTCGCTTCCATCGCTCCTCGTTTGCTCCGTCGTCCGAAGTCGATGTCTAAAATCCCTTTTTTCTGTTCGTATCTGTTGTTTGCTGTCTTGATCTATGTCGTATTCTAGGTTTCCTGTTCTTGTGCTTACTGCCTTCATCTATGTTTAACATGTCTTATGTTCTTTTGCTCGCTGTTTATGCTATGTTCATGATGTTCTTTTTCATTTGCATGGTGATAGTTGGTTACTGGTTCTGATTAGTCTTCTTGCTTGGTCGATGATGATGTCCGTAGTCCACTGGGAGGCATGTTTATGCATGCAGCCATGGAAATGATATTTTGTAGTGATTTCACATCCATCGTGATGCCTGCTAGTGTCTGTTACAAACTTGTTTTGCTTAATGTTGATGCATGTAAATGGATCCCGCCCAAAGCCGAGACCTGCTCGCGAAAGAAGCTGCTGCTTTGGTTGTTGTTATGGTTTCCTTTGTATCCAGTAGGATTAGGAGCACCTACCCCGAGCCAGACCCACTTCTGTATCATCTTAGGAGTGATGCAGAGCAGCATAGGCAGCAAACCCTCCAAGTCATCTTTAGTTCCACAGATGCGGAGTGTATGTCCATGATTAGGATGACCAGAGCTCCATTTTATGCCTTGTGTAATTTGTTTAGGTCAAGGGGCCTTGTTCCTGAGAAACCAGGAGTCACAGTTGAGGAGCAGGTTGCTACGTTCCTGCATGTAGTTGGGCATAACCAACGGTTTAGGGTGGTCCACCAGTCTTTTAGGAGGTCTATTGAGACTGTGCATAGGCACTTCCATCAGGTTTTGTATGCTGTTGGTGAGCTTAGGAGTGAGATGATAAGGCCTCCTAGCACAGGTATTCATCCAAAGATTCTTGGCAGCCATAGATGGTACCCATACCTCCAGGTAACTCTCACTTTGAGTGTTTAGAAAGGATCCTAGGTGTCACCAAAGTGGCTGATGTACCTTATATATACCTTTTTTAGGACTGTATTGGTGCCATTGATGGCACCAATGTGTTGGCAAGGGTGCCTAGACACATGCAACAAGCATTCAGGGGTAGGAAAAAAACGCAACACAAAATGTGATGGCAGCTGTGGATTTTGACCTCAAGTTTACTTATGCACTAGCTGGCTGGATTTTGACCTCAAGATTACTTATGCCTTCATCCTTGCTGATGCTATTGAGAGGAATGATGGGTTTGTTGTACCTAAAGGTAACTGAAACCAACTACACTACATAGTTCTGTCCTTAGCACCCATTGCACACTTACCTGAGCCCACCATGGTGTAGTTGTAGGGAAATTCTACCTTGTAAATGCAGGTTATGCTTGCTGCAGTGGTTTCCTCCCTCCTTACAGGGGGCTCAGATACCATCTGTCTGAGTACACCCCCAACAACCGCCCAACCAATGCAAGGGAGCTATTCAACCTGAGGCACTCATCTCTTAGGGCGACAGTGGAGAGGGCCTTTGGTGCACTAAAGAACTGGTTTCGTATTTTAGACAACAAGTCCTTCCACCCTTATAAGACACAAGTTAAGCTTGTCCTAGCATGCTGCATTCTTCACAACTAGATACTTGGTTTTGGTATGGACCAAGTAATCCAAGCAGCGGAGTGGTACCCACCTAACCAGCAAGACAGTCAGCCTGTGAATGAAAATGCTTCTCAAGACTTTAGTGCCATGGCCATTAGGAGGGATGGGATATGCAATGCAATGTGGGAGGGCAGGGGCAATTCTAGGACCTAATTCATGCATCTTCATTCTTGTAAAACTTAATTTGTAAACCCTAGTATGGAACATGTGGGTTGTGTACTTGAAATAATGTCTGGACAAACCTAAGACCAGCTGTGTTGGTATTTAATGGCCAGTGATGTTGTGTTATCTTATTTGAGGTGGCTGCTGTAATATGTTGGTTACATTCATTTGGGTTTTTTTACATGGCACCCATCAAATCTGCTGGAATCGTCCATTGTCTAGCAACACTTGGGGTATCTTCAATGGCAGACAGTGGATGGTCTAGCAGGTTCCATGGATGCTATGTTCCTAGTCTTTGGTTTTATGATTGAGCTAGCAGCCACCTAGGATACAAAGGCATACCACAAAGGGGCTGCTATTTTTTCAACTGAGGCCCATGGTATTATTATGTTTTAGGATGACTGGACTACCTACTGATGGGGGCTTCGTGCCTGTTGCTGACCTGGTACCTGAGGGGGTTGAGGCTACAGCCTCTGCTGATGGTGCTCTTCCTCCTGCTGCCCCTCCTGCTGCAGCACAAGCTGCTGGTGGCCTAATGAGGTGGAACAACACCTCTGGGTTTGTGCTTAGGAGGATGGCCCAGATCCTAAGTGATGGTAGTAGACCTGACAAGGTGTTCAAGGACAAGGATGTGAACCATGTAGCCAAGTGCCTTAAGGAGTATAGTGGGGATGCAGTGAGCCCTACTCAGATGTACAACCACATGAGGAAGTGAAGGCAAAAATGGCCTTAGATCTGTAAGCTGAAAGAACTTAGTGCTGCACTGTGGGATGATGATGTCAATGCTATCATGCTTGACCAAGACCACTACCTAGGTCACTGCAAGGTAGCTTGTTGTCTTGCCTCTCTGATGTACCTTGCTAACCTTACTATTCTTACCTCTTCTTCTATAACCCCAAATGCAGGACCACCCCAAGGATGCTGAGTTCCTTAACTGCCCAATAAGGTTCTACTCTGAGATGGAAGCCATTTTTGGCCACTCTATGGCAACTGGTAGGTTTGACCTTGGGTCTGGGGTGGCTCTTAGTGTGCAACAGGCTGATAGCCAAGCTGCCAAGGTTGAAGGCCCTGCCCTCAACCTTGGGTCTGCTGAGAAGAGCCACAATGATGTGGGAGAGGGAAGCAAAACCACAGAGCAGATACCCCAGTCATCTGTTGGAGGGAAGAGGAAGAGAGGGACCTTTACTAAGGATGAAATGATCCTTCTCACCAACATGTCAGATGCTGTTAGGATGTAGCCAGTGCCCTGAGGGAGACAGGTTCTGCTCATGTTGACCCTGCCCTCTACCTGGCAATCATGGAGATGCCTGGGTTCAGCACTGAGGCACTTATTGTGGCATACACTTACCTACTAGAGAACAATACCATTGCCACAAGGTTTGTGAGGATGGAACCCAGCCATAGGGATGTCTGGCTGAGGACCTACCTTGCCAATAACTACTATGTGGTTTGAGGTCCTGCCTTGAGCAGCAACAGGGGGTTAACTGTTGAGATGTATAGTTCCTCCACCCCCCCTAACCCACTCTCTCCCCTTTTGTACCCACCTCTGAGTAGCTTTTGTGCAGGTTAGCATGCTGATTCACACCTGTCCTTTTGGTTTAGATTAGATGGAGGGTGGCTAACTATAGCTGTGAGCTGGGAACATGAGACTTATTTGAGCCCCCAAGAGGGAGGCTGTTGACGGTAGTTATTGCTCATTTTTACACATCAAATAAACATGAATGAAGGGCATAAAACAATACACAACATAGTTATGGGGTTTGATCCTAACAAGTTCCACGAGTTTTGGTGTTCTCACTTGTTTTGCAGGGTATAAAAGGATATTCAATTTTTCACCAATTAAAAGTATCTCAAATGAAGAATTGGAGTTCACCATTGCATAGAGCTCGTCGATACGATCGAAAGTGACCTATGGTTTGCTATTCTTGGAGTCCAAAATAAAGAGATATGGATTTTACAAACACTGGAAGATTCTAGAACCTGACCTGCGGGATTAATTAAAAAGGCTGCGGGATTAATTGGGCCTAAATCAGAATTTGGCCCATTAAAGCCTATGTGCACATGGTGGAAAGTTTTAGTACCATATTGCTTGCCCAAGGTGGAGGGGGGCCAGGCGCCCCCATATAAGGAACCCAGGACCCCCTGAGTCAAGTGCATCATGATAGAATTGTAGAGGCGTCCCTTGAATGGATAACCTCTCAATTCTAGAGAATTAGGGCTAGACTTTCCAATGTAGTAGATTGGTTCTAGTTGAGAGTTAGGGAGAGCGGAGCTGCGCTTCGGTTCTGGAGAAGTCTTCAGGGGTCTGGTATATCTTTGTATCTCATCTTTGTAAGACTTATGCTTTAATATTTATCTTCTTCATTTACCTTGATACCTTTTATATATCTGGTTAGTATAGTTGTTACACCTTGGCATGGGATCTCTGCCTATATTAGGTGCTCTACTTATCATATGTGATTAGAGTAGTAATCGATAGTGTAGACGTTGTGTCTAGGCTATAGGTTACCTGAGGTTGCGCCCAATTCTTACGGTTAGTTGTTGTTGCCCCAGAGGTGACAGCTCTGTTAGGCCTTCGTATTCCACCACGTCGGAATTGGTGTTTCGTAGAGCTTTTGGCAGCCTTCTCCTGACTACCTTTTTCCCAGTCTATTCGAGAGTCGGAAAGGTACTGTTGCTCCAAAGTGTTATTGTGTGATTGCTTTACCTACCCATGAATTAGTTTTATAGAACTAAGGTAATAGAGAAGTACTTAGGAACCTTGAACTCTCCCGTTGTCCTCTCACTTTAGCTATCTGCTCTTTTATCATAGAATTCTTCTGTGTGTCTATATCATTTAAGCATAACTCTTATCATTTATCGTTTACCCCTACTATAGTCTAGTTGGTGTATTAAGTTAGTAGATACATGATGGTAGCTATCGGATTCTTTAACCATTGCTTCCCTGTGGTAAAATATAAATAACGATACCTGGAATACTCCCGGTAAAATGCTACAATGGTATTCTGTGCGCTTGCGGAATCTTTCATATTCTATTTGCACTTAATAAATACCAACAGAGGCAAGATGTAAGACCCTATCTGTTGGATCCCCATTTGATGCTCTATATGTTAGGCTGGACACTGAGTTGTAAGGCACAATTTGTAGCCTCTGTTGGCTACATTATCTGATGTTGGTCTTGTCTACTTGTCTTGTCTATTTTCAACAGTTGCAGTTTTTCTGATTTGTAATTTGCTGTTCTTTACATGATGTTGTGCGGCATTTGGCCTATGATGCACAAACACAAGAAGAGGTGAATGGTTCTACTTGTTTCTCACTTTGTTTTTCTGTATGGTTGTCATCGTGTTTGTGCTCTCGTCCAGTCCTAGCATTGCACTTAGGCCAGGCTAGGCGGGGACATAAATTCCATGGCACCCATGCTTGCTCTTTTTCTACTTCTCTGCATTCACCAATGACTTGACTATGTGAATTCAATTAATTTTATCAGGGGCTGAGGCCACTGGGATTGTATTTGGCTTATACTTGCTGTTCTGATTCCTTCTTTGCTGTCTATGCTTTTCATGTTGCCAACTGGTGGGATTCCTGCATGGCCAATGATGCAAGCTAACACATGAGGTGGCTGGTATTTGGTTTGTTTCTGTTGTGTTTTGTTTCCATGGATGTCATCAAATCCGTGTGAAACATCCATGCCCTGCAACACCAGCTAACTACTGAGATGATGGCTAGGCATGGATGGTTCCATGGATTCCATGGCACTCATGGCCCTGATTCTTCCTGTTTCCTTGTGCTTTGTTCTGCATTTGCTGGCCAGCCACCAATGACCTATTTACTGCTACAAGAATCAACAAACAAAATATGCTGAGGCCTACCTTTACTCAAAAACATATTGTTACTTCTCAATGAAGCTCTTCATCGGTGGGGCATTCGGGATCCCCAATTTTGAATAAAAAACCAGGTATCTTCAATGTCGCATTCATGGACAGTTTCATGGTATTTTAATTGAAAAGTACCCTGTTATTGTTATGCTAACTATTGTTACCTCTCTGTTCATGTTCCTTTGTTTCTGACCTGCTAAGCCTATGATGCTACCCTGGCCGACATCACAAGGTAGTTGCACATCTATGCACTTGTTGACGGTCGCTAAGTACCAATTTTATACCGTCAAATAATGCCTAGGGAAGATTAATAATAGAAGCATAGGGGTTATTATTGACGAATTCCACAAGTTTTGGTGAATTGTGTATTTTCCAGGGATTATTCCAGAAAGGCTTAAAAGAAGGATTAAAGTGCGTAATTACCACAAAACTTAACCGCCAAGGAAACATCATCACGAGAACACTAGAAGTATCTGGAACACACCCGAAGCACCGAGGCCCGAGACCCACCAGGGTGGGCCAGCCGGCGCCCCCCTCTAGGGTTTCGGCCCACCTTCTGGAGTCTTCTTCCACCGCCTCTCTGGAGTCATCTGGGCCCTTTGTTCAAGTCGGTTTGATCCCACGGCGCACGTTCATCCCACCGGGCTATAAATAGAGGGGCAGACCCCCCTCCCAGAGCACCAATTCATTCCTCCTGCTTCATTCGTCAAGAGTAGACAGAAGTCAGGGTTTCCAGAGATTAGAAATAGGGCTCTAGTTCTTCAAGTTCATAGTTTAGGCGTCTAGCAAGGTTCAAGTAGAGTTGGGCGCTACGCTCGGGATTTCAGATCTGTTCGTCTGGAGATAGGTAATCTTATCTTGTATCTCATTATGACTTTGCTTTATTTTAATATATTGCTACTTTTTCAGTTCTTAATTTATTTTAGTTGCATATTCGATATAGCTATGATTGGTGATGATTATTGTCGTATGATCGTAAAGCGCCTAATTCAGTACTCGAGTGAGTTAGGTGCTATGCATTATGTAGACGTGGTGTCTACATATATTGTGTACCTACGGAGGCACCCTGACGTGCCGGGTCGTGTGGTAGTCCGCGTAGGTGACAGCTGCGTTGGTTCCTCTGTAGTCCACCCTCCATACGTAGGACGAGCAAGCGCGGTCGCGAAGGAGGTGACCCTTGTGTCTTAATATCCTCATTAGATGATGCTCCTTATGATGTTTTCTGAGTTGATTTTGCTATAGATGAAGATGTGTAATGTGGCGTAGGCTGTAGACTTTGTATTTAGTAATTACATAGGTTTTCTTTATTTTAGCCAAATCTCGAGATTGTCTTACTACATTAGTGAGTCTCTATATTCTATCTCTGGAATACCATTTACCTCATTTACTCAGTTATTATTTACAATTTATCATTGACTTATTTATCACTAAAGCACTAGAGTTATGGGTTATCATAGGTCTGCACATTTATCTTTTCAATCATTATAGTAGATTATCCTAATGAGTAGAATGCCCCTTTATCCTTTTGCCATAAAACAAATCAACGATGCTCAGAATATTTACCGGGTGAAGTGCTACAATGGGAGAATTATCTGTGCGCTTGCGGATATATTCTATAATATTATTTTTAGGAGGCAAGTGAAGATTATTTTACCTTTGGGTTTTGGCATCATGTTAGGGATGACATCTTAACGTGAAGTGATGTTAAAAATACCAACAAGCATTTCTGGCGCCGTTGCCGGGGATGGCAATTGTATTCATTAGGATAATTTATTGAATTTATTGATTTTATTTGCCAGGATATTTATTCTAGAATTTCAAGTCCTTTATAGATAATATTAATAGAAAAAATATAAAAATAACTATAGACATAAATACTTAGAGATAACCATAACCTTTTGCTTTAACAGACTTACCCGTGTTTCGTTTATATTAAATATCTTATATAGGTTAAGTGCAGGATTGGTTGTGTACTTTAACTCTTATCAATCAGGAACAACCATAGGAAGAAGGGTCTTACATTATTTTGTGAAGCCATGGCTGAGAAGACTCTACGTGAATTCTCTGTCCCAAGCACTGAAAATATTCGCGTTGGGCCAACTTTTAACATTGGAGATCATGATTACGAGATCAAGCCAAGCCTCATCAAAATGGTGCAAGCTATCACATTTACTGGAAAGAAAGATGAAGATGCAAGTGTCCATCTGCAGAATTTCCTAGAGATTGGCAACACCATCAACATCAAAGCCATTCCTCAAGACATCGTGCTACTTCGTTTGTTTCCGTTCTCATTGGAGGGAAAGGCGAAGCAGTGGTTTTATCAGAATAAAGATCGAGTCAAGACATAGGTAGAATGTTCAAAAGCTTTCCTAGAAAAGTTTTTCCCAGTAGGCAAAACCAATGCTCTACGAGGAAAGATTTTAGAATTTTGTCAGCAGAAAGGTGAATCTATTTTAGAAGCCTGGGAACGTTTTCAAGATTACATATCAGATTGTCCCCATCATGGAATAGAAAAGTGGTTGCTCATGCAAAGATTTTATCACGGACTAACTCAAAGGTCACGTGAGCAACTAGATGCCACTGCTAAAGGATCATTTATGTCACTCACCCCTGAAAGAGCTGAAGATATTATGGCAAAGATAGTAGAAAATCAGAATTGGATAAACAACACTCAGACATGCCATAAGAGTGAAGAAGTTCTGGAGGAAGTGTGTGCACTGTCAACCAAGATGGATGTACTGTTGAACTGGTTAGAGAAAAGAGCCAATCATAAAAGAGATCGTCAAGCTATTCAAGATGCATTCAATTCACAGAATCAATATGAAGGATCTTTAGAAAATGAGTTTGCAAATCCCCCAGAAGATATTAGTACAGTCATCAAGACTACTTCTCAGAAGCAAGGATGGAATCAACCTCGGTCAACCAGTCAAGGTAAGTACCAGGGCAATTCTAATTTTTCAAATCATAGACAACCACCCTTAAGAGAATTAATATTAGAACAAACTAAAATTAATGAAAGTATTTATAAGAAGCTTGCTTTTAATGATAAAGTTTTAGAAGGAATTAATTGTAAGTTGGATAATTTCTCTTCTGCTGTTAAAGATCAAATATTATTTAATAAGAAGATAGAATTACAAATTTCACAATTATCTTCTACTTTGTTTACCACTAATCATAAGCAAATAAAAGGAATATCTACTAGAAGAGGTAAGTCTACACGTGATCTACCTTACCCAAAAGGGGCACGTAGACCATCACATTTAGTGCAGGTAGAAGAAGAGATTGAAAAGGACAACAAAGAAAAAGAAGTTATACCACCTTCACCACCAGTTGAACTACAAGATCAAGAATTAACTCAAGATTTTCATGACACAACCCTCCTACCATTTCCACGCAGAAGAAGAAGAGCTAAAACAGATGATCAATTTGGTAAGTTTGTAGAGTTAATTCAGAAGTTATATGTCAATATTCCGTTGTTAGATGCCATGTGTAACACCCTAGTGTTAGTTACTATTTTCACACTTGCATTTGCACGTCATCAAGCACCTATCATGTCATTTCATGCATCATCAATATTCAAGTCAATTGCATTTCTTATATACTATATGTTTCCTTTATGCTTATGTGTGGTAGATATGTTAGCATGCAAATGTGATGCTTGTTTACTGTTCTAAATGCTTTAGGCATGTTTGGGATAACATTTGGAACAATGTTTATGATGGTGAAATCCCCAAAATAACCCTCTAGCTCATAGTTGACTAGAGAGCCCTCTAAAAGCTATTCTGTTTGACCAAACAAGAAGGGCATTTTAGAGATTTTGCATGTCAGTGCACCCTTAATCAAAGTTGTGTAGAAATTTATAAGCAACAAACTTTATTTTTGGGTCAACTCATGAAAATGGGTGGAAGGTGGTCAAAAAGTTGAATTAGTGCAGATTTGGAGTTGTTTTGAAGTTTCAAAAAATTGCTAAGTCTAAAACTGGTTTTCAGTTTCGGTGTACCCATGTTCATCGACCTGTATCTCTCAATCCAGGCCGATCTAGAGTAAAGTGTCTTAATACCAAATGATCTACGCATGTAGCTCTTCAATCCATATTAGTGAAGTTTTCACAGAAACGCCCTGGATCACGAGCTAGAGATCGATCAAAAGTCGAGTTTCAGTCGGTTTTCAGAACTGAATCAAAACCGATTCAAACTGAATCGGGCAGGGGCCGACGCGGCTCGCCGTCAGGCATCGGCCGCCAGGTGGCGCCGTACGCCGTCGTTGCCCTGCCGCGCCGGTCGGCTTTACAAAGGCGACACTCCATCCTGTCCCCCGCACGCTCCTTCACTCTCACTCGCTCGCTCTCGCCTCTCTGCTCTCCTCTTTCCCCTCCGCCGTCGCCATTTTCGCCGCGCCGTCGCCGCGGTGAAATCCGCCGCCACCGAGCCGTCTCCGACCGCTCCATCTTCGCCGTAGCTTCGCCTTGCTCTGCTCTTCATCCTCGACCCGTTGCCGACCTCAGCCGACCTAAGGTATAGCTCCAGCGAGCTTCTCGCCGCCGCGCCATTGCCGGAGCACCGCCGAGCTCTCGGGTCGCCGCGACGAGGGCGATGCCGGGGTCGGCTTCTCTCTCCATTACTCGTCTAGGAGTCTCCGTTAGCCGTAGATCCATTCTAGGCCGTCGGATAGGTCGATCTCGCCGTAGGTTCGCCGGAACCCGAGCTCGCCGTAAACCCGCTCGTCGCCGTGCCGCCATGCGAGCGCGGTCAGTGAGCTCCCGTGCGCAATAGTTCGATTCGTCGCACGCATAGGTCCGCTAGGGTTCCAGGGACACGGAACGAAACTTAGCCGCGCGAGTAGCGGCCGGAATCGGCCGGCGCAAGATCGCCGGACCACCGCCGTCCGCCATTGCCGCCGTCGAGCTCGCTCCGGTGGGGTACGACCCTCGGCAGTTGGTCCATCGGGTTCGTCTCGTTGCCACGAGTCGGTAGGTAGCCTCGGCGTCGCCGGAGACCTCGCCGTCGGCGAGCTCTCGCCGGTCAGCGCCGGCGGCTCTGCTCCTCTCTCTGACGCGTGGGGTCGGGTTGACCCCGGGGCCCGCGAGTCAGCCGTTCGGGTGCGCCTCTGGTTCACTGAGCCGGGTGCACGTAGCAGTTTCTATCGGGTTTGGGTTTTATGATTTATAAAATAAATTTCCAGAAAATGTGTAAAATCTTCCAAAATTCATATCTGGAGTTAGGAGTGTCCATTTGGGGTGAACCAAATTTTGTTATGTTTGTATTTCTGAGCTCTATCAGGAGAAAATATAAAATGTACTTTTGGAATACTTTTTCTATGCAGTTATAATTAAATTGTTAATTGCTTGCAAACTTGATAAATGCATAAGTAATTGCAGGAATGTGCTAAAAATGTGATTCCACTTGCATTCATCATGTTTAAGGAAGTAGAATCTATGAAAAATATGTTTGCTGGTGTTTCACTATTATTTATATGATGTCTAGTATAATATGCCTTTTATGCTTTAATCTTGCAAAAATCACCATGCTTAATGTGTTAAGGTTATGGTCATGAATATTTTTCCTGGGCTATGTTATGTTGAAAAGAAGCTAAGAAAATTAGGAAATCTATTGTTTGATACTTTTCACTGTGTTAAGTATTTTCCATTGTTTAAAATGCTGGTTGCTTGTTATTTTTGTGTAGACTGTTATACTTGTCCAAATGACTTGAAATTTTGTCAGTAGGCTAGTCTGGATGTGTAATAGCTACTGTAATTTTTATGGATTTTTCTGGTCACAGTAAATAGTAGGTCCAGTTATAGGCTAGGGCTTATTTAATTGTTTTTAAGCAAATATCTTTTGGGTGGGGAATGTTTTTATGCATTTCTGTGATGCTCAGCATTACCACCTGTGTTAAACAGTAGAGCTAATCCTACTTTGAGCTTAGGGCAGCAAGGTTAATATTTTGTTTATATGATGTTGCTCGCGCTTGTTAATTATAAGTTGGTTGTGGTAGGTTAGTTGATGCATGTTAATTATTAAATGCAGGTTGTAGACCCCTCACCCGGGACGAGAAATTGTTCTATGCCTTGCTTAAGAAGGGTGAGTATGAGTTGGTTGTCTAGGGAAGAAATATGCACGTACTCAGTAAATGAGTGTGGATTGTTAAACTGATTGCATATCATGGGTTAATTCGTGCATCTCTATCTTGCATTTCATGTGCATTCTCAGTTCTCATATATGCATATCATGCATACCGGATCACCGGGAGGCGTGACGCTGTTGCAGTTCGATCCACCGGAGGAGGGAGTTCCGCCGGAGATTGAAGTGCCAGAGGTTCCCGAAGGTCAGGAAGAAGAAGCTGAACTTCCAGAGTGCCCTGATCACCAACCTACTAACTTTGTGAAAGGCAAGCCCCGGAGCATCCCTAAGTCTCCACCTACTCTTTTTACAAATGCACTGGTCTTTATTAAATCGTATGATTGTGCACTTAAGTATAGGAGTTGATATGATACCGTTGCTGCATTTATACCTTGTCCACTTATACTTGATCCTGAAGTTATTACTAGACAAGGGGATGGGTTCGATCTTATACTTAGCCATGCTTAGACCGGTAGAAGTCGAGGGATTTCCTGTCCTTCGTGAGCATAGGTGGTTACTAATGATGATGGGGTTGGATTCCACATGATGGACTATATGTGCCACCATGCCACAGTGTTTAATGAGAGAATCAAGGCTAGGTAGCGGGGAGCCGCATGACATGGTTGAGGTCATGCCGTCTTCGGTGCTGCTTGCGGCCGACTAGGACTGAGGCCACCAGACATCAGTTGAGATTGAAAGACGTCGTCACATAGCTGGCCAGATAAGTCGTTCTGACCGCGAAGCCGAGTATTTCTTTCTGAGCCGGGAATTGGTGCGACTAGGCAGACATATTCTGGAGGTAGGAAGTATGTGCGGAGACACCATCTTACCAAGGGCAGGTCAGGGACCTGATGCATCCTGGAAGTGGGTTGGTCTCTGAGAATATGGTCCCCGCCAAACTCGCGACATATTGTGTCTCAGAAGGATTTAACGGTGGCCCAAGAAGCCAGTGGCTCGGCTGACAGGGTTTGTGATTGGCATATTTGCCAGCTGGTACAATCGATTCGAATCGCCATCTCTCCTGGTTAGTGAGAAACTGAACTGATCTTCTGGTGAGGTAGAGGCTAATAACTTGAACCTAATGATTATGGTGAGATGAGGTTGATATCTGTGGATATCGGAAATCATATGGTTTTATTGATTGCTACAATATTCAGTGAATGCTTAGTATAGTGGCTAATCTTAGTAAATAGCTTAACTGAAATCGAAGCTTATCACAATTAAAATGAATAAGTTGAGGTTCTACTGTAGTAATGCTTTTGATGCAAAAATGATGCTACCCTCTGAGCTCCACCAAATAAGCCTTGCATATCCTTGAGAGTCTTTTTATTTACTCCCTGTCGGGTAAGTCTAGCTGAGTACAATTGAGTACTCAGGGTTTTATTCCCATTGTTGCAGATGGTGTAGTCTACTACGCGTATTGCAGGAATTGCTTCACCCCTGCGGGCGAAGAAGACTAGACCCGAGGGCAGGGTCATTATCTATTCTTAGATGTTGTAAGAATGCTGTGACAGGGTCATTTGATGGTACTCGTATTTGAACTCTGTGGTGTAAAACTATGTTGACTTCCGCTACTACTATATTTGTGTAAAAGACTATGTTGTACTCTGATGTTTAAATTCGGTTGCGAACTTATGTGTCATGTGATCGGGTATTGCTGAATGAATGATCCTTGGGGTATGAAATGTTTGAAATCCTTCGAGATTTCCGGACTACCGGGTTTATATTGGCTCAAGTGCGACTGGATTGCGATTAAAATGCGATCGTTGTACTCGTGCTCGTATAAATTGGTCGGTTCTGTGACACCATGCAGGTACCTACATACGCAAAGTATCTTCGAACCATCCTCAACAACAAAGGACCATTACCATCTACTGAAGTTGTCAAGCTAACGGAGGAGTGTAGTGAGGCAATTCTGAGTTCTTCTCCTACTTAGAAGAAGGGTCCAGGGTGTCCCACTATTGATTGTTGAAAGGTCCTAAATGGCTAGAGGGGGGTGAATAGCCTATAAAAATCTACAAACAACACTTAACAAGCCGATTAGTAACAATAGCAAGCTTTGCAAAACACTAGCTCTAAACTATGCTATGCAAGCCACCTAGACAAGTATACTACACTATGATCACTAGTTCACACTCAAAGGCTATGTCACTACTATACACTACTCCTAAGTGAGCAACTAACTAACAAGCTACACACGAGAGTAAGTACACAAAAGTAAAGAGAGAAGGTGATTTCAATACCCCCGGTGTAGAGAAGATATGAAGTCCAATATAACCAATCAATCAAATATAAGAGAAATCCTCGGTAGAGAGATGACACAAGATTTTTTACCGAGGTTCACTTGCTTGCCGGCAAGCTAGTCCTCGTTGTAGCGATACACCCACTTGGAGGTTCACGCGCTAATTGGCATCACACGCCAAACCCTTCTCAAGGGTGCCGCACAACCAACACAAGATGGGGACCCACCAAGCTACGAGCAATCCACTAAAGATACCTTTTGCGATCTCCCGCGGGGATAGGCTCAAGAACCCCTCACAACTTCACCGATCGGAGGCGGAGACAATCACCAACTCCCCTCAACGATCCTCGCAGCTCCAAGCCGTCTAGGAGTCGGCAAACTCCAAGAGTAACAAGAGAAACCGCTGCGAATCACCACTACCAAGTGCCTCTAGATGATCTCTATCAATGCAATGCACTTGATGCTCTCCAAACTCACCAAATGATGATCACAATCAAGTAGGATGAGTGAGAGTGGAGTGGGAAGGCTCACAAATATGCTATGATGTTCAGGAGTGCCAAGTGATCCTCCCCACACCGGCCAAGTGACTATTTATAAGCCACACACAAAGAAATAGCCGTTTAGACTTCACTGCGTACCGTCGGACTGTCCGACGGCCAGACCGTCGGACTAAACAGCACGGTCCGACGCCCCGGATGAATGCCACGTGTCACTAGCCGTTTGAAGTCGAACGTTGGATCACAACGGCTAACTTCCCGCGCTAAGCGAACCGTCGGACGGTATAATCCTCGGACTAAAACAAACGGTCCGACGCCCTCAGCTGACACCGTCGGACTCAGCGGGACGAAGCCGTCGGACTAACGATCGCGGCCGTCCGACGTTTCCAGAGAGCTCCCCGAGCCCTGAAAACCGTCGGACGTTGGTCCGACGCTCACCGTCGGACTAACGCCGAGAGTCCGACGCTCACCTGCTCTCCACGTGTCACCTCTTCGTCGCTCTGCACCGTCGGACGCTTCGGACAATAGTCCGACGCTCCAAAACTGAGCGTCCGACGCTCTCAGCAGAGTTAGCCGTCGGACTGAGGCTAATGGTCCGACGCTCTGTGACAATACGGTCCGACGCTAGTTTTTCTATTGTAATGTCTCCGAAATTCGCCGAATCCTGCCTCGCAAGCTCGGCAGGAGGAAGAGAGGACCAAACCCTCTCTAACCCTCAAACTTCACCCCATTTCTTAAGGCACTAACACTCCAAAGATTCTCACACTTAAGTGCACGTGTGTTAGCCTTTTCAAAAGAGTCTTCCAAGGGTTTGTTAGTGTCACTAGCATCTATATGGAATGCAATGATCATGAACACCTAGTGGCACTTGATAACCGTATTTCATCAACGATTTCGCCCCTCTTGATAGTACGACTATCTATCCTAAATGTGATCACTCCCTCTATGGAGTCTTGATCACCAAAACCAAAAGAGCTCCTATTGGTTATACCTTTGCCTTGAGCTCCCGGTTTCTTATCAACTTCCTTCTCATCTCTTGATGGACCTTGTGGACACCTATGATGATGGATTTATACCATTTGCATGGATGCCGTCAATAGGGCTTTCTCCTTTGTTGATGGACTTACACCATTTTCATGGACGCCGTCATTTCCCTTCACTTGTGACCTCCACCGACCCGGTCCTTTGCTCCATCCTGCCATTTGCTAATAAATTCTCATGAAACACTTAGAGCAATCGTTAGCAAACTAGGTTTCATCAATTACCCAAAACCAAACATGGGCTTTCAATTGTTCAATAGTAGAACAAATGTTCGAGAATGCTTTATATGATATTGGAGCAAGTGTTAGCGTCATGCCCAAGACCGTCTTCGTAAACTCAACTACTCTACGCTCACACCAACCACGAGGAGTTTGTAATTAGCTGACCAATTGGTTAGCTATCCAGCAGGAATCGCAGAAAATATTCCGGTAAAAATCCGCAACTTTTTCATTCCTGTAGATTTTGTAGTACTTGACATGCAGGAAGAGAGGAAGATACCCCTCATTCTCGGGCGACCATTCCTAAACACTGCAAATGCAACCATCAACGTCGGAGCTGGAGAGATCACATTCACCATCAATGGTCAAGAAGAGAGATCGCATTCAAGCCAAGACTGAAGCAATGCCAAACATTGAAGTGTCATGAAGAACAAGATGCAACAACACCTCTGACACCAGAGATGAATCATGAAGAATAATTCAACTGGATAAGTCCGGATCGGCGGACTCAAAAACCCCCGAACCATCGCCGAGAGATAACTCGATAGTTATCGAAAATTTAATTCTTGCATTAGAATTTGCATATTTACTTTCTCATAAATTGCATTATTCAAAAGAACTAAAAATAAGCATAGCATGATTAAAGTTTAAGCCCCATGTGATTATTACTAACGGAGTGTTAAACCCCCGTCAGTGAAATTCACTGTGGTGGCAGAAAATTATAAAAAGACTATCATTAGAATTCTAATTTTTTATAGATTCATAAAAGTAATTTAGTTTTTTTATTCTTGTGTCATTATACGGTATAGATACGGAAAACATGTGGGACCCACCATCATCACATCAAGTCATTTCAAGCCTTATCACCAACCACTACCTTTCACTACCATCCAAACTTCATCATTCACACATGCACTACCCACCATCCATCCATTCAACCATTCCACCAGAGAAACACATGCATTTGGAAGGCCATCTAGGTGGTGTCGACACTAGCTAAAGAAGAGAGCCAAAGGTCACCAGGTGGGGCCGATCGGCCCTAAGGCCACGCCGGCCGGCGCCCCTCCTTCACTTCTCTGCCTCTCCTTCCTCTCACTCTTTCATTCATTCACACACACTCCAGAGAGCACGTAGCCAAGTTACTTTGCAGCTCGTGACTTCAAACTCTCATAAACTCTTCATTTGATTCAAGTTTAAGCAAGGAAAAGGGTAGAGAAGAAGACTAGCAAGAAGACCAAGAAGAGAGATCACCACTTTGATTCCTTCTCTCCACTTGTTTTTGCTTGTTCTTATTTTGTTCTTGTTCGTTCTTGCCATGTTCTCGTGTTCTTCATTTTACAGGCAAGATGAGCAATAGAATGAAATGTGCCATTCGATCCCTTGGAAGAGCTTTCTCACGTCACACAACAAGAAGTCAATCATCATCACAAGTGCCATCGTTCGTCGGCTCCGACATGAATATCGATCCTCCATCACCCTTCACGTATGATAATCCGTCATCCTCTTCCCAACCAGAAGAGAAGTATGACCTCACAAGCATAACTCAAATTTCATTATCAACTAGACCCTAGAGAGAAATTTTAAATGTGGTTAAAAATAAGAAATTTACGCATACTCCAATTTTTTATGCCACTTTGCTCCATGAAACCAGAATGGATTCTAAGTTTGAGCTTATTTTTAGAAATGTTGGATGGGAAAATGCATGTCAAATTAATAAGTAGGATAGCAAGTTACTCACTATAGAATTTATTAGCACCCTAAACTTTGATGATGATGAGGTTAACTTTAGAATGTTTAATAAACCTTTCACCATCTCATGGAAAACTCTTAGTTTAGCATTGGGATTCAATAATCAGTGTGTAGTCAATATTTCTGAAACTCTCCAAGACTTTGATAAAGATGATTTTTGGGAGAGTATCACTTCAAAGAAACCAGAGAGAAAACAAAAATATACTACTGAAAAAGTTCATCATCCTACACTGAGATTTATGATTAAATGGCTAGTTTTTACATTCTTTCCTAGAGAGGAGTTAAATACTATTAAACAAGATGAGCTACATTTGTTATATATCATGATTAAAAAGAGAAAAGCGTCACCTGTAAAAATGATGTTAAATTATTGGAGAACTGTCCCTTCCTTGAGAAAGTGCAGTATTTCTTTTACTTCCTGGATTACACGTTTAGCTACAGAGCTAGGTTTATTATCAAATGCTTCACTTGTTTATATTTCTGATGCCCGCAGAATTATTGGTTATGATTTTTTCTTTCGTGCTCACATGCTCAAACGCCAAAATAATAAAATAGTTATGATTTATAAAAATTTTGACAATGAGTACGAACTGCCAGACAGGGAGTTAGAAATTTATTCTGTGCAGAATTTTATTTTCCCAGCTGTTAGAGCTAATATTGGCAGGTGTCCGTCCGCGCGCATCAGCAGGGCGCCGAGAACTAATTTCACTAGAGCTGACCTAGCATCATCTGGGCCAGCTTATTTCCACTATGTTGATTTTGGTGAACAGGTATCGACGCAGAAGCCACGCTAGCAGTGGACTGCACATGCAGGATGGAAGGAACAAGCCACATTTCAGTAAGAAGAATCTTCATCATCAGCAGCAGCAGGTTGGGGAGCAATTGATTTTCAGAGAGGACGAGCATCTTTTTCTACACGTGGGAACACGGACTTCACCGCTGGTGGACCATATCCGTTCCACACACCATCAGAAGATGACTACTATCGCCCACCTGAGCAACACTTTTCGGCTACCGCTAATGATTTCCCAACTTTATCTATATGTCTCACTAACATTGAACAGGGACAGGACGCGATATGCGACACACTGCACCAGCACGAGCAGTGGCAGCAACAGGTCGACGACAGGTTCTACCAGCATGAACAATGGCAGCACAGCACGGACCAACGAATGGATCAGATATATCAAGGACAGCAGCAGACGCAGAGCGGATTAGAGTATTTGATACATCAGATGTGATACCCGCCGCCACCTCCACCACATTACTGAGCAACATCCAGCTTGGGGGAGATCCCCGCTTGGTGAGTACCTCTCACCTTTATATACGCTCTTTATTTCAGTATTTAGTTCGGTCTTTAATTCTGTCAATTTCAATATTGCTAAAAACAACAAGAAAACCAAATAAAATTTTATTTAATGTTTTCTTTAGTTATTGCATTAAATTCCTACTTATGTAAAAAAATAAAAATCCAAAAGAAATAATAGGTTGTATAATTAAGTTTGCTTTAAATTCCGCATTTAATTTGTCTTCAGAATAATTAGAACTTGAAGCTAGAGAAAAGTCAAAAAGATATTTAAATTGTTTAAATGTAATTTCCTGCAATTGCTTAGTGTTTAAATTTAAATTCTCCTACGAATTGCATGAAGTTTATCTACCATGAAAATTTATTTTGAAACTTGATATCAGTGGGTAGAATAAGTTTTTCTAAGTAATTGACGGATATGATATAAGAAGGTTTAAGTTACTATTTATTTTATTCTGAGTGATACCTAAACCTCCAGATATTTCAAAAATTAAAATCAAAACAAATTATTTGTTCTGCTAATATGATTTAAGTAGACTATTCTGTTATGCATTCATGATTGAATTCACATGCACAAAAAGTTTTCACTCTATGCACAAGTCTCTCTCTTAAAAGTCTAACAGAGAGTGTGGGTTATAAAATTAAAAGATGACATACTAAAGAAGTATGAGTCTGAAAGATGCCATATCAAAAGGGTATGTGCTAAAAAAAAGACAGAAAAACAATGGGTGCAAAGAAACCCGCCTGAGAGAAAAAAATGGGTAAAAAAGTATCCGCTGGGGAGATAACCCACACTCTTCAGAAAGATAAAAAAAGAAAGGATAATGCATAGGAGTTCAAAAATAAAATTTAATCACATTCACACATTCAATCATGATGTATAGCTTAGTAGTCCTCTACAATCTTATTAGTAGGCTCTCATTATTTCCTAAATAAAAATTATATACTTATCTTAAAAAAAACCCTGGAGCAATGGTTGAAACAAAGGATGAAAGACTTAGTGCTTGCTTAATTATTCTGTCTCTCAATTACCTAAGATCTAGTTTAAAAGCCCCACGATTGAAAAGAATAAGAATAAGTTTGAAAGGTGGATTAATGAATTTCAATCCGGAGAAAAATTTCTGTTTAAATATTTAAGTATTTGTTGGGAGTTATACATTTTATGGAACCCTGAATAAATTATTTCAAGTCAACTTTGCTAAGGGACTAGCAAAGACTTAGCTTGGGGGTATTGTTAACGGTCGCTAAGTACCAATTTTATACCGTCAACTAATGCCTAAAGAAGATTAATAATAGAAGCATAGGGGTTATTACTGACGAATTCCATAAGTTTTGGTGAATTGTGTATTTTTCAGGGATTATTCCAGAAAGGCTTAAAAGAAGGATTAAAGTTTAGCATTGGGATTCAATAAATAGAGGGGCAGACCCCCCTCCCAGAGCACCAATTCATTCCTCCTGCTTCATTCGTCAAGAGTAGACAGAAGTTAGGGTTTTCAGAGATTAGAAATAGGGCTCTAGTTCTTCAAGTTCATAGTTTAGGCATCTAACAAGGTTCAAGTAGAGTTGGACGCTACGCTCGGGATTCCAGATCTGTTCGTCTGGAGATCGGTAATCTTATCTTGTATCTCATTATAACTTTGCTTTATTTTAATATATTGCTACTTATTCAGTTCTTAGTTTATTCTAGTTGCATATTCGATATAGCTATGATTGGTGATGATTATTGTCGTATGATCGTAAAGCGCCTAATTCAGTACTCGAGTGAGTTAGGTGGTATGCATTATGTAGACGTGGTGTCTAGATATATTATGTACCTACGAAGGCACCCTGACGTGTCGGGTCGTGTGGTAATCCGCGTAGGTGACAGTTGCGTTGGTTCCTCTGTAGTCCACCCCCGTACGTAGGACGAGCAGAGCGCGGTCGCGAAGGAGGTGACCCTTGTGTCTTAATATCCTCATTAGATGATGCTCCTTATGATGTTTTCTGAGTTCATTATGCTATAGATGAAGATGTGCAATGGGACGTAGACTGTAGACTTTGTATTTAGTAATTACATAGGTTTCCTTTACTTTAGCCGAATCTTGAGATTGTCTTACTACATTAGTGAGTCTTTATATTCTATATCTGGAATACCATTTACCTCATTTACTCAGTTATCATTTACCATTTATCATTGACTTATTTATCGCTAAAGCACTAGAGTTATGGGTTATCATAGGTCTGCACATTTATCTTTCCAATCATTATAGTAGATTATCCTAATGAGTAGAATGTCCCTTTATCCTTTTGGCATAAAACAAATCAACGATACTCGGAATACTTACCGGGTTAAGTGCTACAATGAGAGAATTATCTGTGCGCTTGCGGATATATTCTATAGTATTATTTTTAGGAGGCAAGTGAAGATTATTTTACCTTTGGTTTTTGGCATCATGTTAGGGATGATAACTTAACGTGAAGTGATGTTAAAAATACCAACAGCACTGTAAGTTGTTTCTTTCATTCCTGTCATCATATTCATCTCCACCATCCATTTTCTGTAACTCTAGACAAACATCTAGTTGAAGGCAAGGAGATGGATGGAGGACTGAATCCCATGGCACCAATGAGATTTGAGTACTCCCCATTTGCTACTGGTTTTTCTACCTTCCACTGTCCAATGTTATTCATATGTGCACCCACCTGACCATTGAGCTGAGGCAACTTCCATTTACAATTTCCTGTGATGTCCTAATTTTGCTTCAATACAAACTGATGAAAATAGACTGAGGCTACAATCTTTGTTTGCTTTTAGACATGGGTGGGTACTATGTCATTTTCAATGGGGAGCATGCTGGGATTTACCTCAGTTGGGGTGACTGCAGCAAGTATGTTCTGAGGGTGAAGGATGCTAGGTACAAGAAATTTATATCTTATGAGCAGGCCGTTAGAGAGTTTCAAGATTGTACGCAGTTTGCCACCCCTTCTACGCAACCACAACGCCCACTACCTGTTGTTTTCAGTTGCTATGATCCTTTGTCCAACGATGACCTTGCCCCAAGCTCAGGGCTCCATGGCTCAGGGAAGGGCCCTTGGTGGAAGAAGATTGCTTTCACTTGTCCTGTTCTTAGTTTTGTCTTTGCCATGCTGATGAAGGGAGGCGGCGGGGCACCATGGACTACCCCACCTAAGGCCGGTGATGAAAAAATGACTTTGAGGTCGTTGGATGAGCTGCTACAACTATTTCTTGTGATTTCTATCACCGCTTTCTGTTGTATGATCACTTATTTTACCTACTTACCTTGCTGTTCTCGTGGCTGTTAACCTGTGTACTTAGTTTTGTCTTTTGTGAACTCAATGCAGCTATGAATCCACTGATTACCTATTGAATTTATTTGAGGCCAATTAATTAAGAATGTTATTTTTCTTCACTATCCTTGTATCCATTCTAGCTGTTGGTTCGGTTGTTTCTGTTAATGCTGTTTTGCCTCCATGCGGCTCGTTCTGTTGTTTCCCGCCGGTTGTTGTTGCATTGGCTGGGAACCAATCAGTCTCCCTCTGGTAGTTGCTGGTAGTTCGCCCTGGGCCGGGCTATAAGTTGCTGCAGGAAACACAATCTTACTTGGGCCATGCTCCCCACCAAACATGGTGGCTTGTACCACAGTGGCCTGACTGTGGCTGGTCTGGGCCTGGCCGCCGGGCCTGGCTCCTAGGCTGTAGCGTTCCAAACACCCCCGAAATATTTTGATCGTACCAGCACAACCAAAACATGAGGATCGTGTCGTACCTATTATCTCACATAATGAGCTGCATGGCCCGGCCCAATTGTTGGGCCGTGCGGGGCCAGCTCTATTGATACATTGATACATTGCATTTTTCTATATTGTCTCTCATCAAACTCTTAAATAGATTATGAAAATCATTGAAACTTTTATAAAAATAGTACATTCACAAAATATACATTTTATATTACGAGAGAATTAAGAAAACTAATAAAGATATCTTGAGGACCTTGCTTGTGCCGGCAAGACCTGAAGGTATGCCGACGTGCCATGGGCCATGCTTGGGACAAACACAAAATTTATCGTGCCAGACGGCATGACCCGATGTGCCTCACTTGCCTACAGAACACGGCTCGAAGTGGCACGAAGTACGAGAGGGTTATGCCATTGCGGCACGGCACGGCCCAAGTCCCACCTCTAGTTCATACGTAATTAGTATCAAATGTCCGAGAATACCACCTCTAGTTATCTGCAGAAGGTAGTATCTGGAGGCCCCATGGACACAGAAGCTTACTTGATGATGGCTCAGGAAATACTGTATTTTCCTATGGACTTGCTCAAGGGGCCGCAAACCAGAGAATTGGGAGATTCTAATGACAGAAACAGTAGATCGCTTAGCAGTAGATCAGGACGGGTAGTAGACTTACAATCGCAATGTGTACCTTGGTAGAGAAGAACGCTGACCATAATCGCATACCATGGAGAAGAAAGCCTTGGTGCCTTGGTGGTGTTGTGGTCGCTGTCCAGCGGCGGTGAGGCGGTAGAAGCAGTGGCGACGTCGCCGGTGGCGCCTCCCGTCGCTAACAGCGTGACCCTCTAGATCGGACTAGGGTTTAAGGTGGGGACATGGCAGCTACAGCGACCTCATGTCTTGTGCCATGGTCCCCCACCTCCTCTTTATATTACGTCACGCGACAGGGGCGCATCAGCCATATATTGGGCTGGGCTGCCCTGATCAGGGAGCGAGGTCAAGGCCCAGTTGCCCGAGATGGACCTAACATCTATTTCATACAAGCTTCATACATATCTACGTGTGGAGGGGCAACTGTACAAGGTGGTTGAGCTGCAACTATCCCTCATGTACGACGTCTTCTACACCAATGAGGAGGCGCTGCACAACAATCGGTATGGCCTCTGGGTCCGTATGCTGTCGGCGATGACTACCATTGCTGCATTCTTGTTGTTTCACCTGCTTATAGTCATAGTGTTGGGTGATCGTCATCCACGTCGTTATAGCGAAGCGGACATGGCTATCACTTATATTTTTGGTTAGCCGGCGCAGTTGTCCGAGAGACGGTGTCACTGCTGAGGGCCATGTTCTCAAGCTGGACACATGCTCTCTTGATAAGGTGGAGGAACAGGGAGTTTGATGATAGCTATTTCAGCCGCCATGGCTGAGGCTGTGGAGGCGCTCTCCAACTACATGATGTTCCTCCTCACCTCACGGCCCCACATGCTGCCTCCCACCACCAGCCGCGACGCGTATGTGGAGATCTGCTATGTTCTCACCACCATTCGTGGGGGGGAGCGCGGCGGCCACACCTCAACCGAGGGTCTGGTCGGTGAACTACGGAACATTGCCGACGCACTGGAGACCATGCCTACGGTAAGAGGTCAACTTGGATTGCGCTTACGGGCGCCGTGTCAGCTTGGGGCAAAGCTCGTCAGGGAAGGGGAGGAGAAGGACTCACGAGGCGAAGAAAACAAGATGCTGGACCTGCTCACCCAGGTGTGGGTGAAAGCTATCTGTTACGCGGCTCAGCGATGCAGCGCCTACTCTCATGCCAAGCAGCCCAGCAACGGTGGCGAGCTCATCACCGTCGCTCACATAAAAAAAATTTAACGTCATCGACAAGGCCCCCCGACACAGAGCTCTACAACCACGAGAACTTCGGTACTCCACTTTATGATGCCGTGGAATCATAATCAACAACATACGCCTCTAATCCTCCCTTGATCCCGTGTAATATAGTCATGCGTTCAAGTGATTGGATTAATTTCTAGCTAGGTGTGCCTCTCATTTATTGTATGTATGCAACTTGAAAGCAATTTATTCCTCTTGCAAAGGATGTCTCTTGCATGTATTGATGTAATTTGTAAACCATATAGACTCTTACAAAGAAGAATCAAGTAGGGTGAATCAAGTGCACGAAGAGCGCGAAGAATTAAGTGGGGATAGGGTTTGGGTTCTCTCTCCCTCCTGTTGAGCTTGCGAGACAGTATTCAGTGATTTTCGAAGATGTCATTACGAAAAAAACATGCACCAGACATTGGCCTCGTGATCACCAGACGCGTCCAGTGCATAATCCAGCAGCGTGCCTCAGCAGCAGGCACCGGACGCTGAGAAGAAGCCACTGGATGCGAAATGTTTACTGTACGAGCATCCGGTGCACAGAAAACAGGGAGCACCGGACGCAATGGTTGTCCGGTGATCAACCACCAGACGCGTCCGGTGGTTACTCGATGCTCTCAGGAGCTCTCTGGAAGTCCACCGGACGTTGGAGTGCGAGCATCTGGTGTATATGACGGAGCGTCCAATGATAAGCAGTGATTGGCACCAATGGCTAGTTCAAACGGTCGACCGACGACACGGCGAAACGTGGCAGCACCGGACGCGGGGTGAGCGTCCGGTGACTGGAAAATTGGCTGGTTTAATTTCCAACGTCTACCTTTCACTTGGGGGCTATAAATACCACCCCAACCGGCCATGGAGAGTGTGGAAAAGTGAGAAAACATTTCAAGGGTGTTGTTGAGATAGCAACACACCTAACAAAAACTTAGTTGTACATTGGCTAGTTAATTTATTGCATAGGTTTTATTAAGGTTAGGAAAAAGGGGCCATAGTTTAGAAGTAGAATTTTAAGTTGCCTAATTCACCCCACCTCTAAGGCATCACTGTCCTTTCACTGTCACATATGAAAAAGATTAGGTACCATTTGCAAAACAAAAATGTCATGCACAACAGAAACAATAGAAGACCCGCCACCCTGCACTGAAAAATGGCCACATTATCATATCTCAGCTATGTTTTTCATGAAGAAGTCCTAAAAGGCATTAGAAAGAAGATAAACTGAACCTATGATAATATCATTACACCAGCAGTCCCACAAAATACTCAACCAAGTGTTAAATAGTTGACCATCTCTCATTTAGACGGCTAAACAGGCTAGACTGCTGATCGACAAACATGGTTAGCCAACATATATCATTTAAACAGGCTAAATGGTTGCTATAACAAAACGTAATTGCCTGAAGCGTTGAGCGCTTGGTTTGGCAGCGACTCCACCTACAAGCACCTGTATCGTGTCCACGGTGGCACGCAAAATTTGTAACTGTTGATAAACTTCGTGCTAGATAGGAGCATTGTACGTACTCTAATAGCTCCACAGTTCCTCCTGTAGTACCGGTAGGAGTTTTGGATATGAGTGTTGAAATAGTATTGTTGTGGCCTCTAGAGTATAATCATTTACACCCAATTCTATAGCAGCAAGCTCCTTCTTTTCCTGCGGGTGGGAAATCGTATTCCTACCGAACCTAATGTGATGGAATGACTGATGCTTGTTGTAGTGCATAGGCACATCATCCAAGCCTTGAGCATGTCATTAGCCTTAGCTATTTTTATGCATGAATAATGATAAGGATTTTGTTCCCTTGCTATAAAGCTGGCAACCAAATGATCAATCTTATCCAGTCTCTCCATAATGTGCTCATACAGTTTGAAGAATAAAAGACCATAAGTCGTTGTGGTAGCAGTGATGGTTGGTTTGCTATGATGTATAGTTGTGTTCTGAGCATTCTTCAACTTTACCAGGAGCATGAGAAGATCAGATGGAAGGCTTCTGGTCGCTCTGGGGCCATGGCTCATCTTCAATATCTTTGTTATCAAGTTGCTTACAACAACAAGGTTAGTCACTCTTCCTCTCCTCTTTTAACTCTGCAGAGACTAACTCCTTGAAGTGAACATTTCCCAATGATGATACCATCATATTGTTTCCCTAAGACAGACTTTCTCCTCATGACAATATAAGACCGTCGTAAGCAAAGATTTGATCATCAACTCACTAGATTCGGTCAACATCCGTGGTTGAAACCGATTTTTCTTCAAAAGACTGTACAACTAGCTATCACGTTGTGGAACCTGAACCAACAACGCAGGACAATATTCTTCACCAAGAGAGGACTTTAAAAGTCTGTCCAGGTGACTTTTGAATGGGTTATCCAATATGAAATTGAAGAAGTAATTGGCACAATCAGCAAACATTTGACGCAAAACGCAAGCAGTTAAAACAGGGATAGATGTTACAGATCACAAAAAGTTAAAAAAGGGATAGATGATAGAGATCGCAAGAAGTTCAAATATAAATAGATACTTACTTAGGCGTCCCCGCTTCCTTAGCTGTTTCCTCTTCCTTCGGCATCTTCGCTTCCTTCGATGTCTCCGTTTCACTGTTGCAGAATCGCAGGAATGCCAGACTCCAGCGAGGTATGCTGTCTTTCCTCCAGTGGGTTCCGGCAGTCCCCTTCCAATGCGGCGTCAGCTGTGGTGCATACTGAGATGGACGCGGCCATGACGGTAGCGTGTACGGATGCGGAGGCGGCAACGGCGCGGCCGGAGGCGGCCAGTTCGTGGCCCTACGGTCAGGCTTAAGAGCTAGGGCCCACCATGACGGATAGAGTGCATCGGTGTTGGCGGCAAACCGTGGGAACGGCGAGGGTAGAGGCAACGGGGACGATGTCGAGCTGCTACGAACCGATGGCAAGGGTAGGGTTTTCGAGGACGCGGGAAGCGGATGAGTAGAAGCGAGAGGGACAAGGGTGATGGGCTTGAGATAGGACGCGCGGAGGACAGTGGGGAAGCGCAACGACAGCATTGCGCCACCGCCACCGCCGATGATCGCGAGGGTTTGTCCAAAGTTGGGGCCAGTTGGGCTTAGCAAACGAGAGAAGAGGAGTGTCGCACGAGACACGTGTCGAGCTGGTATAACTACGAGCTATAGGTCTCAATACCACTATATTAGTAGTAATTAGTAGCCTTGTAAAAACTGCTTGTGTGGAACTTGTGTGAAATGACTAACCAAACAAGCATTAGTTTCTTTTTTAGAAAAAAAACATAAAAACGTACAAATAACAACAGAATTACGTGTATGGGCTTGGTGAAACATTTATTCATTTTCATTTCCATATAAAAGATTAAAAATAAGTATAGCAATAATAGGATAATGCTTAACCGACATGGTTTTATTAACAAGAAACCATAGTCCATAGCTTCGGCAGAAACCCAAATCCTAACCTTAGCGAAACAGCTGACTGATTCAGCTGTAATGTGACTTATTTCTTTTCACAGGATAATATTGAAACAGCCAGAATCAGCTGACTTGTTGATCAGCCGAACAACCCTTGTCCACTGGGATTTCTAATTTTTTGCCACTGATATGGTGGCCGACTCTCCGTTTATCACTCTAATCGTGACAACTACAAATTTGCCACCCAAAACAGAAATCAACTTACAACTTTACCATTTTTGCTGACGTGGCATGCCAGCTCAGCTAAACTTGACGCCTCCGTCTTTCTCTGTCTGCCTAGCTTGAACGGCACCGGCAACTTCCCGTCAGCTCAGGCACTGCTAGTGGGGCCGACTGACAGTACCTTCTTCCTCCCTTGACTCCAACTTCTATACATGGACTAGTTGAGTGCCCATGCGTTGCTACGGGTATATATATATAATTTATAATAGATTAGTGATCAAATATTAATCATGTTTGTGAAAAGCAGTACATGATTGCAAATACATATAAACATGAGGCACTATACCTCTACTTCAGGAAAAAGTATCGCTGATCCTAGTTAGTAGAGTTCAGATGCGCGATGCGCTTGATTCCAAACAAGCACAAGCAAAACTTGGACACCCAACCAACGCCACGTCTTCACAGAAGTATGAGCAGGAGTCCTACTGCCACCACTACCAACCGACCAGATGGCCAACATACAAACAAAATGCAGATAATCTCTCGTTATCAATTTTACATAAAATACAGTATGAAAGAATAACAGCCTACTATTTTCCGTGCTGAATATGGCAAGGTCCAAGAAGCTACACAAGCATCACAGAAAGCATATTGATGACGTGAAAACGGGCGGCTATGACCCGCCTCCGTGTTAGCAGAGACACAATTTAAATTTAATTAGGACGAGAGTAAAGAACAAGTATTGCGAGTCCATACTTCCATAATTCTTATATTTACATAAAAATTATGTTAATTACATCTCCAAAGAGAACACCCCTGATTAAGAGTTTCAACATGAGTACATGAAAATAAGATTACATCATATGGTCATCTAATACAAACTACAAAAGAAAAGAAAACTCTTCAGTCTTGTAGCCGTAGATGAATGAGTATGCATACTTGGAAAATGTAATCTATCTTAGCATGTTTTGAGTTGATCTTCTTTATAAGAAAAGGCACACTTTTTTGGATAAAGTGGCTGCTAGCTTGTTCGGGCCTTTTGATAGATCAAAATTGATCTGCATATATTTAATTTAGTGCAACAAGTATGCCTGTCTATAAGGATTTGATTTGTTTATATGGCAGATATTTATCTGGGGCATAATGTCATGTATGCACATAATTTACCTTGCAGACTAGACATATAGTCTTATTCTGGAGCATGTAAGTTCATGACGGTTTGATTTATTTTGATAGAAATATGCTTACCATATGGCGCAATATTTTACTTGGGCAGCCCGGGATTTGGCCGTGGCGTATGCAATTAACTTATGTTATCAGGATTAGCACATATGCTCTTGACATGGTGTTTGGCCATAGATTAACATATATGATGCTATTTAATTTGATTTGATTTGATTTGATTTGGGTTTTACGATTTAACTAGATATAGCAATTTAATGGACTTAATTTAACTAAGATATAATATTTAATTTGTCCCTAATGCATGGTGTTTTGGATTATGATTGACATGCATGTTTATCGGGACTTAGGAAGGTCGTGACTAGGCTTATTTGACTTAGCCAAGTCTTAGCTTATTTGTAACATGTTTATTTGGACCATGGTGCTGTAGCTAGTTGATTAGCATAGACAGTCATGGCTCGGGATTTGGCATGGATGCAGCATAATTAAGATGTATGGTTCATCTTTTATTTTAACTATTACTAATGACATACCGGGATTTCATATGGTCCGACGCATCAATTTTAGTTTAAACATGATGCCGGCTGCTTGTCTTGACTCTTACATAATCCATATATTTACACATGGATTTTCAGAGAATTGTAATGTGGTATTTTATTATTTAGCCGAAATGCACTGATCTGTATAAAATATTTATTACTTGGACGAGTGATCTTGTCGCTACGTGCAAGTCAGAGCATAGAGTACTAATCTTAGATTTTGGCAAAGGAATGATGAATTGCAGACGTGCATATATGCATGAATCTTTGTTTAATTTGGTAATTTGGTTTAAATATGACCTACGGACAATGTTTTGGCACATGATCTCCGATGGCCATGCGGCATGCAGGTTGTTTATTTTCCTTGATATATAATATAAAGATGTTAATTGGCTTTGCATGGTTGCCGGTTTCATGGCACAAGTGTAGTATGATTTTTCATGGACATAGTATTAGTTAGCTAGTCATACGTACCAGTGAGATGCATGCTAGTGTAGTGCACGAATACATGAACTAGTATGCAAATGCCGCCGGCTAGTTAACTTTATGCATGAAAATGCTAACTAGCCAGAGGAAGAGTACGCAATATGTAATATTCAACCATTTTTTTTGGCAGCATTTCAACATATAATTTAATTTTGGAGATGTCGTGCTCTACAACTAGCGTGCCGGTGTTCTTGTTGGATTAAACCCGCACATGTAACGTAGGCGAGGTAGAACTTTGATGTCTTCGGTGCAACTCATGGGCAAGAGCTCTTGTTGATATAAATCCATGCGCGGAGTGCAGCGAGAAACATCTTTTGGCATGTTGATGGATGGCATAGGTCACGTTCTTAAGAACGAGGCTCTTTCCTATCCGGTTTGCGCACAAATCCAGTATGAGGCCTTGGAACATCTCATGGGAACTTACTCAAGAGAACGAAGCCGCATATGAGGCCTTGATTATGGAGATGGTGATGAACATAGCTCTCATTCTTGAGAACAAGGCTCTTCCCTATCCGGTTTGCGCACAAATCCGGTATAAGGCCTTGAAGCATCTCATGGGAACTTACTCATGAGAGCGAAGCCGCATATGAGGCCTTGATCATGATGGAATTGGTGAAGATTTGTTGCTAGTGTTGCTGCCGTGACGCCGTGGAGATGAAGAGAGGGAGGGAATCAGACGAGCGCCCTGATGCGCTGCTCACCTTCTTCGGTACGACGACTGCTGCAGCGATGGTGTTCACGACGAGCTCCTCTCCTGGCTTCTGGTGATGCGGCAGAGAGACAGCCTTGCAGCAGCAACTTCTCGACACTCCGGCAGCCTGGCGGCACTATGGTTTGGGAGCTTGGAACTTGCACAGCCTGACGGCACTTTGTGAGAGCAGGGAGCGAGGCAGCCTGACGGCACTATGGTATATGGAGCGGGGGCCTTGAACACTCGCCAGAGCCTGTTATTTATAGAGCGAAGCAGCCAGCGGTTGCTGAGCGATTTGGCGCTCTTTCATTTGATTTACGCGGTGCCGGCGGCAATGTTTGAATCGCCGCGTACGCTGATCGTGCAGACGTGGAAGTTTGCGGTCTCGCGAGCAGCGAATAGGAGACCTTGACCAGCGTTTGACTCTATTTGAATACGAAAGCGCTCAGGAGCTCCCTCCTGTCGTGGCAATTGGCACTTGGACCGTATTTTTTAATTCTTTATTACTGAAGTCATTAAACATTAATTACTTGGCCTGATGGTTATCCCTTTTGACTACATTTGAATATCTAGAGCGCGTACAGTTTTCTTGTGTAGCCGATCAGCCATTTAATTATATTTGAATCGCAGTGATTAATTCATAAAATAGGAGACAATTTATTTCCTCACTCGAACACAACCGTAGGTTATGTATATGTTGATATGGTGTGCGTGCATCTTTTTCAAGGCATGTATGTATGTACATACGCATATCTCTTTTTTTTTTTATCTTCCTTTTCTTCTTCTTTCTCATCAATAATCACCAACATAATTTGCTTTCATATGCAGCCTAATAACTTGCCGGTCGGCCGCGCGTTCAACCGAATATCATAGCTTGTGTCATACTAATTTTGTTTTCTTTTCACACATTATTTTATTACTTATGCATTTCATATTTAGATGAAATTTGACCATCTATATTATTTTATTTTATATGATACAAATAGTTTCAAATATTTTAGGCAAGCCAAAATTCGTGTCAACACATATACGAGCAGAAAAAAGGAAAAGGCACTTAAGACCTAAGAAACACCATTTTATATGGATCAGAGGATCTCGAAGGCCACAAGCGTCGTGGTGGCACTGCAACGGCAAGTCCACCACGGGGATGCCATCGTTCTCCACTGCGGCAGGTGCAGCCTCGGCATCCACCACGAGCGCCAGGAAGACAGCCAGACATGGAAGGGAGGTAATAGTGCTTGCGGATGGCATCCCACGCATGATAGAAACCACAATCATCACAAGAAGCAAATAAACAAGTCGATGATATGTCATCCTCCATATCTATCGATGTAACCTTTACTTCACGAATTGTGGTGCTTCCACATTCGCGAGCAGCAAATATAATGGAAATTGTGCATATGGAGTGAAAGGCTCACCTCTGTAGCATCCCGCCATAAAGTTCATGTTGCTTGCCCTCAAGATAAATTCGTTGAAATGCTTTCCCTCAGTCATAGTTTACTCACTATTCATTTATTGCAGATGTGTCAAAACAGATCAAAATGGCACTGAAATTTGCAGTTAATTAAGTTATATATTCACGGCCAAGTGCCCAACACAAATATGCACAGGCCTTTTCACTTGTGTTGACAAAATTCCAATCTGTATGTACTGTTAACATTTCATACAATATATGCAGACATGCTGAAGACAGTTTGCATTCTGAACAAAACCATTAATTATAAGTTATCTACTCTAATTTCGTAAGAAACTTTTTTATAGCCTAACCAGATGAAAGGAAAGATATAATATTATTCAATAGCAATCATGCATAATAATAAATTATTCTATAAATAATTTGACTATTTTTGAGTTTTGAAAAAAGGATCCCAGGATACGCCCTTGTTGAAATAATATATGTCATCAGTGTTATCACAGCCACAAAAATGTGATAGTATATTAAATTATCTAAGTAGCTTGGATTAACTTATATGAACTTTCCAGATATGTCATTAATGGAGTTCAAAACTCATGTCATGTAACACAATCAATAAATTCGTTGCAACCAATTTAACTATTTTAGTACAACACCAAAATGAGATGCTCCTTACTTATGAGATTGAATGCAAATCTATGAGTTCAGATAATACAAGAACTTGGGGAAAACAAGAATACCAATTACTACACTCGCCAGTCACCAGTAGCCACCCTTTCCATGTCATTTACGTTTCCTGCTCAATTAAGAAAACCACCCACAATTTGAAGGATATCAAATATTTAACTGAAAACCTAGGAAAATACAATGGTGAATTCTTAGTTCAGATACAATACCCACTTATCTGAAAACATGGCAGTGGTCATATTGGTAAGGTAATAAAATATGAATTATGCAACACCACACCAACAGACATATTTCAGAGGAATATTAATATTAGATACAATCAATGAATCATAATTGAAGATTAAGAGGCATATTATCAGGGGCGGGCCCACCATGATGCATTGGTATTCAGTTGAATACCAAAATTTTTTACAAAAAAATTTTATACATATAGTATACATGTATATATATACATATATATATATATATATATTGAAAAAATGCAAAATATAGAAGCCAAATAGAATTCTGTGCAGGTTTTAGCTCACTATACCTCATCCCATCCTAACCCCAATATGGCCCAATGCCCCAATATGGCCCAAAACTCTCTCCCACTCTCACCCCCACCGGGCCATACACTTTCTCCTCTCTCTCTATCGATGAGCCAGGCGAACAGAGGCACAGAGCCGCGCCGCGCCTTTCCTCTCGCAAGTCGCGAGTCCGCCCCGAGCCCCCGACCCGACGCTAACCCTAGGCCGGCCGCCGCCCGCCGCCCGCCGGCCTCGCTCCGTTCCGTCGCCAACTCGCCGAGCAGGGGGCCGAGCCGGCCAGCTGCACTGCAGCCGGGGGCCAAGCCGAGGGGGGCGCCGGCCAGGCCAGCGGCCAGCGGGCCAGCCAGGCGGCCAGGCGGGGCGGCCAAGCGGGCCAGCGGCCAGGCGCAGGCGGCCAACCGGGCCAGCAGGCAGCCACAGCCGAGCAGGCAGCAGCAGTAGCGACCTCCGAGCAGAGAAGCCCCTCATCCCCCGATTTGATTTCCAGACTTGCAGTAAGTTCCAAATCCCGAATTCCTATTGCAGTATGTAAATCCCAATAGTGCTGTCAATAGTGCTCATTTAGAAATTGGCACATGAAGTCTAGAATTCGTAGGCATGCTGATGCTGTCAATAGTGCTCATTCAGAAATTTGCTGGTGTTGTCAATAGTGCTCATTTGTAGGCATGAAGGATCGGAAAGTTGTCTTATAGTTTGTAAGTTTTCTTCTCATTTTAATGTTACCTACCGTCTTCATGACTATTAGATTATATATGCCGTATGTTGCCACTTTTCCATGTAGAACTATTGATAACAATTTAAATTTATGTTAAAAATTCTTCGATATATGAAATTGGGCTCATTTTGTGTATATTTCCTACACAATACGTAGTTTTAACTATATGGAATTATACATGCCGAATATCGGCCATTTGATTGTCAAAAAAAAAATTTAGTACTCCGATATAATTCAAATAGCATCTCAAAATCCTGCGCCCGCCACTGCATATTATATCCCAAGTACCTACAGAGCAGACGACACTAAGGCAGAGAAGGATTAATTAGACTATCCAAAACTTCAACTCAGCCGAGAAATACCATAGTGCGCTTGCAGTCCAAAAATTGAGGTGTCTCAAGCATATTTGTAAATTCCATTCCGGAGGCCGTTCCGTTTTTACTCTTGGAATGAAACATTCCGGTACCGACCGATACCGGTGTACCATTCCGAACTTTATTATATTAAAAATATATGAATATACATATACATAAATAATCATATAAATATATACTTATGGCATAGTTACGCTTCATCACACTGACATTTTTTCTAAACTCATATTTTTTCTAAACTCCATAGCTCACACATGGAAAAAGTGTTTCGTCACTTGGTTTTAGTCCGATACCGGAATGGGTGGAACAGGCGTTTCGGCCGGAATTGACCGGAATGGCCGGTATTGACCGGTATTGACCGGTATTTGACCCGGTACGGGATTGCAGCCCTTCTATGCCGGTTTGGGCACCGGAACGGGGCATTCCGGCCATTCCGGCCGGTACCGGAATGGAATTTACAAGTATGGTCTCAAGTCTCAACACATATTCCACTTGGCATTATCTGATCCACCAAAAATATTAGGTAGTATGTAGTAACCTGCAACGATGACCATGCTATAATCAGTATCAACTGAAAAGTAGCTTAACAAACAAAATGAAAATTGAAGAAGGTCATGGTTTTGAAGAGCTTCCAAAAGACAACATGAATCCTTCACTCACGACATCAACAACAGAATCCCAAAACGAAGCTTCCTTTTGTAACCTTTAGCATTCATCCGAGCTTCAATGTCAAGTTGTCATGCCAAGGTGAGCTTCCTCGATGGCACCATGTAACTTGCTGTGCAGTCAATCTGTCCTTGATCCCTGAGACAAAAGCTTACTTGTGTTGAATTTTTATAGAAAGTCAAGAACGTTCAGGAAATTCCTCCTGAATGCTGCAGGTAAACAATGAGAAAACATGATTCACAGTTAAATGATTGGAACACAAGAAGATCAAGACTTAATAAATGAAGTACTTGAGGCATTCTGGTGATATCAGAGGTAATAAACAGAAATTGCTTAATGCAAGTAATATGCCAGTCAGTACGCTATTGGGGATGAAGGGAACAAATGTTACCCACATGACCTGCATTTTCAATTAACCAAACAGAGATAGTGATAAGAAAAAAATCGCATCAGCACTATACAGAACCAGCTGAATTTGTATTATGGGCACATTATATTACCACATCAGCCAAAAAAGTCATATTCACCATAGAGAGCACGACAAGGCCACCTACTGTGATGAACTCCTCCCATAGCAGCCCAAGGTTTATGGGTGCCAACCAAATTTCTTGCTGCTCGTTCAAGTTAAAACTATAGATTGCACTTGTGTGCTCATGATTTGGTTGCCAAACTATGCCCACCATTGATGTTTCCCGGGAACAACACCAAATCAACCCAAAATCACAGGCATAGGCAGCACACACACTGCACCCCGAACACAAATCACATTCAGCGGGATCACGGCGGCTACCTTTGCGTCAGCGAGGTTGGTCTCGACCGTGGGCTTCGACTCGGCCTTCCCGGCTTTCATGAGGCTGCGGCGCGGGCCCAGGTGGCGGCGCCGAGGACGAACGCGGTGGTGGCCCCCTCAGCCGCGGGTGTGGCGGGGGCGGCAGAGACGTCAGAGAAGACGACGTTGGGGAGCAAGCGCTGCCGGTGCAGCAGCGTCGGCGTCAAGCGAGCAGGCTGATGCAGCGTCGGCGTCAAGCGAGCAGGCTGATGCAGCGCTCGACGCCAGCGGCGGCGGCCCGGCGCCCTAACCCCGGTAGCGACGTCGGGCGGACAGGAGCTGCAGGAGAGCCATTGGGTGGAGAGGCGCGAGCGTTGATAAGAGCGAGGCCATCGCTGCCGATTGGGAGGTAGGTGGCACTGCCACTGCCGATTGCCCGATTGGGAAGGAGCCACCGCTGCCGATTGGGGACGTCGAGATGCTGTGGATCAGTGATGTGGGTGAGGTTCCGGCGGTGGAGTGAGGTTCCGGCGCTGACGACGGAGGCGGCCTCGGTGGTGGGTCCAGCTAGGCGGTGCGCTCTGCGGCGGGCGAGGTCGTGCTCTCCTGGCAGCTCGCGGGGCGCGAGGGCGTGTGGACCGGGGTGCGCGACGACAGGGGCGGGAGGTGGGCGTCGTGCGCAGGACGTGGGGCAGCGTGAGCGAGGTCGGCGTCGTGCGCGGACGGCGGTTCCGCGGACGAGGAACGGGGTGATAAGCGCCGGGCGGGGCTATTAACGCGAGCGAGTGGGCAAACACCGGGTAAAGCCAAGCGGGGCGACGCACCATATTCTGCCGGGTAGAGTCTG
Source organism: Eremochloa ophiuroides (assembly GCA_038502445.1). NCBI lineage: Eukaryota > Viridiplantae > Streptophyta > Magnoliopsida > Poales > Poaceae > Eremochloa > Eremochloa ophiuroides. The sequence continues at coordinate 61,614,477 of JAHLJS010000005.1, read as the reverse complement.
TCTTTGCGTCTTTTTAGCAGTACTAGTTAAGTGCACTACGGGGGATATATATATATATATATATATATATATATATATATATATATATATATATATATATATATATATATATATATATATATATATATATATATATATATATATATCCCATGATGTACAATCACATAGAACGTTATTTGATGTACTTTGTGTTTTTTATGTAAATTGATTGGAATAGTCATTCGAATTGTTGCAGCCACAATTACCTCTCACTCATTTGTTGCTTCAATATGCTCCTGAGCTTGGGTGTTGCGGCGTTGCTCATTTGTTAAATTCTCCCAATGGAATTTTTTATATAGCCAGCCATCAGCACGACATACATACACGCTATCAGCAGGCCAGTAGCAGCAGCAGCAGCAGCCGGCCATCAGCAGGTGTGGTAGAGAATGAAATGAAATAAATAGTATGTCTTACTGTTAACATACTCTTGAAATCTTCAAATCCAAAAGTGTCCAGAGAACCTGTCAGTGCCTCATATCTAAAAAGAGATGGTGGCAAAGCACCAGGGGGGCTTTGGAACCTGTCATCACAAACTATCTATCAGCATGACTTGAACAGAGCCAAACTGACTGATCACCAAGGAAACAACTTTTAAGCTAAATAGATGATGAATAAAACATGTTGTCATGCATGTTACATGCAAACTGTTGGGAAAACAACAGATTTTGATGCATTCAAACAGATTTAGACACTTTTAAAGTTACATAGCAAATGTTGAAAAGCGCACATCTTTAGAGATGAAAAGTTAGAGAGGGAGAAAAAAATCAAGAGAGGCCAGATACCTCTTCCTAGGTTCCTGGTTTGTCTGAACTCAAAAGCACAAAAGCACAGTTGCTGGAAAAGAACTACTACAAAGAGCATTCTTGATGCCAATTGCCGAACGGTGAACAGTGCTAGACTGTGCTAGCAGAATTATTTGCCGCTGGATAGCAAGGACTGAACAATTTGATCATATATTCAACTTCCTCCAAAGACATTCAGAATTAGAAGGCAACAACGGTTGATACAGAATTAGATTCTACTAATTGGCATTCAGAATTATTTGCTGCATCAGAATTAGATTCTACTATTGTTTTAATTCACATGCAGAAATCAACTCTATCTTAGTGCTAAAAAAGCATTGTTTCTGTTATTTGTGCTATTTGGACCACATGTAGTAATCAATTCTATCTCACATGCAGTAATTAACTCTATTATTGTTTCTGTTATATATTGCTAAAGGGTTATGCTTTCAGCCATAAATATTTTGCTCCCATGAACCAATAATATAATATATGGTAACGTTGGTGCTTGATAACCCATATTATGTTATATTTAACTGCTTGAGTTTATATGTGCTATTTGTGATCAAACCATGGTAACTCATGAAATTATTTTTCCTCTTGAAATCTGAGTCTATATGATCTGAATAAACAATGTGCTGAAAAAACATTGGTTTGGGGGCTCCAATCTATTACTCTCTCATGCTATGTTTGATCCACTCAATACATTATTTAGGTCCTACTTATTTCTCTGCTCTGTTTTTCATTTTCACCTACGCAGTCTAGAGAAGGAGCTAATGAGACTATCGTCAGGCTCATGACACAGAACACAGCTATCATTCCAGGTTGCTAGTTCAGTGAGAAAAGATGCAATCTGGTACTTTTCTTCATTAACATATAAAGCCTCTTACTAAAGATTTGTTATGAAAATATTGTTTTCTTCAGTAATATCCATTGGAAGCTGACTTATTTGATATGTACATCCCCTTCCTCTGTATTAATCCTTTTCATTTCCAAATCACTATGGTTTGTTTGTTTCCATGTCAAAATAATAGCATGTTCTATCATATTGATAGAAAAATCTAGAAAAGAAACACCACTTAGCTCAGTGTCTTCCTTAACAGCCAATTGCCTAATGTTTCTATCATCTTTGTGGTAAAAAAAAATTTATGAAGAAAGTGATGGAAACATCAGGATTGATGTGGTATAAATTAACAATATCTATGCCAAAGATTTCAGTTAAGACTGACTGTATTCTTTTATCCCCCTGTTTAGTGTTTTATAAAGAAATTGGATAGCCTCTTTTAAATGCTTGTAATACTATCAGTGTCAGGTGCCATTTTTGTACTATGAAATAGACAATATGCATTTTCTATAAATAAAAAAAAAACCAAGCAAATGAGCACCCTCGTGCCTCTGAGTATTTCTACATCTAATGCTTTGTTGAAGCATTGTTCCTAGACAATTCTACCATAAAATTTTCAAGGCATGTTTGGGGCACATGGATTAATAATATTTTAATTGGAATAAACATTGTTTCTGTTTATCAGTCTATGCATTATACCGCAAGTCTGCATTGCATCCTCGCAGGCATGATGATACCTATTGGATTGGCACGAATGCAGGTTTACCGAGTGATATTGTCAAAACTAAAACATTTGTGAGAAACTCCTAGCAGGATCCGTGAAAGGGAAGTACAAAAGGAAGTACGGCTGCGAACTGACAGGAACATAGCGAACAGCGCCATGCCCTAACATTCTTACTGCTAACAAGTAAGGAGGGTGAGGAGGAGGCAGGGTTTTAATGTCAGCTGGTGTGATCTCTGATCTGTGAAGGGCGTAGCAGCACCATTTTGCCAGAAACAATGCATGCAGCTACCGCATAGGCATTCCATCTAACACCTTGACTGCAGTATGAAAACACACGTAGCATACATAACCAGGAGCGACACATGTACACCGAATCTTCAAGATCAATAGCTGACGGACGGCAAAGCAAGACAGGGCGATGCCGCCGATGACGAAGCAAGACATGGCGATGCCGAGGCTGCATACCTTGGATCCGCTCGGTGTCCTGCGTCGTGAAGACGACGGTGATGTCAGAGCAGGCAAGGCGCAAGGCGGTCTCCTCGCCCCTGATGCTCGTGTATCGGGGCAGTCATCGTCGAAGCGTGCGCGTCGGGGGTCCTCCTGCCGTTGCCGTTGCAGACTGGAACACGTCGGCGTCCAGGGCGGTTAGGGCGCGTCGGGGGCGTCCTGCCGCTGCGGTCTCCTCGTCCCGCGCGGCGCTGCGCTGAGCCAGCAGGCAAGGACGGCGAGGGCGAGCTGCAGAGGTGGGCAGCGCATGTTGAAGGTTTGGGTGCTTCGTTCCGTACGGCAGGAAGCACGGGTCGCGGGCGGCCACGGGGGGTCGCCGGCCGGCGCGGCGGCGCAGCGGTGTCCAACGCGGCGGGTGTGCGTGCGGGGCGGGAGCGCGGGTCGCGGCGGTTTCTTGCTGGGAGCCGGGGTCGCGAGGTTGCGGCGGTTTCTTTCTGGGAGCGCCGGTGAATCGATACGGTTTATCTGACGATATCAGCCGGGCCGGGTGAATCGATACATCTGACGATATCAGCCGGGCCTTTTTAGTTATACTACGGAAATTCTTCGTGTGTCGGTCGTCCGACCCATCCCGGACGCCACGTGCTCGTACTCCGATGCCACGCACCCCCTCATGCTACTCCGATGCCACGCACATCCTCACGCTGCTCTAAAAAAATATGTCTCCTCCAACGCACTGCCCGCCTTCCACACTTCGTGCATGCTCCATTGTTCAGCTCGCTTGCACTACCGCGCTGCCCGCTCAGTCGCCCCTCAGGTGCTAGCTCCCGGCCTCCCAGTTGCTGTTCACGTGCTAACCTTGCAGGTGCTCCTGTCCTAGCATGTGCTCGCGTCGGTCTCGTGTCTCACACAGAGGTGTTGTGACTTCGCGCAAGTGCTTGCCCTGTGCTCACTACATAAGTTGCTTGTCAACGGGTGCTGAGGACTTGCACAGGTGCTCATCCAACACATCTGCGAGCTCCATGCGTCGTCGTTGACCTCCGCGTGGTGCTCGCCCAGGGGCCTGATGTGCTCATCTATATATGGGTGCTGCAACCTCGCGCACTTGCTCCGTGTGCTTACCTCACAGGGTGCTCGTGTCGGCCTCCTGTGCTCACCCAGGGGTGCTATGGACTAGCACAGGTGCTCGCCCAGCGCACCGCCGAGCTCCATGTGTCACCCTCAACCTCCAATCTAGTGTGACGACGAGCCTCAATTCGTGCATCATGGTGACTCACGTGTGTTGCAAAATTATGTCGTAAGTGTTTCAAATGTTTAAGTGGTATGTTGCATGTATGTTATATGGATGTTGAAAAATATATTGGAATGCTGCATCTGTTGCAATGGCCACATATGCATGTTGCAAGTTTTAAGACGCCTGTCGCTAGTGTATGTTTCAAATGTTTCATTTGTTTTAAAAGTACGTTGCAAGTGTATGTTTCAAATGTTTCAACTATTTTAAAAATATGTTGCAAGTGTCTCGTCTGAATGTTATATATGTTATATTAGCTACACATACTTTAGAAGCTTATGTTACAAATGTTTTGTCTATTTTTACACGTATATCACAAGTGTTTTGTGAGCATGCAAAACAGACGGTCCCCACGAAAGAGGCGAGCAAGTACCGACCATCAGTGAGCCACTAGCAGGGCGAGCAGCGTAGCAGGGCGAGCAGCGAGCAACACGCCAGCAACGAGGCATGGGCGGATAGTGCAGCAGTACATAGCATGGGGGACGTCACACATGCTCCCTCTCTCCCCCCACACGGTAGGACAGGCCACAGGCCCCACACATGGCGCAGCAGGAGCAGGCGGCGCTCCCGACCTCCCATGCTCTCTCTTGCATGTATATGGATGACATACGGACATGCTCTCTCTAGCGTTGCAGCACAACAAGTGTGGGGCATGTGGGGCACCGGATGCAGTAACAGGTGTGAGACATCGGATACAGCAATCCGCAGGCAGTGCATCAGCATGCGCGGGCGTCTGGACGGACGCGCGCGTCCGGACGTCCAGGCGCTGGTAAAGCCGTTTTAGTTATAGAGATAGGGATATAAGAGATATGGATGGCCGAGGTTGCAGCAGCATTGTGGTCATCCCCTTGAGCACGCCCAGCGCTACAATGTACACCAGAAAAACCTCATCGCGGCCGCTGATCCTTATTTCTCGACAAACCCGGCTGGGCCGACTCCAACACCCGGCCTGGCCGCCTGCTGTACCCGGCTTGGCCGGGTTGCCGATTGGGCCGGTTTCTGGACCCGACCTGGCCGGCCTCTGCTTTGCGGCCGTGACCTCCCAACGTCGTTGCCTGGACAAATATGGCGCTGAACCTGCAAAGATCTTCAATTTGGTCTTGCCATCTTTATCTTTCTCAAGCACCACTTGACGCGCCGAAACTTGTTTCGGTGCCTCCCGTGATTCACCGATTATCACGTTCTTGCCAACCGTGGAATCGGCTTGCTCCGGGCGAATCAAAATAGCGGGCTCCCCTTTCTCGATGACATTTATCGGAAAAGGCACCTTATCAACCATCATCTCAGCCAAGTGCAATCGTCCTTCATTGAGGGCCGATTGTATCTGCCGGCGAAAATAGTTGCAATCATTAGTCACATGACTAGAAGAATTATGAAATTTGCAATAAGCCTGTTTCTTCATCTCGTCACTAGATGGCAAAGTATGAGTAATTCTTATGTTACCGGTTCTAAGCAATTCATCAAATATCCGATCACATTTAGAAACATCAAAAATAAATTTAATTTCTTCTTGCCGATTTTTAGAAATCGGCTTAAAAGATGGGCAAGAAATCCCCTTCTTATTTGGAGACTATATAAATTTGGCAGAATTGCACTCTAGAGTCTCATCGTCCGAGTCGTCGGAATGCCCTTCTGCTGCGACTGTCCGATAAGACTTTCTAGATTCATTCGCCAAACAAGATTCTACAGCAATAGCCTTTTGCAACAATTGATTTATGCTATAGAATTCATAATGCTCCAATTTTTCTCTAATATGAGAGTTCATACCATCAAGAAACAAATTTGCCAAGTCTCTATCGAAAATATTTAAGTTAAAGCATCGGTTCTTAACATCTCTGAAACGCTTAGCATAATCAAGAACAAGATCACGTCCTTGACGAACCGATGTAAGATGGGACAGCTTAGTTTTTTGCACACCAGTAAAGAAATAATTATGAAATTTCTCCTCCAAATCATTCCAGGTATTAATTGAATAAGGAGGCAATGATGAAAACCATGTAAAAGCTGTACCCGATAAAGATAGAGAAAAACATCTAATTTTCATGTAATTATGAGCACTAGCTTCTCCTAATTGAGCAAGGTACATGCCAATGTGTTCCATCGTGGTTTTCCTATCATCACCATTAAACTTTTGAAAATCGGGCATCTTCCAACCAGGGGGTGCCCACAGAACATCATAAGTGGAGGGATACGGTTTTGGTATGAACTCTGAATAGGTTTAATGGTTATCCCCAAATTCCTCTCAATTGACTTAGTCATCTCAGCTTTAAGCCGATTTATGATAGCGTCTACATCGGTTTTAGAGGAATCAGGGGCCACATTATTAGCCACTGGAATCTGACTAGGTGACGGCGGGGGATTAGGTAAAATGGTGTTACGACCCGCCGATTGCCTATTCGGATTTGCCTGTCTAGATGATGAGCCAACCAAACCGCGATCGGTTCTATCGGTTTCATGTGCTGAATGACCCGATTGAAGTTGGCTAGCTGTAGCATAATCAGGTTGATTTTCATAAAAATCAAAAGGCGTACTAAACTCAGGTTGAGTATCATGATCTGAACAACCAACTAATTTTTTCTCTATTTTGGATATGCGCCTACCAATTTTAGCTTCAGATGCATCGATAGAAATTTTAATCTGTTTATCGATGTCTTCAACTAAATAAGGCAAACCGTCATGTGAAGCAGAGGAGGGGATTTCATCATCATTCACCTTTGCCTTGAGCTTTTCCTCCTCCTTGGAAGCCTTTGCGCCTTTGGTTTTCCCGCCTCCTTCACCGGATGAAGAAGACGAATCTCCAAAGTCAGGCTCGCGGCTCTGAGTAACCTTGTTGCGCCGATCCTTATCACAACTTTTTAAGAAAGCTTGGATGTCGGCAACAATCTTGGCGTCTAGCTTCTTCCGAAGCTCATCGGGAAGCTCATCAATAGTCGTGGGGTGGACGACATTGTCCTCGTTGACGTTCTTGTCGGTCTTCTTTCCGTCGTCGCCAGCCATGTCGTAGTAGATTGGATCTGATCTTAAGCTTTCTTCCTCAACAGAGTCGTCAAAAAGTGTGTTGACGTATATTCTGGCCAACACACTAGCAGGTGTTAGATCGCACGTGTCTTCTTGGTCATCGGGACGACCGGTAATCTGCAGCACAGGACGTTGATGGTCGTTGTAGCGCCCGTCCTTCGCCGGAGAACTCCCGAACACCTCTCGGAAAGATCCGTCGGAGAGATGCACGTGGAGGTTACCCTAGGGACCGCGGAGGCCGCCTAGAACGCGGACTAAACTCACGGAGAGTCGAACCGAATAGCATGATAGAGATGAACCACCACGAGAATCTACTTTGTAGACGTGTTTTTTTGACCATCTCGACGAGAGGAATGCAATGGTGAAGTCCGTTTCTCATTTTGAAAACTTTACAAAATGGACTTTTTTTTTTTTTGTCAACACCCTTGAACGCCGCCTCCGACACGTCGGCCTCCGCCGTCCTCGCGGTTGCCGCGGAGCCCTTCTCGGACTCGTACTGCCGCAGCTCCTGCTTCAGCTGCCCGTTCTCGTGCAGCGCGCCCGGCGCCCTGCAGCTGCTTCTTCAGCGCGTTGGCCGAGCTGTCTGCTCTCGTCTCCGCTTGTAGCTTCTTGTCGGACACTCGGAATCTGTCTTTTTCTGGACCATGAGCGTACACACACTGCGTCTCGAAGGTGCTAAGGATCTTCTCTTCTTGGTACCTGGCCTCCGCGGCCTCAAGCTCCGCCCTCAGCTCGGCGGCCTCCCGACTCCGAGCCCGAGCAGTTGCAGCGGTCGCTTGCGGCCTTCGACGATGTCTCCGCGATCTCGTCCTCGAGAGCCTTGACCTTGGCACGCGACACCTCGAGCTCTTTCACCACGAGACTGAACTGAACGAGTCCATCAGCTTGGACCCGTCGCCCGTCGGTGAGGAGCGAATCAATGGTGGCCCGGCTCGCCTCCAGCTGCTGCTTGCACTCCTTGTGCATGGCGCTCGCCTGCGCCTCGGTCTCCTCGCTCGCCTTGAGCTTGACCCTGAGCTCGTCGATGGTGGCCGGCGCCTCCACCACACCCTGCCGGCTGCGCCACGGCGGCGAGCTGGACTCGGAGAGGCAGTGCACCTCACCTTGCTCGACATGTTCCTCTAGCCATGGGTGCGGGGCGGACCAGGGAGAGCGGAGCCGACGGCTTTGGTGAAAGCAGCGAGGCATGGCAGCGTCACCTCCTTGCTCCACGGTGCCGGTGGCAACGATCACAGTGCACTCGTGGCCATCCAAGCATGCACCCAGAAAGAAAGAAGAAGATGCCTTTTTTACAAGAAAAAAGATGACGCCATCCGGGCTAGGCAAACCGGGGCAGCAGGCGGCGTTAGTTTCACGGTGGCGCGGTGACGTGGCATACCACGTCAGCAAAAATGGCAAAGTTGAAGACTGATTTCTGTTTTGATGGTAAATTTGTAGTTGTTACGATAAGAGTGATAAACGGAGAGTTGGCCACCATATCGGTGGCAAAAAATTAGAAATCCCTTGTCCACTTCAACGGCGGTAGCAGGTGAGTATTTTTTTCTCTTCATTTTTGCTGTATTTTTAGGTTAATTAAACTCTATTTGTTCATGTGGATATAACCAAACAACGTCTCTTTTTTTTCATCCGTATATGCAATCTCAGCAAACATTTTTTTTTTCTAAAGTACGATTCCACTAAAACAAGAGCAAGGTCAATAAAATTTGGCTATAAGCCAAGCAAAAGCATCAATAGACAAGTTAACATTACATACAATACAAGACAATACAATACAATAATTAGTCTCTTCCTTTGATTCACATATTTTTTTTTATTTATATATGTGACAACATAAAGAGAAGAGAGTTGATTGAGGTGAGACGAGCGGGTAGGAGAAAAGCCACCCGATGTCACCACAAGGTTCCTATTCCCTCGCTATCACCTCATGCATGCAGCTGAGCTGGCGGACGACTGGACCCACAATCTTGTTTTTTTTTTTTGGCGTGGGAATTTTTTTTTTCATGATCCGTGCCACATCGTAGCGCCAAAACGCCGCCGCCAGGTATAGTTTTCCAAACATGCCGCCCGGCACGGCACGGGCACGGGCACGGCGAGGCACGGGCACGATCGGCACGGCGGCCCACCGTGCCGTGCCTGATAGTGCCGCCGTGCCGTACTGTCGGCCCAGGCACGGCACTATCAGTGCTCAACCGTGCCGTGCCGTGCCACCAGGCACGGTGGCACGACAGTGCCCGTGCCGGCCCAGGCACTACGGCACAGAATCAAGTAATCAAAATTCAACAACCATATTACCATTATGCCATAGACAGTAGACAACAGAAATCTCTATTCAAACATAACAGAACCACAGATTTAAGTATTCAACACAAAGACACAATAATTAACAAAATGATTATATTGGGAGCTTAGTGCAATGGCTGCCTCATTAAAAACCTACCTAGGTAAAACTTACCCTTGTGAGAAACCCTAGGCAGGAAAAGAGTACAGCCAATCTCCATAAAAGTTTAATGTTCTTACATCAATGGTCAATGTCCAAGTTCACATATTACAGACCAAATTCCACGTTCAAGCCAAATGTTCAGACTAAAGTAATAAAGACGAAGACTACTGCTTCAAAGCTTCAAGCTTCAAGCTCCTAGCTCCCTGCTGGCCAGCTGCAAAAGAAGAACAGAGTTAGCATTAGGATTAGTAACTATTTAGCAAAAGAAGAGGAAGTTAAGGGTATGATTTACCTTGGCGGCGGGAGCACTAATCAAGATAGAGGTCTTCAAATGTTTCTTCAAGCTCCTTGTCCTCCACATTGTGCTGCAGCCTTGCCTCCGCCAACTCCCAATCCTTGATGCAGGTGAGCCACTCAACTGTCTCCGGCTTCAGCCTCCTCCGCCGCTCCTCGATGATCCTGCCAGTCATACTAAAGGTAGATTCCGAAGATATGGTAGAGACAGGAACAGTTAAAACATCCTTTGCCATGATGGACAACACTGGATATGTCAGTTTGTGCTCATGCCACCATCTCAAGATGTCAAATGAATCATCCAACTGGCTAACAGTATCACAGTCTAAGTATGAGACAAGTTCAGAAGCATTAGAAGCTGTAGAAGTAGCAGCATGCAGCAAAGCAGTAGCAGATGTATCTCTAGACAGATTAAGAGTAGAATGCAGTATTGAACTACCCCCACCAAAAGAACTAGAATCATCATCATATATTTCATCCCAGGCAGATCTTTTCCTACCAGTTAGGTTTTGAGGGACAATCCTCCTCAATCTAACAGCCCCATATTTCTCCTCATACTTATTATAAACATCTGTGAGCCTAGCTCTAGTGCCAACCTGGTAAGCACTGTAATCTGTACTGGTAAGGTTCATCAACTTCCTCAGCACTTTTGAAAAACCCTTCATTTTAGCTCTAGGGTCCAAGATGAATGCAAAAGAATAGAGCAAAGGGATATCCCTCCAATATTTATTATATTTATCTACCATAGGTTGAACCACACTCCTCAGGTGAATGTCATTAGCATAATTTTGCAGGTGTATAGCAATCTTTACCAGATAATGAAGCATGAGTGGAGATGTAGGATAGTAAACACCGGACAAGGCAACAGTAGCATCATAGAACAATTCAAGAAACTTAAAGACTTTTTCAGCAACAGCCCAATGTTCTTCAGTTAGAAGCAACTCACCTTCCTCACCTCTAGGGTAGTTGGCATGTATGAAAGTGGTGAAAGGATCTTTGTGAGGAAACAAAGTTTTGAGCATGAGATATGTAGAGTTCCACCTTACTTCCATGTCCAACTGAAACTTTCTAGGCGTATAACTAGAAGCAATGCAATAGTTTTTGTATGCTGCAATTCTCTGGTTAGATGAGTTTAAAAATGATATAGCAGTTCTGAAAACTTCAATCAAAGGTTTAAGATAATCAAGTGCCTCCTTAACAATCAGGTTGATTATATGGCATGCACAGCGCTGATGCAAGAACATAGTAGTGACAGCAGTTTCAGGATGTTTTGGATCCTCTACAGGAACCTCAAGACCAAGATATTTAGATAAAATAGGTCTAAGCATACGCATGGCAGAAGCATTAGATGAAGCATTGTCCAAAGTAACAGCAAACACTTTTTCAAGCACACCATAATCACCAAGAACAGATGCAACTCTATCAGCAATGTTCTTTCCATTATGACAACAATCAATAAGTACAAGACCAAGAACCCTCTTCTCTAGTTGCCAATCAGGGTTTATGTAATGAGCAACAACACTAAGGTAATCCTCTTTGGCCTTGCCAGACCAAATATCAGAGGTAAGGCACACACAATGCACAGAATCAGAAGCAAGTACCTCAACAAGCTTATTCTTTCTATCAGAAAACATTTTGGCTAAGTCTCTAGTTGTGGTTTGTGTAGAGACAGCCTGAAACTTAGGATTATGAGCATTATTAATGTATTCCTCAAATGCAGCAGATTCACCAAAGCTGATAGGAACATCTAACCTAGCAAGCAATCTAACCAGTTCAGTACGAGCACGCATAGGACAATACTCCCAATTACGCATAGAACCATCAGCATTAAAAGAAATCTGAGACTGACTAAACCCCCTAGTTTTCTCTCGCCTTTTAGGACACTTATCCCTGTGACGACGGAGGTGGCCAGTGCCAATTGCAGATCTACCGGAGTACTGTTTTCTACAGTGTAAGCAGACAGCGCCATACCTTATCTTCTTACCTTTGGGACCCATCTTGAAGAGCTTCTGGAAATCATGCCACACATCAGAGGTAGAGGGGCGTGATACCTGGTCCCGGTCGTCGTCGGCGTTCTCACCATCTTGTTCTCCAGCACCACCTTCGTCACCGTCAAGGTCGACGACGTGCTCTGCGCCAGATCCACCAGGTACAGCTCCACGGCCGAAGAGCTCTTCTAACTCTTCGTCGCCCATGTCGTCATCATCTTCATCACCAGGGAGGTCGCGGACCCTCTCCATCTCATCAGCCATGGCATTGGCACTGGCACTAGCCTCCACCGTGTCCTCGGAGATAGAGGTAGGCCGGGCCGGCCTCCTCACTGGCCCTACCCTCAAACGGCTACCAAAACACAAAAGAAGAAGAAGAAGAAAAAGTGAAATCGGAGAAGAAGAAGAAGTCAGAACGAAGAAGTTAAGGTTAGGGTTTGTTACCTCGCATTCGCCAGCGATGTAGGACGAGCAGCTCCGACTCCTCCGAGCAGCAGGGGATCAGCAGATCTGTAGAAGACAGGATAAGAGTTAGAGAAGAAGAAGCTGCCGGAGGGCGAGAAGAAGAGATGGGGATCTTACCTGGCTCTTCGTAGCTCCGGCTCCGAAGCTGCCAGAGGGCGAGACGTAGAGGAGGAGACGACGGCGAGCCGCCGGCCCCCTCGGCCCTGGGAGTCGCCGTTCGCCACGGCTGACGGAGAGCAGACGTCGGCGGCTCGGCGCCCGGCGCCCGACAAGGGAGTGGGCGAGAGCGAGACGGCGAGTCGGCGAGTGGCCGAGTGGGTGGGGAATGAAATGAGACTAGGGTTTCACATTTCAGTGAGAGCCGGCTTATATACTACTGTTCACAACTGAAGGGATCCAACGGTCCAAATCAACCAGGGTTACGATCGGACGGCTCCGATCCAATTGCCGTGCCGATACCGGGCCAGGCCACTTTTCCGTGCCGTGCCCGTGCTGGCCCATGGGCTGAATTCCAGACCCAAGCACGGGCACGGGGCCGGGCCGTGCCAGGCACGGGCACGGGGGTATGCGGGCCGGGCCGTGCCTAGGCCGTGCTTTGTCGGGTCGTGCCCGTGTCAGCCCACCGTGCCCGGCCCATCTGGAAAACTATACCGCCAGGACGTCAAGCCGACTAACAGAGCAATGTTCCGATCATTAATTCACAACAACAGTAGGTATCCTTCTTTGTTCATGGCTGTTTAGTTAGGAAAAAAATTTTACATTCTGCTGTAACACTTTCGTTTATATTTGATAACTTTTGTCTAAATATGATTTAAGTAGACTAAAAAAAATTCTTCTCAATATATACAGGCAAACTATATAATTATTTATTTTTTATCTATATTTAATGTTTCATGCATATGTCGTAAAATTGATGTGACGAGAAATTTTTAAAAAAAATTGAAAAATTTAGGAACCAAACAAGGCCTCAAAGAACAGATCAGGGCTCAGGCATGATGCCCAGAGCTGTCACTTCCTGCCGTTTCCAGGAAGCAGCAGCTAGCAGACATCACGCCAGGAGCAGCAGCTTGGATGCATCGGGAAGAACGAAACCTTTCGTGCGTACGGGAAGGGGCCGGGCGGTGGGCGTAGAGTCACGAATAACTCACGGTATGCGCAGTCAACCATGGCGCGGATATATGCACGATGCATCGAGAAAAACGAAAGCCTTGGGTGCGTACGGGAAGGGCCGGACGGGCGGTGGGCGTAGAGTCACGATATGCGTAGTCAACGACGACGCGGATATATGCGCGCTGGGAGGACATTTCCTAAGTTGTCAAAAGATGGGAAGTTGAGATGGAAACTGTTGGAAAGTGTTTTTTTTAAAAAAAAATCAAAGATGAGAAAGAGGGATAGCAAAGTTTTTGGAGTGTTTGACGGACTCGCACGGTGTACTATGACTTGCTTGGGTCGTGTCGCGTCGTCGTGTCGCCAGTTATAGTTTGACTGCGCGCGCGTTCTGTGGATTGGTGGGGTGCGCGTGGCGAGGGGGGAGCGAGGAGCCGATCGAGGACGTGGGCAACGGAGAGCAGCCACACCACAGGGGCGGCGGCAGTTAACGCTCTTCAGGGCACCATCGACCTCGATGACCCGCGTGAGCATTACTGCACCGCACTGTAATCGTGCAAAGAGCAATATGTATGGCGCCATGGCCATGAGTGGTGTCCGGTGTCCTTCGAGCTAGAGAGAGCTGTCGACAGACACATCTTTATCATTATCATAGAAGAAATAGTTGTGTTATTAGGGAGAGGAGACGTTGTTGGATGAAAAGTGGACTCTAATGTAGATTCATATTTTTTTGAAAACAAATGTTTTTAAACCGGCGCATAAATTGACAGTTGAAGACTATAGATGTGTAGAATTTGTTGAATGTATAATCTATTTAATTGCTTAAGTTTTGATAAAGAAGAGTTAAGCTTGCCGCAATGGGAAGAAATAAAAACTCTCTAACTTGGGCCTAATTAGATCTGTGTATTTCGTGGGCCCAAATTAACGTTTCCTAGTAAAACCAATTCATCGAAGCAATAGGTTTCATCTCCATGACACTTGTGTGTTATCAGATATGTGTGTGGTTCGTGGGGCCAAACAAGTTACGATCCCACTCACAAAGTCTCATGGATCTAATGGCCTGGGCAAGGCAGATTTGGGCTTCATCAGAACATAAAAATATGTATCTTTCTGTTCAATCTGGATCGGGAATATATATACCCATATATGCATGATAATAATTGTGTAGATAACCATACGTGCAGCGAGCGGCAGCTGCTGGTGGCTAGCAGCACGAGCCAAAGGCCGGCGCTATCCACCCCGGGATCAAAACCCGGCGACCGCAGTATTTCCGTGCACATAGTGCATGGAAATGAGGAGAAAAGGCTCCTTAAAAAAAAAAGATGCTCTTGGTAGCCCTACAAAATTTGTCCTGTAACAACATACATGCACACTATCTAGTATTTTTTTTTTAGACATGACTTCACGTGTATTTCATTAAAAAGGTTAAAGAGTAACAAACACACTAACCCGAGGGCGAGGTGCCTTGGTAGCATGAAACACGGGAAAGAAGAAAGAAGAGAGAAGAGGCTAGTTGTAGGAGACTACATCGGAAAGAGCAGTTCACGACAAAGCGGTAATCAAGCTACACAGCAACAAGAATCGCCGAGATTCCCTTGAAGCCCGCGGCGACCCACTGGCCCTTTCTAACTTCTTCTTGACCTAGGAGGTAAATCTTGTGCGAGCTAATGAATGACTTATCAGTGTCCCTTTCTAAGTTGTTATTGTTACTTGGCGCCAAGAGCATTATCATTGTTATTCTTTGTTAACAAAATCTTCTCTGTACCCAAGACGGGGCACATGATCTGTGTCTGCTTCTGGATTGTAGCTTCTCTTTTTAAGCAAACCAAGATCTACGGATTCTTGGACGATGGCGACTACTCTACGAAATTCCATATTTTTTAAATGCTTTCATACACTCCTAGCTGAATTCCCTTGTTTGTGCTGTTTCCCACTGCATTCCAACGTGAGGGGTGAGGTGATCGGAATATTTGTTCGTATAGGTTGCCAATAGTCTGCTATAGGTGTCAAGATTCGTGGTTGCCAATAGTTTGCTATAGGTGTCAAGATTCGTTCATCCAGAAGGCTCTGTCGGAGATATATAGACCATTGCTTTTCCAAATCGATATGAGTTCTGTTGACAAGAATTTTGTCTCTTCACTTCAGCAACCAGAATGTCAACCCTCAGAGCTCTACTACACTACTCAGCTTTAGATTCCTTGAAAACGTCTTGTCTGCCGATATGTTCTCGCGACGGAAAATAACGGCGGGTCGTACGTCTTGGCTGCCATGGAAGGTCTTAGGAAAGAGCTTTAGGCAGCGTTTAGTTCACAAAATTCCTTCCCATCACATCGATTGTACTTTCCATCTGTATAGAGCACTAAATGAAGTAGCACTTGTTGCATGTTTGTATTTTTTGCCTGACTATCTCGAGATGAATCTTTTGAGTCTACTTAGGCCATGATTGTACAAAAGTTGTCAAATACAAACGAAAGTGCTACAGTTGTAAAACTTTCCAAAATTTCCAAACTAAACGCAGCCTTAGGTCATGTTTGCTAGCAACGAAGAAGGAAGGCTCGAGCTTCCCAGCTGCAAGAAGCTGTGTTTGGTGTATCTTGGTCCAGTCTCAAACTTTATGTTGCACAGGATTTAAAGCACTCTGGGCCAAGCTCCAGAGAAACAAAGGAGAGGGTCATTTTTTCGCAGTCAGGCTTGGTGGAACGCACCGAGGGCCAGGGAGGGCGATGTGCCTCCTTCTGCCGACGCCACCGACACAACGCTGTCGTTGGCGTTGCACGTCTCGGACGTCGCTGCCTCATCATCCGACTGTCGCTGCCCTATCTCACGGAGCGCGAGGTCGCTTGGTGCCTATCGAGGAATCCAACCGCCGGTCAGACCACTCGTCGGGATCCCGCCTAGAGAGCGCACTTGCCTTCCTATGGCCGACGACATTATTGCTATTAATGGCGGCGGCGGCGTTGAGGGAGAGAGACCGCTTCGACAACGACAGCAACATGTCTGCCCGTCTGGCGGAGTGCGTCCGCCGAACGGCGCTCTCGGCGGCGCGCCTCGCTGCGGACAGAGAGAATCAGCAGCTGTGGCACCCTATGCCGGACACCACCGCGGGCTGCTCCCGCCGTTGTCGTGGCACCAGCGGATGATGCTTGTGCTGTTGGCCCTGGCCGCCGCTCTGGTTGTGCTACCATGGAGAACTTCGGGTACAGTGACAATGTGGACGGAGCGGAGGAGTGCGTATGAGGCGCTGATGGAGGACACAGCACGCGCATGAAGTGCTCGATGAAATATCAATGAGAGGTAAGGCTATCATATTTCTACTATAGAGTAACCGTAGTCATTTAGAGCAGAAATGAGACACGATTTCAATTCAACCAGACTTGTCTGGACTAGCGAAAGAAACACGTGAACTTGCACCACTTGAAACAGGCCGTGGCTGGCTTGAGACAGACCAGCAGGCTGAGCCGGCCTCAGCCAGCTTACCAAACACGCCCTTAGTTTACTGTTTCCGCTCCATGGGGCTGGGGCCTGGCAATTGTTGAGGCCATGATTTTTGAGGTCTTTGCACCTGCCCCATGGTTTGTTAAAGAGAATGTATTGTTTCCACTTTCCAATGATTCAGCTGATACAGTTTCATAACGGTGGGTGTATATCCGGCGCTTGATTTGGATGTTGCAGAGATGCGAGCCTGGCTGCCTGGATCGTCTCTTTCGCTGTTTCCTGCATGAAGCCTCGCTTGCAGCTAGCACGGACACATCATTCGTAAACGCTTTCTCAGTGAAGTAAAGATTAGATGTTTCTAGCCTATAATACTCCTAGATAGCAAAAGCACGAATGCTTGTTGGAGTAGCAACGACACATTTATCAATACCACCCGGCCGGCAACGGTAATTATATGCCGCATATAGACAGCGCGGCGTCATTCCTTTTCCGGTGCGGATCGGATCTCCTAGGCCAGCCCGGCTTTTCTGCGCCTCGCCATTTAACAATCCACAGGTGCCGGACACCTGTCGCAGGCTTGCCGGCCGCGCCCACGCCCACGCCCACGCCCGCGCGCGCTTTAATTACTTGACATCGCACTCCCAAGCGAGCGATCGAGTACAAGCGACGGCAGCTGCGGCGTGGCGGGATGGATAGATATGCTCCTCCGGCCTCCGTCTCCATCGTACTCGTACGGCCGTGTGTGGCGGTGCGGCAGGCCGGTGCGGCGCGCACGGTGGAGCACAGCGCGCATCCCCGGCCGGGTCGCCCGGAGGGCAGAGCCCGGGACATATATAACAATTCGACGTAGTAGTAGGTACATTGCTCGGATGTATATACTTGACACGTGGTAGCTGTAGAGGCGATCTAGCAATGTCATGGACGGATCGATCTGTCGACACGATCACACGAAGACTCCACGGCAAGAGTGCAAGACCGTGCCGTGTACCGAAGTCACCCTACGGTAACAAAAGTGAAGTCTAGGATCCAGATACTCGATCTAGGATATGGAGTCGATCTGGACTAGACTACCGTTCTCCCACGATGATCTCTAGTGGTCCACGCTAGTGCTACGATGACCTGCCAACATATAAGATCTCATGGAACATTCCTGCTTATACTTTGGCAAAATATAGGACTATTACTACTCCTGTGTTCGCTTTAGCTAAACAGCACTTATTTTTCAGCTCTGAAACAGTATTTTCTCTCATAACAAATCAGCATCAGCCAAAATCAGCTCAGCTTTTCTGCCAACAAATCAACTACCTTTCCATTTCATCTATCTGTCAAGAGCAAAAATTTCATATATTGGGTAACGACGTGAAGTTTATCTCATATGTTCATCTACATTGAGATTTGATTCTATCTTCACTTTGCATGTAAGAAATTTCAGCATTCCAATTTTTTATCACAGTAGATCTCACCCATCATACTACTTATAGCGGATAAATTCCACAGGCTGCTATCTAATATGGTGATGTATTTGTATGGTCGTATCCATGCATTGTCGTCAAAAAGAATCATGTCCTCGCAACGGCACGCGTGTTATATTTATTATTATAGTACTATAGGTTGCTCCTTCCGCTCCAAGTCGACGGCGGTGGTCCTAAAAGCTTCAGTGCTTCACGTACCGTGTTTCTACAAAAGCAATGTGTACCCCGGCGAGCTGGCCATTAACGAAACATTATATATTGCTCCGATACCTCTAATCACTGTTTAAACCGTGTGAGGAGATCAGATCAGATCAGATCTCACTTCATTTGACTATATGACCGTAGACGGCGGCGTACTGCCAGCAACATCAAATATGGTACATAGCGGGGCAACCCTCGGTTTGGCAGCCTACAAAAAGATTGTTGCCAATAACCGCGTACGATTTCCGCCCAACATAAGTTTAATGGTATACGGAAGCACGTTGATCCAGGGCATCAACGACACGTCTTTAACCGCGACTACGTGCGTGCGTTGGCAGCCTTCCCATGCATGTAGACATGTAGTATGCTTGTAAGCTTGTTCCTCCTAAAAACCACTGTCTGCTCCATGGAAGATATATTAATGAGCCTTTTTATTTGTCTATCTCTTTCTATCTGGCAAAGAAAGTCTGCTTGTCGGTCATGAGACGTCACCTGGTGGACTGTGGCCACTTTCGCTCTGTTTCATTTCGTGAAACATGTTTGTACTCTATAGTCTACGGGCAATACGTGACTCCTGGTGTGGAGTCTGCCACAAGATCTTTTCAGCTATTCAAACAACAGTGTCACAACACACGCGTGACACAATCACACAACACACCAAGTTAATTACTGCTGACAGCTTTCATTCCTTCCTATCCTTCTTGAGTAAAACTTACTTTTCCATTTCATATATCATTACAAAATTAAAGGCAACGCACGTTCACGGTCAGTGTTTGGTTATGTGAGCCACCACTTGCTTCTTTGATTACCTTCTTTCCTTAGTTTTTATTGGCACGTTTCTAAGTGATAAGTTCTTCGGGTCGTCCCAATTGTGTTGAAAACGACTTTTTTAGTTTACTTGTCTATCATACTGCATACTTCAGTAAGTTCGCCACTAAAACATGGAGCACACGACTAAGAGGCTGTTTACTTTCCCTTCAAACTTCCAACTTTCCTATCACATCGAGTCACATCGAATATTTGGACGTATGCATGAAGCATTAAATGTAGAAAAAAAATTAATTATACAGTTTGCATGTAATCGAGAGACGAATCTTTTAAGCCTACTCCCTCCGTCCCATAAAGACTGTCGTTTTAGACTTTCCAGACATTATGTTTGACCATTCGTCTTATTTGAAAATTTTATATTAATATCATTTATTTTATTATAATTTAGTTTATCATTAGAGATACTTTAATAATTATTAATTGATTTTGTATTTTGTACAAAATATTTGAATAAGACGGACGGTTAAGCACAGTTTCTAAAAAGTTTAAAACGACAGTCTTTTTAGGACGGGGGAGTACTTAAGCTATGATTAGACGCTTATTACAAAAGTTAGCACACGTGCTATGGTGTCAAAATTCTAAATTTTTTTATCTAAACAGGCCCCAACCATTCTTTTTTTTAGCGTGTATAAAGGGATCAGAGGAAGGAGTGGGATATAAGCGCATGCATCTGATTGGGGTGTTCCATTTGGTTGTTTTCAGAGGGTGTCATGTCATCTAGACGATTTTTGTTGACGAACGGAACTACATCTTCCAATGTATAGTTTCAGTTTTGTTGTTTATAGATTGGTCATAGCATCAATGCACACCGGATTAGATATATAATAGTATTTTTGTAAAAAAAAATAATCCAAAAGAGTGTTTCACGTTTGATATATCTCAAGGAAATTAAGGAGATTACCACATCAAAAGCCAACCAACTGCTACTCTAATAAGCAAACCAACAGCCAAGATTTGAAGAATATAAACGGATCGGACACACCAAACTCTCATCGGTCCATCACTGACGTCAGATCGAACATCGTCTTGGTAGAAGAGAGACCGCGATACCTTATTCCAAAGCATCATCGTCGTCACCACATCGTCGATGACAACATAATCAAAACCTAGATTAACAAGGATCCACAAACCTAATCTAAAACTACAAAGGGAAAAGGGATTAGGTCCACACTTCTCTTTCCATTCAGGAGATTGCCGGTTAGAATATAGGAGGGGGCCGAGCAGGGTTTCCTGAGAGAGGGCGGCTGCTCCTGTATGTATCGATGTGTTTGTTGGTTTAAATAGAACCTTCCCCCTCCCCTCTAGTGATGCTAGCTGGATTTTAAGTTTTGGATATAGTATACTCTTTCCGTTTCATAAAAAATGTCGCCATGAGATTCGTGTTGATCAAACTATATTGAGTTTGACTAGGTTTATAGAAAATAGTAGCAATATTTGTGTCTCTAACTGTGTTTATTGGTACAAAAATATATTCAACAATATTTTATCGTAGATATTCCTATCTTGGTAGATCTTCTGAATTAAATAAAATCAAGATACTTTCATTTTGTATTTTCATCAAATGGTTTGGTACGGTGGAAATATAATAAGAGTAGGTGCTGAATGTTGGATTTGAAGTACCACCCGTAAACCGCCACCATGCATGAGGTCGAATTAGCTAGCCTCCTCTATTTTTCGCATTTTTATTGGCGAGTATACATATATTAATTAAGGGACTTGCTATATTTCAGACGCCTGAAATATAACATTTTTTCAGGCGACGACCACAGGTCACAAGATCTGCAACCAACGCCCAGATCTGTGTCTGTAGTTTCTGTACGCTTTGAATGGTAACCGGGCTCGAGATTCGAACCCGTTATCTATCAATACATGCTACCGGGCCCGTGAAGCCTTAACGGGTTCATGAAGCGATACCCGATAACTAAAATAGGTGTTCATTTGGACCAAAATACAACTACCGGCCCAATTAGCAGACCAACAATAATAACAAGAAAATCACAAATATGCCACTGAGCCCTCCGGCAAGAAGAAAGACGCAGATGAAGTCAGGATCTAGAAATCACGTGAGTGGAGAAAGGGGTGAAAATCGGAAAAAATTGCAAAGAAAAACCAAAAAATGATGAACAAGGAGAGGGGAAAAGAAGATCCGGCAAGGAGAAGTACTAACCTGAACAAATCTGTATTTCCTTGACTTCATCTCCTTTCTTCTGTGTTGTTCTATAGTCTGGTTCTTGAAAGTTTGTAACTGGTTTTTTCTTTCATGGATACATCACTGTAATTCAAATTTGTGTTCAACAAACTGAAAGGACAATGCTGCTATACAATAAGTACAAACACTTCGACAACCATACCACACACCAATTACAAAACAGTCTGTAATGCAAAGGAATTTTGTATGCTTCTATGTTCATGTTCTTCAAAATTTAGATATGAAAATTGCATATTTCTGCTACTGAAACAAGTACTTGCTCTTCATGCAATTTTAATCAACCTGGGCATGTGCCATGTATATCAGTATAGAGACTATTACTACTACAACACATCTGGAATTTCATCTCCAAAACTAGAGATGAAACACAACCTAGAAATTGAACAGAAAACCAGAAACCTAGGATACACAGGCCTCATTGGATCATTGGCCGCGAGCCCCTGAAAGATTCACAGCCCTTGCACCACCAGCCCTTTGTAGCCTTGCTTTGTCTTGCTGTCCTATGTAACCAGCCTTGCTGGTTGATATTCCAAGGATAAACATCCTTGTCGTGTGTAACCAGCCTTCCTGTTTGATATTCCAAGTAAAGAAGTCCACAGGTTAAATGGTTAAAAAAAGAAGAAAATCGTCTGCTAATGGTTGATAAATCTGTTAAGAAACAAGAATAAAATCATTTGGACAGAGGCTCATACAAATTCAGCATCACACTGACGTAAGTCGTCTGCCCAGTGGCCCATTGTGTGTTTATGTATACTCCGACAGTGTGAACATTGCATATCACTTGTATAACATAGAGTTAAGCAGATCTGATTTTTTTCAATTAAGGACCTCCTAACTAACTCTGTAGCCTATAGTACACTGACAGACTCAACAACTTTGTCGCTACCCGGTGCCGCTGGCTGTAGACTGTACTACTATCTATCTACTATAGTGGTGGTGGCATTTAGCAGCATGCCAACTTGAGCCCTTGAGCTATTTATGGACGGTAACCACACTCTTCTTTGCGCACCACACTACCGCTTCCATGGCCAAAACAATGCAGACATTATTGCATGTGTGAGCCGCCACAAGAAAATCCTGCTATTGGAGATCAGACTAAAACACAACAGTAGGTTCAGAATAGGTTGAAATGTGTTGTGTGCTTGACAAAATATGAGCTAGCTGGCGTGTATAGGCTCAGATATAGGAAAACAAACAGTTGTTGCATGTATCCAAAGCTACTTGCTAGCAACTGAAATCATGTGTGCATTTCTATATTTATGTTCTACAAAAATTACTAAACAAAAATATGAAAATTGCACAATTGGACTACTGTAACTGCTACTTGATGTTTTTGCAATCTCTATGAACATGTGCATACATTTTGTCAAATCACTATACAGACTATTAGTACTACTACAAATCTTTTCTGGACCTGTAATAGGAAACTGACAGAAATCCAACCAAGAGAACATAAACAAATCCTGACGAAGAAAGAGTATTTTATTTAAGTGATGTGGAGGACTAGCACATAATTGGCATGTACATATATAGGGTGTGGACTAGTACAAATCACAGAAGACAAAAAAAAAGAAGCATGTTACATTTTTTTCCTATGAGAGGACAAATACAAATATGGGGTCTAGAATAGCACAAATCACAAAAACAAATAAATAGGTGTTTTTAACACAAATCACAAGGAACAATTTTTTTTCTACAAAAGGACAAGTACAAAAATGGGGTCTAGACTTGCATAATAAACAATAATATCAGAGAAGGACAAGTGCAACTTTTACATTTGTGCAACATGTAAAAGTCTTCCACAAGTCTATAACTCAGCCTCAAATGTGCTTTGAGCTAGCAAAAACACAAACCCATGTAGACAAATATACAGTGACAAACTAGCTCTAGCTGCAGACAGAGAGAGTGTGTGAGTGGGTAGGGAAGGAGAAGCCTGCCAACGGTCCAGGTCCAGGCCAGCAATGGCCTGACCCACACACGTCAGAGAATATTTGAGCGAGGAACTGAGCTTGTGGGGTATGTATTGGCACAAATCACAATAAACACAATCACAAATATGCGGTGCGTGCTGGCACAAATCACAATTAACAAACTATATATTTTTTACATACAAACACAAAGACAACAACTAACAATTTTTTCCATAGGAAGACAATGACAAAAATTTGTTGTGTGCTAGGACAAATCAAAAGAAAATATCATAAATGTGTTGCCACAAATATCTATGAAAGGACAAGGACAAAATATGATGTGTGGTGGCACAAATTACAATTAATATATGACATTTTTTTCTATAGGAGAACAAAGATATATATATTAAATGTGTTGGCATAAATCACAAAAACAATTTATATCTATGAAAGATCAAGGACAAAGATGTGGTGTGTGCTGGCACAAATCACAATAAACAAACAAGAAAGATAAATTTGTTTTGTGTGTGCTAACACAAATCATGCTGTGGGTTTATAGCAAAGGTGATGAGGTGTTGCTGCATCGTTGCAAGCTTTTTCAAATGCTAAGCTTGCAATTTATGCAATTGTAAGCACCACCGAAGGCAGAGACCTTTTTCTCTGATTTGTTTGGTGCATGCACATGAGTTTGCACAGCGAGGAGGAGTTGGGATTGGGCTAGGGAAAGAAAGATGCCAAAGGAGCTAGTCTTTTGGTTTGGGGTTGGCAGGGCCAGGCCAGACCTAAAGGCTAAAGGTTGTGCTACTACGATGCACTATGCTTGGAAATCTGTCAAGACAAAGATTGCAATCGCATCATCAGCTATTATTTCCTTGACATGAAGATGTAGTAGCTATGTACCGAAAGTGCTAGATACAGATAGGATGGGCCTGAAGCATCTACGTCCTAGTGGTTTCGATGATTAATGATAATAAAGAGGTTATTATGACTAACGTGTGTTTTGCAGGATAACCTAGAGGTTAGGTCACAATAACATATAGGTTCAAGCCCCTTGCGATGGAAGTCGATTCGATTTTCAAATGATGGAAGACAAGATGGTGATAGACTAGTTTCAAGTGTCGGTTGGAGTTGAAAGACACTTGGAGTAGTCTTAGGTTTTGTTTTTTCTCTTTGATTGTACTATTAAGAGGGGTTTGGATGGGTAGCTTGACTTAGGGCAAGGTTAGAGAGTGTAGATGTGATGCATACTTGTCCACCATAGCTCTAGATAGCCCAGAGAGACTCTTGAGAGAGAGAGAGGATCAAACTTCGTTTTGGAAAGTTTTTGATTCGGCGAAGTTTTGATTGAGTTTTGCGCGTCGAACTCTAATGAGTATGGTCGTTGGACCAATGTTTGGAGTCCGACGGGTACGTGGCAGCCCCTGGTGGCTTCTCAGCTCATCAAGGAGCGTCGCACCCTGGCTGGATGGGCATCGGACCATCAGTCAGCGTCCGACGGTGCCTGGGTGTTTCTTGGTGAGCGTCGGACTGTGAGTGGTGGAAGCGTCGGACCATTGGTTCGATGGGTCTGACACTTTCAGAGAGGTTCAGAGAGCGCAGGAGAGCATTGGACCTTGTCCGACGGAGGGCGTCGGACCATAGCTGCGTGCTTTGGACGTTGATCGTTACTGTGCAGAGCTCACCCGAGAGCTCAAGGGCGTCGGACTTTGGTCCGACGGTGGTCGTCGGACCATTGGCCTGGGTTCGACGCCCCTCCGACACAGTACTGCCTGCAAGACGCCTGTGTGAGTCGGACTGGTGGGGATTGGTCCGGCGCTAGCACTGTTCATAGGGTCTGACGATTCGCAGAAAGCTGAAAACAGTACAAACAGCTAGTTTTGGAGAGGGAGGGTATTTATACTTCACCATTGACTTCATTCTATCACTCTTGCCCATTTGTTCCGCTGAAGCAACAATTGTGACCTTGTGAGAGTGCAAGAGCCCTAGGGAGGTTAAGTGATTCCCACTTGCTTGTGAGCTTCTTCCCTAGAGTGTGATCAAGAGTGACTTGTGTGCATCCATCACCCTCTTTGGCCTTGTTCTTGGTCAAGTGAGAGTCTAAGCTTGTTACTCTTGGTGATTGGCATCACTTAGACGGTTCGGTGGCGATCGGAGGCTTACTGACCGCTTGGAGAGCTTGTGGGCGGCTCAAGCCAAGCTTGTGAGCAGTTGTGGGTGATCCACCGCGCCGGAAAGGCAAAAGATCAGCCCATAGAGAGCACTTGGTCCTTGCGAGGATCAAGGGGGAGCTACACCCTTGTGTGGGTGCTCCAACGAGGGCTAGTGGGGAGTGCCGACTCTCCGATACCCCGGGAAAAATTGGTTTGTCTTTCTATCTCATTTACATTCCCGCAATTACTTTGTGCTCTTTACATTCCTAGAGTAGAATTGCATGTTTAGGACTTGGCTCCAGGTTGCTTAACTTGTTTTAGGCTTAGAATATCACTAGTGCACTTGTGGGGTGAGATTGGGCAAATTGGCGATAGGTTGAATTTTATTTCGAAAAATTACTAGTTGCCCAATTCATCCCCCCTCTTGGGCATCCTCGATCCTTACAATTGGTATCAGAGCCTTGTGCTCACTAATTTGGTTTAACCGCTAAGAGAAGGATGTCCGGTGGTCACGATGGTCCTTCTCCCGTCTTTGACGGTAATAATTTTCCTTATTGGAAAATTCGTATGGAGGCACACCTTGAGGCGGTGAACCTTGGTGTTCACAAATCCGCCACACAAGGTTACCCCACTCCCAAAGCCAGCACTACCCTCACACCCGTTGAGGAAGAACACTAGAAGTGGAATGCTAATGCTCGAAACATCATCTTTAGAGGTCTTAGCAAAGAGGTGTTTAACCGTGTGAGGAACCACAAAAACGCCAATGGACTATGGTCGGATATTTGTGTGCTCCATGAGGGAACTAAGAATGAGCGTGAGGAACGATATTATCTTATCATGGACAAGCTCAATTCTTTCAAAATGCTTCTCAATGAAAATGCTAATGACATGTATTCTCGCTTGAATATCATTGTAGAGGAAGTCAATGGCCTTGGGCTCACTCAAAATTACCCCGGCCGAAGTTGTAAGGAGGATCCTCAATGCTCTTCCTATTGATAAGTATGGTCACATTGTGACCGTGCTTCATCAAGGAGATCTCTCCAATACAACTCCCACTCAAATATTGGGGAAGATCAATGCTCATGAGATGTATATGAAGATCAATTCTTTCAATGCTCATCATCCAAGAAAGAAGAGAAGAAGGACTTAGCTCTCAAGGCCGACAAGAAAGGCAAATCTCAAGTCAAGTACTCTTCTCATGATTCAACAAGTGATAGTGATAATGATGATGTGGAGATTGCTCTCATGGTAAGGAAGACCACCAAGATGCTCAAAAAGCTCAACAACAAGGGAATCAAGTTTGATTCCAATAAGAGGAAGTTCTTCACTAGTAGCAAAAGAAAGCCCATCTCCAAGATGGATTGCTACAATTGTGGGGAGCTTGGGTATCTTACTCATCAATGCCCAAAGCCCAAGAAAGACAAGTTGAAGAATAAGAACAAGGGGAAAAGGTAAGACTCAAGTGATGATAATGAAGATGAGAAGAAGAAGGCTAAGCCATTCAAGAAGAAAGAATTCAAGAAGAAGCAATTTCACAAGAACAAGAAGAATGACAAGGCTTACATTGTTGGTGATTGGCTCACCGACATTGAATCTTCTAGTGGATCTTCAGGTGAAGAAAGTGATGATGAGAAAGAAAAGGTGGCCGCTCTTGTTATTGGGACTTCACTTCCTCCACCGCCTTCACCGCCCTCATCTCCAACACACCTTTGCCTCATGGCTAAGGATAATAAGGTACAAAGTGAGGATGAGAGTAGTGATAGTGACAATGAATATAATTCACCAACATATGATGAACTTGCTAGCTTGCTTAATAACTACACCAAAGTGATAAGAAAGCTGACAAGTAAAAATAAAAAGGTAAAACTTGAGAATGGTAACCTCTTAGCTAAGAATGAACAATTCACTAAACCTAGTGATGAGCTTAGAGAGGAAATCCAAAATGTGTCATCTAAACTCAAGGAGCTCAAATCCAACATAAAGGAGCTCAAAGAAAAACATGATAAACTTGAGAAAATGCACATTAAGCTCACCACTAGCTATAACAAGTTAAAAGAGGACTACACTCAAGTAAAAGTGAATCATGACAAGCTTGCTATGGCTTATGACTTGCTTTCCAATGAAACACATGATGCTCCTAACCTTGTTGTTAAGTGTGACATAGCTACATCATGTGATGACTTGATTGATGAGATCATTGAGTAAGGTGCTAGTAGCAAAGGCAAGAAAGCGGTGGTGGCCGATTGCCATGATGACTATTTGAAGCTCAAAATTGAGAATGAGAACTTGAAGAAAGAGCTTGAGAAGCAATCAACCACCAACATCATTGTCATTGAAATGGTGCAAGAAGATGATGAAGTTGAGGTACTTAGAGAAGAGAACAAAATCCTCAAGAGTGAGAAGTGCCAACTTGCATGTCTATTGGAAGAGAACAAGAAGTTGAAGCAAGAAAAGAGTCACCTCACCGTTGACTTGCAAAGATTCACAAGAGGCCAATATCTTCAAAGTGATCTCCTCATAAACACCGTGATGAAGTTTGATAGAAGTGGGATTGGCTACATGGGTGAAAAAGTGCAAAACATTAGAGTTCAAAATAGACTCAACAAAGCAAAGAACAAGCCCAAGCCCAAGCCAAATAGATGCTTTGAATGTGGTCAAGAAGGACACTTTGCTCATGAGTGCAAGACACCCCCACCACCACAATCTTTGCCCAAGCATGCTAGGCCCTTTGCATTTGATGCCCACTACATGCTAAGAAAAGATTCTAAGGGCAAAGTGAAAGTCATGTTCTTAGGTCCTCCTAACAAGAATAGGCCTACGCAATTGTGGGTGGCAAAAGCTTTGGTTGAAAAAGTCCGGAGCCCTTCTCAAGTATGGGTTCCTAAACATCAAGCTTGATTTGTTCTATGTAGGTGAACTACAAGACCGGTGGCTCTCATTGGGTAATTGATAGTGGATGCACTCAGCATATGACCGGTGATGCTCGTATATTTACCTCACTTGAAGAGAATGTGGAAGACCAAGGAAAGATTACATTTGGTGATAATTCCAATAACAAAGTGCAAGGGCTTGGCAAAGTAGCTATTTCAAATGATCATTCTATCTCAAATATGTTTCTAGTTGCTTCTTTGAGCTTCAATTTGCTATCAGTTGGTCAATTGTGTGATCTTGGCCTCCAATGCCTATTTACAAGTGAAATTCCAAGAAAGATGACAATGAACTGATATTCAAAGGCTTTCGGGACAATCATCTCTATCTAGTGGATTTCAACTCGGAAGATGCAAATTTGAAGACTTGTTTATTCACCAAACAATCTCTTGGGTGGCTTTGGCATAGAAGGCTTGCACATGTTGGGATGAGCACACTCAAGAAGCTATTGAAGAAGGAGATGGTGAGAGGATTGAAAGATGTTGTGTTTGAGAAGGACAAACTATGTAGTGCTTGTCAAGCCGGCAAGCAAGTGGCAAATACACATCCATCCAAGGCCTTTATATCTACCTCAAGACCATTAGAGTTACTTCACATGGCTTTATTTGGGCCAACAACTTATGCAAGCTTTGGTGGCAACCTCTATTGTCTAGTGATTGTAGATGATTTCTCAAGATACACTTGGGTGTTCTTTCTTCATGATAAGACCGAAGTTGCCGCATCTTTCAAGAAGTTTGCCAAGAGAGCACAAAATACATTTGAAGTGAAGATCAAGAAGATTAGAAGTGACAATGGGAAGGAATTTGACAACACAAACATTGAAGATTATTGTGATGAAGTTGGATCAAGCATGAGGTGTCATCCACCTATACACCTCAACAAAATGGAGTTGTTGAAAGGAAGAACCGGACATTGATCAACCTTACAAGGACTATGCTTGATGAGTACAACACACCGGAGAGGTTTTGGGCAGAGGCAGTCAACACCGTATGCTATGAATCCAACCGCCTATTCCCTCACCGGTTGCTAAAGAAGACCCCCTATGAGCTACTCATTGGCAAAAAGCCGGACGTCTCCTACTTCCGGGTGTTTGGTTGCAAATGCTATATCTACAAGGAGCGGCAACACCTAGGGAAGTTTCAAAGACATTGTGATATTCGTTTTCTTGTTGGTTACTTATTGAAGTCCAAAGCATATAGAGTATTCAACAATGCCACCGGCCTTGTTGAAGAAACATATGATGTGGAGTTCGATGAATCTAATGGATCTTAAGGAGAGTATGAAAATCTTGATGATGTAGGTGATGAACCATTGAGGAAGGCTATGAAGAACATGCCAATCAGACACATCAAGCCTAAAGATAATGAAGATGATGGTGATGATGTACAAGTGATCAATCAACCATCTTCATCAAATGTGCCTCAAGATGATGAAGATAAAGTTGGGATGGATCCACATGAAAACACCCACATCACACAGGAAGAAGTTGAGGCACAAGCACAAGATATTGATGCTCCACAACCTCCTCCTCAAGTGGTTGATAGAAGATCTACTCCACTCCTACAAGCTCATCCTCAAGATCTCATAATAGAAAGTCCTTCAAGGGGGTAATGACTCGCTCACAAAGGTATACTCAATTTATTGAACATCACTCTTTTGTCTCTTGCATTGAACCTACTAGCATAGAAGAACCCCTTCAAGATCCGTATTGGGTGAATGCCATGCATGAAGAACTCAACAACTTCACCCGTAGTCAAGTTTGGACACTTGAAGAAAAGCCAAGAGGGCAAGAGTCATAGGCACCAAGTGGGTTTTCTGCAACAAGCAAGATGACAAGGGCAACATTGTGAGAAACAAGGCAAGGCTCGTGGCAAAAGGGTTCACCCAAGTTGAAGATTTGGATTTTGGGGAGACTTTTAACCCTGTTGCAAGATTGGAGGCCATCCATATCCTACTTGCATATGCATCTAATCACAACCTAAAACTCTTTCAAATGGATGTGAAAAGTGCATTTTTAAATGTCTTCATAAATGAACTTGTCTATGTTTCGCAACCACCGGGTTTTGAAGACCCTAGATATCCAAACTTTGTTTATAGGTTGTCCAAGGCGCCATATGGATTGAAACAAGCCCCTCGGGCTTGGTATGAGCGCCTCCGCGACTTTCGCCTCAACAAGGTCTTCAAAATCAGCTTGGTTGATACCACACTATTCACCAAGAAGCATAAAAGGCATATCTTCATTTGTCAAGTTTATGTTGATGATATTATTTTTGGTTCGACTAATGAAGATTTTTGCAAGGAATTTGGTGATATGATGTCAAAGGAGTTTGAGATGTCCATGATCGGAGCTCATATTCTTCCTTGGCTTTCAAGTCAACCAATTGAGGGAGGGAACGTTCGTGTCGCAAGAGATGTATGTTGGCGTTTCTTAGCGTCATTACTAAAGATAGACTAAAAGCCCATCCCTAGCAACGATACTAGAAACGTGTGTTGACATCCCTAACCACCATTACTTCAGAAAGGTAACTCTTGGCCCTTAACGGCGCCAGCCAAGATGATGCAGTCTGGTAATAACAGTTAGAAGTGCCTGATTGGCCTTCCCAACCATCATTACTTACGATATGCAAAACGGAAGCACGACGCCTTGGGGTGCAACAAGAATTACAGTCCTTAGGTAATGGTACTTAGGTATGCCAATCATGATAGCTCAGTATAGATAAATCTGCAAGCGCACGGACCTATCATTGTAGCATTTCAACCCGTGAGTATTCAGTGGTGTCGTATTTATAATTTCCCGTAGGAGGGCAGGACGAATGCATCTAGCTTTGGCATAAACATGATCACTTATTGAATGCATAGGTAGACATAGCATAGGCAGGGGTAAATCATAGTTCAAAGATAGTGGACACATATCTGAGCCGACCTCAAGGATAAAAGAGGAATAAAGAATAAAAGAATATATCTAATTGAGCAGGCATTGGTCATAAATAACTATGCAAAGAACTGTTAGTAAACAGCTAACTAGCATGTCTAGTATCAGGACTAAGTCTGGGATGATAGGGAGATCCCCGCAGCTGGTCTGCCAGCCGATAGAGACTTTACGAACTCCTACCCAATATCCGAATGTGGGGAAGTGCTAGGGATGGGCAGGGCTGTCACCACCTACCCACCTACCCCTCTGCCCGTGGGATACCGACATATTCGCCGATCTCCGCATACCCGAGCACCATGCTCGCATACTTGAAAACAACTCCTAACCCCCTAGGACCCCACCCCTTCGGAGTAACATGCTAGGCTAAGAGCAACCAAGAAGGCACGACGAACCATCACCTCATCCCTAGTTCTTCCTCTATTCATACTAAGTCGATGAACGATGAAGAACAACGATGAACATATCAAGAACATAACACATAAACTATATGCTAGTTCATATATCATGATCATAACATGACCACGACTATACTCTAGTTCATATGCATTACTATATAAATAAGATAAGAACTTGAACTTGGGATCATACCGAGGTGTTCCTTCTTCTCCCAAGGATACAAACTCTCCGTGCTAGCTCTTGCCTTGCTCTAATACTAAAACTAATCTAAAGAATACAAGTGAGAGGTGAGGTAAATGGCTCTAAATGATGGTGTGTGTTGGAGGGGAGCTCTCCCTCTCTTTTATAGTCTAACAAGGACGGTTCGGGCGCCAACAAATATGGAAGCAGGTGGAACCGCCTTGAGGGAACCGTCCTAAGCACCGCCTGAGAAGACTGGGCCCGAGAGGCCCCACTAGGGGACCGGCCGCCCCTAGGACCGGCCGCCCCCTGGTGGGTCCGTTTGGCCACCGCCTTCGCGTGGTCGGTTTGTCTCTGGGCCTGGACTTCTCCTGTGGTTACGAATGGGCCCAGAATGCTAATGAAGGTGGGCTTCTCTTCTTCTTTGTGCCTTTTCTGAATACGAATTCTAGAATGCGCTATCTTTATGGTTTTTGTGCATTTCCACATGTCACACCTGCAAGTCAAGTACACACAAAAACTTGTGGAAATGTTAGTTTAAAGCTCTACCTACTATTTATTTTAGTAACATATTGGCGGTAAGAAGTAGGCTCTAAGGACCGCCAACAATGTACACGAAGGACCTCCTCAAGAGCTTCAAGATAGAAGAATGCAAACCCATCAAGACACCCATGCCTACCAATGGACATCTCGACCTTGATGAGGGAGGTAAATCGGTTGACCAAACTCTCTATCGTTCTAAGCCCGACATCATGTTTAGTGTGTGTATGTGTGCTCATTTTCAAGCTAACCCTAAGGAACCACACTTAGTTGCGGTGAAAAGAATCCTTAGGTACTTAAAGCACACCCCAAGCATTGGCCTTTGGTATCCCAAAGGAGCTAACTTTACTCTTGTCGGCTATTCCGATTCGGATTATGCCGGTTGCAAGATTGACCGGAAAAGCACATCCGGAGGCTGCCATTTGCTTGGAAGATCACTAGTTTCTTGGTCCTCCAAGAAACAAAATAGTGTTGCCTTGTCAACAACCGAAGCGGAATACATTGCCACGGGTGCTTGTTGTGCATAAATTCTTTACATGAAACAAACCCTACTTGATTATAGAATTAACTTAAAAAGAGTGCCTTTGTTGTGTGACAACTAGAGTGCGGTAAAACTTGCCAACAACCCGGTTCAACACTCCCGCATGAAACACATTGACATCCGCCATCACTTCCATAGAGATCACATTGCTAAAGGTGACATTTCCTTTGAGGGAGTGAGAACGGATGATAACTTGGCGGATATCTTCACTAAACCTTTGGATGAGGCATGGTTTTGCTCTGTATGGAATGAACTCAGTTTACTTGATCTAAGCAACTTCACTAAAAGATGATCTTATGTTGTCATGTGCATTGCATTGTAACATAAAACTTGTCTAACTTTGAATTGCACGTAGGGCTTGTCTAACTCGGTTAAGATAACCGCCCAAAAGCATGTGAAGAAGCTTACCCAAGGACAAACATGACAAGCAACTAGTTTATTTACGCGAATTTGCATTGCATATGCATGGTTGTTCGTTTTTTGTTCTGTTATTGGTTTTTATCGCTTATTTTCATAAAAACTATATATGCCTATGGCAAACTATTTGAAAAATTAAGGGTTTGAGAGAGGACATCTCATACTAGTTCCAACTGGTGTTTATTTGACTCTTATTGAGTTTGCAACTTAGTTGGGAGAAATTGGCGCGAAGAAATTTAAAGAAAACAGGTTTTCGGGCGTCGGACTGAGGCGTTGGACGCTGGTTTTCCCAGCATCAGACCATCAGCCATAGTCCGACGGTCCCTGGCCCTGTTCAAGAAGACGTCGGACGCAGCATCGGACTGAATTTTTTCGTGCGTCGGACCATTGAAAGAATGCGTTCACAGCAGTCCACGCCGTCGGACTAGAGGAGATCGTCCGACGAAGAGCATCGGACCGCGTCCGACGTTTCTGGAAGCACTTTGTTTCTCTCTGGAAGCGTCGGACCCTTGAACGGATTAGTCCAATGGGTGCTACAGTTAAGGTCCGACGGTCGGTTGAATCACGAGTTTCAGTTCTTATTCCTCTCTGTCACGTGGCGCTCTCACCACTTCCTTCCTTTCTTTTTTCCGCTCGTGCCCGCCGTCATCTCTCCGCCGCGCCCGTGCCCTAGCTTTCGCGTGCGCCGCCTCCTCCGCTACTCCTCACCGCCGGCGACCTTGCCGGTGCCCTCGCCGCCAGCTAGAGCTGTCTTCCTGTGTGGCGCCTCGCCCCTTCCCCCGGCGCGCAGCTGTGCGCGTTTCGCAAGGCCGTGAGCAGCAGAGCCGCCTCGGCATCCGCCGCCGTCAGAGGTCCTCTCCACCTCGCTTGGTGTTGACACTTCATAGCGCAACCCCCAGAGACAGGGTATTAGGCTATCTCTGATAACGGCGCCAGAAGTGCCCTGAGGGTATTTCTTATGTCTATTGAATAATTCCGCAAGCGCACAGAATATACCGCTGTAGCACTTCACCCGGGAGTATTCCAAGGTATCGTTATTTATTTTTATCCCAAGGGAAAGTGGTTGCTAGGAATAATTAATAAAAAGAAAGAGAGATCCTTAAGTCTATACCAACTTAGTACCAGCTAGTGGTAGGGGGTAAATCGATAGGTAGAGGAAAGGGTAATGACACCAACACACAACAAGTATTAAGATAACTAAAAGATAACTAGTAGAGTATAGCTAGGTGGGAGGACAACGAGTGAGTATAAGACTCCTATGATACTTACTTACATTTATGACTTATCCTATCAAATATATGACGTAGTACCTTACTACCGGTGTGCAGGGGGTAGTGCGAGACAATAGAGGACAAAACCTCTACCCGAAGCGTCTACACTCTTATGGGAGCCTACCTTTTAAGAACTTGCCTAAAACACGTGGAGGGATACTAAGACTAGACAGGGCTGTCACCACCTGCTAGCACCCACAAGCAATCCGTGCGACAAGCGGTAATCAAAGGCAAGATCTAGTCTAAGCACCACGCTTACACTAAGTCTCACTATTCTAGTTGCGTATCAACAACTAGAACACCCTATGACAGGTGATGAACTAACACAAGTTGAGTTGGGACAAGATCACTATCAAGTATAAAACAACTATAAAATAAGACAAGACACAACAATACTATAAAGAATAGTAAAGACTAAGTAAGAACTTAGTGAAGTAAAATAAAGATAATATATATTGATAAAGATAAAGTCTTATAGAAGGAAAGGTACAAGAGCTATACCAGACTCTCTAGTAGACGACTTCGGAGACTCCGAGCGCAGCTCGACTCGACTCTAACTCCCACACTAGACTAATACTACTACTAAAGAGTAGAACTCTTGTAACTTGTGTTGCATAGTGTATGGTGTCTTCTTGAAAGGGAGTGGGCAACCTCTATTTATAGTGGAGAGTTGAGGGATGCCACGTCAGTGATCCGTGTGCTCCTCAACTCTTCACCCTTGGATCCACCGCCTTGTAACCGCCTCGAGATGGACGGCTGTGGCAATTTGAGCATATGGGAAGCATGTTTGGAGTAAGTGGAGGCCAACCGACCTGGCTAGGCACCAGGGGGGTTCGGCCGACCCCACTCTGACTGGTGGGCCCAGCCAGGAGCTTCTAAAAGGAGTCCCCACCAGTCAGTGATGGTGTAGGTGGCTTGGTTCCCCATCTTGTGGTTCGGCCGACCCACCCCTGGTGGGTGGGTCCCACCACAGTGGCCCCCATCTGTCATAGACTCTTCCCATGTGTTGGTCCTATCTTGGTTGCTTCGTTTCATGCCTCAATCCGTGTGCCATTGATCTCCACCGTTGAATGGAAGCACAAGTTGATCCGATGGATGAATTGACTTGGTTGGAGTGTCACACGGATCCTGCCACGTCACCAGAGCCAGGTGGGCCCCATGGACAGTTCGGTCGACCCATGGGTGGGCCCACCCTTGGCTCTCATCTCCTTCATTTGATGTTTTATGCAATGTGTTGAAATGGCCTGGGGCAACATATCATGGTTCGGCCGAACCATGTATTTAGCCCCTAACTGCTCACTTTTGCACTGATTTGGTGTTCCCTGCAATCACAAGCTAAGAGTACATGTGGAACTAGTTACTGATAAAATATGCTCATGATATGTTTATCTTCCCTTGAATCCGAGGCCTGTTGACGGTGTTTGAATGTGGAAATTTAGGGTAATTCCACCGTCAACACTTGGGGTTGCCGGGGAGGTCTTCGTCAACCTCGTCATCGTCACTTTCCCAGTGCTATCTCACTCCTGTTCTTTGGTGGTGATAAACCGTGCCCTAGCTCTCTTCCATTCTAGTGTATTGCAAGTATTCATTGAAATGCTTCTTACAGTGTTCCATCGAATCCCTACAGTTTCTGTGTGCTAGGGCTTCACTCTTGGTCTCTAGGATTTTGGAGAGTCTCTCGTCGTCGTCGTGGTACTATTCGTGGCTTTCCAACCCTAGATCCATTTTCATTGCACTGTTTGTCATTGCTCGCGTCTTTGACATGCCCTATGTTAATGCAATGATTTTCCTTGTCCTTGCTGTGTGTTGACATCTACTAACGTCGCCAAATATAATTATATAACTTTTAATACGAGAGACGAGATTAGAAGATGTATGGTAATTAATTAACTTGTCATTATGCAACTAGCCACTTATCTATTACCAACATTCTTATGCATGAACTAGGTTGTCAACCCTAATTATATATGCTAAGAACAAATAAAGGTTTCATATATTATTCAATGTGACTAGGCAAAAACATATAAATATAAACTAAGATCAATTCTGCAAGCGGACAGATAATTATACCATTGTAGCATTTTACCTAGAGTCTACAAGGTTTGTCGATTTATATTTATACCACTGGGAAGGACTAGGATAAACTTTAATCTATTATATTGATAGCGATTATATACAATGGATAAGTGACATTACCGATATCATTTACTCTACTCATAACAGGTAGAGGTCACAAGATAAATAAGATAAATAAAGGTGATAAGTATGATGAAGCATCATAAATAAAGGATAAACATTAGAGCACTCTCTAGTCATAGCAATAGCTAGCCAATGGATAAAATAATGAATTAATATGTAAGGTAATTCTATAACTACGTCAATGAATAACTCTAATTCGTGCAATTACATCTAGCAATCATTGTTAGATTAGTCCTATATCATGATCACTTGTAAAGGGCATCATCTAGGAAGGATGTGAAACAAAGTCATCACCCAACTTCGCGACCGTGCCTGCTTGCCTACATACGGGGGGTGAACTACAGAGGAATCAACGTAGCTATCACCTACGCGAACTACCACACGACCCGGCTATAAATAAAGGGGCAGACCCCCCTGGAGCATCCAATCATTGATCCAAGGCATCAAGTCTTTGGTCAAGACATCAAGAGCCTTCTAGTTCATACTTCTAGCCTAGTTAGATTAGAAGTAGAGGAGTTCTAGTTCTTCAGCGGGATCTGGAGCCCCGGCATCTGTCTGGAGCGCGGAGTTCGGTATAGTTCTAGTTCTTTCTCTATTATTGTATCCTTCATTATGATTAGGGAACCATTGTTCCTAATAGTTCATATGTTCTCAATTACAATAGTCATTGTCTACTTTGATTATATGTCTAGTATAGTTGGTTTGATCTTATTGAATTTATGTAATTGCTCGTATAGCGTTTATCCAAACGATCGTTGGGTAAATGATGAGCAATATGTGGACGTGGTGTCTAGATATTCTGTTTATCTGCGAGTGCACCCTGATGTGCCGGGTCGTGTGGTAGATCGCGTAGGTGACATCTACGTTGAATCCTCTGTAGTCCACCCTCCGTATGTAGGTAAGCAGGCACGGTCGCGAAGTTGGGTGATGACTCTGTTTCACATCCTTCCTAAATGATGCCCTTTACATGTGATCATGATATAGGACTAATCTAACAATGATTGCTAGATGTAATTGCACTAATTAGAGTTATTCATTGGCGTAGTTATAGAATTACCTTAGATATTAATTCCTTAGTTTATCCATTGGCTAGCTATTACTATGACTAGAAAGTGCTCTGATGTTTATCCATTAATTATGATGCTTGATCATACTTATCACCTTTATTTATCTTTATTATCTTGTGACCTCTACCAGTTATGAGCAGAGTAAATGACATCGATAACACCGCTTATCCATTGTATATAATTACTATCAATATAATAGATTAAAGTTTATCCAGTCCTTCCTAGTGGTATAAATCTAAATCGACAACCTGGTACACTCTAGGTAAAATGCTACAATGGTATAATTATCTGTTTGTTTGCAGAATTGTTCTTAGTTTGTATTTATATATTTCTTCCTAGTCACATTGAATAGTATATGGAACCTTTCTATCATATATAATTAGGGTTGACAACCTAGTTCATGCATAAGAATGTTGGTAATGGATAAGTGACTAGTTGTTAATGACCAGTTAATTAATTACCATACATCCCTAATCTCGTCTCTAGTATTAAAAGGTATATAGTTAAATTTGGCGACGTTAGTAGATGTCAACAAGCATTTTTGGCGCCGTTGCCGGAGAAGGCACATTAAACTTAGGAAATATTGATAATATATATACATAATGGATAAGATTGTGTTACCGATTGATCTCTAACTCAAACAGGCACACCCTTATTTTTTATCATTTGCTTATCTTATGAAGGGTGATGAATGGATGGTTTTTCTCTTTCAAAAAATTTCACTGATGATCCAGAAAAACTCCTTCGAAAGAAGAAGTTTGTAGAGGCGAGGGACAATTTCGAATCACCATCACAAACACCCATCGCTGCTCAAGCTAGTCCATCAGAGGAGCCAGCTCTAACGTTGGAAGAAGAGCACTTAGGAGAAAATTTAGCTTCTGTGTTTGAAGACATGGTTGAGAAGACACTGCGCAAGTTCAATGCCCCAACAACAGAAAACATCCAGACTGGACCAGCAGTCAATACTTGAAGAATGGATTCGAGCTCAAACCTACTCTTATCACCATGGTTCAAGCTAGTCAATTTTATGGAAAAGCTCATGAAGATGCAAGTGCACACTTACAACACTTTTTAGAAATCTGTAGCACCTTCACGATCAGAGGAGTACCAAGAGATGCTATTTTATTCTGTCTTTTCCCATTTTCACTTTTGGGGAAAGCTAAGCAGTGGTTCTACGCCAACAAAGAAAAGAACACTACATGGGACCGATGCTCAACTGCTTTTCTGGTAAAGTTCTTTCCTATAGGTAAGACGAATACTCTCCGTGGGAAAATTTCAAGCTTTCAACAGCAACATGATAAATCATTCACTGAAGCATGGGAAAGATTTTAAGATTATATTGAAGACTATCCTCATCATGAGATAGAGGATTGGCTACTAATGTAGACCTTCTACCACGGGCTTATCTCTAGCACCCGTGAGTCCATAGATGCTGCAGCAGGAGGAGCTTTCCTCTCACTTAAGCTTCCAGAAGCTAAAGCACTTTCTGAGAAGATGGCCTCAAATCCAAGCTGTAATGAAGAACGTACTCAACCTCGCAAGAGAGGAGGAGGCATCCATCATCTCAAGGAAACTGACATGGTCACTGCCAAGCTAGACCTCATCATGAAGAAGCTCGATATAGAGAAGAAGGAAGTCATGCATATTAATGATTCTCACATGACCTGTGAAGAATGTGGAGATTACGGGCATTCAGCTGTCAACTGCCCTATGTTGCAAGAGGATGTGAACTTCATCAACAATAACACCTACTATCGTCCTCAGCAAGGTCAAGGATGGAACTAGCCAAACCAAGGATGGAATCAGCAACCTCGACAAGATATACGGTGGATTGATCACTGACTACCTGAGAAGATGGGAGACCCTGAGAGACCTGTCATTCCTATCTCTATAGGATGTCATAGCTTTCCAGAAGCTATCTGCGATTTCGGCGCAAGTGTCAACATAATGCCCAAAGTAATTTATGAGAAAATATTAGGTGATCCTTTGTTGTACACACATATGCGTTTGCAGCTTGCAGATCAGTCCGTTTGCTACCCCGAGGGAGTGCTAGAAGAAGCTGTCATCAGAGTGGGGCAATCATATGTCCCAGTTGACTTCGTGATCATGTAGACAGGAGGATATGAGAAGGCACCCATTATTTTGGGACGACCATTCTTGTGCACAACCAAAGCCATCATCTATGCGGAACATGCCAAGATTGTCCTCTCCATCAAGAACAAGAAAGAAAGATTCTCGTTCAAGAACTGCATCTTAAAGACTACTGCAGTCCCGAAGCAATTCCATCAACAAGAAGAGCAATAACAACCAGCACCCAAAAAGAAGAATAATAGAAGATGGAGGAAGAACAAACCTCAGCATGTACCTGAAGAAACTGCTCAACTAATCACTGCTCTAAACACAGAAAATGATCATATGCTCCCCCAACCATTTCCAACAAAGAAAGGTTACCCAGGTGTACCAATCATTGAATGCACAATCAGAGACACCACTTTTGCCGACACTATCTGCGGCACTGGATCAGACATCAACGTAATGTCCAAAAAGGTATATGACGATTTATTTAATGATTTACCTTTATACCCAACATATATTCAGTTGCAGATGGCAGACCAATCACTAAGATTCCCTGAAGGCGTGGTTAAGGACATTATGGTAAGAATTCAAGATAAATATATACCCG
Source organism: Eremochloa ophiuroides (assembly GCA_038502445.1). Classification (NCBI taxonomy): domain Eukaryota; kingdom Viridiplantae; phylum Streptophyta; class Magnoliopsida; order Poales; family Poaceae; genus Eremochloa; species Eremochloa ophiuroides. Next base: position 61,573,679 of record JAHLJS010000005.1, on the reverse strand, counting down.
CAGATTTTCTAGTTCTTGACATGCAGGGAGACGATGAATCACCTATTCTTATTGGAAGACCGTTCCTCTACACTGCCAATGCTATTATCTACATCGGATCTGGACAGATCCACTTCAACCTACCCACAGGAAAGGTACGTTGTCAATTTAGAACACTTGTTAGCCATGAGCAGATCAGGAAGCCACGCAACATGAGAAGACTCCAAGCCCGCCGTCAGGCTGCCCAGCCTCACTGTGGATGGGAGGAATTTCCTGGTAAGATTGTGAAGTATGAAGACTGCTACAAGGAGCAAGGGAAAGCCGTACAAGCACCACGCTAGAGTGAGTGAGAAGCGGAAGCTGAGAGGATGGATCAGATTGCTAACGCAGAGAAGGAAGAGATCCACGCACAATTAGAAGAATGGATGAAAAAAGAAGAAAAGTCAAGAGAAGCACACCTGAGGGAGTGTAACAAGGAAGAACTGGAGCTAGAAAAGAGAGAAGCAGAAGAGACAGAAATGAGATAGAAGCAGAAAGAAGAAGCACCTATTACACCACCATAAAATTAGGAATTGACTGAGGTAACCTCAGACGATGAACCTGCTGAGTAAGTACTCTCCTCTATCTAAGTCCTGTCGGTAGACTTTAAATTCCATACCCTAGCTATTGACATCTACTAACGTCGCCAAAAATAACTAAATAATTTTTAATGCGAGAGGCGAGATTAGAAGATGAATGGTAATTAATTAACTTGTCATTAGCAACTAGCCACTTTTCTATTACCAACATTCTTATGCAAGAACTAGGTTGTCATCCCTAATTAATAATGCTAAGAATAAATAAAGGTTTTATATATTAATCTATGTGACTAGGCAGAAATAAATATAAATATAAAATAAAATCAGTTCTGCAAGCGAACAGATAATTATACCATTGTAGCATTTTACCTAGTGAGTTCTACCAGGTTGTCGATTTATATTTATACCACCGGGAAGGACTAGGTTAAACTTTAATCTATTATATTGATAGTGATGGTATACAATGGATAAGTGACATTACCGATGTAATTTACTCTACTCATAACAGGTAGAGGTCACAAGATAAATAAAGATAAAGGTGATAAGTATGATCAAGCATCATAAATAAAAGATAATCATCAGAGCGCTCTCTAGTCATAGTAATAGCTAGCCAAAGGATAAACTAAGGAATTAATACCTAAGGTAATTCTATAACTACATCAATGAATAACTCTAATTAGTGCAATTACATTTAGCAATCATTGTTATACTAATCATATATCATAATCACATGCAAAGGGCATCATCTAGGAAGGATGTGAAACAGAGTCATCATCCAACTTCGCAACCGTGCCTGCTGGCCTACATACGGGGGTGGACTACAGAGGACTCAACGCAGCTGTCACCTACGCGATCTACCACATGACCCGGCACATCTGGGTGCACTCGCGGATAAACAAAATACCTAAACACCACGTCTACATATTGTTCATCATCTATCCATCGTCCGCTTGAATAAACGCTATACGAGCAATTACATGAATTCAATAAGATCAAACGACTATACTAGACATATAATCAAAGTAGACAAAGACCAATGTAATCAAGAACATATAAACTATTAACAACAATGTTTACCTAATCATAATGAAGAATACAATAATAGAGAAAGAACTAGAATTATACCGAACTCTCCGCTCCAGACAGACGCCGGGGCTCCAGATCCGCCGAAGAACTAGAACTCCTCTACTTCTAATCTAACTAGGCTAGAACTATGAACTAAGAGGCTCTTGATGAACTAGGAGGCTCTTGATGGCTTGAGGACTTGATGCCTTGAATGAATGAATCAATTCCCCCTCTAGGGGAGGGTCTGCCCCTCTATTTATAGCCTGGTGGGATGCACGTATGCCGTAGGATCAAACCGACATGAAACAAGGG